>CM077088.1:11938054-12538054 GCA_039513925.1 Platanthera zijinensis | reverse complement strand
AGCCAATCTGGCTCCGCCTCTACCTCCTACTCCTTCCGGGAACCTCGGCACCGTTTCCAAGCTTGTCGGCTCCAACTACCCGGATTGGAGCGTCTCTTTCACCTTTCTCCTTCGCTCGCAACGCAAACGCCACCATCTCGTTGATGACCCTCCTCCTACCACTTCACCTCTCTTTGATGACTGGGATGCGAGTGACGCTCTTGTGCGTACTTGGCTCGCTAACAGTCTATCCGATGAGTGCCTTCCCGTCATCCGTCATGATGAGACGGTGAAGGCCGCTTGGCTTCATCTTGCTGCTTTGTATTCCAAAGGGGCTCAGACGTCCCGCATCTATACGTTGTATGCGGACCTCTTTGCCCGGCCTACCTTGTCTCCTGCTGCTGCCTACCAACAAGTTCAAGCTCTTGGGGCTGAGATTCTTCAGAATCGCCCCTTTTCTGCGGATCTGGCTCAACAACACAAGCACTTCCAGGAGCTTCTGGTTGTGTGTTATCTGCTCCGTCTTCCTGACACTTATGACATGATCCGCCAACAAATTCTGGGTGAGGCGGAATCTCCTACTTTAGATGCCACCGCTGCTCGCATCGCCGCTGTCACCTCTCTCCTTCAGCGCCCGCTTCTGCCCGCTCATTCTCCTCCGGATAACTATGCTCATCAAACTCAGCGGAGTGGCTCTGGTAGCCGCAGTCATCAGTCTGGCGGACGTCCTTCTTCCCGCTATCTCTGCTCTCACTGCGGCCGCACCGGACACACTCTTGACCGCTGCTGGACAAATCATCCCCATCTTCGCCCCTCGGGTGACTCTTCCGCCTCTTCTTCCAAGCCGTCTGCTTCCGTGGTCACATCATCAGGTAGTGCCCATGTGTTCACTCAAGGTAAATGGCTTATCGACTCCGGTGCAACTAATCATATGACGGGCAATCTTCAGTGCTTCTCCCTCCTCGAACAGCATAATCGGTTGCCCCCGGTCCTCATTGTAGACGGTTCTCCCTCCCCGGTTCATGGGTCGGGAGTGGTTCATGTTACTCCGTCCCTTCGGCTAGAGGACACTCTCTACGTGCCCAAGTTTCCGTGCAATCTGTTGTCGGTTACTTCTTTGTGCAAGCAGCTTCAATGTTCTGTAACGTTTACTCCATCTTCTTGTTCTTTTCAGGATCCGAGCTCCCAGCGGACGATTGCTACTGGGACTGAGAGTGACGGCCTCTACTTCCTCGACAACGTTTCCGCTTTGTCCGCCTTCTCTTCTTCTTGTACGGATCTTCTCCAGTGGCATCTCCGTCTCAGTCATCCTCCACCACGGCTTCTACATCAGCTTCTGCCCCACCTCCCTCCCTCCACTACTCCTCTCCACTGCGAAGCATGTCAACTTGGCAAGCATCATTGTTCCTCCTTCCCGCCGAAGCAAGGTCGGGGCTCTATCCGTCCGTTTGATCTAGTCCACTCCGATATCTGGGGACCTGCTCCTACCCTTACTATTGGTCGGGGTAGTTCTTATTTTGTAACCTTTATTGATGATTTTTCTAGATGTATTTGGGTGTATCTCTTACGAGATCGCTCTGAACTTTTTAATGTATGGACCTCCTATTATCATTTAATCAAAAATCAGTTTGGTGTTGGTATTAAAATTTTTCGTTCTGATAATGCACAAGAGTACTTAAGTCATGCTTTTACCTCTTTCTGTGTGCAACATGGCGTTATTCATCAGACAAGTTGTGTCTATACATCCCAACAAAATGGGGTGGCGGAACGCAAAAACCGTCACCTCCTCGATGTTGCTCGCACATTGATGACTCAAATGCATGTCCCTCGCTCATATTGGGGCTATGCTATTCTTCTTGCCTGTTATCTCATCAATCGCATTCCCTCCTCCGTTCTTAAGGGAAAAACCCCTTTTTCCATCCTTTATCCAAGCAAGGAGCCTTTTCCTCTCCCTCTCCGAATCTTTGGGTGCACTGCTTTTGTGCATGCCCCATCTGTCACCCGTGATAAGCTCTACCCTCGCTCCACCAAATGTGTCTTTCTGGGGTACTCGGCCACTCAGAAAGGCTACTGCTGCTTTGATCCTGTTCTTCGTAAGCAGTTCGTCTCCGCTGACGTTACCTTCTTCGAGAATGCCTCCTACTTCTCGGATGACTCCTCTTCTCTTCCCCCCACCTCTGATTCTCCTATTATTCCGTTCGTTTCATCGTCTCCTGCTGCGATATCCGCTCCTCCTCCGTCTCCGCCCACTTCTCTCCCTCCGCCTCTCTCTCCGCCTCCATCTCCCTCGTCTCCGCTGCCGTCGCTCTCTCCTCCTAGGCCAGCTCTCTCTGCCACGGATGCTCTGGATGCCGAGGAGCCCGCCGACCTGGATCTTCCTGTGGCTCTTCGCAAAGGGGTGCGGACGTGTACCCTACACCCCCTTGCTGCTGTTGTTTCATATGATCGTCTTACCCCTTCTCGCAGGGCCTTTGCACTGGCTATCTTTGCTACTACCACACCTTGTTCCTACCAGGAGGCCCTTGCCATTCCTCACTGAAAGCTGGCCATGGATGAGGAAATGGCGACCCTCACAGAGCGGGGTACCTGGACTCTTGTCCCTCCTCCCGTTGATACAGATGTTGTTGGCTGTCGCTGGGTCTTTGTAGTCAAATTTGGCCCAGATGGCACTGTGAACCGTTACAAAGCTCGCCTGGTGGCTAAGGGCTTTACTCAAACCTATGGGGTTGACTACTTTGACACCTTCTCTCCCGTGGCTCGTCTCAGCACTATACGGGTCCTTCTCTCTGTGGCGGTCAACAAAGACTGGCCGCTTTCCCAGCTGGATATCAAGAATGCCTTCCTTTATGGTGATCTTCAGGAGGCCGTCTACATGGAACAACCTCTAGGGTATGTTGCTCAGGGGGAGACACGAGTATGCCGGCTACAGAAGGCAATCTATGGCCTCAAGCAGAGCCCTCGAGCTTGGTTTGACAAGTTCAGCGGCATCGTGGCGGCCGTTGGTTTTGCTCGCAGCGCTGCTGATCACTCTCTATTTATTCGCAAAACCTCTTCGGGACTGGTGGTTCTTGCAGTATATGTTGATGATATTCTTCTCACTGGTGATGACCAGGAAGGGGTAGCCTTGACAAAGCGGCATCTTCGCCAATATCTAGTCACGAAAGATATGGGTTCTCCGAAGTACTTTTTGGGGATCGAAATCTCTCGGAATCTCAACTCTTTAGTCCTCTCTCAGCGTAAGTATGCTCTTGATATTTTAAAAGAAGCAGGATTGACTGGGGCCAAACCTGCCCGATGTCCCATTGCTGTTGGAGAAGGCAAAACCTGGACAGATGGTTCGCCTCTTCTTTCAGATGCTTCGCGGTATAGGCGTCTAGTTGGTAAGCTCATATACCTTACCGTGACTAGGCCCGACATTTCCTATGCTGTGGGCAAGGTGAGTCAATTCATGCAAGCTCCCAGGGAGTGCCATCTACAGTCCGCCTTGCGGATCTTGGAATACGTCAAAGCAGCCCCTGGGAAAGGATTGCTTTTTCAGAAGAATGATCATCTGCGGGTTGAAGCTTACTCAGATGCGAGTTACGCTGATGACAAAGGGGACCGCAAGTCTACCTCCGGTTTCTGTATCTTTGTTGGGGGCAATCTGGTAAGCTGGAAGAGCAAGAAGCAATCTGTTGTCTCCAGGTCCAGTGCTGAAGCAGAGTATCGGAGTATGGCATCGACCACTTGCGAGCTAAAATGGCTACGGGCTCTCATGTTGGATTTAGGAGAGGTCTACAACCATCCTCTACCTATGTTCTGTGACAACAAGGCTGCTATATACATCTCCAAAAATCCAGTCTTCCATGAGAGAACCAAGCACATTGAGGTTGACTGTCATTTCATTCGTGAAGAGATTCTGAAGGAACAAATTTGCACTCCCTTCGTCACGTCTGAAAAAGACCTGGCTGACATCTTCACCAAGCCAGTATCCGCCTCGTTTCTTCATATATGTGACAAGCTGGGCATGATCGACATATATGCTCCAGCTTGAGGGGGAGTGTTGGAGTTAGAGACCGGGCGGTCTGTTGGTCTGGCTTGGCAGGTTATTGACCGGGCGGTCTAGCGGTTTGCCTTCAGCGGTTTGGTTGCTGTGTTGAGGTCTGAGGTCCAAGCGGTCTAGCGGTCTGTTACTGGCGACTAGAAGACTGGGCGGTCTAACGGTCTCACATGGCGGCTTGTCTCTCTCTCTGGCAGTGGCCGAGCGGTTAGCCCATCTGTCTAACCGCGCAGCTTGTTCCGGTCTATTGTTCTAGCCGCCCAGATTTTTTGTATAGTTTTAGTCCCACATCTCTTATTTGTATTCTCTCTTCTCTCCTCCATTCTATATAAGGGAGGCCATACCTTTGTAATAGATACCTTTTTCTGATAATAAAATTTGAGTTATACGTTTTCCGGCTTATTTTAGTTCGCTTCTTACATGCACCTTGATTTCGAACTGTCAAATGAAAGTCGATGCGACTTTCCAAATTGACACCCTTCACACACGTGTCTGTTTCCAAAGGACGAAAGACTCGGAAAGCCATTTACTAACTTTTTTGTCTCCACGATCATCAACATGTCCATCCCCTCATGCCCTAGCCTCTCATGCCAGATCACCGCACCATCATTCCCTTTTAGCTTATCTACGTAAGCGTTAGTAGATAAAACAAATAGGTCCTTCACTCGCCTACCTATGTGAGTGACATCTCCATCGATTTCGGACAAGTTCTTCACGAACTTCACCTCCTTCGGCCCGAACACGACATGGTACCCGGTATCCACTGCATTTGTTATAGAGAACAAATTCTTCCTCATTCCAGGAACATGATATACGCTCTTCAAGGTGAGAGGTCTCTTATTGTTACCCAGCGAGAAGACCCCTTCTTTTTCTACAGGATGAACAGTAACATCAGTTGTGATGATAACATCATTTCCTTCATACACTTTGAGTGCCGTGAACTTAGTCACATCACCAGTGAGATGATGACCAAAACCAGAGTTGACAATCCAACCATCTTGGAAGTTGATCAAAGCAAGAGCATCAACAAATGTTGTCGTCATATCTGCAAGAAAGCAATTCCCCCACTGTTGTCCTCCTTCTGATCCCCCGTCTCCATGTTCTTCACGTCTAGGACATTCCTCCTTCTCAGCGACATGTCCGACTTTAAAGTTTGATCGACAGAATTTTGCTCTATGTCCGTACTTGCGACAGGCAAAGCACAACGACCTGTTTTGTTCGTCAAACCAGTATAGGAAGTTTCTCTTGTCTTCTTGAGAAGATGACGATAATCCATCTCCTGCATTTTTCTTTTGCTTTTCCCAGGACTTCTTCTTCCCAGAGAACAACGCTTCACCTTCTCCTTCCGTGATGGTAACTCCGACCATCTGCTTCGCTAGACTTTCTTGGGACGAGAGAAGATTCTCTAGTTCCAGCAGAGATGGTTGAACAGCCCACCCTTGAACAGATGTGATGAAGGACACATATTCTTTTCGGAGTCCACAAATAATGTGCCTTTTTAGCTTAGCCTCGGAGATCAGCTCATCAGGATCAAGAGCAGAGATCTCAGCACAAATATTCTTTACCTTCAGAAAGAATGTTGAGATAGGCAGTTCTCCTTGAGTGGCCATTGCCAACTCATTCTCCAGAAACTGCAACCGCGCCACATTCTTCTTATTAAACAATCCATCTAGAGCCTTCCAGATCTCTGATGCAGATTTGCATACAATAATATGATCAAACAACTCTGGAGAAATGGCCCGCTTAAGCGTGAACTCTGCTTTGGCATTGGTTTTCCTCCCAAGTTCTAACATGTTGAGCATTGTCTCCTGCAACGACAACCTGTTCCTGCTCATCACCTCCAGCAACCTCCCACAAGCCTTCCCCCAACAGGTAGCTCTTCATGCACGATCTCTATTTCTTGTAGTTAACCTAAAAGTGAGCAGCTCCATTCTAAGGCCTCTGTCCATCCCGGATTGGAGGAGAGATCAATCAACGAGAAAAGGACCACGAGCACAGCTAGCTCGAACCTCCCTCTGATACCATGTTAGAAACTATCATTGAGAGATAACTCCAACCCAAGAAGAATAAAACCGCCAACAAGATACAATAAACACGTTACAGCATACACCAACACAGGATAACCTTGTGAGGTATTGGACATTAAAAAACAAACACACTGGTAAAAAACACAAATAACAAAAAACTAGCAAAACAAGCAGCACGGCAGCGGACAGGCCCAGATCGCCAGCGGCTTCTACAGGTGCAGCACGCAGCGACTAAGAACAGTTCGGCAATGATCTCAAAGCACAACGACCACTTCTTCTCCAGCTCACAACGATAAAGGTCAAGTCGGCAGCGACCACAAGCATAGGCACAACGACCACTCCTACTCCAGCTCGCAGCGATAAATATCAGATCGGCAGAGACCACAAGTACAAGCGACAACTTCTGCTCAACTCACCAACAACTGCAACACTACAGTTCGCCAGCGACTGCCTCAACTCGACAGTGACTAAACAACAGCTCGCCAACTACAGCTTCCAGATCTCCTAGATCCCCTTGTAGACCGAAACCAGTAATTCGCCAGCAGCTCGCTAGCAATCCTCTACAGATCGCCCAGACCACCATGCAAACCACTACCAGTAACTTGCCAACAGCTCGCTAGCAACCCTCCACAGATCGCCCAGACCACCTTGCAAATTGCACACCACTGACAGATACAAGCAAGGCAGTTCGAAGAACACACAAACCACCTTGAACCCTTCTACTAAGTTACTGAAATGGACGAGAAGCACCCTATTTATGGAGGAAAGAAACCAGAACACCAAACACCAGCCTCGCAGCAGATTCACCTATAACACCCACCAGCAACCACCAAACCAGGAAAAAGGCCGCCCGGCTTACCAGACAAGCCGCCCGGTCTCACTTCAAAACTTAACAACACTTCTCTTAAATGATCTCTGATGAAAGCATCTTTCTTTGGTTCCTTTGTAATAGAGGGAGGGAGTTCTTCAGTGCTCCAAATCGTTTAGGGGCGAGCATCCTCATGAAAATGATACTTGGAAAGATATTTTGCGCATCTAAATAGAGTTGCGTTTTATTTTCAGGCTACAACTGAGAAGTAGTATTAATTTTCAGTATCCCGCTCTCCCACTCTTCCTCTAAGCCGGGGGACTTGCCATATAAAATGAGCTAGCATGTGACATCAATAATGCATAATTTTTGGTCCCTAAAATCTTCGGATTTTCACCGTGTGATACTAGTAGATACCAAAAAGAGATGGTGTGAAATTTTGATCAAGTTAGGTTGACCCAAAAGCTTTCAAGAATTGCTCGTCTGTCTTGATATCAACATGCATTCATTTTTGTTCATTGAACATCGAACTCGACTGCACTACTCTACCATTTAAGAGAGTTGATCGAGTTTGTCACTATTTAGAATTGATCATGAAGTATTGTCTCGTGTCGAGGTCAACTATAAATTATGAGTAGTATGCATAACTTAATAATATGTATGACATTGATCTTGAATGCTCTGATCTACTAATAAGAGGGGATTGAATTTGGCACTACTTAGGGTTGACCTCAAAGGAATGCCCCGTCTATAGTTCAACTTTAAACAATAGGAAAAACTGAATAAAACGACCTATCATCAAACTTGTCTGCTCTGCTCCACTGATTAGGTGGCAGACAGTTCAACACTGTTTAGGGTTAACATCAAAGGAATGTTTCGTCTCCATATCAACTCTAAAATATAGGCAAAACTAAACAAACTTAAACCTCGAACTGTTCACTCTGTTCTAAGAGTGGAGGCCAGTTCAACACTATTTATGGCTGAGCTCGAAGGAATGTCTCATCTCAAGGTCTACTATAAACAATATGCAAAGTTGAATGAAAACCAAGACCTCAAATTGTATGCTCTACTCTAAGAGTGACAGTCAATTCGACACTATTTATGGTTGATATCGAAGGAATGTCTCATCTTCGGGTCAACTCTAAACTATATGCATAGTTGAAGAAAAACTAAAACCTCAAACTGCTCGCTCTGCTAAAAAAGAGTGGTGGTCAATTCGATACTATTTTGAGTTGACCTCGAAGGAATGTCTCATCTCCGGGTCAACTCTAAACTATAGGGAAAGTTGAATAAATGCCAAAACCTCAATTGTCTACTCTGCTCTAAGAGTGGTAGTCAGTTCTATCGCGATCCGTCTAATAACAACTATCAGAGTGCGCTATGGGCGGGTCGTGATGCCACAGACATGAGCGAAGAAAATTCAATGTCTGTTAGGCGGGAGCTAAAATTATAATGTTAGTTTTAAAATAATTAATTTGAGAAAACTAGTTTGTTTTTATGCTGAAAGTTTAGTGTAAAGTTGTTGCACATCCACTTTAATAAAAATTTAAGTCACACATAGTACTTAAAAAATATATAAATGCAATAAATCAAAGAAGTGAAGATGTCATCAATATTAAATTTCAGTACATTAAAAATAGTCTAACAATTGTCCATGACTCGAAAAAAAGTAGTTGATTATATCTATTACATCATAAACAAATTTAATAGTAAAATAAACAAAATACATAGAATCTGGCACAACGACAAAAGGTAAACCTCCAGAAAAATAGGAAATTGACGCAGCTCGGGTTTGGTGAGTAGGCGACACAGTCACGAACGCTAAGTCAACTTCCAAAACAAGAAGAAAAATATCATAACACAGTAATAAAAATGAGCAAGATATAAATTAGAATACGTGTAGAGAATAACAAAAATATTTGAGAATCAATTTATCATGAAGCAAAGCTAGTAAAACAGACAAGTAACTGAATTAAGTAGAAATATTTGAAATAATTAGTCTACTCCGGAGTATAGCATAATTATTTTTGCAATGACATAAGTTGTAATCGATGAAATATGTAGGTGTTTGTAGTGGATGCACATAATTCACACTCAAGTTCAAGTGTAAGTCTTGTTAGAAAATAAATATTTTCTGCTTACCGTGACCGTGCAAACAAGGCAATGCACCAATTAAACACTATCTTTCAAGATCGCTTATGACACTCAAGACTAAAGTGATTCATAATAGTTTAGAGACTCCTATCATAACATGACAAGCTAAAGGGTTACGATTCAGCATTGTCAATTACTATTTTTAATTAAGATACATGTATGAGAAATCTAAATTTTTATGTTTGCAAGCAAGGGGAAGTTTTCCACTTGCCTTAAGGTGAAGTTGAAAAAAATGATGGCGACAGCTAGACGGCACAAGCAACACTTAAGACATATTTGAACCTGCTCAGAAATAATCGCAGACGATATTTGACATTTGACAAGAAAGAAATCCAGACGCTAACATAGATAGTTTATCTTACAAAACTAATTTAAGAGTGGATTAGTAAATTACCTCCCTCAATAGTGAAGGGAGAGAGATTACCGCAGGGAAATCAGAAATTGGCGGTGCTTAGGTTAGAGAAACCCGAGTTCAGAGAGGGCTTTAGAGAGATCCCACCAGTGATCTGATAAGACGCCAAAAATCAAAAGCACAACGAAGTCAGACGATTACAAGAGGGAAAAATCTTGAAGCAATTTATATAAGCAATTCGGGGCACTAAAATTTCCAAAATATACAAGAAAATCCTGAAATATGAGGGGGGAAAAGGAGATCCTTATCCAAGGAGTCAAAATCGAACTCAAAATCAGAGTAGAGGGGGATTCGAGCAAACCCTAGACATCCCCCTTAAGTTCCACTGGCCAAAATAGAGAGGAAGGAGAGAAATTAGGGTTATAGGAGGAAGAGGTTGTGGATGTTGGCCTTGAGGAGAGGGAAGAAACTGTTGTCGGCCTCCATAAATGAAGAGGAGGTTATCGGCCCTAGGGTTGCTGGTTCTCGGAGCTGCCGGCCAGAGGAAGTGAAGAGGAGGGTCAAGAGGAGGCAGAGAAACAAGCGAAGGAGGCGGCTAGAGGAGGAAGAGGCGTCGGAGGAGCCGACAGGGCACGGGTTACAGGAGCAGCGGGGGAAGATGGGATCGGGAGATGGCGGAACGGGAGCGGGTACAAGATGCGGGAAAGACCTTGAATCGGGCAAAAGATATCAGTGTTGGTTTGGGATTAATATTTAGAAGGAGAAATCCAAAACCTATAACCCTAATTACAAAACTTCCACTGTTATTATTATAAGTATTAGCCTTATATTATGACTTTAAAATTTTCTCTTTTTTTGAGATGTTACATTCTCCCCCACTTAGAAAGTTTCGTCCTAAAACTTTTGAGGATTTATAAAATGGGATCTCAAAAGGCAAAGATTCAGATACCATTTATTCCAACAAGATTTGCAAATTAAGTCATGAAAACTAATTATGAATATACTTAAAATAGAAAGAAGCACAAGAGAGAAGACATACCAAGATAAAGAGAAGAGATGTGGATACTTGTTAAGCTTGTCAGATTCAAATTCCTAAGTATACTCCTCAGACTTGTCATGCATCTAAAGCACCCTGACCGTAAGAATAACTCTCTTTCAAAGCTTGTGTTCTTGATACTCTACTATCTTAGTGGGCTCAATTGGATAAGACAAATTGGCTTCAGGAAGCACTTGAATTTCTTCAATAACACGAGTATGATCACGAATGTACTTCTGAAGCTGACTGACATGGAAGACAATGTGAACACCAACCAAAGAAGCAGGTAGATCAAAGTGATAAGCATATCCTCTGATATACTTTGAAATGAAAAATAGTCCCACGAACCTTGGGTTGAGCTTATGTTGGTGATCAAATCATTTCACCCAAGGGATAGGGGAAACCTTCAGGAACACTTGATCACCCACGATAAATTCTAACGGATGATGGAGTTGATTGACATACTTCCTCTGTCTCTCGATGGTACGACTAAGCTGGAGTCGAGTTTTCTTTGTGCCTTCTTCCATTTCTTGAAGTATCCCGGTCCCCAAACAACCTTTTCGCCCACTTCCGACCAATAAAGAAGGGTCCTACAATGATGCTTATACAATACTTCGAAGGGGGCCATCTTGAGGCTCTCTTGAAAGCTATTGTTACAGGCAAAATCGACCAAAGGTAGGTGCTCATCCCAAACTCCCTTGTAATTAGGGTTATAGGTTTTAACCTTATGTTATGAATTTAAAATTTTCTCTTTTTTTAGATGAAACAAGTTATGTTCATCACTATTTTGAATTGACCTCAAAAGAACGTCTTTTTTGTAAGTCAACTCTTAATTATAGCCAAAAGTGAATAAAGATTAAAACCTTGAACTATCTACTATATTCTAAGGGTGACAGCCAGTTCAGTACTATTTAGGGTTGACTTAAAATAAATGTCTCATTTTCGAGTTAAATTATAGACAAAGCTAAATAAAAACCAAAATCTCGAACAATCTACTTTGCTCCAAGGATGACGGCCAGTTCAACACTATTTATGGTTGACCTCAAAAGAATATCTCATCTCCAGATCAAATCTAAATTATAGACAAAATGAATAAAGACCAAAACATCGAACTGTCCGCTTTGCTCTAAGAGTGGCGACTAGTTTGACACTAATTAGTGTTGATCTTAAAGAAATGTCTCATCTTCGGGTAACCTCTAAATTATAGAAAAAAAGTTAGTAAAAGTACAAATTTTGAACTTTTCGCTCGACTCTAAGAGTGGTGGCCAGTTTGACACTATTGAGGGTTAACCTCGAAGAGATGTCTCATCTCCGAGTCAACCCTAAATTATAATCAAAATTGAGTAAAAATCGAAACCTCGAACTGTCCACTCTACTCTAAGAGTGGCGGGCAGTTCAACACTATTTTGGGATGACCTCGAAGGAATGTATCGTCTCTAGTCAACTTTAAAATATATACAAAAATGAGAAAAAGCCAAAATCTTGAACTGTCCGGCTCAGAGAGCGACAACTAGTTCGACACTATTTAGGGTTGACCTGAAGGAACATCTTGTTTCTAAGTCGACTTTAAATTACGGGCAATACTGAATCAAAACCAAAACATCAAATTGTCTTTTATGCTCAAAGAGTGGCGGTCAGTTCAACACTATTTACGGTTGACTCTGAATGAATGCTCATTTCCAGAACAACTCTAAATTTTAGGCAATATGGAATAGAAGTCAAAATATTGAACTGTCTGCTTTGCTCCAAGAGTGACGACATATTCAACACTATTTAGGGTTGTCCCTAAAGGACTTTCTCATCTTCAAGTCGATTCTAAATTATAGTCGATATTGAATAAAAGGCAACACATCAAACTGTCTACTCTGCTCCAAATGTGACATCCAGTTTAATACTATTTAAGGTTTACCCCGTTGGAATGTCCCGTATCCAGGTCAATTTTTAACTATAGGCAATACTGAATAAAAGATAAAACATCGAACTAACTGTACTATTCTAAGAGTGACTGCCATCTCAACACTATTTAGGGTTGTCCATGAATGAATGTTCTATCTCTAGGTCAACTCTAAATTATATGCAATATAGAATAAAAGCATAAGCATTGAACTGCCCGTTCATCTCCAAGAGTGGTAGCCAGGTCGACACTATTTATGGTTGATTCTAGAGGAGTGTTCCATCTCTAGGTCAACTGAAAATTATAGGACATACTGAATAAAAGATAAAATATCAAATTGTCCACTATGCCCCAAGAGTGACAGCTAGTTTGACACTATTTTATGAATGACCCTAGAGGAATGCTCCTCTCCAAGTCAACTCTAAATTATAAGCAACATTGAATAAAATCCAAAACATTGAACAGTTTGCTCTACTCCACGTGTGTCTGCTTGTTTAATACTATTTATGGATGACCTTGAAGGAATGCCCCATCTCCAGGTTGGCTCCAAATTATAATCAAAATCAAATAAAAACCCAAGCAACTAGAGTTTTGGGTTGCTCGCATTATCTCCCCCATTGTATTAGCAACCCCCTCTTATTTTATTTTATGGGGTTTGTCTTATAATCAAAGAATCCTCAAACTTTTCTAGGAGGTGTGAATCAGCGTCCCAAACATTTCATACATTTTGAAGGGATTTTGGATGAGTGAGAGATTCTCTAATAATTAAAAACAGAGGTCATAACACATTTTTAATTACCTAAAAATAGTAAAACTCCTCAGAATATCACTTATTAATTACAGTGAGTATAGATCAGTATTTCAGATCTCCCCTAATTATTTTGGAATTTCCCTTATTATTAAGGTCCTTTATTAATTTACGCAAGAGAAACTCAATCCTTTTTAATTATTAAAAATAGCAAATCCTTTCAAAAAAATCCCATATTTATAATGATGATATATCCTGATTAGTGATATAATTTTGATGTTCAAAATTTTTGATTTTCAGTAAGAATATTACCTCAAAAAATCAAAAATGATTTTGGTTAAAAATAAACCAAATCAGCACTGATCCTGATGGTCACTATCTGACTGAGATAGAGACACACAAAAAGAAAAATAGCAGCCCATATGGGATTCGTCCCTGATCATCTGTGGGGCAAATGATTACTTAGCCCATAATGAGGTTATCAGGGTCGTTGGATCTCACGGAGGAGATCCTACGACTCCTATAATGAGGCGTAGGTCGGATGCTTATGGACTCCCTCTATCGTCGTCCAATAGGCAGATCACTGTGCCACCACCTATGAATGGTTCGCTGGAGGCAGACACACCTCCCGGCAGTTGCTTGGCGGCCTGACGCCACTGCTATCCGTCTAGAGGATCCCATAAAGGGCTTAGCTCTCGGGCACAGCCAAAGCTCTACTTTACAGTAGTGTCGCTACCTTTTTCTCACCCAGAGAGGGTTTATTCCCCCTATCCGAAAAGGTGTGGCTCCCCAGAGAGCCATCAGGAGCCTTCATGCATGCTGAAGATGGAGAGATGAAGGGATGAAGGTGGGCTTGGGTCATCTTCTCCTCTTTCTTTGGCGCCGACAGAACTTCCAACTGCCAGAGGTAGGTTTGTCCTCGTTTGGGTGGAGCTCCCCCAAGGTGAAGCTATGTGATGGATTATAAAGGTAGCTGAGTGCCCTCCCTTTTCCTTCTCTCTTTGGGGGTAAGAGTGGCTTGGGTTGGGTTGTCAGCCAACTATGGTGAGGTGGAGGAGCAACTGACATCATTTCACTAGAGGGGAGAGATACTTGCTTGGTTAAGTGGCAGAAGGGTTAGGTTTGGTTGGCTCGGGGTTAATGAAGGGTTAAGCCTAGGTTGAACCTAGATCCTAAGTTTGTTTTCCCTGGTTTTTTCCATGAATCAACCATTGACCAATCAGAGAAAGACATGGGGAATGGTGTCCATGTTTAGTGAGTGATATAGAGTTAAGAACATTCATAGAGAAGGAGAAGAGGAACAGAGCATTGCATTTCATTAGATTTTTCTCATGTGTTCCGGATACAGTGATGCCTTATTTATACGACTAATACAACATACTAAATGCAGGTGATTAATAAATAAGAGGTGGATGGTTAGCTGGTGAGCATGTTTCCAAGACCAGGAGTGAAGGCACGGGTGGCTTAGATTTGTTTTCCAACACCCCTTCTCAAATCTGAGTCATCCACGATGTTGAGAGCAGTCCTCAGGCTGATAAAAGGAGCTCGAAGTATTGGCTTAGTAAGTATGTCCTCTAGCGGCTCTTCAGTAGGGCAAAAGGGGGGTAGTGATCTCTTTGTCTTCAACCTTCTCTCTAACAAAATGATATTTGAGTTCTATGTGTTTGCTCTTGTTGTGGAAAACAGGGTTTTTAGTGAGAGAAATGGCCAACAGGCTATCGCAGTAGATCAGGATTGTTTCATCAATTCCATCTATTTCCTTCTTCATTCGTTTAAGCAAGGTGGCTTCGCAGGCGGTTGAACGGAGCGCAACGTACTTCGCTTCAGTGGAAGATAGGGCCACAGATTTTTGTTTCCTGGAGGTCCAGGTTATAGGTTTGTTGTCGAGGGTAACAATGTAGCGTCTAGTGCTCTTTCTGTCGTCGGCAGAGACACCCCAATAAGATTCGCTGAAGCCAGTTAGATTGGTGTTAGGATCTTGTTGGTAGAGGAGACAAAAATCCTTTGTCCCTTTTAGGTAACAAAGAATCCTCTTTACGACCATAAGGTGTTTGATCTGTGGTCTGCTGACTAATCTAGATACCATGCTGACGATAAACTCTATATCTGGTCGAGTGTTGGTCAGATATAGGAGAGACCCAACGAAGCTTCGATAGTTTTTTGAGTCAAAATCTTCTTCTTCCTCTTCCCCTTTAGTTAGTTTTCTCCCGGTACCATAGGACTATAGGAGTAACACAAGCATTGCAGTCGGTCAATGATGCTTTCTTTAGAATGTCTTCAACATAACGTACTTGAGAGATAAAAATTTGCTCAGATCTATGTTGAAATTGTAAGCCCACGAAGTATTGGAGGTGACTAAGGTCTGTCATTTCGTATTGCTCTTTCATATTTAGTTTAAATGCTTTAATCATAGCTGAAGAGGTGTCGGTGATGATTAAGTCATCAACAAAAAGACAAAGGATCATTACTTCTTCTCTTTCTATTTTGATATACAACGATGCTTCATTTGGGCTTCTTTGAAATTTTTGTCTGCGGAGATAAGCATCAATATTAGAGTTCCATGCACGGGGTGCCTGCTTGAGGCCGTAGAGAGCCTTCAACAACTTGTACTTGAGAGTATCCTTTGGCGACGAGTCGCGTTTTGTATCTTAAGGAACTGCCTTGATCATTTAGCTTTGTTTTATTCACCCATTTGAGCCCGATGATTTCTTTGTCTGCTGGTCGGTCAACAAGATTTCAAGTGTTGTTTTTCTCAATCATGTAAAGTTCTTCAGTCATGGCTTGACGCCACTGCTCATGAGTGGTGGCTTCTTCATAAGAAACGGGGGTGCCTGCAAACAGAGCTAGATTACAATGTTTATAAATTTCAGTAAGAGGTTTCATTCTTTGTGGTGGTGATGATGATGAAGTGGAGGAGTCATTAGAGCCATTTATATCAGAATTGGTCTCGAGAGCTTTCACAAGTGATATTTGTAGCTGCAGTAATGTTGAGCTCAGAAGTGGATATAGGCGTGGTATGGAGGTCCTCAACACAATCTGTGTAGGAAGGAATCACCACACCTGGAGATGATGCTTCCTCCTCCATGTCTGACTGCCAATCCCACTTGTCTTCTTCATTAAAAACAACATCCTGTGAGACTATCATCAATTCAACATGGATGTGGGAGGGTGAAACAACCTATACCCTTTTGATTCACAACAGTATCCAATAAAGATATATTTCTCACTTTTTATCAACTTTTTCCTTTTTTCCTGAAGGAGGATGATAATAGGCAATGCACTCGAACACCTTTAGATTATTGATGTCTGGTTGTCTTTCGAAAAGCATTTCATAAGGTGTAGAATTGTGAAGGGCACAAGTTGGGCATCAGTTTAGGATGTAGATAGAAGTGTTGCATGCCTCAACCCAAAAACTTTTAGGCAGGTTTTTTGAGTGAAGTAGTGAGCGGGCAATTTCAAGAACTGTTCGATTTCTCCGTTCGACAATTGCATTTTGTTGAGGTGTATGTACCACCATGACCTGCCTTTGAATTCCATGTTCAAGACAGAAAGAGTTGAATTCAGAGGAGAGGAATTCACCCCCTTTGTCACTTCGTATGCCTTTGATTTCTTTACAGAGATTTTTTTCAATAAATGTTTTAAATTATTGGAATTTGGAGAAAGCTTCTACCTTTGTTTTTAGGAAGTAAATCCAGCTATAGTGAGAAAAATCGTCAACGATAAGAAGGAAGTATTTTGTACCTTCTTGAGTTAGTGTTAAAGTTGGCCACCAGAGATCAATGTGAAATAACTGCGGATGTTGAGTGCTCTGTCAGGAGGATATCTGAGGGAAAGGTTATCGACAGTCCTTGCCATGCAAGCAACCTTCACAGAACTTCTTCTGGAAATTAAGATTTGGAAGTCCAAGAACAAGATTACGCCTGCTCAAAAGGTTGAGTGACGAATAGTTGAGATGACCGTATCATTGATGCCACAATTTGTCTCGTGACTTTGTGGTGATATTGCATGCAAGAGCTTGTTGTTGAGTAACTATAAGTAGAATGATAGAATAGACCTTGTTGGTGGATCTCTATGTCATGAGAATGACCTAATTTGTAGAGTTAGGGATGATCTGGCAAGTTTTATCCTTGAACCGGAGGGAGTAGCCCCTTTAGATTAGCTGCCCAACACTTAGAAGGTTTTGAGTGAGACTTGGAACATAATGAACATCTTGCATTGTTTTGATAGCACCATTCTTCATAGAGAACCAAATGGTTCCTTTGTCGTTGATTTGTTTTACACTACCGTCACCAAGGTAAACCTCTGATTTGAAACTTTCATCCAGATGAATGAAGTAATCTTTATGACGTGTCATATGGGTAGAGCAACCTGAATCAAGATACCATTTTGTGATATCTCCATCGTTTTAAGAACCAGACCGTACACCGAACCGGTAGAGTGAAAGGTTCAAGGTTGAACCGGTTAAACTGGGGTTGAACCGTGATTACACTGTTGAGAGTTGAGACTATATATATATAATTCGACATTTCCACCAATGTTATACTTTTATAATTCATGAAATAATATACTTGTAATTCACTTATGATTAGTGACATGGTGCTAGGATCTTCATCTGAATAAACCATCAAAATAAACTAGACCTGCGAGTAAACTGAAAACAAATACAAGAACAAGAAACCAATATATTATATTTTAAATTCTAAGTTAGGTATAAAGAACAAGATTAGTAATAGAATATCCAAGCTCCTCAGCAACCCAAAACAAAGGCTCAAAATTAATTCAACAAGGAGTCTAGGATGCTTGCAAGGAAACAACCTAGATGCATTCGACTAACATTTTTTCATTATAATATAGCATTTCAACAAAGTTTCTGCACATACAAAGCCAAAAGGATTTTATCAAAAAAGCATAATCAGACATTTGATCAATTAGGAGTCACATAGCATAAAACTTAGAAGTTGATGTTTCATGAAGCAGGGGATCAAAACAGATGCAACATTTGACATCATCATGAAATTACAAAAAAAACATAATGTTCAAATGCTAAAGGGGTATATTGCTAAATCAACATCAATAAAATGTTAAAGATATGAAGATTCATCATATAATATCCTTGAAATCGTATCTCTCATATGATTCCGCTCCAAATGCTTCAAGATCGACATGTTCAAGAATATTATCAACACATTCATCATCTGCAAAATCAAATTTAAAATAAATCAATTCTAGTATTTTATACGTACAACTATACAAGTAGACACATATAATAAGAATAATTTACATATTAGTTAACCATATACATATACATAGAACTTAGTAACTTACTATTAATTTGATCACTTTGTTGACCACAAGTTTGAACTTTACCATCAATTGGCAGAGCGTTCTCCTCAAATATTTCTCTTCCCAAATCATTATAATGAAGCTCTGGAGCAGGCTCTTCTTCAACTACCCAGAAGTCCAAAGCCAGGAGTGAAGGCACGGGCAATTTGGATTTGTTTTCCAACAAGTGAATGGGGTGGAGTTGATGAGTGGGCTTAAATTGGGTGTTATTTTAAGACTTAAAATTCCACTTTTAAGGTGCTTTTACCAAAATCAACATTTAAGGTCGGTCCCCCAAGTGTGTCAAAGTCAATATGGGTTCGAGTCGACGAGTGTCGAGTCAACGTTGATGCGACGAGGTTGAATTCAAGCGTTCTTGTTTTTTTGAGATGTATAATTTTACTAGAATTATTTTATATACATGACTAATGACGCCAGAATTGAGTGAAACAAGTTCCATTGCACTCATATTGATCATACGAGTCTAGTGCAACTGACAGAATTCAATTCAGAACTCGTTTGCTCGATATGTAATTTGACATTGTTGCAACGCACAACGTTTCTCAAAATGGTTGTTTTCTATAAATGACCTTAATTGGAGTAGAACGAGCTCTGTTGCACTCGTACCGACTATACAAGTCCAATGCAAATGATGGAACTCAATTCAAAGCTCGTTTGTTCAATATTCTACTTCAACGTCATGACGATGCATAACACTACTCAAAACAGTTATTTTCTTTAAATGACCTCAGATTGGAGCGAAACAAGTTATGCTGCACGCGTGCCGATCATCGGAGTCTAATGCAACTGGCGAAGTCAATTTGGAGCTCGTTCACTCAATATTATACTTTGGCGTTGCGGCGATGCAAACGTTACTCAAAACTGTCATTTTCTCTAAATTTGCCCGGATTTTAGCGAAGCGAGTTCCGTTACACTCGTATTACCATACAAGTCTAATACAAATTACAGAAGTCAATCTAGAGCTTGTTTGATCGATATTCAACTTCAGGGTCGGTACGTAGCTCTATTGGACCTGAATTATCAAACTTCTTTATTTCATATCGATCTGAGGCTCTATTGGCTTTGTAGAGTTAGTTTTGATCTCATAAGAGCACAACAACGGGCCGAGATTGGCTTCAAATTGATTACTCAATTGCCTGTATCGCTTCATCGCACCATGATTTGACTTTTAAAAAAGATGGTGGTGGGGTCAGTTTGACTCGGATTAAACTTCTCCACGAGTTTGATTGGACTAGATAGACCCCTTAACAAAGGATGTTACACAAAAGACCTATTGCGTATTTGATCGCTCTGACTTAGCAACTGATGATCATGTAGGGTCGGGCCTAAAAAGTTGATGGCTTATACCATAACTACCCTTAACATTCATGATAAAATGAATAAAAGAGAACTCGACCTAATATATGACGCAATAAATAGAAGGAAACATTACGTGATAATTGATGAAATGAATAACATAAAGTTACCATGATGCCCAGAGATTGGACCCCAAAGAGTTACCATGCGATGGTCTAGGGTTTCAGAGAATTGAGAGTAAAATGTACTTATTTATAGTAAAAATGGGATTAATTGGATCATTGAGATTTGTTGGGGGTCACCCGATTTTTCTTCGGTCCAGAGAATCAGACCGTCTTAGCTCGGAGTCGGACCAGACGCGCAAACAATGAACGAATATCCATCAGCAATGACGAGAGACTATATTTGCTGTGAAAATCTCGAAAAGGGTGAAAAACTACATGGCTGGATCGGTGTCGGGCCAAAATCCACTATTTAATTTTGAGCTTACAAGTGTTGGTAGTTTCCTCGGAGGGTGACAGACCACCGCTCCATTACAAGTTCTGAGTACAAAAAATGGAAATAAACTAAGTTCACAAAGTTTGGATGAGGGCGTCCACGAAGCTTGAATGCAAGCGTCTATGTGAGGGTTCCTTTACGAGAGCGTTTTCCAGTGTCTTCTCTTGAGCTCACAGAAGCGTTCAAGTGGGCGCCGGGGATTGTGCAAGCTAGAGAGAGCTGAGTGAATTCAAAGCGGACAAACGATCTAAGTCCCACATTTTTGCCGAAAAAACTCAGAGCTTTCTTTAGTCTCTGAAGTTGCTTGTCTTCAAATGAAGGTCTCGCGACTTTTTATAATTTTCTGGAGGAACTTGTCGGTAATTGTGCCAAAATGGATTTAGAGTTGATGAGTGACATCGCTCCGTTCCGGTGACCCGGATCACCAATTTAAAGAAATGATGAACGTGCCCTTCGAGCAGTTTGGGCGGCCCGAGTAAGTTACCCAGCGATCGCCGTGGCCAGAGGCGGCCGGAGACGGTGGAGGCTGCCAGAGATGGTGAATGCGGTCGGAGATGGTGGAGGCTCCTGGCGGCGACCGATGGCGGCGACGGTCGCTAGCGCGCGCGCCTGCGCGTACGTTGGGAGCACGCACGTGTCGTACTTGTGTGCGCCCGTTTGTCCGTGCGGGCCTTGCACAACGCCTTTGCACTTTTGTTTTCGCTCCCCCCTTAGAAGTCCAGACCCTTGTGTAAGCGCAGTTTACTTGGTCGGACCGGCTTGCTTGAGAGCTTTGATTGAGATTTTTCCGGTTTGACTTTGAACTTTTTAAGAGGAACACTATCAACATTGAGGCTCTATTTGTTTGGCCGTTTCGCTGCTCCGTTTTGGGCAAACGCCGCCGAAAGGAGGGTAAACAAATGAATCTACAACGACGTTTGCTCCGTTTTTACCCGCCCGCCTTGAGAAACGCCCGAAAAAAGCTCCGTTTGGAGCAGTCACCTTCTCCCTCCGGTTCGAACACTCCGTTTCTACCCGCCGGATCGGCCCGCCACCGCCGAACCAAATGGAGCCTGAATCCAGTGGTGCCCAGATTTTCGAATAAACCCAAGAACATAACTTTAGAAAACGGGATTTTGAAAAAGCTATGCAAACTTGATTTTAGAGGTTTTTGCTTTTTTATGAGCTCTATCGGCTGGAATATCCTGCCAGAGCTCTCCCAAACAGCGCCGAAACCACGTCGGTAATCTCTCCGCTACAGTTCACATTTCAGTCAGCTCTCGCAATCACAGTGCCACTCGGACCGCCATTCTCCCTGGCGGTTTCTCCTCTCTGGCTAGGGTTTCATCACCGGCGCGATTCCATGCCGAGATGGTTACCGGAGGGAATCATCAGCGGGCCGACGACGGAAGCCAGGTCATGGGAAGTTTGCAGACGGTTTCGGCCGGCGTCAGGAATTCGTGGAGCACGCCGACCTTCTCCGCTGGGCACTCGGCTTCAACGAACGGAAGCGCCAGTTCCCCTTCTGGTCCGAGCGATCAAGCTGCTGTGGCTACTCCGGTGAGCGAATCCACCGTCCGGCGACTGAATCACCTCGAAATTCAGGGAGACGAGGCGGGATCGTCGCAGGGAGCCGTCAGGTGAAGAACCTTTGCTAGGATCTAATGCATGATTACCTCCAATTGTATTTTTCTGCTAGGATTGCACAGTGTAGCTGCAGAGGAAAATCTTATACACTTTGCTCCATTATAGCTGCAATTCTGAAAGATTTGTTTGTTCTGTGCATATATATTTTAGTATGTTTTTATGATTTTATTCATGATTTCTGTGCCTGAGATGTAAACTATGCAGTATGACGGAGGTAGTTGTAGTCAGCGCACTTTCTTTTGTCCTGAACGCCTCCATTGCCAGGAGCTTGGTTTCCAATATGCTACATGAAATCCACTATTTTGTAGACTCGATTTGTTTTTCCCTTACCATAGTTGATTTGGTTATATGCCCTCAGATTAGGTCTACTTTAAAAGTTGCAATTGGGTGGGTCAGATAAATTCATATAATTAGTTATCTTTAAGAATCTGGATGGTTTTGCTTTCTCTTTAAAGGTATTTGAGCATGCTAGCTTTAACATGCCCGACTTATTACTTCTGTAGGAAAGAAGAATGCTGAAGTTAAAGCCTGCACCAAATTATAGAAGAATAAAAAAGAAAACATATATCAGATTTGTTTTGATGTTGTCCTGGTTTAAAAATAAGCTTTATTTTTAAGATGCTTTGAATCAACATTTTAAATGCAGATTTTGCAAATAAGTTGGTGCAACTGAAATTATTCTCATGGGTTTCTTTGTCTTTTAACCTCTTTCATAAAGTTGGAATCTTATTTGTTCAATTACATTTTTTCTGATCATTTGAATTGTTCTTTTCAGTTGCATTACCATTATTTTAGGGGTTTCTTGTGTTTATATGCGTTGAAGAATCAAATCCCATAAAATAGCCGTTATCCTTTGTTTATGTATTTGGTCCATGTTAAAGCCCATACAATCTTCTTTGTTTATTAGGCTCCATTTGTTTGGGCGTTTCGCTGCTCCGTTTTGAGCAAACGCCGCCGGAAGGAGGAAAAACAAATGAACCTCCGGTGGCGTTTGCTCCGTTTCCACCCGCCCGCCTTGAGAAACGCCACCAAAAAGCTCCGTTTGGAGCAGCCACCTCTCCCCTCCGGTTCGAACACTCCGTTTCCACCCGCCGGATCGACCCGCCACCGCCGAACCAAATGAAGCCTTAGTCTCATATTGTGTATTGGGAGTTTGTTTATAGTCTGTCCATATGTACTATACAGGGTGTAGTTGTACATGAGAAAATGATGGAAAATACAAAAATGATATTTTATTTCTTCTGTTGTCACATTGTATCAGAGCGAAGTTAGGATTTCTCGCTATTGAGGCTCTGCTCTTTCACTTGTGCTTTGACCAGATCAGATCATGGTTGCTATAGCTTTGCTCGCACTCGCTACTTGAGCCCGCTCGTTTCCAATCGCCTTTTGCTCGCCGTTGCTTGTGCCCGTGCTCGCCGCTGCTTGAGCCCGTGCTCGCCGCTGCTTGAGCCCGTGCTCGCCGCTGCTTGAGCCTGTTCACTTTTCCAGCTAATCAACCATGCCGCTGCTTGAACCTGCTCACTTCCAAACGCCCTTTGCTCGCCGGTTACCTTATATGCTCGCCGTGCATGTTGTTGATATCCCGTCTGTTGCTCTGTGCGACTACTCTCATTGAGCCCGTGCACCGCAACTCACAACCTGAGCTTGCTTCCATAGCTTGTACCCGAGCTCGTCAGGCAACCTACCTGAGATCGCATCCAGGTCTTGTCTGCAACTGCTATCGTCGCGTTCGTGCCCGGTTGCCTCCTATTCTTGCGTGACATCCCGTTCTCATGTGCTGTTCCCGTGCTCGTCGCTTGAATCAGATCGCATCTCTACTGCTTGTGTGCTTGCTGATCTTGTGCTCGCCACATCTTCCTTTGCTCTTGCTCGCATCTATTTGAGTCTGGTTCCTGCGGCTCTCCACGGGGACTCCAACTTTGCTTCCCCGCTTTTGCAGCTCGACTTTCCTCCAATGGTTCTCGCACTGAACTCGATATCTTGTGAGATGAACTTAGGCAACTGCGGGAGTTGCTTAATCGCCCAACTGGTCCCGTGGCCTCTTCCTCCCATGCCAACCTCGCTTCTTTCCCTCTTAGCTCCTCTTGGATTATGGGCTCCGAAGCCACTAATCACATTTCTCCATAAAATCCCTCTCGCTGCACGGATACTTCTGCTCCCAACTTTATCACAGTTGTGAATGACACTTCCACCCCTATTTGTGGATGCGACGATGTTGCTGTGACTCCCTCTTTTTCTCTACGTTCTGTTCTTCATGCCCTTGATTCTGCTTTTAATCTTCTCTCTGTCAGTCACCTTACTCATAAGCATGACCGTTTCATTACTTTTTCATTGTCTTCTTTTGTGGTTCGGGATTGATGGATGCGACATGTCATTGGTACAAGTCGACTGTCAACTGGGCTCTACACATTGGACATTCCCGCCTTCGTGTTTTCCTCGATTACTTTCGTTGACTGACATCGTCGACTTGACCATGCTCCTTTTATTATCCTCCAAAAAGCTTTTCCTGATTTTCTATTTACTAAGTTTAAATGTGAAACTTGCATTTACGACAAACAACATCGATCTACCTTCACCCTAGTTGTTCTCGGAGCTCTGCTCCTGTTTACTTAGTTCACTTAGATATTTTGAGTATGTATAAATCTGCCAGTTTGTCTGGCTATCAGTATTTTCTATCCTTTATTGATGATTACTCTCACGTTACCTGGTTATACTTACTGCGTGATCGCACTGAGTTGTTGTAGTGCTTCCACTTCTTCATCGCTGAAACTTGTACTCAATTCTCATGCATCATTAAAAGTCTTCGCATCGATAATGCACGTGAGTATACCAGTTGTGACTTTCAAGACACCTGCAACCTCATCGGCACTCTCCATCAGACATCTTGTGCTTGTACTCCGAGCGGAAGAACCACCACCTTCTGGAGGTTGTTTGCTCCCCTATGTTCCAAACACACGCTCCAAACCTGTATCGACACTTTACTGTTTCTACCACACGCTATTTAATTAATCACATATCGTCGACCATGCTCGAATTTGCTACTCCCTTCTCCATCCCGTATCCTTCCACACCTCCCTTCTCCCTTCTTCTTCGGGTCTTTGGATGTGACTTCTTTGTCCATCATCTCAGACCTCCTATCGATAAGTTGGCTCCTCGTGCTACCAAGTATATATTTGTTGTGTACTCTCGTATACAAAAAGGTTACGTGTGCCATTCTCCTACTTCTGGGAAAATGATCACCTCTGCGGAGGTTCTACTCCACACCTCCTGCTATATCTCCCAATGCTCTCCAAAGTCTGGCCGTTCCCACTCACACTTTTCCTCCCTTGCTTCCTACCCCTCCTCCCGTTCTCCCCTCTCCTCCCTTACTTCCTACACCTCTTTTCACGCTTTCCCTCCCCTCCTATACAAGTGTACACTCGCTGTCGTCTTCGGTCTGATGCACTGCGACCAGTGACGTATACTGATGATGCTCCTCAGTCTGTTGACCTGCCTACGACTCCCTCCCAAGATTTGGGTTCTTCTTCTGCTCTCTCCAATTATGCGTCTTTGCACCACCTTTCTTCTCACCTTTGCAGATTTACAACGTCTTTGTCCTCTATTTCCACCCCGTCTTCTGTGCAGGAAGCTCTTCAGCATCTGGGGTGGAGGGTGGCAATGGATGAAGAAATGACAGCTCTATGGGCCAATCACACATGAGACCTTGTTCCCCTTACTCCTGGTTTTTCTCCGGTTGACTGTAAATGGGGTTTTACCATCAATCATTGCTCTGATGGGACAATTGAGCGCCTCAATGCTTGTCCTATTGCTCGTGGCTTCACTCAACAACATGACCTTGGTTATGAAAAGAAGTTCTCTCCTATTGCTAAGCTCAATACTGTCCGAGTAGTTGTAACGCCTCGGTTTACTGTGTGCGTGCAGTAGGTCTGCAGACCTGTGACCCTAACCCCTCTTCAAGGATCTGATTGGTCGCAACCACTAATTACAATGAGTTGTTGAGGTTGAGGCTTGAACCCCAGACCTCCTAGATAAGGGAGCTCTAAACTTGTCCTCATCACCAACTGAGCTGATGAGGACCAATTTAGAACTCCCTTATCTAGGAGGTATGAGGTTCAAGCCCCAGCCTAAACAACCTGCCATTGGAATTAGCAGTTGCGGCCAATTAGATCTGTGGAGGGAGCTTGGGGTCACTGGCCTGCAGACCATTTGCATACCCACAGTAGATCGAGGCGTTACAGTAGTAATCTCTCTAGCGGTCCATCGACATTGGCCATTGTACCAACTCAACATAAACAATGTCTTTCTCAATGACTTTTTTATGGAAACTGTGTACATGCAACAATCTCCTGGTTATGAAATCACGAGGGAGTCTCTGGTGTGTCATCCCAAGATATCTCCTTATGGTCTCAAGAAATCTCTTTACGGTCTCAAGCAGTACCCACAAGCATGGTTTAACAAATTCTGCTGAGTTTTTTCTGATATTGGCTTTACTTGGAGCTCTGTCGACTTCTCCTTATTTATTTGTCATCGTCTAATAGGCATAATGATACTTCTTGTCTATGTTGATGACATTCTTCTAATAGAAGATGACATCCCTGACATCACTTTGGTCAAAAAGCATTTGATCTCACAGTTTCAGACTAAAGATTTGGGTCCTCTTCGATACTTCTTGGGTATCGAGGTTGCTTGTCGTCCTGATGACATTGTCTTATCTCAACTTAAATACTTCCTTGATCTTCTTCGCGATGTTGGCTATTTGTGAGGTAAGCCCGCAGACACACCTATGGATGTCAATCACAAATTATATGCTCATGTATTTGATAATAATTTGCTTCTTCCTAATCCGGAGTATTACCGTCGTTTGGTTGGCAAACTATTTATCTCACTGTCACACGACCAAATATATCTTTTGCTGTCAGAGTTATCAGCCATTTTATTCAGGCCCCTCAGAACTCTCACCTACAGGCTAGGAATGCATCTTTAAGTATCTGAAGAATACCCTTGGACAAAGGCTTGTGTATCAGCCTTCCTCTTTTCTGTTTTTCATTGCTTACTCCGACGCTGATTATGCCGGTTTTCGATGATCATCACTCTACTATTGGATTCTGCACATATTTTGGTGGGTATCTGGTCACATGGCGAAGCAAAAAGTAAACTGTTTTTGCACGTTCCTTTGCCGAGGCTGAGTATCGCTCAACGACTTCTGCTGTTTCCGAACTTACATGACTTGAGAGTCTTCTTTATGATTTGGGCATCAAATTTCCTTCTCCAGTAGTCCTTTTCTGCGATAATCAAGTTGCTATCCACATTGCAGAGAATCCCATGTTTCATGAGTGTATGAAACACATCGAAGTATATTGTCATTTTGTCCGAGAAATATGTTCAAACTCGGAAGTTGATTTTACGACATGCGTCTGCTGTAGAACAAGTGTTATACATTATGACAAATGCCTTACACCGTCCTCTATATGACCAATTCCTTTCCAAGGTTGGTGCCTACGACTTGTACGCTCCGACTTGGGGGGAAGTGTTGAAGAATGAAGAATCAAAACCTATAAAATAGCCGTTATCCTTTGTTTATGTATTTGTCCCATGTTAAAGCCCATACAGTCTTCTTTGTTTATTAGTCCCACATATTGTATTGAGAAGTTGTTTATAGTCTGTCTCTCTCTATATAGGATGTAGTTGTACGTGAGAAAATGATGGGAAATACAAAAATGATATTTTATTTCTTCTCTTTTCACAATATGAAAGACGAACAAAAAGGTTTTGATTTAGTTGGAGTTTTGATTTTATAGAATAATATCTCCAAGGGTACACCTGGGTCTATCTACGCCGTTGTTAATCATATTATCAGAACTCACCATCATGTTCAACGTTGTTTTTAATATTATGTATGTATTTTTACTTATTTTTTGAGCGATATTTTGAGATTTAGGTTATGATCCCATCAAGTGATCCGAGCAATCAAATACATTTAACATAAATTCATCTTCTATTTATAGGCAGTTAGGCACCATACTGGTACTCCAAGGATCATTTGTTTTTCTCAGAAGAGGAAATGTCGGTCTTGTACATGGGTGCCAATTCCCTCGTCCACCGGAGGTGTGAACTCTTCCCCTCCATTCCACGACCCTTGTCTCTCCTTTCTCAGCCACCAACCAACATCCCTGCCATCCTAATTATTGCATATGCATTTTCTAAGTTCTTTCCAATCACCTCCTCCTCCCCAACTGATACGGGAACACCTTGACAGAAAGGTGACACATGCTTTCGGACTATCTGCCTCACTTCACGAGAGTTTTCTTAGAGACTCGATTATTTTCAATGGATAATTTCATAGCCATAATTAATTGGTATTGTATTTTAGTATGGTTTGCCTTGTAGCGGGTCTCTATCCTATATAAGGAGCCATAGATAGTGAGTTATCCATCTTGGGGATTAGTCTTGAGTTGGTTCTCTTTGGTGAGGCCTTTTACTGGGAACCTGCCCTCAAAAGTTGGGATAATGATCATGTCACATTATTTTATATCTACACCCGTTCTAGCATAATATCGAGTTCCTATTTATGTTCTCGATATTTGGTTGCATACCATACCAATTACTCCGACCTCCATCCTCTGCCCGTACACAATCGGCTACTGAGAACCAACCCCTTCTTCCCCTTTGCCACGACCATCGTTGCAAAGTCATGGAATGTAAACTTCGATAGAATAAATGCTACAATGACTGACATTCTCACTATAACACACACGCTTCATCAGCGACTTCATCTTTTCTTTCCGCCGCAAGACCTAATTACTTCCACTGTCCCGGGCATCACCTGCATATCCTAGGACCTACGCTGCACCCAACGACCATCTAGTCTAGCGCACTTACCCTACTTCCATCACCAACCCTTTCAATCCGTTCCGGTTCCCCTCCCCTACCTGTCACCCGAGCTCCTCCATGCTATACCCTCCTTCACCGCTAGATCTACCCACAACCTCACCCACCATCTCCGCGACGCCTTGTGTACCCCTCCGTTCTCGCAACCCCAAACATAACTACAACTCCCAAACAGTTCTTGATCATAGCCCCTTTGACCGTATATTAGAGCCACTTGTCGCCTCCAGCCAGATGTCAGATGCCAGACGAAGCCCCTTCACTAACCCTCACCATTCTTCCTCCTCACACTACCATATCAATCCTTGTGTCCATCTCCACCACCGCTGAAATTAACTCCGTAAACGGAATCTCCTGGTCTAGTAGCATGGATTGCCTTGCTCCGTCCATCGCCATTCTGGCATCCTCCCTGTGGCTCACTACGTATCAATTTCGCTTGTCATCACTCTCATAGTTGACGAATGCCATGCTAAGGTCCTTGTTTTGTCCACTCGGGCTGCCTTCGTTCTCGCTAGTATCACCTTCTCTCCTACCTTTCGAGCCATCGATTTTCTTCGCTCGCCTTCCCATAACACATGATTGTCCATGTCGTGGACAAACAACCCACTGCACTTGCCCTGATCCCCACCGTACTTCATTCATGACAATGTTGCAACCCCTTTCTCTGGTTCCCACAACACCTTACTTACTTTTCCCGCACAAGTACACACCAAGCTCCACTATCTCCGTGACGCCTTGTGTACCCCTCCATTCTCGCAACCCCAACCATAACTACAACTCCCAAGCAGTTCTTGATCATAGCCCCTTTGACCGTATATTAGAGCCACTCGTCGCCTCCAGCCAGATGTCAGATGCCAGACGAAGTCCCTTCACTAACCCTCACCAATCTTGCTCCTCACACTATCATATCAATCCTTGTGTCCATCTCCACCACCGCTGAAATTAACTCCTTAAATGGAATCTCCTGGTCTAGTAGCGTGGACTGCCTTGCTCCGCCCATCGCCATTCTGACATCCTCCCTGTGGCTCACTACGTATCAATGACGCTTGTCATCACTCTCACAGTTGACAAATGCCATGCTACGGTCCTTGTTTTGTCCACTCGGGTTGCCTTCGTTCTCGCTAGTATCACCTCCTCTCCCATTTTTCGAGCCATAAATTGTCTTCGCCCGCCTTCCCATCACACACGATCGTCCATGTTGTGGACAAACAACCCACTGCACTTGCCCTGATCTCCACCGTACTTCATTCATGACAATGTCACAACCCCTTTCTCTGGCTCCCACAACACCTTACTTGCTTTTCCCTCACAACTACACACCAACCTCCACTACACGCCACATGTGGGACACGTCTCTTACCGTAATTAAGGTTCATTCTTTTTTCCTCCATGTGGCCCCACAAACCAAACCACATACTTTTTTCCTGCCTCCTTTCGACATCAACAAGGCGATCTTTATAGCGATCAGACTTCCATTTTATTCTCCAATTAAAATACTTTCCCCACCCACACTCCACATGTGCCCATCTTCATGCCAAACACCAATCATAACAAGGACCAATAACTCCACCCAAAAATATCTCCTCAACCTCACCCAACTATATCTCAATTCGTCTAATATATCACATCCTTTACATTTCCGCCATCATCACACATTTTAACGGTCATCGTTCTCACACCGATGGAATTTATTTTCCAAGGTTGCTTCTTATTTTGGGCTCATCGACCGCCCCTTAACGCAAAGGACCACAATAAGTTTATTTCATTGTTCTCACTTCTCACACCGATGCAATTTCTTTTGCAGGGCTGCTTCTTATTTTGGTCTCACCGATTCACCCCGATATCGCTAAAGGATTCTGAAAGTCTTTAGTTTCAAGGATAGATAAACACCTAGAGGGTGGTGAATAGGTTTTTGGCCTTTTTATATTTTTCCTGTTTTGGGTGTGTTGTGATTTAGTTATATTTAGCTTTCAAGACAATCAACAACATCACACACAAGATTTATAGTGGTTCCCCAGATTATGAGTACATCCACTGCCCCTCCCACCTTTCTAACAATGTGTTAGACAAGACACTTCTCTAAAATCGGCTCCAAAGAGCTTACAACACAGATCCCTCAGGATCTCTCAGTCTCCTCCAAGACCTACCTCAGGCACAAAACCCTACAACTCCGAGCAAGCTTTGCTCTTACAGCTCAGTGATCCAAAGAACACCTACCTCAGACTAAGTTAATAGTCCTACACTCAGGCTAGGAGGATAGCCCTACAACTCAGAGAGGAATACTCTCCTACCTCAGATCTGAACCAGATCCTACCTCAGACAAACTGCCCTATAACTCAGATCTAGTCCAGGATCCTACCTCAGACTTGAGCACAAGTCCTACAACTCAGGCTCACATGCCCTACCTCAGATCCACACAGGGATCCTACCTCAGATTCACAGCCTGAATCCTACCACTCAGATCTACAAAAGATCCTACACTCATCCTTTATAATTTTAGACTTACACTCAGATCCGAAGGATCCTACAGAGAGAGTAAAGTGTGTTGATGATGACTAGACTCAAGAGAGATTTTCTCTGTGTCTTCCTTCTTCTGAACTGAAGTAGCTCAGTCTAGTCTTCTTCTTCACAGCTCCAGAAAATGTTCTTCAAGAAAATCCACTTGAACTGTGAAGTAACTGCAGTTAGGGTTAGCTCTTGCTGCTCCTTCTTTCTCAGAGAGTTTCTCTGAATTTGTTGTTGCAGGTGAGAATGACAACAACTGTCTTCTATCAACTGATCTGCTGCAGCTAGGGTTAGCCCTTGCTGCTCCTTTCTCAGAGAGTTTCTCTGAACTTGCTGTTGCAGGTGAGAATGACAATAACTATCTTCTTGAACTCTTAGTTCAGAAGTTTGAACTTGTTTTCAGGCTCTGCAACAGTGTCGAGAGGAAGAAGATGAAGTCCAGAGCTTTTTCGAAAATCGATCGAAAAGTTATCTTCTTCCTTCTGATCAGAATTCTTTTATTATCTTCCGCCGTCCAACGACTCTTTAAGCAGTGAGACCCGCTGTGGTTATTGGCTGCAACTTTGCTTTTGCATTAAATGCAGTACAGAAGGCGTGCTACGCCGTTTGTCGTGTACTGTAGACTTCCCGCAACATTTTGAATTTCTGCTGACGTCAGCACCCGTGGACTTAGTCAAAAGCCGAAGATTCATCATAGGCGTTGAGTGAATAACCTTCACTCAGCGCCAAAGCACTTGACCAAATTTCTGTACCATTAGGCGTCGAGTGATCATTCATCACTCGACGAATTATAGACTTTTATAGTCTTAACTCATTAGGCGTTGAGTGAACCTTCATCACTCAACGCATTTGGACTTAGCCAATATTTCTGTTGAGGAAGCGTTGAGTGAACGACCTTCACTAAACGCTTTTGTCTTTAGACAAACTGTCTGTTGATAGACGTTGAGTGCGTTCAGTGAGCCTTCATCACTCAACGCATACTTGACTTTCCTGTCATCTTGATGAGACATTGAGTGAACAACCTTCACTCAACACTTCTGTACTCAGTTGATTTTCATTTGTATGAAGGCGTTGAGTGAGCTGTCTTCACTCAACGCTTTCTGCCTTTGCCTATCTTCTCGATGAGGCGTTGAGTGAACTGCCTTCACTCAACGTTTCTATACTTAGCTGATTTCTCTGTTGAGTTGGCTTTGAGTGAAACGCATTTGGACTTGGACAGATTTTCTGTCTACTTCTTCTGAAACTTGTTCTGCCGACGTTTTCTGAGCTTGGCGTTGAGTGAACTGGCTTCACTCAATGCTTCTGGACTTAGCCAGATTTCTTGCTTGCCAATGCTGAAGCTTTAACAGTCTGAGCTTTACTCGACGCTTCTTTCTTCAGGCGTTGAGTGAGCTGTCCTCACTCGACGCTTCTGGACTTAACCAAAAATCTTCTTTGTCAATAGTCAGGCTTTGACTGCCCATGCTTTACTCATCGTTTCTTGACATCTGGCGTTGAGTGAACTGGCTTCACTCAACGCCTGTAGACTTAGACAAATTTATGTCTTTCCAGCATTCTTCCTTGTGTCCACATGTCACTGTCACTTAGATAACCTGTCTAATCATTGTGACAAAGAACATCATGTACACATTGAACTTAGAGCATACATCAAATACATCTATGTGTATACCATTGACTTGTTTGACTTCTACAAATCTGGGATATTGTGATCAATGGACCTAACAGATCCCGAGAAGTTTGTTTTGTTGTTCTTATTCTCGTCACAATTCTAGCTGAAGCCTTGACCCAACATGCGTGTTTCCGCTCGTGTTTCCTTGTGTCCACCTGTATTGATAAAGATGTGACATATAGAATCCAAGCGGGTTGGTTGAGGTGGGGAGGCGCATCAGGGATCTTATGCAATCGTAAAGTACCACTAAAACTTAAGGGCAAATTTTACCGTACTGCAATTAGACCCGCGATGCTTTATGGTTCTGAGTGTTGGGCAGTGAATTGTGTACATGAGCACAAAATGGGAGTTGCGGAGATGAGAATGCTTAGGTGGATGTGTGGACACACGAGGTTAGATAAAATTAGGAATGAAAGTATCAGGGATAAGACAAGGGTAGCACCAATTGCAGAGAAGATGCGAGAAGCTCGTCTAAGATTGTCTGGACACGTACAAAGGAGACCATTAGAGGCACCTGTTAGGCGTTGTGAGAGTCTAGTCACTAGCATTCTAAACAAGGGAGGGGTAGACCAATAAAGACTTGGAATGAAATTGTAAGGAAAGACATGATGTACTTAGGCATTAGTGAGATTATGACAAAAGATAGGGCACAATGGCGACAAAAGATCCATATTGCCGACCCCACTATAGTGGGATAAAGGCTTGAGTGTTGTTGTTGTTGTATCTTTTTGTACAATTTGTCTTGTAACAGGTCTCAATCCTATATAATAAGCAATAGATGGAGACTGAAAAGTTATCTTATCTTGGGGATTAGTCTTGACTTGACTCTCTTAGTATTTACGCACAGTTTGATTCCTGACCTGAGACCTTCTAAACTAGCTAAATGCCTAATTTTATAGTTGGATGCGCCCATTTACAAAGCTGGGCTCGCCCAGCTTTTCTTGCCAGGCATTAAATGGTCAATTGGGCCTGATCTCGTTGATCCAGACTCATGCCAAGCCCGAGCCAGGCAGGTCCACTTCGAGTGGGGGTTTTGGGCCTGACTTACCAGGCCTGAGCCAGGGGTTGTAAAAGCTCAGACCGTACAGGTCATGTTTTGGCTCATGCTCACCAGTCTTATTTGCATTCTACTCTGAACCCTCTCCCACCATTAAAGGATCCCGAACTTGTGTATGCTCGAGCTTAAGAGCTCCTCTGTAGAAGCCCATGTACCACAATGCAAATCATCCTTATTATCCTTTGCAGTTAGAGGATTTTGATCCCATTTATGCTCGATACCAGAGCATCCTTCATGAGTACTATGTTGATTGCTGTCCTATCATTTACATAGATCATCTCTATCCTTAGCCACCCGTCCATATAGATTGTCCGGTCCTTCAAACACAATTCAATTATAGTACGGATGAGTACTATGTTGATTGCTAGGAACATCGTAGAGGTCACCGACCTAAGGACTTAATTACTCATAGTGTTCGAATTGATGCACACCTTTTTGATGGTCCGCTGGACCGGAAGGCATCCAATGGTTGAATCTTAGATATGGATTGTTACTTCGACTGGTACGAGATGTCAGGTGATCGTAGAGTTAGGTTCACAAAGATAAATCTTCATGGTCAGATCATGATTTATTAGATAGTCTTCGCCCATTCCTTGATGGTTATACATGTAGCAAAAACTGATGGAGGTATCTTTCAATGTGCTATATGATTTAGTTCTTTGATCAATTGTATGCCCTGCGCCAAGGGACTATTAATTGTCGAGTATATGACTTAATTTTACATGTTAGTGGTAATGAGCGATATACAAAAGGAGTCCATGTGATCGCTTCCAGATTTTTATCTGGGCTTTGCACCATGATATGTCGGGAGCTAAGTCCCCTTCATTTTGAGTTTGTCAATTAAATATTTTACATTGTGCTCTAGTATAAGCACCATTTAAGGTTCACAATGACAAAGCGAGTTGGTCCTCACCCGTAGAGATTTTTTTCTGGAAGCCACCTGACGCAGGATGGATGCAACAATCGTATATGTCGACTCTATGAATGCTTGAATGAATTAGACACGAATTTGGCGACCGTGCTTGTAACAATTGAAATTATAAATAATATGACACAACAATCCCGATCAAGTAGAGCCTCTATTAAGTAAACAAATAATTTGTTATAGTGCAAGAGTGCTAGAAACAAATTCTTGAACAAACAAAACCCGGCAAGTAACTAGATAATATTGGCATACAAATTTCAAACTAATCTTTTCACACAAAATTCAACACAAAGAAATGAAACAAAATTGTTGTCTGGGAGGGGGAACAACAATTGTAGGTAGAAGGGGAAAGAAGTTGTTGAGGCTGGTAGTGGGCTAAAAGACTTCTCGGGTAGGGGTATTTGTGGAAGTGAGGGGCTAGACTGAGAGGGGGATGCAGGAGTTTTTGTGGGGCTGCTGTATCACTGTATGGGAGTCTCAATGGAGGTTTTTGGTGGAGCGTAATGTGTGGCTTGCAAGCTAATCTTTTACAGCGAGAGTTTTGTCAGCGTGGCAGCTTCTAAGGGCCTAGTGTGTATGGGATTGAAGGCCGAACTTCATTCCCAACCTTGTTGGTCATCTAGGTCTAGTTAAGATAATGCTCCATGCCACTTAACAGTCCTTGGTGCTGAGGTCGAACTTATGTATTCATCTTAATTCATCTTATACATCCTGATGCTAGGCCCTTTACTTCTTTGAAAATTGGCGAGAAAATTTTTATTCACGCATTTCTATTCCAAAAGTCTCGTCATAAGCGTGAGAATGATGACTATTTTGAAGGTTTTTTGTTAAGAGATTTAATTACCTTAACACCCATATATGTGAGCAGGGGTTGCTAAGATATTATTTTTGTTTCCTTGACTTTGTGTATACCCCCGTATTCAGGGTTAATGAAATGTGCAAACACTTGGAACCAATCTGTCTCATGTTTTTTGATTAATAGTGTTTTGTACGATATTATACCTTTGGAATTGTCCAACTACTTTTAAAAAGGCATTGTTTATATGATCATGACGTCAAATGTTACACGCGATCAAACTCTGTATTTTTTGACAAGTCTTGCAAGATCACGATTATTCCCACCCATCCTTGAAATTCATCAAAGGGCAAAATTGTTCTGAAAGAAGACCCTTCAAAATCTCTCCAGTCCACATTATTACACAAAGTCAGTTTATTAAGGAGAGTCAGGAGCTCTTTACATGGTGCCATGGTGGACCCCTTTTCTATTTCTTAAGAAATTACTATGTCTTGATTATTCTTCTGGATGTTCTTCGCATACTTGACGACTTCTCTAATATCATGCTTAATGAACCTCCGAACCAATTACTACCTTTGCGAGACATCTGGCACGCAATCAACCTCATGCCAAATGCATATTTGCCAATCTCCCTCATACCTAGATGAACCTGACTTAGCAATCGAGCATACTGAGTTAAGTGACAAGTAGATGAGTTTTTGAGGAAGGGATTCATTTGCGCAATCCCGAGCCCTTCTATCATTCTCACACTTCTTAACGTTAAGAATGATGTGAGATTGTGTATGTATATCGATAGTCGAACTTGTTGGAAAAGCCCATGTATAAAGGCCCAAAATAGGCCCATTGTACTCTCTCTTCTTTAGTCCCACATCTTGTATAGGATTTTTCCTCTCTTCTCATCTCCTATATAATTGTATTCTCTCCTTGTATTTAGTTACACAATCAATACATACAAGTTTTGACTTCTCTCTACATGGTATCAGAGCCAGGTTGGTCTTAACCTCTTCTACCCGCCGCCTTCTGGCGGCCTCTACGCGGATTGTCTCCGGTCTCCAGCGGGCTCTCCAGCGGTCTCCCTTTGTGTCTACCCGCGGCTACTCGCTCGCTGTCCGCAGGCTCGACGGACAGTCCGCTGTCTCTCCCCTTGGCTCCAGGTTCTCTCTTTTCTCCTCCTACCACCCCGTTTTATAGTTTCCCTCCCCTCTCTCGTGGACCCCACCCTCCATCCTCCTCGCGCGGTCTCTCTTTCTGCCCGCGCGACTTCCCCTCCTATCCGCTTGACATCTTCTTCTTGCGGGCTCCTTCTCGCCGCTCGAGTTCGTCAACTCGCGGCTTCTCCTCCTATCCGCTCGGCGCCTGTTCGTGCGGTTTGCTCCTTCTCGCCGCTCGAGTTCGTCTACTCGCGGCTTCTCCTCCTATCCGCTCGGTGTCTTTTCCTTGCGGTTGGCTCCTTCTCGCCGCTCGAGTTAATCTACTCGCGGCTTCTCCTCCTTTCCGCGCGGTCTCCGGTTCTTGCGGCTTGTTTCCTCTTGCCGCTCCTGATATTCTACTCGCGGCTTCTCTCTCTCCTCTCCGCTCGAATTGGTTTACTCGCGGTCTCTTCTTTCTCGCGGTCTAAGACTTCCCGCTCTGGTCGTGGCCTGTATAGCCGCTGGTGTTCGCATCGTGACCGTGCGGGTTCGTTCTTCCAGCTGGTCCGCCCTTGCTTCCCTCTGCGGCCAGCTTCTCCGGCGGCCTCCTCCCTGGTCGCTGCGGTTTCTTTGATCAGTTCGCTGCGGTCTCCTTCCAGGTCGGCGCGGCTTCCCTTCCCGAACCATGGGTTCCTCTGTTGACTCCACCGGCCCGGCGGCTAGTCCGCCCGCAGACCGCCCGGCTTGTCCAACCGACCTGCGCGATGAACTACGCATCACTACCATCTCTCTCTCCGGGAAGAAAAATTTTCTCCCTTGGGCGCATTCTGTGCGTCGGGTTCTCCAGGCCAAGGGTCTCCTGTCTTACCTCACCCAGGCTTCCCCGGATCCCCCTACGGACGAGTGGCTCCGCAACGATGGTCGTGTGCAGACTTGGCTTCTCAACTCCTTGGATGGTGAGCCATATCAGATGGCCATGTATCACGAGACGGCTAAGTCTATCTGGGATGAGCTGCACTCTCTATACTCCGGCAAGGACAGCCTTCAGCACCTCTACGACATCATCACCGATCTCGTTTCTCTCGACACCGGTGGCGCCCCGAACATGACGTCCTTTGTTGTTCGGGCTAAGACTCTGGCCGAGGCCTGGATTCTGCATCAGCCTTCTACCACGGATCATGCTGCCCAGCGCGCTCAGAAGGAGGCGGTTTGCATTGCTATTATGATGGCCCGTCTTCCGCCTCACCTTCAGTCTATCCGGGCTCAGGTTCTGGCCTCTTCCACCGTTCCATCCCTGTCTGAGATCTGTTCCATGCTCCTCCGCGTGACGCCTCCTCCGGACACTCCTGCACCGACTTCCTCGGCTTTTGTTCAACAGGCTTCTCCGCCCCTGCTTCCCTCGCCTCCCTCTGCTCGTGGTGGCCGCTCTGGCTCTCGGGGCCGCGGACGTGGTGGAAGGGGGTGGCCGAAGTGTTCATACTGCGGCAAGGACGGTCACTTTGAAGCAACCTGCTACCGCAAGAATGGCTATCCTCCTCGCCCGATAGCTTCGGTGGCCGCAGATGCCTCCTCTCCTGCCTCTCCGGACCTTGAAGCCGTCCGGCTCCAGCTCCAGCACCTCCAGGGCCTGCTCAACCCGCCTCCTGCTTCCCTGGCCTCCACCTTCGTCTCCCAAGCAGGTATGGCTTGTCTCTCCACCGGTTCGTCCTGGATCATGGACTCCGGTGCCACTCATCACATTACGTCCAAGCAGCCTGCCACATACTTGGACTCTCCTCACCCGCGGTCTATCACCGTGGCAAATGGCGCTCTTATTCCCGTCTCCGGATCGACGGACATCTCTCTCAGCCCGTCGTTTCCTCTCCGCTCGGCTCTTCATGTTCCGAGTTCCCCCTTCAATTTACTTTCTGTTGGTCGCCTTACTGCTGATCTGGATTGCTCCGTGACATTCACTTCGTCTTCTTTTGTCATAGAGGATCGCCGGACGCAGACTACCATTGGTAAAGGCGGATTGCGGAACGGGCTCTACCTTCTTGACACGCCTCCTACCATACTCTCCTCCGTCTCCTCCACCGAGTGGCATCGCCGTCTTGGCCACGCTCCTCTACCAGTTCTCCAGCGGGCTCTCCCTGATATATCTCTCCATCCGTTTCAGTGTGAGTCTTGTATCCTCGGCAAGCAGCCGCGTTCATCTTATCCTGCTCATTGTACCCGGAGCTCTGCTCCGTTTGATTTGTTGCATTCTGATGTATGGGGACCCTATAAACATACTAGTATATCTGGTTTCCGGTACTTTATTACTTTCATTGATGATTATTCTCGCCTGACGTGGCTATACTTACTTCGTGATCGCTCCGAGATTCCTCGCATTTTTCGTGCATTTATCGTTGAAACTCGTACCCAATTTCAAACCACTATCAAAACTGTGCGTACGGATAATGCTCGTGAGTACGTTGGCCACGACTTCACTACTTTATGCTCTGAATTCGGGATTCTCCACCAAACATCTTGTGCCTACACGCCTCAACAAAACGGCGTTGCCGAACGTAAAAACCGTCACTTACTTGATGTAGCTCGCTCCCTTATGCTTCAAATGCATGTGCCCAAGCATTACTGGAACTTTGCGGTCTCCACGGCTTGTTTTCTCATCAACCGTCTCCCTTCCTCCGTTCTCCACTATGCTACTCCGTTCAGCCTGTTGTTTCCTTAAACTCCGCCCTTCCCTCTACCACCCCGTATCTTTGGTAGCACTTGTTACGTCCACCATCTGGGCCCGCCCTCGGACAAACTGGATCCCCGGGCGGCTAAACACATCTTTGTGGGCTATTCTCGTACTCAGAAGGGGTATCTCTGTTATTCTCCTGCTACTCGAAAGCTCTCTGTCTCTGCGGATGTCACCTTCCGCGAGACTCAACCTTTTTTTCGGATTCTCTCCCTACTCCTTTCCCTTCGGCTCCTTCACCTCCCTCCATCCCACGACCAGTTCTCCCCGTTACGACCAGTTCTCTCCCTACTCCTTTCCCTTCGGACTCTCTCCCCGTTACGACGCCGTTGCTACCGGTTCCACCAGCTCTACCTCCTGTACCACCCGCACCTCCCATCATCCGGGTCTATACTCGTCGCCCCCTTGCTCTATGGCCCCACTGCAGTCCGCCTCCACCACGGTCACTCCGCGCCCGGACGATCAGGTACAGACATCCACCGCTCATCCTCTGGCTCATTACGTTTCTCTCCATCGCCTCTCCCCCCCTCTTCACACTTTTGCTACTTCTCTTTTCTCGGTTTCTGTTCCTAATTCTGTGCAGGAGGCGCTCCAACATCCTGGCTGGAGGGCTGCCATGGAGGAGGAAATGGCTGCTCTCTGGACTAACCGGACCTGGACTCTCGTCCCTCTCCCTCCCGGTCAGAAACCGGTTGGGTGTAAATGGGTGTTTGTTATTAAACATGCTGCTGACGGCACTATTGACCGCCTAAAAGCCCGCCTTGTGGCTCGTGGCTTTACCCAGCAGCAGGGCCTCGACTACGAGGAGACTTTTTCCCCGGTGGCCAAACTCAACACAGTCCGGGTTCTTCTCTCTGTTGCGGTACACCGCCAGTGGCCCTTACTCCAACTGGATGTCAAGAATGCGTTTCTGAACGGTGATCTCCAGGAAACCGTCTATATGCAACAACCTCCCGGGTTTGAGACCACGGGGGAGTCTCAAGTCTGCCATCTTCGAAAGGCTCTTTATGGTCTCAAACAGTCTCCCCGGGCATGGTTTGACAAGTTCAGTAAGGCCCTCCGGGAGATTGGTTTTACTCGAAGCTCCGCCGACTTCTCGCTCTTCACTCGCCACCGATCTACAGGGACCGTCCTTCTACTCGTCTATGTGGACGACATCATTATTACTGGGAACGACTCGAATGGGATACTGGCGGTCAAACTTCATCTGAGCACAGTTTTTCAAACGAAAGATCTGGGTCCCCTTCGATACTTCTTGGGCCTAGAAGTCGCCAGACGGTCAGATGGGTTGATCCTCTCTCAGCGAAAGTACTGCACTGACCTTCTTCATGACGCGGGTTACTCAGGATGTAAGCCAATTGACACCCCAATGGATGTCAATCACAAGTTATGCGCGCAGGCCTCTGACTCCGATACCCTACTAGATAATCCAGAGTATTACCGTCGCCTAGTTGGGAAATTGATATACCTCACAGTAACCAGACCAGATATCTCCTTCGCTGTTGGTATCGTCAGTCGATATATGCATTCCCCCAGGAGCTCTCATCTTCAGGCGGTTGAACGCATTCTCAGATACCTCAAAAAGGCTCCTGGACAAGGACTGGTGTACAAAGTATCTTCTTCTACTCCGACTCTGGTAGCCTACTCGGATGCTGACTATGCTGGGTCCCTCGATGATCGAAGGTCCACCAGTGGCTTCTGCACGTATTTTGGAGGACATCTGATCACCTGGCGGAGCAAGAAACAAGCGGTCGTTGCTCGATCATCAGCCGAGGCAGAATACCGGGCTATGGCATCAGTGGTGTCGGAACTAACGTGGCTTGAAAGTCTTCTCACCGATCTGGGTGTAAAGCTTCCTTCACCAGCTCTTCTCCTCTGTGACAGTCAAGCTGCTATACACATCGCCAAGAACCCAGTCTTTCACGAGAGAACTAAACATATTGAAGTCGACTGTCATTTTATCCGGGAAAAGGTTCAACTAAAGAAGATCGACCTCAGACATGTTCCGGGTACTGAACAAGTTGCGGATGTCCTCACAAAGGCCTTGTCTAGTACCCTCTTCTATCAATGTCTGTCCAAGCTTGGCGCATACGATTTGTATGCTCCAGCTTGCGGGGGAGTGTTGGAAAAGCCCATGTATAAAGGTCCAAAATAGGCCCATTGCACTCTCTCTTCTTTAGTCCCACATCTTGTATAGGATTTTTCCTCTCTTCTCATCTCCTATATAATTGTATTCTCTCCTTGTATTTAGTTACACAATCAATACATACAAGTTTTGACTTCTCTCTACAGAACTATTAACAAGTTCATAGTCAAATACCTTTTTCTATCAATCACCTTGATGATCTTTTAACAGTGATGGCTATTGCCCAGATCTTTTCGAAGATAGATCTGCATAATGGGTACCGCTATATTAGAATTCTAGAGTATGAGTGGAAGACGCCATTCAAGACCATTGATTTAGTCTCTATGAGTGTCCAAGGTTGCCATTTGGGCTATCAAATGCTCCTGATTCATTCATGAGGAACACGATCTAGATATTATGCCCTTACATGAGCAAGTTTCTAGTCGTCTGCTTCAGCGACATCCTCATTTGTATTTTGATGCATCCCAACCACATTCTTCATCTTCGACTTCTATTTGACATAATCTAAAGGGAGCACTTGTATGCCCATTTGAAAAAATTTACCTTTATATCAACATATGTGCATTTTATACGGTATATCATGCCTTGTCTCTGAGATATTTATAGACCACAACAATGTTAGGTTTATTTGTGAGTGACCCGTTCCACCTACTGTTCATGAGACCCACAATTTTTCATGGATTTGCCACCTTAGATGGTTTGTCAAGTGATTTTGTGCCACCATCACTCATTTTATAAACTTCTTCGTGATGCAGGGGGAATCTATATGCGGCGAGAAACTCGGTGATCAAACCCTACATGCTATGCAACAGTCCGACGGTTAGATCACAATTAGAATAATAAATTAACATCATCCAACGCAGATAATTCACAGCAAGACAAAATATTTTATTAGGGCAAAAACAAGCTTAGGCTTTCCTCCGCGTAGAGGGCCAAAGCGAAAGCGCACGACGAATGAACCCTACAAATCACAATATTTATCTAACAAACTACTACCACACGAGATATCCAAACCAATATGATGTCCAATCCGATAAATAAATGCTGAAAAATAATAATCCAATACAACAATACTCACTAAATAGTGGGCTGACCAAGACACTGAAGAATTCGGAGCCGGAGAAGCGTGGACGGCGATCCAACGTAGAACCAGCGGTGTGGAAATGGTAGTGGTGGCTGTCTTCGGCGGTGGATTGTGAGATCGGATCGGAAATAGGTAGATCCGGCCACGTAGGTGGAGATCCAGGCGGGAAAGGGTAGATCCGACAATAATAAATCAGATTCGGGCTGAAAAATCCCAGATCAGGGCTGATATGGAAGGGGAAGGGTTAGGGTTTGTGGCTCCACGTGTAGGGGGAGAGGTTGTCCGCAAGGGAGAAATAGGGTGAGGAGGGGGGCAGTGGCTGCTGTAGTGGGGGAGGAAAGGGGCTGGCTGTGGTGGCTGCTGGAAACAACAAGGGGTGGCAACAGGAGGAGAAGTTTACTGGAGGCGTCTATGGCTTCAGAAGGGGGAGGAGTTGGCTGCTGGGGCTTCTCACGACGACATTCCGGACGCAACCGCGGAGTCTGATCGTCGATCCGGGCACGCTATATATGGAAAGTCACCAAATCAGCCCTGAATGGGCCCAAAACTCGTCATCCACTGCAAGTGCTCGTTTATGCTCCGTATCAATCTCCCCGGCTTGAAAGAATTCATCTCTCGATGAATAGAGATCAGAATTCCCTCGCTGCAAGCCAGGTAAAACTCGAAGAAGTCCACCAGAGGTCGCCCAAGTGTCGTCGCTGGAAAAGTGTCCTCGCCAATCAACTCCCCCTGATTGAAAAGCTGTCATCTCCGGTGAATGGAGACGGCCGTGCTGAAGTCGAAGTCCAGGGGCGAATCGATCAAGCTCAGCTGCAAGTATCCAAGAGCCACCAACGTCTGTAGTGGGAATGCACTGATGGAGTCTGGTCTCCATGATGCTTTCAATGCTCAACTCACGAGTGGTGGTTCCCGGTGCGATCGGCGCCGCCGTCGGTAGAACCAAAGAAGACGAGTCCACAGGTGGGTGAGTGTCAGAAGTAGGTGAGTAGTGGTGGCCATCAGGCATATGTGGGCTATGAGGGTGACAAGTCAACGAGAGTGGAGGTGTGGGTGGCTGGAAATCCCCACTGCTTGGGTCCACATGCTCGCGAGGCTCATAGTACGACGTCATATCCTCAACAATAAATACCAGGTGGATACCCATACTTGCAAGGAAATCAAGATCACAGGTGTTTGCTTCGATCTGTCTCATGATTATATAGGGATCCATTCTCCTAACGCTCAAGCCTTTAGCAAGCCTCGCATGGAGCCTCACAACGCAGAGTCTCACCATCACCTGCTCGTCTTCATGAAGTACCTGTTCTTGTCGGTGAACATCCGTATGTGATTTGCAACATTTATTATCATTAGGGATTTTCCGTCGGACCGACTCATGCCACATATGCAAACGACAGACAAACAACTCAACAAACATGCAAATGATGAAAAAATGACTCGACATACTCGTGCAAATGATGCAAATGAAACATGACCGACACAACATACCTGCTACAAGAAAGTCTAATAATGACTGTGATGTCTCTAAAATATGGTGGCCTATCATGGAGCTCTCTCAGTGGAGTGTAAACAAACTCATCCCGTGTGTGACGAGTGCTCAGATGACCGTGAGATACATCTATACTTAAATGTGAGCTCGTAAAGAGCCAAATGTCTCTCGGGGAACGTAGCACATCAGGGGGCTCACCAGGAGGTGTGTATGAAAAGTCATCACAGATAAGACGACCACCTGAGTGAAATTCGTGTACACCGACTAGAAGACGCGACTCTCGAGTGTGGTGTGTGTTCCCGAAAAGAAAGAGTTCGTCTGGTGGGTCAGCAGGTGGTGCATCCCAAAACTCATCGATGGTGCAATGCGTCATAAGGTAGGTCCTCTAAATATTCGTATGCTCAAGCGTACTCAAGGAAGGCCCTATATACGTTATGCTCCATGCAAGATCAATTCTCTGGGGCAAGCTTATAGATGATAGCGAAAGAGACGCCAATAACTCAAAGCTCATAAACGAGCGTCTCACCCAAATCGTATCCTCACCAGGATGTGGCGGCTCATCAGGAGGCTCAACATGAGGGTCATCGTAAAACTCGTCACTAGGGTCATGATCCTCCATGTGAGTACCATATTAAGGGGTCGTGTCCCCGTGAATGGGTGACATAGTCACTACAAGATCAACATCAGACTCTGGGCTCTCAGTCATGATGTGACTCCGGGTAATGACAATGAGAGAGCGACATAGACCTACACCCAAGAATGGATCCGTGGGTGCAGTGTTAGGAAATGGGTCCGTAGTTGGGGTGCTAACTAATCAGGTGTATGGCAGAGGAGGTGGTGTGGGTGAGGGACACACCCCTACAGACTCGGTAGGTCGCTCAGGCTCGCTCTCAGTCGGGGTCACAAAAGGCGGGTCAGTAACAAGAGATAGGTCACTCATTGGGCTAAGCACCTCTCTGTGGTGAGAGTAATCCACATCTGGTATCACTTATGTCGTGCCTGATAGGACAATGGTAGGCGTCGTGGTGACCTCAGTATGGGAGGGACTCGTACTGCAGAGGTCAAGGTGAGAATCCCATCGACCAGCTCTTGCGGATCTCAATGACCGTTCATAACAAAGGGCGAGCTGATATGTCTGCTCGAGGGACTCTGAGCTATGATAAACGAGCTTAGTACATGGATATGTCAGATTGAAGCCCAGACCGAAATCTAGTAGTGGCCATGACTGGGTTCTCTCGGATATCACTCTTCACAACTAACTCATCAAAGCGATCCCTGTACTCGGCAACATACATGGATCCTTGCTGAAGGGAAAATAATTGGTCGAGCAAGCGACTCTGATACGACGAAGGCAGATATCTCTGACACAATGTACGCTTCATGTCCACCCAACTGGTGATGCGACGAAGACGGTCTCGCTCACGGGTCCTCTCAACGCTAGCCCAATATGCCCTCGCCTGATCTAAAAGTCTAAGTTTCGCAAACTTGATGCGACGTTTACCGAATAACTCAAAATGACCAAAATAGTACTCCATATCCACGAGCCAATAACTGAAAGACTCGGGACTCGATGAGCCGTCAAAGGAAGGGGAAGTAGTACGAAACTGACTCTCAAGATCTCTCTCGAAACGACTATCCTCATAATAATCATTCCTAAGGTAACTGAGTCGTGTCGAAGGATCAACACGATCTGCTCGCGTGTACGGAGGAGAATGATGACAATCATCATACTGATCGTCGCTAGCATAGTGGGATCGTGTCGGTGGGTCAACACGATGTCTGAAAGTGACGCACTGCGATCGAGAGTGATCGTCGTAATAATGTGAGGATCTCCCTGGCGGGGCTCTGTGAGAGCGGGTGCAAGTGGACTCAAGACCTCCAAAGTGAGGTGGGGACAAGTGGTGATACCTAGAGATAATGAAAAACCTATAGAATCTACGACTGCTTATCGAAAAGTGTGCGCAACCTGCCTCTGATACCAATTGCAACGTAGGACGAATCTATAGGTGGCGGGAAATCTGCGACCTAACCGTACATGTTATGCAAATGTCCGACCGTTAGATCACAATTTGATAATAAACAATATATGAATTTGACTCGCGGCGACATTCTGGACGCATCCGCGGAGTCTGATCGTTAATCCGGGCACGCCATATATGGAAAGTCACCAAATCAGCCCCGAATGGGCCCAAAACTTGTCATCCACTGCGAGTGCTCGTCTATGCTCCGCATCACTTCGTAAATGGGAACTTATGTGGACCAAAGAGAACACATGCATTTGAGGAGATTAAAAAGTTGTCCTCTACTCCGATCTTGAGACTCCCGAACTTTAGCAAAATATTTGAGGTTGTCTGCGACACATCAAGTACAAACATATGAGGAATAATGAGCCAAGACAATCATCTTGTTTCTAACTCCAGTGAGAAGCTAAAAGGTGCCGAGCAGAAGCGCTCCAACTATCAGTGATTTTTAAGCTATCATCCAAACCGTGCTACTGAAGGCATTATATTTTGTCTCAAAAGTTTATCAAATTTCCTGATCATCAAACTTTGCATTATCTCGAATTACAGAAGAAACTAGGTATTGTCATGCCAAATGTGTTCGAGTATTGTTGGATTTCCACTATGTTCTCAAACAATGAGCAGGTGTTAAGAACAAATCTACAGATGTTTTGAGTCATCGTGTCAACCTTAACATTATGAGTGCTCAAGTGATGGGATTTGAGCGAGTGATTGGATATAACCCACGTGCTTGAATTTTAGTGAGATATATGCATCCCTAACTCTTGATTTGCCAGACACTTCATATGGCTTGCTGATTGCAGACGATTATCTATTTTGAGGCTTCCAGTTGTGGATTCCACTGGCATGCAATTAGCAGGTCCACTGGCATGCAATTACCGGGTCCACTGGCATGCAATTACCGTACTTGATTTAGTAATTGCATGCCAGTGGACCCGCTAATCATTTTGGCGGATCAAGACCAATGTCCTAGTTGAGTATAACTTCTATTGCCCTAGTCTGAAGAGAGGCGTAGCTAAGGGAGTTCTTCATTGTCATGTATGTTAGATTGTTGATGCCTCCCACATTGCGAATCTATTTGTTAGAGAGGTATTTAGGTTGCACAACTTACCCAAGGCGATAGTGCCTGATCTAGATCTCAATTTACGTGTTTTTTAAAGGCAATATGAAAGAAGGCATGTATGACTCTTCAGTTTTCCACAATCTACCACTAATAGATTGATGGGAAATTGAAGTCGTTAACAGTAATCTAAGGAACCTTTTGTGCTGTCTAATCTGTCAATATATGTCTAGTTGGAATTTGGTAATGCCTATAATGAAGTTTGCATATATATTTCTGTCAATAAGTTTATTGAGTTGAGTTTATTCCAGGTACTCATATTTTATAACCTAGTAAGTCTATTGGTCTTATTCCCATCCTTATAAAGTTTCACCCTAGTCAGTCAACCAAGTCTTTTACTCGACATTTACATGAATTGCACTATACCATCTGGTGTAAGATCACATTAGCTAATGAAGCATGTAAAATGTACTCAGATGGTCACACGATAGAGCAACATTTCAGTGTAGGCGAATGTGATCAAGGGTTGATTCCATTTAACCAACAAGGTTCCCTTTAGTAACGACTAAGAAATTAAATGTCAGGAGAGCGTGCCATTACACTTTAAGATAGATTGAGTTAAAGGCATATGAGGTGGATATTTCTAAGGATACAAGTATCTATTTTGTATTCAATGTAGATGATTTGCCTCCGGTCCTTTGTCTCATGCCCCCATCCTCCTCAAGCTCATCTTCAGTCTCCACTGCAATAATTGCTGACACCTCCAGTAGGATCATCAACATTGTCAACAACATACTGATTTTTTTAGGACATCATAGAGATATTGGACCCTGAGATCGAAGAGTCACCATCATATATTTGATACACTAGAGAAGATGCCCTCTTTAACACATGGGTGGTATCTGAGCAGCTAGATCGACTCACTTCTAGCTTGCGATAGGAGTATGAGAGCCTTTGATCACCGGAGATGAATTCTACCAACCTATAGAGAGATGATAAAATTAGCCGCGTCGGGTCTAGAATGAGCATCTCTGTCTTGTCAGAATCTATTCATGTCGTCATTTTTCACAAGATCTGGGGCGAACCCACATATGGATGAGTGTGGGCGGCCGGCCGCCTACACTGTGTTTTAAAAATAGTATATAGCACTCAACAACACTCGAGCCTTTATCCCACTATAGTGGGGTCGGCTATATGGATCCTTTGTCGCCATTGTGCCCTATCTTGTGTCATAATCTCACTAATGCTTAAGTACATCATTTCTTTCCTTATAGTTTCATTCCAAGTCTTTATTGGTCTACCCTTCCCTCGTTTAACATACCTAGTGACTAGACTCTCACAACGCCTAACGGGTGCCTCTAATGGTCTCCTTTGTACGTGTACAAACCATAATAGTCGAGCTTCTCGCATCTTCTCTGCAATTGGTGCTATTCCTGTCTTATCTCTGATACATTCATTCCTAATTCTATCCAGTCTCGTGTGCCCACACATCCACCTAAGCATTCTCCTCTTCGCAACTCCCATTTTTTGCTCATGTACACAATTCACTGCCCAACACTCAGAACCATAGAGCATGGCTGGTCTAATCACATTACGGTAGAACTTACCCTTAAGTTTTAATGGTACTTTACGATCACACAAGATCCCTGACGCACCTCTCCACTTCAATCAACTAGGAGAAATATCTTGATCACCCAACTTAATAACAAAGTCATCCGTCCTTCTTGCACTGCTAAATTTAAGCTCCATATACTCCTTCTTTGCCCTGCTCAACCTAAAATCTTCTTTTCTAAAGTGTCTCACTAAGAATCATGTTTTGGGTTCACACAACGTATTGCTTGTTGGATATGTCCGGTGAGCTCATCTAAGATAAGGGTAAAGAGATAATGGCTTAAAGCTGAACCTTGATGTAAGCCAACATTGATAGGAAATTCCTGTGTTAATCCTCCAGATGTCCTCAGCCTTGTCACTAAATTTGCATACATATCTTTGATTATGTCAATGTATGATACATTTACACCTTTCTTTTCTAAGACTCTCCATAAGATCTCTCTTGGAATGATATCATAAGCCTTCTCAAGGTCGATAAACAACATATGCAAATCTTGTTTTCTTTATCGATAGTTGTCAATGAGTCTTCTCAAGAGATGTATAACTTCCATGGTCGATCGCCCCGACATGAATCTGATGCGGGACAGGAGTCCCCGGTTTAGTTGGTGATGAGTGCTCGCCTGAGAGCTCTTTATCAAGGAGGTCGGGGGATCGAGTCCCGGCCTCAACAACCTATCGGCCGTGTGGTGGAGCTGGGGATGGGTTGGGGTGTACGGCCCGCGGGCCTGATAAAGCCGTCTAGTGCTGACTCCAGGTGGGCCCCCTGGTGGGACTCCAGGGTGGCGGGCAGGTGGACTCCTGACCCACATAAAAAAAGTGCACTTTTATGATGCGACACAGGCGTCACACCTGCCCGCCACCCTGGAGTCCCACCAAGGACCCACCTGGTGTCAGCACCAGGAGGCTTTCATCAGGGCCGCAACCCGTACACCCCAACCAACTCTCTGCCATGGAATCACCACCATGCGGCAGGTTGTTGAGGCCGGGGCTCAATCCCCTGACCTCCTAGATAAGAGACCTTCACCAGCGCTCTCATCACCAACTGATCCGCGGCTCAGTTGGTGATGAGAGCGCTGGTGAAGGCCTCTTATCTAGAAGGTCAGGGGATCGAGCCCCGGCCTCAACAACCTGCCGCATGGTGGTGATTCCATGGTGGAGAGCTGGTTGGGGTGTACGGGCCGCGACCCTGATGAAAGCCTCCTGGTGCTGACTCCAGGTGGGCCCCCTGGTGGGACTCTAGGGTGGCGGGAAGGTGTGACGCCTGTGCCGCATCAGAATCCAAATTGATTCTCCGAGATGTTAGTCTCCCGTCTTATTCTTCTTTCTGTTACTCGTTCCCGGCATGACTCATCAATTTAATTCCTCTGTAATTTACACAATTTTGTATATCTCCTTTGTTTTTATACAAAGGTACCAATGTACTTTCTCCATTAGTCTGACATCCTCTTTAACTTCAGTATTTTATTGAAAAAACATGTAAGCCACAAAATTCCTTCATTCCCTATATCGTTTGACCCAACCGCCTTTCCATTTTTTATCTTCTTTAGAGTATCATTTACCTTTGATACTTGAATTTTACGATAAAACGTTATGTTCTTATACTTCTCTGATTTACTTAAATTTTTCAAGTTCAATTCATTGTCTTTTGTTTCATTATAGAGTTTTAAAAATAGTATATTTCGATAGATTAAAAAGAATTATTTGTCATGGTGAACTTGTTACTTATCACATATATTATTATATCCTAAATAGAATTAACAATAATATATTATTGTTAGCTTGGTTGATTGAGTGCATATATTTTGGCCTCATGGTCGTGAGTTCAATACCCATCACTGGCAACATTTTAAATTTTATTTTATAAATACATTTTTTTGCAATATTGTTCTGTAACATATTTTAAATAGTAAGTGAGATAGTGATATTCAAATAATTTCCAAATGACAAAGAATTAAAATTTTCAATTAACATCATTATTCTTTTTCGCGCACTAATAAACATGAACTTAAATTCCAAAATAAGTGGTATTAAAAGCAAACCACTATTCATTACTCACATACACCAATGTTTGTTTTTAAAACACGAATAAAAAACTCTGAAAAACCTAATATTTCTAAATGCTCCTCTCCTTTAAGCACGTTCCAACCCACTTGTTCTCACGCCCCTTCGTAGTCACGTACACTAATACTTATTCTCGTTACCCATATTTCTAATTAAATTTAATTTTAAAAGTTCAATTAATTTTTATTTTAATAATGTAACCAAATTACTAAGTGAAAAATAATTTTAATATATATATATTTCAAATTATTAAAAGAAAAGTAAAAGATAATTTTGTAATTTTGATTTAAAATAATTATTTGTAAATACTAGAGGGTTATTGACTATGATAAAAAAGAAAAGAGAGGTTATACACTAATTTCTAAATATTTATAGGATTATTGACTTTAGAAAGCAAGATAAGGGGGTTATAGATCAATTATTAAAGATAAGGGAGGGTTATTGAGTATGGTGTAAAAGATATCGAGGGTTATCAATAATTTGCTCTTATATTTATGATTTTTTTTTCCGAATAATTGTGTACTCCGCCCGCACCAAAAAAATTTTCTGCACCCGCCACCGCACAAGATCACCATTTAGATGATCAAATCCTTCCATTGTAAGCATCAATATTTTCACATTTTTTTTGCTTATTTATTTATTTGAGTGATATTTTAAGATTTAAGTTAAATCATCCAATATGACTATCTAAGCCATTAGATACATTTAACCTGAACTCCACTATTTTTGGACATTAGATGTTCGGGCGTAGGGGATTGATGCTTTGACTCAGCATAAGAGGAACCATAAGCTTTGTGCTTGGGTGCCGATTCTCATGATCACAGGAGGTGTGGACTCACCCCTTTCTTCCACAACAATCACCACCCCTTCCTCAGCCCCGAACCAACATCTCTCCATCCCCATGATTGTGTCTTTCCAAAACCCCTACCAATTGCTTCCCCCTGCCAATTGCCTGCCGAGTAACCAACACTCCTCCAGTTTGACTCTCCTTTTCCCTGTTCTGATGGATCGTAGCCACTATTCTTAGCACCACTGAACCCTCTTCACACTCCCCAGTTCACCATTGGCTAGTCAGCCCCCCACACTCCACTTCAAATTCACCCACCAACCACAAGATTTCCACTCCAAACCCCACGCTCACTGTCCGAGCCCTTCTCGTTGCCTTCAAACCGCACTCGATTCACATTCCATCCCGCCCCAGTATCCAATGAGTTATTCTCTTTAATTTTATCGCAATCACTTTATTTTGCAATCTTCTCCTATAACCTTGAATTCATTTGCAATCTTCTCCTATAACCTTAAATTGAATTCGTTGTACTCAAGTCTTATGTCAATGTAAGCTTAAAGTTTGTTAGTTAATATGATCTAGTAGTGGGTATCACTTCCATGTGATTCATTGTTAATTAAGTCATTAATGACTGTGTGTTTGCATCTCTCGTATAGTATTAGCTTTGCATCATATACTATAGCTTTGTCCTTTAAGTCTATTGACATATCATGTAATTTTGCTAATATTTTTGTGTTTCATCTACTTTGTTACCACAGCTCTAAATTGATTTTTGTTTTGTTTTTTCACAAGTGGTAATTGTAGAGAAAGATCCAAACCTTGTATATATTTCTTGAGTACCAAAAAACAAGAATGAGTACAAATATATAGGGAGAGGAGAGTAAAATCTAGCTATACAAACAATGTGGGACTAAACACAAAATCCTACATGGGCCAAGTTAATGAGCCAATACATTATTTTTCGTAGTATTCTCTAACAATCCCCCGCAAGCTGGAGCGTACAAGTCGTAGGCACCAAGCTTGGACAAGAACTAATAGTAGAGATGTCGTGGTAAGGCCTTGGTGAGGATGTCAGCAACTTGCTGAGCAGCAGGAACATGTGTTAACTCTATCTTCTTCAACTAAACCTTCTCCTGAATGAAATGACAGTCAACTTCAATTTGTTTTGTCTGTTCATGGAAGACCAGATTCTTGGCAATGTGTATAGCAGCTTGACTGTCGCAAAATAAAATGGCAGGTGAGGAGAGCTTGACTCCTAGATTATCAAGGAGACCCTCAAGCCATGTGAGCTCAGATACAACTGCTGACATCGATCGATACTCGGCCTCAACAGATGAGCGAGCAACCACAGACTGTTTCTTGCTTCGCTATGTAATAAGATGTCCTCCAAAGTAAGTGCAGTATTCACTTGTGGAACGACAGTCATTCAAAGAGCCAGCATAATCAGCATCAGAGTATGCAATCAGAGATAAGAGAGACGAAGAGGGCTTGTATACAAGTCCTTGTCCAGGAGCAGTCTTCAAGTATCGAAGAATACACTCGATTGACTGAAGATGAGAGATACGTGGCTCATGCATGAATCGACTGACAACTCCAACATCAAATGATATATCAGGTCTAGTAACAATGAGATATATCAGCTTTACCACAAGACGACGATAATACTCTAGATTCAGAAGGAGCACATCAGAGTCCGAGGCATGAGCACAAAGCTTGTGATTGATATCCATGGGAGTGTCAGCAGGCTTGCATCCAGAATAGCCCGTATCATGAAGCAAGTCAAGACAGTACTTTCTCTGAGATAACACAAGTCCATCAGGTCTCCGAGCCACTTCGAGATCAAGAAAATAACGAAGGCTTCCCAGGTCCTTTGTTTGAAACACAGTTGCCAGATGCTGTTTGATCATCTGTATTCTTGAAAGATCGTCTCCTGTAATTAGAATATCATCCACATAAATCAAAAGAATCACTGTGCCTGTTGGACGATGACGAGTGAACAGAGAGAAGTCGGCCGAACTCCGAGTGAACCCAACGACACTAACGGTCTTACTGAATTTATCAAACCATGCCCGAAGAGATTGTTTGAGACCATAAAGAGACTTTTTCAGACAACAGACACGAGACTCCCCCCTGGTCTCAAACTCGGGAGGTTGCTGCATATAAACGGTCTCCTGTAAATCGCCACTAAGAAAAACATTTTTGACATCCAGTTGGTGCAATGGACAATGGCGGTGAACAGCGAGGGAGATCAACACACGAATAGTATTGAGTTTAGCGATTGGAGAAAAAGTCTCATCATTATCCAGACCTTGTTGTTGAGTGAAACCGCGAGCAACTAGATGAGCTTTCAAACGGTGAACCGTCCCATCCAGACCCTGTTTGACATCAAACACCCACTTACATCCCACGCAAGGTTGTCCAGGAGGAAGCGGGACCAGATCCCAAGTGTGGTTTGCCCAAAGGGGAGAGATTTTCAGAGTATGTTTAGAGGAGCGTGACCAAGACGTCGATGCCAATCAACAGAGCTAATAGAGGACAACACCGTTGGGGAAGAGGGGTTAAAGATATAGAGACCATTCGACAGATGCCCTTTTTCGATGACAGTCTGCGTCTTGTGATCCTGCACAACACAAGTTGGAAGAAAAAATTACATCACAGTCAAGTTCAGTAGTGAGTCGACCAATAAAGAGAAGGTTTAAAGGAGAGCCCGAAACATGAAGGGCAGAGCGAAGAGTAATGGAGGGAGTAAGGTGAATATCAACCGCGCCAGAAACAGGAATGGTGTCCTCACTAGCAACAATGATGAACTTCAGATGCACAGAGTTCAAATATTGTGGTGGTTTCCGTGAGGTAATGTGGTGAGAGGCCCCAGAATCCAAAATCCAAGATGAGCTATGAGCAATTCAGGAAGTACCACCAATGAAAACAGACACCAACGGTCACGGTGACAACGCACCAGCGACAAGAAAGGCCACGACCAGCGCGGTAAGAAACAGTCTTCAGCGATCACGGTGACAACGCACCAGTGGCAAGAAAGACCACGACCAGCGGATAGATGAGAGCCCGCAACGGATAGAAACAAGCCGTGTCGGTTAGAGGCAGACCACACCAATACCAAAAGCGGAGAACATGCACTAGACCATGCAGTTAGAAGCAAAACCGCAATAAGATCGGTAGAAGCAGTCCGCAGCGGTCGCGACAATAAAGAAATCCGTGCGATAAGAAGGAGACCGCGCAACAAGGAGAGAACTTGAGGCCAGAGACAGGTCGCAGCGGTAAAGAACTCCTTGCGACAAGAGCAATAAGATTCCGCGCGATAAGGAGACCGCACGACAAGAGAAGAGGCCGCAACGATAAGACCGAGAAGAGGTCGAGCGACAAGAAGAGAAAGGGGAGGTGGATCCACGTGAGAGGAGGAAAGGGGAAACCGCAGCGGGAAGGGAAGCCGCAGGGGGGAAACCGTAGCGACTGAGCAAAGAAGACCGCACAGTCACGATGAGCACACCAACGACACGAAGAGATGTCACGACCAAGATGCTGCCAAGCAGCGGATAGGGAAGCCACAACAAAAAAAATGAAGTCGCAGCGACTAAGAGAAGAAGTTGCGCGAGAAGAGAGGAGAGAGCAAGAAGGTAGGTAGACAGAGAGAACGCGGCGGATAGAAAGGAAGCGGGTAATCGGGAAGAAACCACGCGGTTAGAGGAAGAGCCCCACCTGACTGAGAAATTTATAAAAGGGAGAGAGAGGAGAAGAAGAAGTGGAAGCCACGAGAGAAAGAGAGAGAGGAGCGGCTAGAAAAATCTTAACCGCGCGGGAAGCCGCGGTTAGAAAAGGGAGGAGGCCGCAAGACACTGCGGTTAAGCAGGAGAACACGCCGCCCGGTTAGTAGGAGGAGCGGGCGGTTAGAAAAGAACAGGTCGGACCGTATGACTCTGATACCATGTAGAGAAAGATCTAAACCTTGTATATTTCTTGAATACCAAAAAACAAGAATGAGTACAAATATATAGGAGAGAGGAGAGCAAGATCTAGCTATACAAACAATGTGGGACTAAACACAAAATCATACACGGGCCAAGTTAATGGGCCAATACATTATTTTTTCTAGGATTCTCTAACAGTAATATGTATGGTCTCATTATGGCTGACTTCTTTTATTTCATCTTGTAGAGAAGTGGAAAAACAACCTTGTATATATGTTCACTTGTATAGAATACAAAGAATGAGTACAAATATATAGATGAGAGAAAGAGAGAGCAAGGTCCTATACACAATGTGGGACTAAAGAGGTGAGAGAAATAACAACCAAAAACTAAATGAGCTTAGTTAAGTGGGCTTCTCTAACACTCCCCCGCAAGCTGGAGCGTATAGATCATATGCACCAAGCTTGGACAAACACTGGTAGAACAAAGTGCCTGATAGGGCCTTCGTGAGAATATCAACAACTTGATCAGTGCCCGGAACATGCTTTAACTCAAGTTTCTTCATTTGAACTTTTTCTCGTATGAAGTGACAGTCGACCTCGATATGCTTCGTACGCTCGTGAAACACCGGATTCTTCGCTATGTGTATGACCGCTTGACTATCACAAAAGAGAACAGCAGATGAAGAAAGTTTTACTCCCAAATCAGCAAGAAGGCTTTCAAGCCATGTGAGTTCAGAAACAACCGATGCCATAGATCGGTATTCAGCTTCCGCGGAGGATCGAGCGACCACGACTTGTTTTTTACTTTTCCAAGTAATGAGATGACCTCCAAAGTAAGTACAGAACCCACTGGTCGACCGCCGATCGTCCAGGGAACCAGCGTAATCTGCATCAGAGTAAGCAACCAATGCTGGAGCCGAGGTGGAGGTTTTGTAAACAAGCCCTTGACCCGGAGCTGCCTTAAGGTACCGGAGAATCCGTTCAACAGCTTGGAGATGAGAAACCCGGGGAGCATGCATGAACCGACTGACAACCTCAACATCAAATGATATATCAGGCCTCGTGACTGTTAGGTAGATCAACTTTCCGACAAGGCGTCTATAGTACTCCGGGTTCTGGAGAAACAGATCATTATCAGAGGCATGTGCACAGAGCTTGTGATTTGCCTCCATCGGTGTATTAGCTGGCTTACAACCTGACTGGCCAACATCTTTGAGGAGATCGAGACAGTACTTCCGTTGGGAGAGGACAAGCCCATCTGGTCGTCGTGCGACCTCAAGACCGAGGAAGTAGCGAAGATGCCCTAGGTCTTTGGTCTGAAATACGGTGCTTAGATGTTGTTTGACCGCTTGGATCCCTTGTGAGTCATCCCCAGTAAGTAGGATGTTGTCAACATAAACCAACAGAATGATGGTTCCCGTTGCCCGGTGTCGGGTGAAAAGGGAGAAGTCAGCAGAGCTCCGAGTGAAACCCATATCCTGAACCACCTTGCTGAATTTATCAAACCACGCCCGAGGGGATTGTTTGAGACCATAAATGGACTTCTTTAGAAGACACACATGAGACTCCCCCTCAAACCCGGGCGGTTGACGCATGTAGACGGTTTCGTGAAGATCACCATTCAGAAAGACATTCTTGATATCGAGCTGATGAAGGAGCCAGTGACGGTGTACAGCTACGGAGAGAAGCACGCGAACTGTGTTGAGCTTGGAAACCGGAGAGAAAGTTTTCTCATAATCGAGGTCCTGCTGTTGAGTGAAGCCACCGACCACCAGTCTTGCCTTCAGTCGGGCAATAGTGCCATCCGGAGCATGTTTGATGAAAAAAACCCATTTACACCCAACCGGGTGTTGACCGGGAGGCAAAGGGACCAGGGTCCAGGTCTGGTTGGCCCAAAGGGCCGTCATTTCTTCCTCCATGGCAGCCCGCCAGCCAGGATGTTGACGCGCCTCCTGTACAGAGTTAGGAATAGAAATAGAGGATAATGATGTGGCAAAGTGGCGAAGTGGTGGTGAAAGGCGATGGAGAGAGACATAATTTGCCATCGGATGAGCGGTGGAGGCAGGAACCGGAGCAGCAGGTGGCGGAGCATCAGAGGGCGAGACCGACTGCAGTGGGGCAACATGATGAGAAGAGCGACGAGAATAGACCCGAATAACAGGTGGAGTCGGACGGACTGGAGCCGGGTCAGGAGGAGGAGATGATGAGGAGCAGGGAACCGGGATGATAGGACGAACGACGGGCTCTGGAAAGATAACGACATCCAGAGCAGAAAAGAAGAGAAGATCTTCCCGGAAAGTAACGTCCGCAGAGACAGTAACCTTGCGGGTAGTAGGCGAATATCATATATACCCCTTCTGAGTGCACGAGTAACCGACAAAGATATGTTTGGCCGCACGGGGATCCAATTTGTCGGTAGAAGGGCCGAGATGGTGAACATAGCAAGTACACCCAAAGATACGAGGAGTAACAGGAAAAGGCGGAGTGGACGGAAAGAAGAGGCTGAACGGAGTAGCATTCTGAAGAACGGAGGACGGTAGACGGTTGATAAGAAAGCAGACGGTGGAGATCGCAAAGTTCCAGTATGGTTTGAGAACCTGCATTTGAAGCATAAGGGGCCGAGCCACATCAAGAAGGTGCCGATTCTTGCACTCGGCGACACCATTCTGTTGCGGAGTATACACACACGAGGTTTGGTGAATAATGCCGAACTCAGAGGAGAGGGTCGCGAAGTCATGACCAGTGTACTCTCGCGCATTGTCGGTACGAATAGTGCGAATGGGCGCAGAGAATTGAGTGCGAGTCTCAAGAATGAACGCTCGGAAGACGCGGGGAAGCTCAGAACGATCGCGAAGAAGATACAGCCACATCATGCGCAAATAATCATCAATAAAGGTAACGAAATACCGATAGCCAGAAATACTAGTAATTTTGTACGGACTCCATATATCGGAGTGTACTAAGATAAAAGGAGCGGAGCTCCGAGTACAATGAGAAGGAAAAGATGAACGTGGCTGCTTGCCAAAAATACATGTTTCACATTGAAAAACAGGAAGAGATACATCCAGGAGAGCCTTCTGGAGGATAGGTAGAGGAGCATGACCAAGACGTCAATGCCAATCGGAAGAGGAGACAGATGCGAGGAGAGTAGGAGAGTCGTCAAGAAGGTAGAGCCCGTACTGCAGTCGCCCCTTACCAATGATAGTCCGCGTCTACTGATCCTGTATCAGAAAAGAAGAAGAAGTAAAGGTCACTGAACAATGTAAATCAGAAGTAAGGCGACCAACAGAAAATAAATTGAAAGGAGAGCCCAGAACATGAAGAGCCGAGCGTAGGTGAAGAGAAGAGGTGAGAGGAATATCAGCACATCCAGAAACAGGGACAGAGGCGCCATTGGACACAATAATGTACTTCGGGTGAGGGGAAGACAAGTACTGAGGCGGCCGAATAGAGGTGATGCGGGGAGTGATACCAGAGTCGAGGATCCATCGCGGGCCAGAGGAAAGGCAAGTGATACCTTCATTGGAGATGGAGACAGCAACCGAGGCTGGCAGGCGGTTGAGCAGGCCATGAAGATGCTGAAGCTGAAGGCGAACCTCGTCGAGGTCAGTATGAGTGGGAGATGAGTCGGTGGTAACAGCAGACGCCTACGGACGAGGTGGGCGACCATGCTTGCGATAGCACGTGGATTCAAGATGCCCATCTTTGCCGCAAAACGAGCACTTAGGCCGAGACCGGCCACCCCGCCCACGTCCCCGCGAGTCAGACCGGCCTCCACGGACAGAAGATGGTAAAGGCAGTAAAGGAGCAGGAACCTGCTTGACAAGAGCTGGAGAACGAGGGTCCGACACATCCGGAGGCGGGGTAACTTTGAGAAGCATTGAGCACGCATCTGAGAAGGACAGGGTAACAGTAGAGGAGAGGATGTGAGCCCGTACACTATGAAGGTGATGGTGTAGCCGAGCCATCATCATGGCTATACCCACAACCTCCTTTTGAGCACGTTGGGCAACAAGGTCCACAGTAGGAGGCTGATGTTGGATCCATGCCTCGACCAAGGACCGAGCCTGAGCCACAAAAGAAGTCAGATCAGTCGCACTACTGCTATCAAGGGCCTGGAGAGCAGTGATAATGTCATACAAATGGTGGAGACTATCTTTGCCGAAGTAAAGGGTATGAAGCTCATCCCACATGCCTTTGACCGTCTCGTGGTACATAGCCAGACGATAGGATTCGCGATCAAGAGAATTAAGAATCCATGTTTGCATTTGCGTAACCATTCGTCAGTCGGAGTACCGGTAACCACCTGGGTCAAGTGATGAAGAAACCCCTTAGATTGCAGGACCCGACGAACAGAATGCGCCCATTCGACAAAATTCTTCTTGCCGATCAGAGATATAGTAGTAATATGGAGTTAATCCCGTATTTCTGGAATAGAGGCCGGGCGGTCTGTAGGAGGAACCGCCGTGCCAGTAGAATCAGCAGAAGAACCCATGGAGGAGAGGCGGCTAGGGGGGGGGGGGGGCAGACCGGCAGCAGAGGAGTCCGCGCGACTAGAACAGAGACCGCCCGATCATGATGTGGACAGCGGCAGGAGGCCGCGACCAGGGGCGGATAGAGACCAGATCGCACAGATAGGAGGGGAAGAAAAATTCCCCGCGACTAGAACGAAGACCGCCCGGTCACGATGTGAAGACACCAGCGGCAGGAGGCCGCGACCAGAGGCAGATAGAAAACCGGCGGACAGAGACCAATCCGCGCGGATAGGAGGAGAAGACCCCGACCTAAATGCGGGAGGTAACAATCCGCACGGTCAGGCTGAACACAACAACGGTCAGAGACGGAGGCCACGAGCGGACAGAGAGAAGAGACCGCGAGTAAGGAACACTCAAGCGGATAGAAAGAGGCCGCGGCGAGCAACAGGTCGAGGCGAGGAAAGAAAGAACTCGGCGACAAGGTTAAAAGAGACCGAAGACCGCGCGAGAAGGGAGCTGCGACAAGGCAAAAAAATGGCGATCAGGAACAGGCCGCAGGAGGGCGCGCCGGATAGCGGGAGAGAGCTGCGGATAGCAAGAAGCCGGGGAGCAGGAGACCGCGGCGGATAGCACAAGGGAGACCGCGGCGGATAGCACAAGGGAGACCGCGGCGGATAACACAAGGGAGACCGCGGCGGATAGCACACGGGAGACCGCGACGGATAGCACAAGGGAGACCGCGCGAGAGGAGAGTGCTGACGGGAGCCGTAACAGAGAGAGGGGAGAGGCGGGCCTCACAGGAATGGTATAAGAGGCGGGAGGGGAGGGGTGGAACCACGGAGGGGAGAGGAGAGGGGAGAAGAGAGGCGAAGCGGACAGGCAAAAGCAGACCGCCAGAGACCGAGCGGGAAGAGTGGGGAGCGGACAGAAAGGGCAGTCCGCAGCTAGCCGCACACACAGACAAGAGACCACAGGAAGAGAGACGGTTAAGCAGAGGGAAGCCGCCCAAGGAGGACCGGTGCCTCTGATACCATGTAGAGAAGTGGAAAAGTAACCTTGTATATATGTTCACTTGTATAGAATACAAAGAATGAGTACAAATATATAGATGAGAGAAAGAGAGAGCAATGTCCTATACACAATGTGAGACTAAAGAGGAGAGAGAAATAACAACCAAAAAACTAAATGAGCCTAGTTAAATGGGCTTCTCTAACACATCTTATTGTTCTTCAAACAGATTACTAAAATGCTAGTAAAGCTAGTAATAGTTGGGACTTGGGATAAAGTTAGCACTGTTGACGCGGAGCAGGATTGGTGATTATTTTGTTATTATAAAGGAAAATCATATTTGGCATGTCAGTTTATTAACACAAGGCGTGAAGGTGCTACAAAATTTTCAAAAGTGAAAACAGGAAACAATGTTTCCAAATGTAATGAGGGCAGTTCACTATCAATTATAAATGCTGCTTTTGATTGAATATTCTTTCTTTTATTTCGGATATAACATAATTGATAAGCAAAACTAGAAGCCATGATGATTCAGAGGTGGAATTTGAAAGTGGAGAAACTGTCAACTTTTAACTATCTTCTTTTAATATAGGCAAATTAAAGTTCTTTAATGAAGCTCAACATGATGTAAGATAATATAGCTAGTTCCATTAAACAGATTATTGTAAATTTTTTCAGAGTTTAGAAAAATTATTTATTGCTGAAGAGGCCTTATGGTGGAGTGAAGAGATATAGAAAATTTTCAAAGAAAAGATATATTTTCTTGATTCTTATTATCTTATATAATATACATGGTACTAATGATGGAAAAAATGGGATGTATAAAGTATCTAAGTCTAGATACAAGAGATCTATATATTTTGACTATGTTAGATGCATTATGATTTTATTAAAATGAGAAATGTTTTTTATTATAAGAAGTTATTAATTGAGAGTTTTAAGAATGAAAATATTTTGAAAGTGCACAATAAACAAAATAATGAGATATATTATAGATTGTTCTAGAAACAGTTAATAAGTGAAATTAACTTTAAAATGACATAAATTTAAAAGTTTTGGTCTAGATAAAATACTCATTGAGGTTTGGAGAGTTTCGAGGGATATTGTATTATTTGGTTAATATGTCTTTTCAATATAATTTTAAAAACTAATATGATGTTAAATGATTTGAGAGGAAGCATTTTGGTGTCAATAGTTAAGAGCAAAAAAAATATTCAAGATTGTATTATGGAAAATGCATATGATTGAGTGTCATGAGATTTGATTTGATGCGTATTATGGAAAATGTGTGTGAAATCTATATTAAAGTTATTAATTGTGTATGTGATAATACACTAACTAATATTAGAAGTTGTGAAGTGAGCAGAAGATTTTTAATAATAATATATTTATATCTATATCATGGATCAACATTGAGTTCATGTGTTTTTGTAATAGTTATATAGATTCTTATAAAAGATTTCCAAAGCGAGGTATTTTGGTGTATGTTTTTTGTAGAAGATGTTTTTAATCAGTGAAGCATCTGCTGAGTTAAGTAAATTTTTTTACTTAGGAGAAAAATGACTTCAAATTAATCTAAGGCCTAGTACTTAATATTTAATTTTACTTGGGTGATATTAGGTATTAACAATTACTAATATATCTTATTAGAAGATGAAAAGATAACTAAGTGGGATATGTTTTTGTACTTTAGATCGACTATTCATAAGAATGAGTGATCAATAATTATTTAACCTCTAAAGTTAAAGCTACGTGGTTAAAATGTAAAAGTGTTTCATGAACATATGATAATAAAATACCAATAAAAAGTCGTTGAATCTAAGTTGAGTGTGATAAAAATGAGTGTTAGGATGATGGATAAGTATATTAGAAAATAATGGGAGTGAGATCTATCAAAGATGTCACTATAGTAAATAGACTAGGTGGTTTGAGCCTTAGCTCTTGTTGAAATGCGGGGGAGTCCCACACAACCCGAATGCAGTAGGATGCAACTCAACCAAATCTCCTTGTGGTTTGGATGCCATTTATCCTGTGTAGGTTGTTGAGGCGTGGAATCAAACACACGACCTCCTTTATAAGAGGGCATTAAGCAACACTCTTATACCCAACTAAGCTGCAACCCAGTTGGGTATAGGAGTGTTGCTTAACACCCTCTTATAAAGGAGGTCATGTGTTCGATTCCACGCCTCAACAACCTACTCAGGATAAATGACCTCACGCCCCTGGGTGATTTTGTTGGGATGCTTCGACTGCATCTTTTGTTGAAAGGTAGCGCAGTTGGGTATAACAGTATTGCTTAACACCCTCTTATAAAGGAGATTGTGTGTTCGATTCAACGCCTTAACAACCTACCCAGGATAAATGGTCTCAAGCCACTTGGAGAGTTGGTTGGGTTGCTTTGAGCTAGTGGTTTTTGTGATCCGGGCCCACCTTTCAACAAAAGATGCATATTTTATTGAAAGGCGGGGAGACCCGCATAGCCCGAAATGCGAGGGAGACCCGCTCAGTTGGGTATAAGAGTGTTACTTAACGTCCTCTTATAAAGGAGGTCGTGTGTTCGATTCCACGCCTCAACAACCTACCCGGATAAATGGCCTCAAGTCTCCGAGAGATTTGGTTGGGATGATCCGACTGCAGTCAGGCTGATAGCTTTCCCCGATCTGGGCCCACCTTTCAACAACTCTTTATAATAAATCTTTTTTCATTATGATCTTCCAAATTTTAAATTTCCACCCCTTCTGTTGCACCTGTGCTAGCGATAATGCCTGTAAAGTAGGAAAATAAAGGAGTTGGGGCATTCATTTTTTTATCTGGGTTAAGCGATGTAGAAATTATAAAAAAGAACTTGAAGGGCATACATTTCTTCTTATCTGGGTTAAGGGATATTGAAACCTGTTGCTGCACTAGTCATTCATGAATGTTTTCCTCGACATATTTTAGAAACTTCATTAAGATCTACCTTATACTAAAGAGTATTTATGGTCCAAGATTGCTATTCAAAATGATCTGTGCTTTGATTTTTGCCACTGGGCCATTTAGAAGATAATGATAGCACCAAGTATGTTAAGCTTAGCCAAGCAAGGCATGCCCTCATTTAGGTTACTTTCTAATTCTTTGGTCTCCCTTGCCCACTATGGATTGAAATTCCGCCTTGCTAATAAGAAATATTTCACCTTTTTTTTGTATTTGAGAAGATATAGGGTAGAGACAAAAAAAAATCAATCTTTGGTCAGTTTTGAAGATGTATGCGCCTTGGTATCTTTTGTCATTAAACCAAATCTTTATAACTATTGTCACCATGCAAAATATGGGGTTTATGTCTAAAGCTCGCCCAGACATGAAAATGTAGTTCTTTTATTGATTCTTTTACATTGCGTAGCTTAGTCTTAAATTTTCAACTATCTGTTTAGTAACTTGGTGTAATTTATTGAGCTGAGATCCCCTTTCATTTCTTGTTACTGTAGTTTCCAGGTTATAGCTAATTGTTAATTAAAAAATTGGAGTAAGGGAGCTCCAATAGTATACGTGTGACTGTAGGCATAGCAATGAAAAATAGGAACCTCTGGTGGAATCCATGTACCCAAACTGGATTACAATTCTGGATTACATCATACTTTTGCTGTAATTAAATATTTTTTCTGTTAATTGGATAATGACCAATATTTAGTTATTATCTTTATTGAAGCAGTAGACTGGCAGTTGTTTAATAAGATGTGGTGATCCGGGCAACTTTTTGGATCTGCTCTATCTGAAAACTTGATGAAGCCTTGAGTACACTGAGCAGCTTATGAAACACTAAAAGATGTAGTGTACTGATACTAAAATTTACTTGCTCCTTTTGGAATATTTTCTGTATAAATTGATTTTCAGTACATATGTTACAATAGGCTATTATCGTCTTTGTTTGTTGCGATGTGAATGTTTCTGCAAGTAATGGAGCTTCAACTTTAATAAACAGTGGCAAAAAGAAAAAAAGGGTAACTCGGGCAGTTGCTGGTGATAAAAGCGGGAGGGGACTTCGGCAGTTCAGTATGAAAGGTTTATAGTGCTGTACATCTATAATCTATTCATTTCTGTGTATCCATGACAGGCAGTTAAACAAATAGATTCTGTAAAACCTCAGTCGGCCGTCTAGCTTTTAGACTTTTGCAAAGGCTGGCTACACATGTTAATTTAAAGTAATCTAGCAGAAATTATAGTCTTGGTATCGGTCCGTCTAATGACATTTCATTTTATTTGTTTCTTGTATTTATTTTCCGCAGTTTGCGAGAAAGTGGAAAGCAAGGGTAGAACCACTTACAATGAGGTCAGACCTTCCTTTATTATCCATTGTACTATGGTTGCTACTCTTAAAAATTCCTTAAATGAACAGTCATTTACTGCTTCTAACATACTCTACTGTTGAAATACTTGTTCTTGGAGTCCAAGGGAGTGCTGAAATGATTTGAGAATGTGGATTTATTAACTTTTGTAGGGAAGGCTAATGCTGTTGATGATGAATGGGATGGGTAATTGCTTTGTAGAAGGCTGCTATTTTGGAGAATGTAAAGAGAAAATTGACAGTTATGTAATTTAAAGTCTGAGCAGAATAACAAAATGAATGGAGGAAGGCCAGTATCTTTTGGTTGGTTTTAGTGATATCCGATAGTGGATTTAGGTGGATGACACTAGATATGGTTGTATAGATGCAGCTTTGAGTACGGGATGAAGAATCATTGAGGAAAATGGACCGGAGGTGAAGGTGAATCAATGACTTGGGCATTTTCGAACACGGAAAAATAATGGGTGGTACCTAATTTGGAGACTTGATGATGATTCTATGTCCCTGTAGTTCCTACACCAAAGACTTTTATATATTTTTCTTTTTCAGTGGTTTCTTCCTTGTGGGATTGTATCAAGCTATGTTGCAAAGGGATGGGGACGAGATACACAATACATTACGATACAGATACGAGAAATGTGATTTTCAAAACACATAGGATACAATATTACTTTTTTTAAAAAAAATTTATTTATTTAAATATAAGTACAAATTAATACGTGACATTCACATATTTTTTTTTCACGTCACATGTCATATATAAAATGGCAATAAGGTTTATGTGTCACAAAAATGCATCATATCCTAAATAGAAGCCATGAATAAAAGTATGTGATCAATTGAATCTCACCACATATCATTTTATACTTTTTCTTTGACATGTCTTTTTCCATGTTACCATCACAAAACACATAATCTTTGAGCATTTTTGTGCATACTCAGACGTATCCCGTAATATCTAAAAACATTTGTGAGTATCCAAAATTCTATATATATAAAATTAAAAGAAAAAGTTTCCGAGAGTTTTGGGGACGAGAAACATTTCAGATACGATACGTAAGACTGTTGTAAGTATCCATACTTCATAGGTAGTAAGTATCTGGTATACTGATTATTTTTGATGTAGACCGACAAAATACATGTAATTACTTATCTTGTTGGTTTTTCATGCAAGTCATGCAGTTATTTCTAGGTGATGAGGGAAGTGGTGGGGAGGGCGGATTCTTCTTGATGTTAAAAGAGCTTGTCATGGCTTGACTCTGACTTGCTCCTTTGCTGTGGATTGATAGCATATGGGGACTTTATTGAAAGCTTTCAACTTAAGTGTTAAGAAGCACAGATATTTGTGATGTCCTTACATATCATATCATAAATGTTTTAGAGTTGGGCAACTCTTGTAAATTGTATATGGAATTATAATTTTTTTTTAAAATTTAAATAAAAAAGTCCCGGATGCTCTAGGATACTCTCAAATGCTCCATTATGCTCCCCTCTATACCGAAAATATTCAATAAATTGTGTATATTGCGATGATGATGTGAATAAAGACATGTGAAAGGAAAATATTGGATGATAAGTGGGGTGAGTTAAATGATCACATACTTCCATTTACGACTTCTATCTAATGATATAATAAGATTTTTTTATTTTAACATATGATGTACGCAAAACAATGATTGAAATTTTTAGAAAAAGGCGTGAATGCAACACATATTTTCATATTAATGTGTATTTATATTTAAATAGTAAAAAATGAAATTCTATCTTGTATCATTGTTTCTTTAGAGTCATGAATTCTGTATCCGTATCCGTTCCCGTCTCCGTGCAACATTGCTTAAATGTAATGACTGATGCAAGCAAAGAGAAGCTTATCTGAGATGTTCTCCATGAAAGGACTTGGAGGGGAAGAGATAGATGAAAAGAGATGAGAGGAAAAATGGAGGGCACTCCTTGGAAAGAGAGGCATATCAATTCTCTTCTCAAATAACCTTATTTAAATATTTTTTTAAGTTCACCTACAAGCTTCTTCTATTTATATGGATTTTCACATTTAATAAAGTAAAAAAGGAAAGGTGACCTAAGTGCCAAAACAAATCAATCATTAATCTTTCATAAGAGAAGCCTTTTTTAAAGGATTTTCTAAATATAGTAATATACAATTAAGTTTATAATATGAATAATTCTAATAAGGCAGGTTCTGAAATGTGTAGATATTGCATCCTTGCAGGTCAAAAAAGGTAAGCTACATGTTAGGTGAATGTTTTCTAAATCAATTCTCTTTGGGTGTGAAGATCTGCTATATATAGACTTGAAGAGTAGCTAGTAGCCATGGAGTTGATTGTCACACATAACGACGGCACCCATAGTTCACGTCTAGTCATGCTGAGCCAAGATATATTAGCCGTAGTAGTTATTATAATTTTTGCTTTATTTTTTTACCCTTTTATACATGGGGTGGAGATTAGAGTTAAAGGCACTTTTGCGACCAATCTATTGAGGAACAAGGCTGAGAGCAGCTGAGCTGAACTCTAGTTTCAATGTATCTTAGTTTTGAATGTCATTGTCTTTCTCCTCTTCCCAATTTCTAAATTCACCCTCTCTTGATACTGAACAACTATCAATAGTCCCACCTGCCTCTTCCACCTGCTTGCAGAACCATTGGGAACCAACGCCTCAGTTATGTGTGTAATTTTCTCCATTTCTCAACATCAACCCCCACAACAAACTCCAAATCACCTTCCACTCACACTGAAGCAGCTAGTCATGCTAGCGCTCGACGACGTGACTTGCCCCGACACATTCCTGATTTAGATTGACTAGCCAACGCCACTCGACCATATCGACAATATGTATACCCTTGATGCATGCTATGGCCAAGTATTTGGATGCATCACAAACAAAGTTGACGCTCTTTTGTCGCATATGAAGATCCTGGAGTCCTCCATTATTGATTTCAACTATTGCGGAGTGGACATTTCATGTGGAATTCCATCTATATGATAAAATGATGGTTCACCTAAATTTGATCAACTGCTAGAAAAATTGCGTGAAATCATACACAAGATTGGAATGAGTGTTTACTTATTTGAAAATTCTGTTATTATGTCAATTTTGAATTACCATACTTTGTTTCTTTACTTTTTTCACCTCTTTCGAGATTAGCATCCAATGCATTATGTCTAAGATTGTTTTATCTGTTCTTTAACTTTTTCCCAGGAGCTATTTTTGGAATTGCTTCCACTCCTGATGCTTTATATCAAAAGTTGTTCTATAATTTGGAATGTGGGTTTTACAGATGATTCATGGATTTACTTACAGGAAGCACGATTAAGTCTGCTTAGATTTGAATGACAAATATAATGTAAAATTCTATTAAAGACAAAATTTTCTTAGTTGGGCAGAATTCAAGTGCGCCTCTGAATATTTTTCACATTAATTCCACACCAAGCTCACTGTGCTTCCCAATGAAGGTGACTACGTTATCTATTTTTACAATCTTTTCTGGCGCTGGCTTCACACGCTATCTTATCTCATTCAACATGCGGCTTTACTAACTCGCACCATTGATATCGCCTTTCTTGCGATGCTCATGTACTAATATTCAGCGATGTTGCGGGAATAAAAAAATTATATGCTATTTTCAATTACAAATCTTATGAGATTTATGATTAAAAATAGTGTGGTTATAAGGTGTGTAAAGGACACTTATGTTTGATTTAGTAGACATGTAATAGAATTGGAAAAACATCTGAGAGGAGAGAACTAACTGGGTAACCTGAAACCCATAGACATAGGAGAGGTAGTGATGCGGGGACAGGAGTCCACCTGCCCCGCCACCTTGGCATCACACCAAGGGGCCCACCTGGAGTCAGCACCAGGCGGCTTTATCAGGCCCGCGGGCCATGCACCCCAACCAGCTCTCCGCCACGGCATCAGCACCGCGCGGCAGGTTGTTGAGGCCAGGGCTCGATCCCCTGACCTCCTAGATAAGAGGCCCTCAAGCAACCTCTCATCACCAACTGATCCGCGGATCAGTTGGTGATGAGAGGTTGCTTGAGGGCCTCTTATCTAGGAGGTCAGGGGATCGAGCCCTGGCCTCAACAACCTGCCGCGCGGTGCTGATGCCGTGGCGGAGAGCTGGTTGGGGTGCATGGCCCGCGGGCCTGATAAAGCCGCCTGGTGCTGACTCCAGGTGGGCCCCTTGGTGTGATGCCAAGGTGGCGGGGCAGGTGGACTCCTGTCCCCGCATCATAAAAGTGCACTTTTATGATGCGGGGACAGGAGTCCACCTGCCCCGCCACCTTGGCATCACACCAAGGGGCCCACCTGGAGTCAGCACCAGGCGGCTTTATCAGGCCCGCGGGCCATGCACCCCAACCAGCTCTCCGCCACGGCATCAGCACCGCGCGGCAGGTTGTTGAGGCCAGGGCTCGATCCCCTGACCTCCTAGATAAGAGGCCCTCAAGCAACCTCTCATCACCAACTGATCCGACTTTTATGATGCGGGGACAGGAGTCCACCTGCCCCGCCACCTTGGCATCACACCAAGGGGCCCACCTGGAGTCAGCACCAGGCGGCTTTATCAGGCCCGCGGGCCATGCACCCCAACCAGCTCTCCGCCACGGCATCAGCACCGCGCGGCAGGTTGTTGAGGCCAGGGCTCGATCCCCTGACCTCCTAGATAAGAGGCCCTCAAGCAACCTCTCATCACCAACTGATCCGCGGATCAGTTGGTGATGAGAGGTTGCTTGAGGGCCTCTTATCTAGGAGGTCAGGGGATCGAGCCCTGGCCTCAACAACCTGCCGCGCGGTGCTGATGCCGTGGCGGAGAGCTGGTTGGGGTGCATGGCCCGCGGGCCTGATAAAGCCGCCTGGTGCTGACTCCAGGTGGGCCCCTTGGTGTGATGCCAAGGTGGCGGGGCAGGTGGACTCCTGTCCCCGCATCATAAAAGTGCACTTTTATGATGCGGGGACAGGAGTCCACCTGCCCCGCCACCTTGGCATCACACCAAGGGGCCCACCTGAAGTCAGCACCAGGCGGCTTTATCAGGCCCGCGGGCCATGCACCCCAACCAGCTCTCCGCCACGGCATCAGCACCGCGCGGCAGGTTGTTGAGGCCAGGGCTCGATCCCCTGACCTCCTAGATAAGAGGCCCTCAAGCAACCTCTCGGATCAGTTGGTGATGAGAGGTTGCTTGAGGGCCTCTTATCTAGGAGGTCAGGGGATCGAGCCCTGGCCTCAACAACCTGCCGCGCGGTGCTGATGCCGTGGCGGAGAGCTGGTTGGGGTGCATGGCCCGCGGGCCTGATAAAGCCGCCTGGTGCTGACTCCAGGTGGGCCCCTTGGTGTGATGCCAAGGTGGCGGGGCAGGTGGACTCCTGTCCCCGCATCAGGTAGTCTCATGCAACTTCACTAGTGGAACACGCTCTACAATAAACCTAATCTATCAAGTCCGACAGAAAAAATCGGTGCTCTGATTACCTTTCGATAAGTACACATGGAGACTTTTAGCTTGAGATTCAACACCCTTCCTTGCAAGCTTACAACTAACATATATTATCCCTGAACATGAACTTGTATGCAGACTTTCTAAATATTACCTTAGTGAATATATCAACCAATTGAGCACCAAAGGGAATAAAGTGGTTGTAATGACTTTGATCAAAAGATTTTTATATGATAAAGTGATAGTTTGTCTCAATATGTTTGTTCCTCTTATGGAAGACTAAATTTAAGACTATATGAGTTGCCGTCTCATTGCCACAATTGGAAGACTTTACATCTTGAATAGGAAATCCAAGTTCTTCCAATATAGTTTCAAGCTACATAACCTCACATGTAGCTGTGACTATTGACAATGACCATATATTCTGTCACTACAGACGATCGAACCACAATGGGTGCTTTGTACTTTTCTATTACATCAAGTTGTCCTCCAGTAAACATAAAGTTTTCAATGGTTGACCTATAAGTTACAGACACATCATCATAGTATCTAAAAATATTTTGATGCTCGCGATTTTTTTTAGAATCTCCTTTCTTAGAACCCGTTAAGATACTACAGAATTCTAAGACCCGCCTTGTAATGATTCACATACATGATTTGCTTAAAATGGCTCGCAACACTAACTACAAAGGAGAACTCATGCCTGTTAATGGTCACAACAACAGTCAAGCCTTTATCCCACCTTAATAGGGTTGACTATATGGACCCTTTGTCACCGTTGCACCCCATCTTTAGTCATAATCTCACAATGAGCTGGTTTGAAAAAAGCTCGACTCAAGCTCGAGCCTGTGGAGCTCGATAATGAGCCGAGCTCGAGCTCACATATTGTTATTCATGAGCTCGCTAGCTATTTATTTCTACACTTTTAAAAAATATATGTAAAGAAAATAAGGTTCATGAGCTAAAAAACTAGTGAGCAGCTTGAACTCGAAACTCGAGCTCAATAAGTAGGCATTGAGCTTGAGCTCGAGCCAGGATAAAATGAGCTCGTCGAGCTCGAAATGATTAGCTCGAGCTCGAGCTTGGAAATTTTGCCAAACTCGACTCGAGCTCGACTCTTTTGCACCCCTAATACCTAAGTACATTATGTCTTTCCTTATAGTTTCTTTCCAAATCTTTTTTGGTCTACCCCTCCCCATTTTAATATGCCTAGTTGCTAAACTCTCACAACGCCTAACAGATGCCTCTAATGGTCTCCTTTGTACGTGTACGAACCATCTTTATCGAGCTTCTCGCATCTTCTGTACAATTGGAGCCACTCCCGTCTTATCCCTGATACAGTCATTCCTAATTTATCCAGTCTCATGTGCCCACACACATGGGCGGATCCAGTGGGAGTCCTAGGGACAATGGACCTCCATTATTTTTTTGAGATTTGTTATAAGCACACCAAACATTGGATTTTCGCACACCTAAGGTTGGCCAATCACACACCAACTCAAGGTATTTGCACCCCAATCCAAAATAAAGACAGTTTTATTTTAGGTTTGATTTTTGTTTCTTCGCGCTCTGCCGATGGGACACCTGGTCCGCAACCTCTCCAACTTTCGGGTTTCCTCTTTACAGATCGTTGACGACATAAGCCTGAAAAACTCTAATTGTTGCTGTTCGGTTCCACCGACCACCGTTCCAGTTCATATCCTTCCTGTTCCCTCTCATTCCTTCCAGTTCGTTCGGGTTTAGCGTTCCACAATTTAGGTCTAGTTCGTCTCCTTCCTGTTCCCGACGTTCTCATTTGTTCAACGTTTTGCGTTCAGTTTCTAAGTGGATAATCCGTCCCAGTCCCACTGTCCCAGGAACCCAGTAAGTGCTCTCCTTCTTAGTTCCCAGTTTTTCGGATTCCAGTGCTCTCTTCCTTTATTTTCCAGTTTATATTCACTTTAATTTATTGTTTCCTGTTCGTTTGGTGTTCTTAATAGCTGTTTTGTATAAGCGTTTTTAATAACAGGCAATCTTTCTGCAGGTTTTGCCCCTAAGAATATATAACATTTTGTTTCGAGAATCTCTGATCAGTTATTAGTATACTTCTTGTTTTTATGACTGTATTCCGACGATTGTGGACTAGGTTTTGCTCTCTTCATCCAATCTTCTTTTATATTCATGTATTGTATGTGTACTTTGAGGTATTAGTCAAATAGTGATTAAGCAAAGCATATTAGACTTTGCGATGAATGCTTGTAGGGGTGCTCCGTAATATTGGTCGATAGAAGATCAAACGGAGCAGGTAAAACTCTGTGATGATTTTTTTCAAGTGTTATTTTTGTGATGAATGTTGCGAGTCTTGTGACTCTTTATTTATCTTGCACAATTGTTATTTGATTGAACAAATTAGTAATGTTATAACCTAAATTGATGTAACTCTGGAGAAAATTTAAACATGGATGGTTAGAAGAAAAAGTCTAGTCTCATCGTATTCATGTTTCAAAAGAAGTTAAAATCGCAAGAGTCTTCTTCAACATGTAAAACTCCAATTCAAGAGGGTGAATGAGGATCTTTTCCCTTCTCCATCTGATAATAGGGAGACTGTATTCCCTTCAATATCACCACAAATTCAAGATATTGTAATGAAGTCTATATTTGATGTGAAGTTGCTTCCACATGATCCGGGAAAGAGATAAAAGATATCCACATATCTTTTTAAGTGAGCAAGATGCAATGAGGAAAGCTTATATACTAAGAGGTTCATGCCAACCAAAATTTCTTTCTTTTCACCAAGAAAAATGAGAAAATCGTATCATCAGTTTGTAGTCACATAGCTTTATATCTTCGATTAACTTGAATATAGCATTTAAAAAGATGCCATATTTTGTTTTGTATGTTATTTGTTGAAGAATGATACCGCAACTAGTGTTGCTGGTGGGATGCTTTTGTTAGTGGTGGTAGATTTAAGTCTTGGAATAAATCTGAAGGGTTCAAAAAACATGTCGGCCAGACTAATAGTGCTCATCAACTAGCATTGCAAAAATTTGAAGCTGTGAAAGAGCCCAACAATTCTGTAGTTGTTTCTCTTGAAAAGCAATCAGATAAGAATAAATTTGAACATAAAGCATGCTTACAAGCTTCTCTTAAATGTTTGAGATATCTCTTGCATCAAGGATTGACCTTACGTGGGCATAATGAGAGTCAAGATTCACTTAATAAGGGAAATTTTCTTGAACTTCTACAGTGGCCTTATGGATATAGATGAAGAGGTTGGTAAGTATGTCTTGAAAAATGCCCCGGGAAATAATCAATTAACCGCTCCTTCAATTCAAAAAGATATAATCAATGCTTGTGCCAATGAAACAACTAAATTTTTTATGCAAGAACTTGGTAATGACTACTTTCAATTCTAGTCGATGAATCTTGTGATGTGTCACATAGATAACTACCTGCTCTTTGTTTGCATTATGTTGATAAAAATGGAAGACTAATAAAGCGAATTTTCAGTATTGCGCATGTTTTTGAGACTACAACAATGTCACTTAAAGCTGCAATTGAATCTTTACTAATTGAGTATTCATTGAATTTGTCTAAAATTGTGGGCAAAGATATGATGTTGTTAGTAACATGAGTGGAGAGATAAATGGTCTTAAAAGTTTAATTTTTAGAATAAATCCAAGTGTTTACTACATTCATTGTTTTGCTCATCAACTTCAGTTAACACAAGTTGCAATTGCAAAGATAAATGATGATTGTCAGTAGTTTTTTGAAGTAAATTCAAATTTTTTTAATGTGATTGGAGTTTCCTGTAAACAAAATGAAATGCTTAGATAAAATCTAGTCCAAAAGGTTGCCATGGCACTAGAAGATGATGAATTAGGTGACTTCGTTTGAGTCGACTTGAAGATATTCGTTGGGGATCACATCACAAAATATTATTGCATATTATTTCATTATATCTTAATATGGTTGCTACACTCTTGAAGATTGGGAAGAGTAAAGTAAATGAGCGGGTGGAGGCAGAAGATACGTTGTTTGCATTGGAATCATTTGATTTTGTTTTAATGATTTATGTTATGATCACTTTATTTGAGTACATGCATGAGTTAAATCTCGCTTTGCAAAGAAAAGATCAAGATATTGTTAATACTGTCTTTTGTTTGCTTGACAAAAAAAAATAATTGCAAACCTTAAGAGATACTGGATGTGATACTCTATTTATAAAGGTCTTCCTTTTTTGTGGCAAACATGATATTCATATTCCCAATATGGATGATCGGTATATTCCCCATGAAAGATCAAAATGGTTTGTTTAAGACTACATAAATTTGCATCATTATCTGGTTGAAATTTTCTTAAGAGTCGTCGATCTACAACTACAAGAGCTTAACAACCGGTTTGATGAGGTGAGTATGGAGTTGTTTCATTATATGACTTGCTTGAATCTCATTTGGTTGTTTTACAAACAAAAAATGTTCAGACTTGTAGAGTTTTATCCTAGTAACTTTTTAAGTTTGGAGTTCAATTTTTAATTTCAACTCGACAACTACATTGTCAATATCTTTTCCGCAACTCCCATTTTTGCTCTTGTACACAATTCACTGCCCAACACTCAGAACCGTAGAACATCATTGTTCTTATTGCAGTATAGTAAAATTTGTCTGTAAGTTTTAATGGTATTTTACGATCACATAAGATCTCAAACGCGTATCTCCACTTCAACCAGCTTGCTTGGATTATACGTATCATATATTTATCTACAGCTCTATTCTTTTGAACTATCGATCCCAGATATTTAAAGCAATCACTGTGAGAAATAACTCGGTCACTCAACTTAATGACGAAGTCATCCGTCCCTCTTGCACTACTAAATTTAAGCTCCATATACTTCGTCTTTATCCTGCTCAACCTAAAATCTTTCTTTTTTAAAGTGTCTCAACAAGATTTAAGCTTCACGTTTAGACCCACATGCGTCCCATTGACCAAAACAATATCTTCTGCAAACAATAAACACCAAGGTCTTGTTTGTTGGATGTCCTGTGAGCTCATTTAAGACAAGGGTAAAGAGATAAGGGTTTAAAAATAACCTTTAATGTAAGCCAACAATGATGGAGAATTCTCGTGTTAATCCTCCAGATGTCCTCACCCTCATCACTCAATTTGCATACATGTCTTTGATTACGTAAATGTATAATGCAATTACACCTTTTTTCCTTAAGACTCTCCGTAAGAACTCTCTTTGAAGTTAGAACTTATCATAAGCTTTCTCAAGGTCGATAAACAACATAAAAATCTTATTTTTTTCCCGATAGTTGTCAATGTGTCTCCTTAAGTTGTGTATAACTTTCATGGTCGACCGACCTGACATGAATCCTATTTAGATTATTGAAGACTACATGACTGAACTTTTGCAACAAAGGGTGTTTGAAATGCTTTCTGGTCTTCCTCCTGAACTTGAATTTCAGAGAGTTCAGATGTTATGAAGAGATTATGTGCCTGATTTGGAGACAGTGACCCACTATATTCGAGGGGAGGAAAGTCGTATAAACTCCTTACGTACGGATGTTCATACTGGTCATGATAAATCTGCCCTCGTTGCTGAACAGAAGAAGTGACATTCAAAAAATATGATACAAGAAAATAAGAGTAAAATGAAGTGTCCTCACTGTGGGAAGAAAGGACATGAGAAAGAAAAATGTTGGGATCTTCATCTTCACTTGGTTCCTTCTGGTTGGATTCGTGGTTCTGATGGGAAATATATGAGATCCCAAACTGCTATGTATGGCAACTTAGAGAACACTGGATATCTTCTGGCAGAAAACGAGAGTTTGATTAGAGAACTCAAGGCCCTGAAGCCAGTGCTACTGGAAGATCTCTTACTACAAACTTGGCTGGTATGACAGCTCATGTTCGCACTACCTCCGTGTCCTCTAAAGGACCATCCTCTCCTTGGATCATTGACTCGGGAGCATCCGACCATATGACAGGATCTTCTATGGGTGTTTCTTCTATTTCTCCTGCATCTGGCAGTGTGAGACTCACTGATGGATTCTTGGCTTCGGTGATTTGTAAAGGGGTTATTCATTTTTCTCCCTCTATTTCTCTCAAATCCGTGGTTGTTGTTCCCTAATTTCCCACAAATCTACTGTCTGTAAGCAGTTTAACTAATCAACTTAATTGTTTTATCACCTTTTTTCTCTTCTCATTGTGTTTTCCAAGATTTGACTAGTGGGAAGACGATTGGTGGTGGACATGAGTCTAGTGGTGTGTATGCCATGGACACCGGTCATGCTTTTGGTGCACAAAAGTCTATCAATGCTGATTAGTTGGTGCTATGACATAAGAGATTTGAGCATGCTAGCTTGAAGACCTTAAAAGCTATCTTTCCACAGTTTCTTGATGTTGCAAAATATACTTTTAGTTGTCAATCTTGTGAATTTACTAAGCACTGTAGAACCAACTATGCTCCTAGTTGGAGTCGAAGTGTGAAGTGTTTTGATTTGATACATTCTGACGTCTGGACATCTCCTATTTACTTTGTGAATGTAGTTCAATATTTTGTTTCTTTTGTTGATGATTACTTACCCTTTACTTGGGTGTACCTTATGAAAAATAAAAATGAGGTCTCTGAAATATTCCAACTATTTTATTATCATCTGCAGATTCAGTTTGAAGCTAAAATTAAAATTCTTAAGAGTGATAATAGAGATGAATATACAGGTAGTGACCTTCAGAGGTTCTTGGGAGACCATGACATTATTTTCCAAACTTCCTATCCTGGGACCCCTCAACAGAATGAGGTAGACAAAAGGAAGAACCGTCATATCATTGATACTACTCGTTGCCTATTTCAAGAGATGCTTGTTCCTAAAGGACTGTGGGATGAAGGTGTCCTCACATCCGTTTACCTAATTAATCTGATGACCACTGATAATTTTGAGGGAAAGTATCCCCTAAAACTTCTTTGCCCGAATATGACATTATTCAACCTCCCTCCTAAGATATTTGGATGCATTGCATTTGTTCATATTGTGGGGCCTCATAAGGATTAATTAGGTCCGCAAGCGATAAAATGTATCTTTGTGGGATATGCAGCCAACCAAAAGGGGTACAAATGTTACTCTCTAGCTCTTCAAAGAAGGTTTATATCAAAAGATGTTACCTTTTTTTGAACACACTCCTTATTACTCTGATGAGGTCAAAATTGTTACATATCACAAGAAGTTCAAAGGTGAGAGTAATACGATGCCACCCCTACCTGTGTTGGTTGATGTACTTACTCTGGGCAATGTGGATATTCTAGTTAGAAAGGAAGCACCCACCAATGACCTACGTGTGTACAAAAGAAGGAAGGATCTTCAAGTCTACCAAAGAAGGCAAAACAGAAATATTGGTCAAAAATGTCATACTCATGCTCCACCATCCACCACCACCGCCAGATCCAAGCACCAACATCACTCAGGAGACCACATATGCTCTTCAAATTCACAGTGTTCGTACTCGATATCCTATTGATAAGTATGTTGGGTATCACTCTATATCTCACTCTTTGAAAACATATCTTGCATCTGTTTCTTCTATTCCTATTCCTAATTGTTTTTTAGAACTAGCTTGAATCCCCACTAGATGAAGGCTATGAAGGAAGAAATGGATGCCCTCCAACGCCAATAGACTTGGGAAATTGTCCCTATCCCGCATGGGCGTCACTCAGTTGGATGCAAATGGATATATACTACTAAATTCCTTCAAGATGAAACTCTGATAGATATAAAGCTAGATTAGTTGCTAAAGGCTTCACTCAGGTCGATGAAGTTGATTTACAAGAAACATTTGCTCTTGTTGCTAAACAGAACTCTGTTAGAATCTTGTTATCGATTGCGGCTCATAAGTCTTGGATTTTGCTCCAGCTTGATGTAAAAAATGCCTTCCTCCACGGTGAATTGGAGGAAGAAATCTATATGATTCCTCTACCAGGAATGAATGTTCCTAAAGGACATGGGTATCGCCTTAAGAAAGCCTTGTATGGTCTCAAACAGTCACTTCGTGCCTGGTTTGCCAAGCTAAGTGACAAACTCTTGAATCTAAATTTCACTCGTTGTACATCTGATCACTCGGTCTTTTTCTACAGAAATTAGAAATGTACCGCTATCCTCATAATTTATGTGAATGATATCATTATTATAGGAATTGATGACCATCACATTACTCTGGTAAAAGGGGAATTGACATTTGCTTTTGAAATGAAGGATTTGGGTCTTCTTTGATACTTCCTTGCGATTGTGATTGCTCAATCTGCTGGGAAGATTATGATCTCCCAGCGCAAATACATCTTAGACCTTCTCAGTGATGTTGGATATTTGGGAGTCAAACTTGTGGATAATTCTGTGGACCATAATTATGATATTCACTAGGAGACTTCTCCGGATCTTGAGAGGACGTTAGAATTTCAACGCATTTTGAGACAATTGATTTATCTAACTATTATCAGACCCGATATCTCATTTGTTGTTGGCTTTGTTAGTCAATTCATGCACAACCCTAAAGTTCATCACTATCAAACAGTTTTTCGGATTCTCAAATACTTAAAAAAGGAACCCGAAAAAGGTATTATCTATCAAGATCATGACCACTTTAAATTCCATGGGTACTGCAATACAGATTGGGCTGGTTCTTCCCTGGGCAAAAGATCTACGAGTGGATATTCTATCTTTGTTGGTGACAATCTTATTTCCTGGAGAAGTAAGAAATAAAATGTGGTTGCTCGTTCTTCCACTGAAGCAGAGTATCGTGCCATTGCTGTCACTATATGTGAACTCATTTGGGTTAAATCTATCTTGAGAGAAATGAGCTACCCTGTCCTTGAGGCCATACATCTTCACTGTGATAATCAAGCTGCGATTCATATCACTAACAACCCTGTCTTTCATGAGAGGACAAAACACATTGAAATCAATTGCCACTTCGTGCGGGACAAAGTTCAAGATCAAACTATTACTATGGTGTTTGTGTCATCTCATCAAAGCTGTCTCTGGTAAATTTCTTCATTCATACTCCCCCAAGCTTGGGATGCTGGATGCTTATGGTGTTAGCTTAGGGGGGGGGGGGGGGGGGGGAAGATGCAAGCTAGCTTAAACTCGCCGGGTGGTGACCATATTCCAAAGAGTGGTTGGTAGGTTTATATTGGTTTTCCCAGGATGAATTCGTGCAGTAAAAAAAAAACCCTATTAGTACGTTTCTCTCTTGGCAATTTATGAGTTCTTTTCCTAATTCTGCCTTGCTAATTTGACCCTTGTTTTCGAGATTTTTTTTGTCATGTCAAGCTTGATTGTGATATTAATTGTTATTTACTTATTTTATACTGATTTTTCTACGGGTACAATGGATTTGTTATGGCTATTTCTAGGAAGGTTATATTTGAAGATGTAGCAAGGTTTTGGGGAATTTGGTGAGAAGGTGGTGCTAAATAATACCAAACACATCAAATGCAACTATTACAACTGTTCCAAGCCCTTAACTCTACACAAAATGCACGAAGGCCAGAATTGCAAGATTGCAGGCAAACTTGGATCAAGTGGTTACTGGAGTTAAATGGCGATGATTCTACCCGAAGGAGTTTGTACTCAGGGATAGGGACCAAGAAATCAGTTGACCAATTCATACAACTCACTGCCTAATCTAGTAAAGGAAAGGAAGTAGGACAAATACTATTGACAATAAGTTCAAGAGAAAAAGGAAAAAGATGATGTATTTTTGTATATAATGGGCATACGAAACGGGAGTAGTAGTCAATGCCTTATGCATTTCTTCCTTCCAACATATGTTACTTGTTGTTGGTTTATGTGGTCCTGGGATGAAGGGCCAACTCCTTATGTGATGAGGAAGAAGTTTCTGTAGATGGAGGTGGAATGTGCGAAGGAGATTTTGAGCATATTCATCCTGCAAGTTGAATGAGTGCAAGTTTCTTACAGTTGCATGAACTGATTGTTCATGGAGGTACATGATGAAGTTAAATGTAAATTGTTATTGTTATTGACATATTGTTAGGATTTACGTATGTTTTGACTTTTCGAAGTTAGATGTAAATGTCTATGAGTTTAGTTGATTTTGTAGAGAACAATGGGCAAACCTTGTATATACTTCTTCAAGTGTAAAATACAAGAGAGAATACAAATATATAGGAGAAGAGGAGAAAGAATCCTATACAAAAGATGTGTGACTAAATGAGAAAAGAGAAATGAGCCTATAAATGGGCATTTACATCATTTTTCCCTATATCATCTAACACTCCCCCGCAAGCTGGAGCGTACAAGTCGTAGGCACCAAGCTTGGACAAGAACTGGTAATACAACTTGCGAGGAAATGCCTTGGTAAGGACATCAGCAACTTGCCCAGAGGCAGGAACATGTTCAAACTTTAGCTCCTTTGATTGAACCTTTTCTCGAACGAAGTGACAATCAACCTCAATATGTTTAGTACTCTCATGAAACACAAGATTCTTTGTAATGTGTATTGCAGCTTGACTGTCACAGAACAACGTTGAAGGTGAGGACAATTTAACTCCCAAGTCCATTAGAAGACTTTCTAGCCAGGTTATTTTGGATGTAACAACCGCCATCACACGGTACTCAGCCTCAGTAGACGAGCGAGCAACCACCGTCTGCTTCTTACTCCGCCATGTGATAAGATTTCCTCCAAAGTATGTACAGAACCCAGTAGTGGAACGTCGATCATCAAACGAGCCCGCATAATCCACATCCGAGTATGCAATAAGAGAAAGGGAGGAAGATGGCTTATGCACAAGTCCTTGTCCAGGGGAAGTCTTCAGATACCTGAGGATGCGTTCCACTGCCTGGAGGTGAGAGACCCGTGGGGTATGCATAAACCAGCTGACCACACCAGCCACAAATGATATGTCAGGTCTTGTAACTGTTAGGTATATCAGTTTTCCCACAAGACGACGATAGTATTCCGGATTCGGATGTAGAGATTCATTCTCAGATCCCTGAGCACACATGTGGTTGACTTCCATCGGGGTTTCCACAGGTTTGCAACCCGAGAGGTCAGCATCTTGCAGAAGGTCAATGCAATACTTACGCTGGATAAGACGAGGCCATCAGGTCGTCGTGCTACTTCTAGTCCAAGAAAATAGCGAAGATTTCCCAGATCTTTGATTTGAAAGATAAAGTTTAAATGTTGTTTCACATGGTGTATCTCAGCTGAGTCATCACCAGTGATTAGAATATCGTCCACATAAACCAGAAGTATTAGTCCCATTTGATTGGTGATGAGTGAAGAGAGAGGAATCTGCCGAGCTTTGTTTGAAGCCAACCTCACGAACGTCCTTGCTGAATTTTCCAAACCACGCTCGTGGAGACTGTTTGAGACCATAAATAGACTTGTGAAGTAAACATACCCGAGACTCCCCCGTGGTCTCAGACCCGGGCAATTGATGCATGTACACTGTTTCAAGAAGATCGTCATTCAAGAAAGTATTCTTGACATCCAGCTGATGGAGGGGCCACTGACGATGAACAACTAAGAATAGAAGGACCCGAACCGAATTCAATTTTGCGACTGGGGAGAAAGTTTCCTCATAATCAAGGCCGTACTGTTGGGTAAAACCCCGGGCCACAAGCCGAGCCTTTAAGCGATCAACTGTCCCATCTGCGACATGTTTGATAGTAAAGATCCACTTGCAGCTAACACAACTGTGACCAGAAGGAAGAGACACAAAATCCCAAGTGTTATTACCCCATAGAGCCGTCATTTCTTCATCCATGGCGGCACGCCACCGCGGATGCCGGAGGGCTTCCTGCACAAAGTTAGGTATAAAAATAGAGGAGAGAGAGAGAGCAAAGGTAAGAAGAGGCGGAGAGAGACATAATTGGCCATGGGATGTGCTGTCGAGGAGGATGCCGGGTCAACAGGCCGCGAGATCACACCGGTAGAGGGAAGCTGCTGCAGGGCATCTGGACGTGGAGGACGAAGAGCGTACACTTGAATGACAGGAGGTTTGGAGGGGACTGGTGGTGATGGGGGAATCAGAATGATAGGAGATTTGGACTGGTGGTGCAGAGGGGTAGGGAGAAGTGGTGGAAGTGGAGATGTTACGGGTACGGTGGGCCGAGGTAGAGGAGGAGGAAGAAGAGGATCAGAAGGACTGGTGTGATATGGTTGGTCTTCATGGAAGGAGACATCAGTAGACACAGTCATCTTACCAGTGGTAGGATCAAAGCAGACATACCTCTTCTGAGTGCGGGAGTACCCAACAAACATAGCCTTGGTAGCCCGAGGGGCTAACTTGTCAGTAGAAGGACCACTGTGGTGGACATAATAGGTACACCCAAACACACGAGGTGTGAGAGAGAAGAACGTCGTGGATGGATAAAGGAGAGTGATGGGTTCCACAAAGTTGAGGACGGATGACGACATGCGATTGATGAGGTGACAAGCTGTAGAAACTGCAAAGTTCCAATAAAGAGGAGGAACCTGCATTTGGATCATGAGAGATCTAGCAACATCAAGGAGGTGACGATTTTTCCGTTCTGCTATGACATTCTATTGAGGGGTATAGACACACGAAGTCTGATGTAGAATACCGAACTCAGCGCAGAGATTGGAGAAGGTGCGACCAGTGTACTCTCGAGCATTGTTGGTACGAAGTGTTTTTACACAAGTAGAAAACTGAGTGCGGGTTTCCGTAAGAAACGTACGGAATGTAGTTGTGAGTTCGGTTCGGTCACGAAGTAAATATAGCCAGGTAACGCGCGAGTAATCATCTATAAATGTAACAAAATATCGGTACCCAAAAACATTCGGGACTTTATAGAGTTATAGGGCCCCCAAATATCAGAATGAACTAAGGATAAAGAAGCATCGCTCCGAGTACATGAAGGAGGAAAAGATACACGGTGTTGCCTGCCGAAAATACAGGATTCACAAAAAAACTCTTGAAGAGAAACAGTAGGAAGAGCTTTCTTGAGAATCCGAAGAGGAGCATGCTCAAGACGACGATGCCAATCAGTGGAGACAGTGGTGAGAGCAGCGGGAGAAACGTCAAGAAGATACAACCCGTTAGATAGTCACCCTCTACCAAGTATAGTCCGCGTTAGTCGATCCTGTTCAACAAATGAAGAGCGTGGGAAAATAACGCAGCAATCAATATCTTGTGTAAGACGGTTAACAGAAAGGAGATTAAAAGGAGAGCCCGGAACATAAAGAATCGAGGATAAGGAGATTGAAGGAGTAAGAGGCATATGAGCAGTGCCAGAAACCGGGATCGTGTCACCATTGGCCACAGTGATGTTCTTGGGGTAAGTAGTATCTAAATATTGAGGCGGCCATTGTGGAGACAGATGATGTGTAGCACCCGAGTCCACAATCCAGTGAGAGCTGTGTGAGAGGCAAGATATACCTTCATTGGAGATCGAGGCCACGGAGCCATAGGAGCGACTAACCACTACTTGAAGTTGTTGGAGTTGAGCACGGAACGCAACAATATCATCAGTAGTTTTGGAGGGAGGTGTGGGAGCGACCGTTGCAGTAAGATAAGGGGGCAAACCATGTTTGTGGTAGCAGGTGGCCTCCAGATGGCCATCCCTGCCGCAGTAAGAGCACTTAAAGAGAGTTCGACCACCTCGACCGCGTCCCCGAGACTGGCGACCACCACGAGCCGGTGGACCACGATTAGATGGAGCGAGAGTGGCCGTCCACGAGCTGCTTAAGGAGAGCGGGAGAAGAAGACGAAACATCCGGAGGTGGAGTAACTTTTAGGAGCATCGTGCACACATCCTAGAGGGATGAAGTAACAACGGATGATAAAACATGAGCGCGAACACTATGAAGCTGTGAGGGAACACGGACCATCATCATAGCGATCCCCACTTCCTCCTTCTGCTGTCGTTGAGTTACCAAGTTTGTGGTGGGAGTCTGATGCTGGATCCAAGCCTCAACAAGAGTTTTACCCCGCGCAACAAAGGAGGTAATGTCTCCAGTAACTCCAACGTCAAGGGACTGAAGATCAGTAAGAATGTCAAACAAGTGCTGAAGACTGTCCTTTCCAGAGTAGAGAGAATGAAGATCAGTCCACATAGCGTGAGCGGTCTCATGGTACATAGCCATACGATAGGGCTCGGTGTCCAGAGAATTGAGAAGCCAAGATTGAACCCGTCCGTCGTCACATATCCACTCATCAGTGGGTTCAGTGGGTGGAGTCTTGATGAGATGATGAAGGAGACCTTTAGTTTGTAGCACACGCCGAACGGAGTGTACCCATTCCACAGTTTTGTTTGGCACGAAGAGATATAGTGGTAATGCGCAGCTCATCCTGAAGCTCAAGAGGAGCAGCACGAGGATAGCCTGAGAGAGGAGTAGAATCAACAACAGTGGTGGAATCTGAAGCCTTATTCCTGGGCGGCTAGGCACAATAACCGGGCGGTTAGAAGCACGCGGCTAGCCGGACAGAACTAGCGGCTAGTTGTGCTGAGAACGGTGAGGAAACGAAGCCGCGGAGAGAAGTAGTCGCAGCGAGTAGAAGTAGCCCTCTTGGGTAGAGGAAGCCGCGGAGAGAAGCAGGCAGCGACTAGAAGAGGTCGCAAAATAGTCGCAATGGAGAGAATTCGAAGCAAAGAGAGGAAGTTGGCAAACCGTGACGGTCAGACCGACCACCAAACTGGTAAGAACAGACCGCGCGGTTAAAACAGGTCGTAGACAGCAGCAGACCGTGCGGTTAGCAGTAGTACGCAGCAAGAGCAAAGGCTGAGTGGTTAGTAGCAGATCGCAATGGTAAGGAGAAGACCGCAACAAGAGCAAGACCCAGGCAGTTAGCAGCAGACCGCACCGGGTAAAAAAAGGGAGGCCGCGACGGATAGAGAACACAGAGGCGGTTGGAAGAAAACTAACCAAACGGAAGTGGGGTCCACGAGCTAGAGAGAGGAAGGCTATAAAAAGAGGGGGGAGAAGAGGAGAGGAGGTGGATCCATTGGAGAGAAAAAAGAGGCGGTTAGAGGAGAGAGAAACTGCAAAAACGAGCGGGAAGCCGAAAGACCAAGCCGCCCGGTCAAAAGGATAAACTGAGCGGTTAGGGAAGAAGAGAGCCGATCGGTTAGAAACAGGCCGGACCGGTTCCCTCTGATACCATGTAGAGAACAATGGACAAACCTTGTATATACTTCTTCAAGTGTAAAATACAAGAGAGAATACAAATATATAAGAGAAGAGAACGAGGAAGAATCCTATACAAAGGATGTGAGACTAAAGGAGAAAAGAGAAATGGGCCTTTACATTATTTTTCCCTATATCATCTAACAGATTTAAAAGTAATGCAAATGTGTGTGTGTGTATTATATTATCCTGAATTCAATGAGAGCAGAGTAAAGAAAAGAAGCTCCTGGAAGGCTTCTAGGATGATAGACTTCCCGGTGAAATGAGATGCATGAATCAACTGAATCTCATATCAGAATTTGAGGGAAAATTGTTGGGCTTAAATAATATTTTGGACCCTTAAATGCCCGGGGCCTTTTTGTCAGAGCATGTGGTGGAATTGTGTTAGTAACCATTTTTAGAGCATCAAAAGTACTCGTAGGACACTTATGGAAAAAGGATAAACCATGTGGTTCAGCTTAATATTAGATGGACTGAATCAAAGCGGACAATAACTTAGATATTATGAGTTGGGTCATTATATATATATATGTTAAAGGGCAGCCCGGCGTACAAAGCATCCCCGCACAGTGAAGACCCATGGAAGGGTCCCACCACAAGGGATGTAGGCAAACCTTACCCTGCATTTTTGCAATAGGCTGCTTCCAGGACTCACACCCGTAATCTCAAGGTCACACGACAACACCTCAACTGGTGCACAAGGCTCCCCTTCATTGATATATATATATATATATATATATATATATATATATATATATATATATATATATATAGAATACATATCATATGCGGGCTAGCTTAGGTGCGGGCGTACGAGCTTGGGGATTTGGGGGTCAAGGAGGCTCCAAATCAAAAAGTGATCAACATGAAAGTTGTTCGGATCGCCGAGATCTACAACTTTCATGTTGATCACTTTTTGATTTGGAGCCTCCTTGACCCCCGATTTGGGACCCGAAAATTGGAAAATTTTCGGCTTACTGTAGCAGTCTCGCCGCCCAGACTTTTCGGGTCCCAAATCGAAGGTCACGGAGGCTCCAAATCAAAAAGTGATCAACATAAAAGTTGTTCGGATCGCCGAGATCTACAACTTTCATGTTGATCACTTTTTGATTTGGAGCCTCCTTGACCCTTGTCCGTACGCCCGTTTGCCCGCACATGATACATCCCCATATATATATATATATACATTCATAATCTCCCGTGATGTCCTTGGACAATCACGCTGTGCGGTATTCAATAGATTGTATGCATGTGCGATTGATATTTTACCTGATTCAATAAATTTTTGATTTGTACTATGATGTGATATTTTAGCCAATCATGTGATTTTATATGCTTCTGAATTTCAACCTGTTATTTCCTAATTAGTTTTCTATTAATTACTAAATTAATGGTCATATTGAACTGTGAATTGCATTTACTTGTATGATTTCTATGCATCTCATCCTAGTTTTCCATTAAGAAATCCTGTGTGGGTTTGGAATTGAATAAACTCAACATCCACTTATTATTTTAAGCATGCACACATTTTCTTTTTCACCAGGTTGCACATGAACTTGTTGCTGAATTTGCAGAACTCAGTAACAATCTCACCCTATTTCTTTCTTCTCCCTCCCTCTCTCTATTATATAAAATATAATATAATTATATATAAGTCAAACTCACCGCTCACTCTCCCTCTTTCTCTCTCTACCGCTCTCTCTCTCCCGCTCTCTCTCTCCCGCTCTCTCTCGCTTCACCGCTCTCTCTCTCTCTCTTCTGCTCTATTATATAATATAGAATTTAATATATATATATATAATATATAATTTAATAGATCATATAATTAAATATGATATATTATATAAAATATAATATAATTATATATAAATAAAACTAACCGCTCACTCTCCCGCTTTCTCTCTCTACCGTTCTCCCTCTCCCGCTCTTTCTCTTCACCGCTCTCTCTCTCTCTCTTCTGCTCTATTATATAATATATAATGTACTATATATATATAATATATAATATATAATATATAATTTAATATTCTCTCCCTACCCGCTGCCTCTCTCTCAACTCTACCGCTCTCTCTCCCTCTCTCTCACCCTGCCACACTTATAGCTTTAGGATCCCTAGTTTTTTTCTTTTTTTAATGATTAAAGATCGGACGGCAGCCGAATTATGAGACTATGATCCGACGGCTATTTGAATTTCGAACTCATGAGTTGATATTTCTTTTATAATGGTAGAGATATATACATTCATAATCTCCCGTGATGTCCTTGGACAATCACGCTGTACGGTATTCAATAGATTGTATGCATGTGCGATTGATATTTTACCTGATTCAATAAATTTTTGATTTGTACTATGATGTGATATTTTAGCCAATCATGTGATTTTATATGCTTCTGAATTTCTACCTGTTATTTCCTAATTAGTTTTCTATTAATTACTAAATTAATGGTCATATTGAACTGTGAATTGCATTTACTTGTATGACTTCTATGCATCTCATCCTAGTTTTCCATTAAGAAATCCTGTGTGGGTTTGGAATTGAATAAACTCAACATCCACTTAATATTTTAAGCATACACACATTTTCTTTTTCACCAGGTTGCAGATGAACTTGTTGCTGAATTTGCAGAACCCAGTAACAATCCTTCCAGTCCAGATCAGGTAAGGACTGCTTGGTGCAACAATAGGGCCTAACATTAATTTTCTTCTATGTTATGTCAATAACATGTTCCCTGGTTTCTGAGACAGCAACAATATGAGGAGAAGAACATAAGAAGAAGAGTTTATGATGCACTTAATGTTCTCATGGCAATGGATATTATATCGAAGGACAAAAAAGAAATACAGTGGAAGGGTTTACCTCGAACAAGTCTGAACGATGTCGAAGAATTAAAGGTCATTTTTTTATTTAATATGGAAGGCATGTTTATGTGGTGGTACTCGTAACTACCGAGTGCAATTATAAAAAGATTGAAAAAAATTTAGTGGACGTATAAAAGATGGGAAAAAATTATTCTATGTTATAAAATTTTGATCCAGGTAGTTTCCTACTATTACAGGCAGAACGTATGGCTTTAAAGGGTAGAGTGGATAAGAAGACTGCATACCTGCAAGAGTTGGAAGATCAAGTAAGATTAGTGCTGTGCTCATAAACCCATTCGTGAATTGTAAAGGATTGATACTTTCCTCCATACTCGCTTGGTCGATTACGGACACACATAGATGTTAGTTTTTTGTACAATTTGTATGGCATCCTACTCATTCTTTATATTGCTTCATTTTTTTTATTCATGCAAATCCACATAATCATCTGGTGTGTGTGTGTATAATGCAACATCTCTAACACATCATCATTGTCATCATCAATAACCTAATCTCAATTATTTGGCATCGGATTTGTGCATTCTCATTTATAATTCGTTTCTATCTAGTGCTACTCTGTGTTAAACTTAGACTACACAAATCATTATTAATAACGTTCATCCATAGTATCTTCGTTTACACCTCCTACCTTAGTCTATCCTATTCCATGCTACCCATATGATTGCTGCATTTTCTAATCTTGTTGATATGCCCAAACCGCTAAAATCTATTTTCTATCTTTTATCTTTGATAGGGGTTATCCCAATCTATATAATAATGCTGTAGTGATTTTTTTTTAAACACATTCTTTATAGAGTTTTCATTTCTTCCAAGCTCAACTTAGATAGTGCTGACCACTTTTTTAGTTGAATTAAATCATTATTTGTAAGACCCACTATAAAAGGCCCATTTATTTTTCTTGTTTGGGTCCACTCCTTTTATGTATATATAGAGGGTTGTTTCCTTGAGATAATAAGATGTTCATTACTGTCTGACTTAATATCGAAGCAGAAATTCAGAATTGCGGCCTAGGCGGTTACCCAAAACCCCATCCGCTCTGCCTGTCCGTGTGGCCTCCTACGCGTCATCGCCTGTTCTCGCTGCCTCCTTGTGCTACTCATGCGGCCTTCTGCTACTTGTCCGCTGCCCCTCCTGTCCAGTGTGGCCTCCTGCGCTTGATTGCCTGTGCTCGCGTGTCCTCGACAGTTTCTCCTTTGTCTCCTCCCAGCTCCTTGTGCGGCTACTCTTCTCGTCGGTCAACCTCGCTTGTCTGTGAGGCCTTCATCTCTCCCCTTCAAGATCACAACTTTCCGCTACAAATGATCGCCATCCGGTCTCTTCTTACTCAGTCTTCCCGTGTCTCAACTTATGCGGCCTTCGACAGCAGTCGTGCGGCCTCATCTCCCGCCAGTGCTGCCTCCAGCGGTTCATGCAACTCCATTAGCTAGTGCGATTTCAGACAACTCGTGCAGCCTCTTCTCCAGTTATTGCGGCCTACCGAGGTTGGTGCACTTTTCTAGCTAGTGCGACCTCAGCTTGAGCAGCCTCCAACACTCTCTGCGGCCTTTGTTGTGTGGCCTCCAACACTCTAGTGTCTTGTGGTCTCTTTCCTCATCATGGATGACTCCCCAGACTCGAGTGTTCAGTCTCCTTCCTCACTCATCCCTCCTTCAGGTAGTAAATTTTCCTAGTCTCATGGTTCCCCCGGTTCCCTCCGTATTACATTTGTTCCTTTGGACAAAACAAATTATCCTGAGTGGTCTCGTGTAACACATCATGCTATCGACAACCATCAACTATATGGGTACATCAACGAGACGATTTTTCAACCTCCCAGTACTGATCCAGGTTGGCGAAAGTGGGACGCTGACTATTCCCTAGTTGTCTCGTGGTTGCTTTACTCCATGTCCCCTTTGGTCCATCGTAGTTACTTGCTAATGAACTCGGCCTTTCACACCCGGACTCAGGCTCGCGAGACTTATTCACCGCTTGGTAGTGCTACCCAAGTATATGAGCTCGCGCACCCAATTCGCTCAATGTACTTTTTTCCTCATTTTTGCGCCTCACGTGCCTCGGGCGCGGGCCCGCGCCTTGCGCCGAGGCTCCAGAGCCCCTTTGCGCCTCGGTGTGCCTTGCGCCTATAACAACTTAGTGTTAGAGGTGTTCGAGTAGGTGATGATGAGATGAGTGCGATGCGTGACTCCATTGCTGGACAACTCTATAGAGCTTCTACGTAGTATGCATGTTTTCAAATTGTTCGAGCTTATGTATGTATGTTTTTCTAGAATTGAAGTAATGAGAAAAAATTTCAAAAAATTTGTTCTGTGATTCATCAATTTTTTAACATAAACATCGCCGTTGTTTTGTCAAACAGCTCAAAAATTTCACTTCTGAACATCACTGCAAACATAGATCATCCAAACAGATTGCTATTTGAGATAGCTAGATTCCTACAGCTCCATTTGCAACCCTCCATTTATTACCACCCTTTCACTACTGCCACCACTCTCCCAAGTAGACCCTAATTTTTGTGGTGTTACATTTAATCAATTATCTTAATTGTATGATCATCAGATAAGCTTAGAGGAGGGGGTGATTAAATGATGTAAAATAATCACTCTTTTTTGAGTTATGCGCATGCAAAACAGATAATGCAATCAATCATAAACACGATTATACAAGTAATGAATAAAAAAAGGTAAATGACAATTGTTTTTTCAATATAAATGTTTGTGATCTTATAATGCTAAGGTGAAAGGCGATAGTACAACTCTTTGCCGTTTCTATGGAATCCTCCCGTCCCAGTTGGCTCCTGTCAGTCCACCCCAGATGATGGCAAGCCATTTCCATCCAGGAGAGCATTAGGTTAACCCAACCTTGACACCTTTTCAAAGACAATTTCTATTCATTTGACCTGTTCTGATTTAGACACTTCCGCAAAAAAATTTCTGTTAGCTAGAGATACCCCAACCTAGATGCCTCCGCAAAGACGATTTTTCACAAGGTCTACCCCAACGCCGATGCCTCCACAAAGACGATATTTCACATTCACCAATGCAACTTACTCCGAAGTTATAAAGGAAGAGAGAGAACTGGGATCCTAATGATCGACATCGTTTACAATAAAGATGATCACTACATAAAAGAAGAAGAGACTTCTCTAAATCAAAGAACCCATCTTTAATATTTCATCGTCGTGGTCGAGCCTTCTTCTTTGTTGTCCACAAGATGATCCGCACTCACATAAACACTGATTTGATCCGCGGAGTTCTTCATTTGATATTCAGACGATTTTTTTCTTTGAGGCTTTCTTCTCCCTAAAATATAGTTTTCATGGTCCTCGTAGACCATATAGAACAACCGGAACAAGATTATGGTGAAAGGTTTCGTCAATAATAGTTGATGAAACATATAACAAGATGTTATTTATGTATTCTTGAAATAAGCAATCATCCCCAAGTCTACTGATTTTTGTGCCTTTTAACAAATTATGGACTGGCTCTATACTTTAGTGTCTAGACCGTTTCCCAGCCTTTCCAAAATGGGGTTACACGTCACGTGATTCCTTACGGTTAGAAACTTATGGCCTTCTAAAGACGACGCACCAAAATGATCTATTTCCAAAACTGGCTCCGAGATATTTTAGAAAGTCTGCGCACAAAGTACTATCAGGCTGCGTTAGAGCTATCAGATGGGCAATAACATACAACTTGAACAACACAATATCCGCAATGTCGTGCGTTAGTTATATCGGGCTGACTTTAAAGAACAAGTGAGCTATCATATTTTCGTTGATAGAGCTAGCATATATTTTTTAATAACGTTCGTGCCACATCTGAAATTTTCCTTCACGGTCGCCTGAAATAGGAGATAGGGCCATCCGATATAGCACAAAGCAGCTATCGGCTAGGCGCTAGCGCTAACATATTTTTCTCATATGTTTTGTCACTTTGGCCGAATTTTCTTCATTATCGTCTGCGCTGTCAGATAGCGTCTAGCGATAATGTTCATACCTTGTGACCTTACCGATTTCTTCACTATTGCATGTGCTAGCTTTAACACTAGGGCAATATAGATCAATCTTTAGGTCTTGTTTTTTTATTTTTTTAACCTCTTGTAATTAACGCAAAGATACCTTTAGTAATCACCAATATTTATTATTCTCAAAATAAGAGAGCTTCGAGCCATATTCTATTAACACAAAAATCACTTTCATAGTTTAGATTCATGACATTAAATCTAGTTAATTTTTTGAATATTATCTAATTTTTAAGCCCATGCCCCACAACTCGTTCACATAACTTCATTATCTAACTCATAAGTTTATTTTTTCAATAGTTAGCGAATTTGAATATCTCTTTTATTCTTTAATGTTAACACCAAAAAATTTCATCTCGCTTCATTTGCCATCCTCTGAATGTTCAAAATTTCAAATGAGATTAAATGTCAACCACTTCACTGCAACATCTCCCACAAATTTTTTAAAACACATTGGTATTTCATCGAGCCCTAAAGTCTTACAATTATTCATCTTATTCAAAACTATTTTTATTTTTAATTTTTTGTGTCTACCTATATCTCTTTGTTATGTTTAATTATGCTCTTCAGAAATACTTTGTTTTTATAGCTTTATTTCTTAACTTCTTAAAATAGTAATTTGATCTGTTTTTAATGCCTTTATTTTAATTAAAATCGTATTATATTCACTTTTAATGCATTTAACTGGAAGTCTTTAGATGTCTTGTCCCTAGCCTTAACTATTATGTATATGTCATTTGCACCTTTACTACTATCAAAGCTACTATATAAAACGTTAAAAGGTATTGCTTTTTGTTAGAAAAGCCCATGTAAATGGCCTATTATTGGGCCCATGATCTATTTATTTTCTTCTTCTCCTATTAGTCCCACACCATTGTATAGTATTTCTTCTCTCCTTTTCTCTCCTAAATATTTGTATTCTCTCCTTGTATTTTGATACACAAACAATACATACAAGTTTTGAGCTCACTCAACATGGTATCAGAGGCAGCGGTTCGGTCCTTGCGGTTTCACTATTTCTAACTGTCCGACCCGTATTCCTCTCCTGTCCGCAATTCCTCTGCGGCCTGTCCTTCTACTCGCACCGGGTAGCGGGCTCTTCTTCCCGCCCTCTCTCTCCGCGGTTTCTCCCTTGCTAACCGTTGTTTGCTCTCCTTTCTCTCCCTCTCTCCCGTGGATCCACCCCTCTCTGCCTTTTATAGCCTCTCTTCTCACCCGTGGGCCCCTCTTCCTGCGGCCTGCTCTCTTCTTCTTCTAACCGCGCGGGCTCCTTCTCGCCCAGTCCCTCCTCTTCTTGCCGCTCGAGTAGTCCTACTTGCGGCTTCTTTTCTCGGCATATCGTGTCGCGCGGTCTCTTTCTCCTTGCCGCTCGAGTGCTCCTACTCGCGGCCTCCTCTTGCGGCTTATCTTGCCGCTTGCGGTTTCTCCTTGCCACTCGAGTTTCCTACTCGCGGTCTCTTTCCTTGCCGCTCGAGTTCCCTACTCGCGGCCTCTGCTCTCAGCTTCCTCTCGCTGGTTCCCTCTTCTAGTCGCGCGGTCTATCTTTCTAACCGCTGTGACTTCTTCTTTTATTCTGAGAGCCGACTTCTCTTCCCGCTCTTGTTTGGACGCTGGTGTTCTCACAGTGACCGTGTGGATTGCCCTTGCTCTCTTCGCCCCTGGTCGCGGCCTCCTATCGCTCTCTCCCCTGGACTTATCGCCTTGACTACCCGCTGCGGCCTCCTATCTAACCGCGTGGGCTTGTCGTGCTTCTCTTCTCCTGCGGCCTCCTCCTCTTCCTGCTGCACGTGTTGTGTCTAACCGCGCGCTCTTCTATTCGCTGCGGCCTCCCCTGTCCCCATGGGTTCCTCCATCGACTCTACCGGACAGGCGGCTAACCCTCCTGCTGACCGCCCGACTTCTCTTCCAGACCTCCGAGATGAGCTGCGGATCACAACTATCTCATTATCTGGGAAGAAGAATTTTGTTACATGGGTCCACTCGGTTCGTCGTGTTCTTCAGGCCAAGGGCCTTGTGCTTCACCTTACTAACGAACCTCCTTCCCCTACTACTGATGACTGGCTACGAAATGACGGCCACGTCCAAACATGGCTCCTTAATTCGCTGGAGGGTGAGCCATATCAAATGGTCATGTACCATGAGACCTCCAAAGCTATGTGGGAGGAGCTTCACTTTTTATACTCTAGAAAGGATAGTCTTCAACACCTCTATGATATTATTACCGACCTTCAGACTCTTGATGCTGGCGAGGCTGCTGACATGACCTCGTTTGTTGCTCGTGCCAAGACTCTTGCGGAGGCCTGGATCCAGCATCAGCCTTCTACCACCGACCTTGCTGCTTAGCGCGCGCAAAAGGAGGCCGTCTGCATTGCCATGATGATGGCTCGTGTCCCACCTCACCTTCAGAGCATCTTGGCTCAGGTGTTGGCCTCGGCCTCTACTCCCTCTCTGATGTCTGCTCTATGCTCCTTCGAGTATCACCACACCTGGATTCTTCGGCACCCCCCTCTCCGGCCCTACTTCAGCACACCCTTCCCCCCTTGCTTCCCCCACCGACCTCTGCTCGCGGTGGACGTTCCGGCTCTCGTGGCAGGGGGCGTGGGGGTCGGGGCCGCCCCAATTGTTTTTATTGCGGCCGGGATGGCCATACTAATGCCGTCTGCTACAAGAAACATGACTATCCTCCTCGCCCAACTGCGGCTGCTACCACTGATGGCTCCTCCTCCACTGGTACCGACCTTGAGGCCGTTCGCCTCTAGCTACATCAACTCCAGGGGCTTTTTAGCTCTCCTTCTGCTTCTGTTGCCTCCATCTCTACCGCAAGTATTACTTATCTTTCCTCCAGTCCGCGTTGAATCTTGGACTCTGGTGCTACTCATCACATCACCTCGATGCGGCCACTCAAGTACTCGGATGTTCCTCATCCGAAATCTATCACCGTCGCTAATGGGGCCACTGTTCCGGTCTCCGGTTGCGCCTACATCTCTCTTGCCCCCTCCATCTCTCTTCGCTCGGCTCTTTATGTTCCGGGCTCTCCATTTAATTTGCTTTCTATTGATCGCCTCACTCTTGATATGGATTGCTCTTTCACATTTACTCCATCTACTTTTTTGATACAGGATCGGCGGACGCGGACTACCATTGGTAGGGGTCGACTGCAGAACGGGCTCTACCTTCTTGATGCCTCTCCTCCGTCTCCGCTGTTGATTGGCATCGCCGTTTTGGGCATGCCCCTCTACCCGTTCTCCAAAAGGCGCTGCCTGATGTATCTTTTCCTGCTTTCAAATGTGATTCTTGTATTTACGGCAAACAACCGCGCACTTCTTTTCCTGCTCATTGTACTTGGAGCTCTGCTCCGTTTGATTTATTGCACTCCGATGTTTGGGGTTCTTTCAAAGTTACAAGTATCTCTGACTATCGTTATTTTATGACTTTCATTGATGATTATTTTCGCACAACATGACTTTACCTACTTTGTGATCGCTCCAAGCTCCCTCGCATATTTCACGATTTTATACAAGAAACTCGAACGCAATTCTCCACAACAATCAAAACAGTGCGCACCGATAACGCTCGTGAATACACCGGCCATGAATTTGCCAATATATGTGCAGAATTTGGTATTATTCATCAAACCTTCTGTGCCTACACCCCCCAACAGAATGACGTTGCCGAACGAAAGAACCGCCACCTCCTCGACGTTGCCCGCTCCCTCATGCTTCAAATGCATGTTCCAAAAATTTACTGGAACTTTGCGGTCTCCACTGCGTGTTTCCTCATCAACCGACTCCCTTCCTCGGTTCTCAACTCTGCCACTCCATTCAGCCTCCTATTCCCCTCTACTCCGGCCTTCCCTATCACACCAAGGGTCTTTGGCTGCACTTGCTTCGTTCACCTCCTGGGTCCCTCCTCGGATAAGTTGGATCCCCGTGCAGCTACAACTATTTTTGTCGGCTATTCTCGCACTTAGAAGGGCTACCTATGTTACTCTCCGGTAACCCGAAAGGTCATCGTCTCCGCAGATGTTACTTTTTGGGAAGATCAACCTTTCTTTTCCCCACCTCTAGCTCCTTCCTCCCCGACGACATCTCCACCAATGCCTATACCCCGACCCGTCATCCCTGCTACTGCGCCTGTTTCCCTACGTCCTTCTAATCCTGCTCCTTCTCCTGCTCCCTCCAAGCCACCAGTTATCCAGGTTTACACTCGCCGCCTCCCTCCTCGTTCCTCTACCCCTTTGCAGTCGGCCTCATCCTCGGCTATCCCGCGCCCTGCTGATCAGGTATCTCCCTCCACCGCTCATCCTCTGGCAAATTATGTCTCCCTGCATCGCCTCTCTCCCCAACTACACACATTTGCCACTTCTATTTCCTCCATTTCGGTTCCTAACACTGTGCAGGAGGCGCTACAACATCCTGGCTGGAAGGCTGCCATGGAGGAGGAAATGATTGCTCTCTGGGCCAACCAGACCTGGACTCTCGCACCACTTCCCCCGGGTCAGAAACCGGTTGGGTGTAAGTGGGTCTTCGTCGTCAAACATGCCGCCGATGGGACGATTGACCGTTTGAAAGCTCGGCTGGTCGCCCGGGGCTTTACCCAACAACAAGGGATGGACTATGAGGAAACTTTCTCTCCGGTGGCCAAACTCTACACCGTTCGGGTTCTTATCTCGGTGGCTGTCCATCGCCAGTGGCCCTTACTACAACTGGATATTAAGAATGTCTTTTTGAATGACGACTTGCAGGAAACTGTCTATATGCAGCAACCTCCCGGGTTTGAGACCACGGAGGAGTCTCAGGTTTGTCGCCTTAAGAAAGCTCTGTATGGCCTCAAACAATCACCACAGGCATGGTTCGACAGGTTCAGTAAGGCTCTTCGGGAGGTTGGTTTTTCTCGCAGCACGGCAGACTTCTCGATGTTCACTCGTCACCGAACAACAAAGACGGTTCTTCTGTTAGTGTATGTTGACGATATCATCATTACGAGAGATGACTCAAGGGGAATACATGAGGTCAAACAACATCTCGGTACAGTCTTTCAAACAAAGGATCTGGGACCCCTCCGATATTTTTTGGGCCTTGAGGTTGTTAGACGGCCAGATGGTCTCTTCCTTTCTCAGCGGAAGTATTGTCTCGACCTTCTTCATGATGCGGGTTACTCTGGTTGTAAGCCGATCAATACCCCAATGGATGTGAATCACAAGTTATGTGCTCAGGCTTCCGACTCAGATCTATTACTCGAGAATCCTGAATACTATCGCCGTCTAGTTGGAAAATTGATCTACCTCACGGTAACTAGACCGGATATCTCTTTCGCAGTTGGTATTGTCAGTCGGTATATGCATTCCCCGCGAAGATCTCATCTTCACGTCGTTGAACGCATTCTCAGATACCTCAAAACGGCCCCGGTCAAGGATTGGTCTACAAGACCTCATCTTCAGCTCCTACATTGATAGCTTACTCAGATGCTGATTACGCTGGTTCTCTTGATGATCGACGGTCAACCAGTGAGTTTTGCACATATTTTGGAGGACATTTGATTACGTGGCGGAGCAAGAAACAAGTTTTTGTGGCTCGATCATCTGCTGAGGCTGAATACCGGACAATGACGTCTGTAGTTTCTGAACTAACGTGGCTGGAAAGTCTTCTTACCGATCTGGGTATAAGACTTCCTTCCCCAGCCCTTCTCCTTTGTGATAGCCAAGCAACTATACATATTGCCAAGAACCCGGTATTCCATGAAAGAACTAAACATATTGAAGTTGATTGTCACTTCATCAGAGAAAAGGTTCAAATGAAGAAGATCGACCTGAAGCATGTTCCTGGGACAGAACAAGTTGCGGATGTGCTCACTAAGGCTCTTCCCAGTACACTCTTCTATCAGTGCTTGTCCAAGCTTGACGCATACGATTTGTACGCTCCAGCTTGCGGGGGAGTGTTAGAAAAGCCCATGTAAATGGCCCATTATTGGGCCCATGATCTATTTATTTTCTTCTTCTCCTATTAGTCCCACACCATTATATAAGATTTCTTCTCTCGTTTTCTCTCCTATATATTTGTATTCTCTCCTTGTATTTTGATACACAAGCAATACATACAAGTTTTGAGCTCACTCAACACTTTTAATTTTCTTACATACCTTAATAAAGCTTTTAGTTTTTTTGTACCATATCTCAGCCGTATTTAAATTTCCGCATTCTTTGAAATGACATTTCTTTGCTTTAATAACATTTTGTTCCTTCTCACTTCACTACCTAGTCTTCTTATTAAAAGGTGATGGTATTGGAACTCACACACATGATGTTAATGATGGTATTGGATAGATGTTGGAAAAATAAAATTATATTATATTTAAAGTCTTTTCAACAGGTAAAATGACTTGCTCATCGAATTGTAGTTTTGTCAGTGTATTGACATTTTCTACAGTTTTTTATAACAAGTAACTTGTACCTATTTTTTTTACTACTCTTTTATCAATTCACTCACATGCAATGCACTGATATAAAGATGATTTTTTTTAATGATTTGTAGCCCGGATGAAAAATGGTAGCAAGTAACTTGCATTGGTATGTTATTGCACTGAGCAATGCATTGTAGCCCGGATGAAAAATAGTGAGGGTTGTGTTAGGTAGACGAACAACGTAAACTTTAGTCACCCTTATGAGTATGGATCATTTATGGATCATTTGAGAAATTGTTCAAAAACTAGGTTGTTCCCCCTAAAGAACGCGTCGCAGGGTCCGAATGCGGTGTCTTGGAAAAGACCGCTGCATCCAGGACTTGGGTGTAGTGTTAAATTTGCAAGAGTCGTCGTCGTATGGTCCGAATATGGTGTCTTGCCAAGGACCGCTGCACCTCTAAGAGGACTTGGCTGTAGTGTTAAATAGGCGAAAGTTCTCCCATATTAGACGTCCTAGGGAAGTATGTCGTAGGAATTGTGATCGATTTAGGTTTGAAAGTTGGAATATAGGTACGCTAACGAAGAAATCAATGAAAGTAGTGGATATGATTATTAGGAAAAAGATAAATATTTTATGCCTGCAAGAGATTAGATAAGTGAGTGAGAAAGCTAAATTTTTAGAAATTCAGGTTTTAAATAATATTACAAAAAAAGCAGTGAAGTTAGTATTATTGTGGATACTACTTGGAGGGATAAAGTTATTGGGGTAAGTAAAAAATGTGATAGAATCATAGCTCTTAAATTAGTCATAGGAAAAAAAATTATTAATGTGATCAGTGCTTACGCGCCACAAGTAGGATTAAGTGAAGCTATTAAAGTATAATTTTGGGAAGACTTAGATGATTTAATAAGGGAAATCTCACAAAGAGAGAAGGTTTTCATAGGAGATTTAAATTGACATATAGGGAAAAATGTAGATTATATAGCCGTTCTTGGAGGATTTGGATTTGGATATGAAATGAAAAAGACCGAACTATTTTAGACTTTGTCGTACCACATGAGCTAATTGTGATTAGTACGCTTTTCATAAAAAGTGAAGAACATTTAATTATGTTTAAAAGCTGACCAAATAAGTCACAAATTGATTATTTTATGACTTGCAAAATGGATAAAATGATTTGTAAGGATTGCAAAGTCATACCAAGGGAAAGTTTGACATCACAACTTAGGTTAGTAGTGTTAGACGTACAAATTAAATATAATAAATTTAAGACAGGAATAAATATGTTGTCAAAGATTCGATGGTGGAACTTGAAGATGGAAAAGCAGGTTGCTTTCAAGACAACAGTTATGAAACAACTAGTTGTTCACCCTTATGCTGATGCTAGTGTCTCACGGGAAGATATGTTTTCACATTTAAGGACAACTATAAAGAGCATACTTGAAGTATCAAAAGGTCTTACGCCCCCAAATAAAAAATCTTGGTGGTGAAAAGAGGAAGTGCAAGATAATGTGAGGGCAAAAAAGATCAGCTATAAATCACTTTATACTTGTAGGAATGATGAAAACTTAGACAGGTATAAAGTCTCCAAAAAGAAGCTAAACATGCAGTAAGTAAATCAAGAAATCAAGCTTATGAAAAATTTTATAAGCGACTAGATATCAAAGATGGAGAGCGTGACATATATAAAATTGCTCGAGCTAGTGAAAGAAAAACAAGAGATTTAAGTCAAGTAAAATGCATAAAGGATGAAACAATTACAGTTTTAATGGATGATGTGGATATTAAAGAGCGATGAAAATATACTTTTTTAACTCTATAATAAAACAAAAGACAATTAATTGGACTTGAAAAATTTAAGTAAATCAGAGAAGTATAAGAACATAACGTTTTATCGTAAAATTCAATTATCAGAGATAAATAATGCTCTAAAGAAGATGAAAAATGGAAAGATGGTTGAGCTAGACGGTATACCCATCAAAATATTAAAATGTCTAGGGAATGAAGGAATTTTGTGGCTTACATGTTTTTTCAATAAGATACTGAAGTCAAAAAGGATGACAAATTAATGTAGAGAAAGTATATTGATACATTTATATAAGAATAAAAGAGATATACAAAATTGTGTTAATTACAGAGGAATTAAATTGACGAGTGTTGAAACCAAAAACTTGGTCTCTCGTGGAGTTCGGGGTCTCAAAAGAGGGGTGACCTCACACCTACTACACTCGGGGGAACGTCACGGACCAAAGACTTGGAGAGCTCTCTCAACTAGGAACAGACCCTCGGCTCTAGCGTGGAGGTCCCACCACACACCCGAAAGGTCACAAGAGCGCTTCCTCTCCCTCACCAATGGCTGAGCTGGGTACCTTGGAGAGCTCTCTCAACTCAACCAAGAAGAAGAAACCAAGGGAGGAGGCCAAAAAACTCATCCTCTCCAAAGGTACCCAAGGGGGTCTATTTATAGTTTTTCCAAGCCTGTGGACTAAAATGTCCAAAATAGCCCTAAGGTAAAAAGGCCTTGAGCCAATAAAAAACCTTCACCCCGGGGGCAAAATGGTAAAAGCACGACCAAAAGAGGTCTGGGGGGCCGAACCATGCTCCCCACCACCCTCAGAGAAACCACCCGCCGGGGAGAGCACCAGGCCGCATGACTTGCTCGCCCTCAGGGCAGGCCGCCCGGGCGAGCACCAGGCCGCAGGGCCTTGCTCGCCCGCAGGGCAGGCCGCCCGGGCGAGTAGCAGGCCACGGGGCCTGGCTCGCCTACAGGGCAGGCCGCCCGGGTGAGCAGTAGGCTGCGGGGCCTGGCTCGCCCGCAGGGCAGGCCGCCCGGGCGAGTGGCAGGCGACGGGGCCTGGCTCGCCTACAGGGCAGGCCGCCCGGGCGAGCAGCAGGCCGCGGGGCTTGACTCACCCGCAGGGCAGGCCGTGGGGCCTGGCTCGCCCGCAGGGCAGGCCGCCCGGGCGAGCAGCAGGCCGCGGGGCCTGGCTCGCCCGCAGGGCAGGCCGTCCGGGAGAGCAGCAGGCCGCGTTGCCTGTCTCGCCCGCAGGGCAGGCCGCCCGGGCGAGCAGCAGGTCGCGGGGCCTGGCTTGGCGCTCCTACCTCGCACCAAGGCAAGCCAGGGGGGATGCCGGCCATCTTGCCACACCCACCCCAAAAAACGGACCCGGGGAGAAGATGCAGATTTTTCCTACCCCTACTAGCATATTTCCAAGGTCAAGCCAAAATAGGCCACCAAGTGTGCAAAATCTCTCAAAAACTTAAAAAACATAAAGCTGGTCCTGTGCCTGCCGAGGGGAACCTACTCTGCAAATACGAGGTTGTACACAATCCCCGCTTTTTTCGAGGTTGGCACACGCTCGGAAAAAAAACATCCAACCCAATGTATTCGCTGAGTGGCCTTTTCTCGCGGTCTGAAAGATTACAAGACCTTTTCGAGGGATCAACCTGTCACGTCAGCCAATGGGAGTCGTGGTGACGAGATAGTCTCGGGGTGAAAATACTTAGCCTCCCGAGGGGTCAACCCGTCATGTCAGCTAATGGGAGCCTGGGTGACGAGACAGCCTCGGGGTGAAAATACTTAGCCTCCCGAGGGGTCAACCCGTCATGCCAGCTATTGGGAGACTGGGTGACGATAACGTCTCGGGGTGAAAATACTTGGGCATCCACGAGAGGTACGCCTGCCCTGCCAGCTAGTGGGAGCCTGACTGCGGGACCGTCATCGGAGCAAAGGAACTTAGACTTCCACGAGAGGTACGCCTGCCCTGCCAGCTAGTGTGAGCCTGACAGCGGGACCGTCATCGAAGCAAAGGAACTTGGGCTTCCATGAGAGGTACGCATGCCCTGCCAGCTAGTGAGAGCCTGACAGCGGGACCGTCATCGGAGCAAAGAAACTTGGGCTTACACGAGAGGTACGCCTGCCCTGCCAGCTAGTGAGAGCCTGACAGCGGGACCGTCATCGGAGCAAAGGAACTTGCGCTTCCACGAGAGGTACGCCTGCCCTGCCAGCTAGTGAGAGCTCGACAGCGGGACCGTCATCAGAGCAAAGGAACTCGAGCTTCCACGAGAGGTACGCCTGCCCTGCCAGCTAGTGAGAGCTCGATAGCGGGACCGTCATCAGAGCAAAGGAACTCGAGCTTCCGCGAGAGGTACGCCTGCCCTGCCAGCTAGTGAGAGCCTGACAGCGGGACCGTCATCGGAGCAAAGGAACTTGGGCTTCCACGAGAGGTACGCCTGCCCTGCCAGCTAGTGAGAGCCTGACAGCGGGACCGTCATCGGAGCAAAGGAACTTAGGCTTCCACGAGAGGTACGCCTGCCTTGCCAGCTAGTGAGAGCCTGACAGCAGGACCGTCATCGGAGCAAAGGAACTTGGGCTTCCACGAGAGGTACGCCTGCCCTGATAGCTAGTGAGAGCCTGACAGCAGGACCGTCATCGGAGCAAAGGAACTTGGGCTTCCACGAGAGGTACGCCTGCCCTGCCAGCTAGTGAGAGCCTGACAGCGGGATCGTCATCGGAGCAAAGGAACTTGGGCTTCCACGAGAGGTACGTCTGCCCTGCCAGCTAGTGAGAGCCTGACAGCTGGACCGTCATCGGAGCAAAGGAACTTGGGCTTCCATGAGAGGTACGTCTGCCCTTCCAGCTAGTGAGAGCCCGACAACGGGACCGTCATCGGAGCAAAGGAACTTGGGCTTCCACGAGAGGTACGCCTGCCCTGCCAGCTAGTGAGAGCCCGACAGCGGGACCGTCATCGGAGCAAAGGAACTTGGACTTTCACGAGAGGTACGCCTCCCCTGCCAGCTAGTGAGAGCCTGACAGCGGGACTGTCATCGGAGCAAAGGAACTTGGCCTCTCCGAGGTACCCTCAACCCATCCAGCTAGTGAGAGCCTGACATGAGGAAGTATTCTCGGCGGTGGGATTGGGCATGTCACCTAAGCTTTGTCAATTCCAACATCCTCAAACGGGGGAAAAAAGATTGGTTACATGACCCCCCCGACTCGGCTGGTCGGGGGCTGGACTTACTACAACATAAGAAAAATACAGGACTCCACCTGGGCGAGGATTCTTCAGAGGGTCTTTGCATGATGACCGTCATCCTTCTCCTCGGATACCTCCATCTGGCTCAGGCTCTCCATGATCTTCTCCATCTCCTCTGCCTTGGCCAACCAAGAGATGGTGTTGACGACCGTGACATAACATTGCCTTGCCATCCTGGAGTCTCCCTTGACTCTGACCTGGATCCCTCCTGAGCTGAACTTAAGACATTGGTGGAACGAAGACGACACGCAACGGAAGCCGCTGATAAGGGGCCTTCCGAAGATGGCGTTGTAGCGGCTCGGAGCGTCAACTATGACGAACCGGCAGTTCCTTGAAGTCCTTCCCAATTTCACTTAGAGTCCTACTCCACCTTCAACCTCCTTCCTCTCACCTGAAAATCCGAACAGGGGTCCGTCTGAAGCCAACACCCTCCTTGGCTCCACCTTCATTTCGTCAAACGCCTTTTTGAAAATGACGTTGACGGAGTTACCGTTGTCAACCAAGATCCGGGAGATGGTGTAGCCCTCGATGGCCGTCTTGATGACCAACGCATCGCAGAACGGATCTTCATGGTCCGGCAGGTCCTTCACCGAGAAGGTGATCTTCTCTTCCGGGGGCGGGGTCTGGGATGTCGAAGCGACGCTCCGTCGGTACATAACATGAAGGCTCGCCTTCCAAGTGGCCTCGATCCCCACTCCACCGTGAATCACTGCCATTCCTCCTCGGTGTCCTTCATCGACCCGATCCTCGCATATGTCATCCTCCCCCACTCGGGGTGGAGCCTCTTCAACCTGCACCGGCGACTGCTGCTGGGCAGGGCCTCTCGCCCCCCTCACTTCCAGGAACTCGGGGCAGGTAGCCGTGACATGCCCCTCCACCTGGTGGAAGTCGCAGTACGACAATGCTCTATCTCCCCTCCTTCGTCGGGCTCGGCGGTCTCTCCTGTTGTCTCTTCCTCCTTCACCTATTACCAAGGCTTGCTGTGGCGGGGGTAGGAGTTGTCTTGGGGCTTGCCTCTGGAAGTTGAACCTCCCTTGGCCCCCGTGAAAGTTTCCCCCACCCTGGATGAGAGCTCTTCCTGGACCCTGGACAGGTCCTCCCTGCTGCCTCCAACCTGGTTCCGGACCCTCCTGTCCCTGGAACCCCTGAGCCCTCTGCTCATCTCTTCTTCTTCCTTCCTGATGCCTTGAGCCACCTTGCTCCTTCGGCTCCGACTCTGTTAGCTTTGCCAGCTTCTTGACGAATCCCGGGTTGGCCGCCTCCATGGCTATCTCCTCTGCCGCCCTTTCCATCAGCTCCTCGAAGGAAAGGGGGGCCTTTCGGGTCAGGCTCATCTTGAAGAACCCCTCGCGCAACCCCACCGTGAACGCCATCTGGAAGGCATACCCCGACATCTCCTGGATATCCAGGATCTCTTCTTGGAACCTGTCAACGTAATGGGTCAGCGACTCCTCGGCCCTCTGCCTTATCAGGAAGATGGATTCAGGACTCTTCTTCCTCTTCTTGGAGGTGGAGAAGCGGAGATGGAAGCTTCGACTCAAGTCCTCGAACCCATAAATCGACCTTGGAGGGAGTTGATGAAACCAGTCCCTTGTCTTCTCCTTCAACATGATCGCAAAGAGGCGACACTTGAAGGAATCCATCATCGGCCTGATGGAGACGACATCCTCGAACCACTGCAGGTGCTGGACGGGATCATCCTTCCCGGTATAGTAAGCCATGTCGGGCTCTTTGAACCCCTCGGGAACGGGAGCTGAGATGATCAGCTCGCTGAAGGGTGACCCCCTGAGGGGTGGTCTCGCCACCTCTACTCGCGCGACCTGCTCGCCTGGAGGGCTAGCACTCTCCGGGCTGGGGAACAACTCCCGGCCGGGGAGGTCTCTCTCGACCCCCACTCCCATCCTTTCCTTCCCAGGTCGCCTACCCGGTGCACTTCCTTCTCCCCCTGCTGGGGTCATCTCGCCTGTGCCCCTGAGAGGCAGCTCGCCGAGACCACTCTGGGTCAGCTCGCCGAGACCCCTGGGAGCCAGTCCCTGGGGGGTGGGGGTTGAGCTGTCAGCCCGAGGGGTGATGCCTCTCAGCATCTCCATGATGCCTTGGATGGAAGCCATGAACTCCTCCCTTCCTACGAAGGGTCCGGGGTTGGGGAGCTCGTCGAGATCATCACCACCTCCCTGATCTCCAGTCATGACACGCTCTCGAGATCTTCTGTGCTGGTCACTCTCCACGCTCACCGCACCAAAATGTTGAAACCAAAAACTTGGTCTCTCGTGGAGTTCGGGGTCCCAAAAGAAGAGTGATCTCACACCTACTACACTCGGGGGAACGTCACGGACCAAAGACTTGGGAAACTAGGAACAGACCCTCGGCTCTAGCGTGGAGGTCCCACCACACACCCGGAAGATCACAAGAGCGCTCCCCCCCACCAATGGCTGAGCTGGGTACCTTGGAGAGCTCTCTCAACTCAACCAAGAAGAAGAAACCAAGGGAGGAGGAGGCCAAAAAACTCATCCTCTCCAAAGGTACCCAAGGGGGATCTATTTATAGTTTTTCCAAGTCTGGGGACTAAAATGTCCAAAATACCCATAAGGTAAAACGGCCTCGAGCCAATAAAAAACCTCCACACCGGGGGATAAAGAGGTAAATCCACCCCGGGGGCGAAATGGTAAAAGCACGGCCAAAAGAGGTCCGGGGGGCCGAACCATGCTCCCCACCACCCTCAGAGAAACCACCCGCCGGGGCGAGCACCAGGCCACAGGCCTTGCTCGCCCTTAGGGCAGGCTGCCTGGGCGAGCACCAGGCCGCAGGGCCTTGCTCGCCCCCAGGGCAGGCCGCCCGGGCGAGCAGCAGGCCACGGGGCCTGGCTCGCCTACAGGGCAAGCCGCCCGGGCGAGCAGCAGGCCGCGGGGCCTGGCTCGCCCGCAGGGCAGGCCGCCCGTGCGAGTGGCAGGCTACGGGGCCTGGATCGCCTACAGAGCAGGCCGCCCGGGCGAGCAGCAGGCCGCGGGGCCTGGCTCGCCCGCAGGGCAGGCCGCCCGGGCGAGCAGCAGGCCACGGGGCCTGGCTCGCTCGCAGGGCAGGACGCCCGGGCGAGCAGCAGGCCGCGGAGCCTGGCTCGCCCGCAGGGCAGGCCGCCCGGGCGAGCAGCAGGCCGCGTTGCCTGGCTCGCCCGCAGGGCAGGCCGCCCGGGCGAGCAGCAGGCCGCGGGGCCTGGCTCGCCGTTCCTACCTCGCACCAAGGCAAGCCGGGGGGTGCCGACCATCTTGCCACACCCACCCAAAAAAAGGGACCCGGGGGGAAGATGCAGATTTTTCCTTCTCCTACTAGCATATTTCCAAGGTCAAGCCAAAATATGCCACCAAGAGTGCAAAATCTCTCAAAAGCTTAAAAAACATAAAGCTGGTCCTGCGCCTGCCGAGGGGACCCTACTCTGCGAATACGGGGTTGTACAACGAGTCATACCATGAAATTATGAGAACGAATAATAGAAAGAAGAATAAGACGGGAGACTAACATCTCAGAGAATCAATTTGAATTCATGCCAGGGCGGTCGACCATGGAAGCTATACATCTCTTGAGGAGACTCATTGACAACTACTGAGAAAGAAAACAAGATTTGCATATGTTGTTTATCAACCTTGAGAAGGCTTATGATAGAGTTCCAAGAGAGATCTTATAGAGAGTCTTAGAAAATAAAGGTGTAAATGTATCATACATTGACGTAATCAAAGATATGTATACACATTCAGTGATAAAGATGAGGACATCTGGAGGATTAACACAGGAATTCCCTATCAATGTTGGCTTACATCAAGGTTCAGCTTTAAGCCCTTATCTCTTTCCCCTTATCTTAGATGAGCTCACCAGACATATCTAACAATTAATACCTTGTTGTTTATTATTTGCGGATGATATCGTTTTGGTCGATGATACACGCGAGGGTGTCAACGCAAAACTTGAATCTTGGCGAGACACTTTAGAAAAGAAGAGCTTTAGGTTGAGCAGGACAAAGACAGAGTATATGGAGCTTAAATTTAGCAGTGCAAGAAGGACAAATGACTTTTGTTATTAAGTTGGGTGATCAAGATATTTCATGTAGTGAATGTTTTAAATATCTTGGATCGATAGTACAAAAAGACGGAGGTATTGATAAAGATGTGACACATAGAATCCAAGTGGGTTGGTTGAAGTGGAGAGGCGTGTCAAGGATCTTGTGTGATCGTAAAGTACAATTAAAAATTAAGGGCAAGTTCTACCGTACTGCGATTAGACCAGCGATGCTCTATGGTTCTTAGTGTTGGGCAGTGAATTGTGTACATGAGCAAAAAATGGGAGTTACGGAGATGAGAATGCTTAGGTGGATGTGTGGACACACGAGACTGGATAGAATTAGGAATGAATGTATCAGGGATAAGACAGGAGTAGCACCAATTGCAGAGAAGATGCGAGAAGCTCGACTAAGATTGATTTTACACATTCAAAGAGACCATTAGAGGCACCTGTTAGGCGTTGTGAGAGTCTAGTCACTGGGCATGTTAAACGAGGGAGAGGTAGACCAATAAAGACTTGGAATGAAACTATAAGGAAAGAAATGATGTACTTAGGCATTAGTGAGATTATGACAAAAGATAGGGCACAATGGAGACAAAGGATCCATATAGCTGACCCCACTATAGTGGGATAAAGGCTTGGGTGTTGTTGTTGTTGATTTGTGATTGTTTAGTGTTTGTGCTTTTGAAAATGCGACCAACTTTTCACTTATATATTCCTGTATGCTTGCTAGACAATTCATATTTATCTGGTCAAAATGTGCCTATGAGGCTTTATTGTTTCTTGGATTTGAGCCTTTCCTGCACAACTTATGTGGAGAACGAAGAAGACCTCCTTTCTGAGGGTCCGAGAATCGGTTTCTGTAGGATTACTTTGCTTGTGTTGTACTTTTACTTTCTTGGTAAAACTTGATATTTACACAAAATTTATTTGTTGGACCCTTCACAATATCTATGTTTTTTACGGAGGGATTTTCATCTCCTTCAATCACAATGTTTTGTGGAATATATAGTTAATGAAAATGTAGGGAACTGTATATTAATGATAAAAAAGAGTGCTATGATGTTTCTACAGGAAGTTTTGTAGCCCATTGTGTAACAGTTTAATCATGTTCTTATGATGTGTGAACATCCTTGTGTTAAGATTATACTTTATTCATTTCCTATCTCTATCTCACAAATCGACATGTTATATTGTAAAGATCGTAGGTCTCCAAAACTTGATCGTGAGGAATGAACAATTACATGACGCACAAAATGGTCCTTCAGGCGGAGTGGCTCTACCATTTATTCTTGTTCAGGTTAAACCATTTTGTACTTCTTCTATGTTGCAATAGTATTGTTTTTCTGTAGAACAAGACATTGACAGTTGGTATTTCTGTTTATGAAAGTTCAATTGATTTCTTCGAATATCTAAGTTAGGCATGGACAAGAAACAAATTACTACTTTTAAGTTTTTCCTTGACAATTTAATTGTGTTAAATTATATAATGATTGAATCCTATATTTCATTATAGAATTCTAATTCCAAAACTCACTAATTTGAATTTCGATAGGGTCAACTTAATTGTTATTTTTTCATGGAAGCTGGCTATCATCTTTCCCATGATAAAATTCTTTTTAGACTATTGGTCAGTAAGCCCCCATATTTGCAGTCTGCAATCTTAGTGTTCTTTCTAGTGAATGCTTGTATAGATTTAGAGCCTGTTTAGAAATGTTGATACTGTGAGAAAGAGAGCTGTCAGAAATAGAGTTTGAAAAAGGAGCTGTCTGTTAGAAATGAAGTTTGCAAAAAAAAGTTGTTTGGATGAAACTTTGTTTGCCTAAGTTGTTCGAAATATGTTAACAATAAACTGTTTGGTAAAAATCGAGTTTTTGTCTGGTTTTTCAAGTTGGTATATCATCAAATGCAAAACACTAAACTATTGCAATAATTTGTTCAGAAGCACAACCTCAATGTAGACACCATATAAAATAAAATGATTATTTATTTGAAAAGCAAGTGGCGTGATGCTATCATGTGCAGGATTATGACTGAACGGCTCTAAGTTAGAATCCGTGCTAAAAATGCAGTGCTTGAGCCTTTCATTCAGACCATGTCCAGTAGTAAGGTTATAACTCCCAAGGACGTGTGATGTAGGTTTCCTCTATGCGAGTTTTGTATATAACTTGGGTGGATGCTTTTAATTACAACTTCAAATGAATGATCAGTAGAATCCTTTGCATATGACTTAAATTTGCGGCAAAGTATTTTACGTGGTAGAGTGACCTTGCTGCCAATTAATGTGGGTAGCCCCTTTAAATCCATGTGACATTTAAGATGACGTCAATGCGGTGAAGTGGAAGAACATAAATGTTTATCGTAACATGATATGTAACCAATTGAAGCTGAAGGTGCCAACAGAGGCCGTCATCGGGAGTGTATTGGTCGTACCACAGGAGGATGGTGAAACCCAAGGATGGTTCAGTTAGGTGTAGATGAGCTACCAGATTCTAGGACAGGAAATTATGAGTCACCCCGCCATCTATCAAAATCTGGAAGGAGTGACTCTGAAGCTCTCCTGTTATTACAAGAGAACGAGGTCGCGGTGGGCCTACAACAAAGAGACATGTAAGATCTGGCTAGTAAAACTACTTGCTCGAGCTAGTGGTAGGGCCGGTGTCCTGAACCTTGAGGGTCTCAAAGTAGGTGAGGGTGACCTCCGGTTTGTGATCCCAATACTCATGCACAACTCTTCCATGAGCCAATCATGAGTGGAAGAATACGGATTTTTGCAACGAAAGCAGAGCCTCTTACTGTGAAGGTCATGGTATTCTTAGTTAGAGAGGTGGTGGGTCAATTGTGGGCGAGGTGATCGGTTGAGGAATGGTGGTTTGGAGGGTGCTGTTTGTTTGGAATGGTATTTATTGACATCACGCTTGTGTGGTGTGGGAAAATGATGGTAGGCCGACCAATGGATGAATGGAGTGAAGGAGGCGGTTAGGGGTCTTGATAGTGAAATCCACTTTGACCACTTGAGTGACCTCCATAGTATCCAAGGGTCAACTAGGTAATGAGTTTGAATACAAGAGAGGATGTTTGGTTGCAGCCCTTGTACGAAGAAATCGAGATTATGATCCAGAGGAAGTTCGGGGACATGAATGTCAAGGTCAATGAACTCATCAATGTAGCAGTCAATTGTGGTCGTGTGGAGGATCTCCACGGTGTTGCTCGGATAGCGTTGATCGTACTACTTGTTGGGAGCCTTCTTGAGTTCCCCCATGTGAGGCCTGAGGTGCTAATACGAAGCCTTCACACCCAGCGAAGAGAAGAACCTTGCATTCTCAGGAAGACAATCAAAATTTTATGTGGCGCTGATGTGCACTGTATGTCGAAGAATTATTCTGCTTTGGTTGTTTATCCCATTAGATTAAAGACATTGAAGTGAGACACCTCTATCACGTGGGGAGTGTAGGCAGAGTCCTAGGCTGTCTTGGGAACATCAATGGGTAAGCTAGGCTGCTGAACGAGGATGGAGGATTTGATATTAGGTGTGGTGGGCGAGACGGAGCAGTGTTCTACACGAGCATGCCGAGCTTCAATGCGTTGCAAGATGGTGTGCATGAAGGCGAGGATACTTACGTGTTTCTTGAAGCGTCGTACGTCCAAGCGGGCTTCATACATGGTGCAAATGAGGCACATGCACATCGGGAAATGGTCGAAAGATTACTTCCCTTGATCGAGGAGTGGAGATGAATGCAGTGCAACAATGTTTCATCTGTGTCGTGTGCTGGTCAGCGACAACAGGGGAGGGCATGAGAACTGTGCAAGAGGTACATTAGAGCCAGAGTCGGTCTTTGATGCGGAGTCGGAAGATGTTGTAGAGTCAGAAGCATCGCGACTGGAGCATAGTTTGATTTAATCGGTGCGTGCGAGATTGTCGCTAGAGACAAATTGCAAAATGTGCAGGATTGACGAGCCGGTAGGAGCGAACATGGTGATCGTGGGATGCACTAGATCGATAAGTTGCTTGGGTTGCGTCTGGATCACATGATGCGCGAGATCGATAAGCGAATGGGGTTGTCGGCTCGAGCGTATGAAAAGTGAACACGGGGTCGATTTGACTTGAACACTTATTTCATGCGATTGGGAATCCAACAACTTTAATGTAGACAGAATTGACAAGGATGGACTAATGGTGTATGTCCTTAGTGTTTTTAGGGTCTTACACACAAAACAATGGTAGGAGTCATAATACTCTAAGAAATATTCTTGGTCAACTGATGGTTCTATAATCCACTCATCAAACACATATTACACATATACAAGTGGAGGTGCAAAAAAGGCTTGCTGTCCCAGACCCCTGGACCCAGGCTTATTTGTTGCTGGACTCTACTCAAACTGGGCTCGGGCCTCCCTACTAAAAGGGGGACTTGCCTGAGCCTACCAGATCAGGCCCAGGCCTAAGCTTGGCTAGACATGCCCCCAAACTGGCCATTTGGCAGCAGCAGCTAGCTGCTGCCAAAAGGTAGTTAGCTGCGCATCCAACACCCTACAATAAATGTTGGGTGGCTGCCCAACTTTATAGCTTTGCAACGCACAACTGGGCAGGCACCAACAGGCACTCGACAAAGCTTGGTGCCCAGGCAGGTCTAGGTCGGGCCCTTGCAAAAACAGGGGGCCTCATCATGCCTCGCTTGGGCCTTGCCCGAGCCTAACCAGACTCAGACCCGGGCAAATCTGGGTCGGGCAACTAGACCCGAGCTTTATTTGCACCCATACTTACGAGTCTTAGTATTTAAGCCCTTCTAGGGGTATTACAAAAAATATGCGAACATGGTAAAATGCGAAAAAATAATGGTGCCGATATAAATATAAGGACACCGTATTAAGCGACGTTGCTTGCTGGTCCGATCCTCTTGGAATATAAAAGGTGAATACAAGTATTCATTTTGACCTCACTATCTCGCGATTCGATGCTGATGCCCGTCTTTTGTAACAGGCTCTCCCGTAATAAAACAACTTTTTTGATTTCTCGACTTGGTATCAAAGTCGAAAAGCTTCTGCTTTAGTGGACCGTTGTGCTGCGCTTTGCTATCTATTCACAGTTTACGTTCGTTGACCAGCACATTTGGCTCTTGTTGATCAAAGTCGTCGCATTAGCCTCTGACAGCCAGGTACAACATGAGTCGCATGCACTTGTGTGAGGGTCTCGACTCCAATGACTAACTCTTGCTAGGATCTTCCGCCGTCGACATTCGCATAAGCTCTCTCTAGTATCTCGCCAAAGACTCTCCATCCCTCCCGAGGAATATTTTCATAAGCAGGTCTGTAGGTGTCACATGCACGGTTGTTGCACGCAATACTCATGTAGGAGCTTTACTCATTTAGAATTTTTCACTCAGGTAGTACTCACTTAAGGAGTACTTGGTCCAGATATGGATTAATACATTAAAAATTCATGCACCAGAGCCATCCCAATAAACGTTGGTCGATGCTTGGAATGTCTTTGCGGTAATTATCACCAAGATAGTTTATTCCTATCACTATGTTTGTGGCCTCATCGGTCGTGGTTTCCACTATATAATGGGAGTGCTCGTGATTGCAATCCGAACTCCCGAGCCCATCCATGCCAAAACCGGGCATGATTTAAAGCAAAGGGTCAAAGTTGATAGGTCAAGGCAGAAGTTAAAGTCAGCATCCAAGGAAGTAGAAGGCCTGAGCGAGTATGGCGAGCTCCCCTCGCATACTCGCCGTGTAGGCGACTAGGGCCGATAGTCGCCCAAGCTAGGCGAGTTCCCTCGGAAGTCGCCTAGTAGCTAGGTGGGGGTTGGGCTATTAATAAGACCCCCCCACCCTTTGGTTTTTCTATAAATAAGACCCCAGGTGTACAAGGATATGGATCTCGAATTCTCGCGCAGGATCTCGACTGACCTTTTTTTTTAGATTTTTGGCTGAGCTTTTTGATCCTGCTATCAAGGACTTGAGCCGTGAGACAGTGATCATCCCTTGGTCGTCATCTTGAGATAGTCACCAGTTAGTGTCCACCTTGTACCCGGCTCGACCATCTTTTAGTTGTGGAGGGGAAGCTTCTTCTAAGCATCCGGGTACGTGGTGGGACCTCCCTGTCGCAACACCTAGGGTCCTTTTAGTTTCCTTCCTATTTTTCTGTTTTAGCCTGTCAAGCCGTCAAGCCCGACCGCTGGACCATTAACCTTAAGCTACATTGATTCAAATCTTGGAGTAGGGAATTTTCCCGGCTTCAACACTTTGGTGCGATGAGCATGAATCGTAGCCGTGGAAGAAAGTCTTGCGAGAAGACGAGATGATAAATGCAGGTGCGAATGAGGAGATAGTTGGCAACTCGGCCGGAGGAGACGGCTATGTGACTGTGTTGGTGTTCGAAGATTTTGTGCCGCCAACAAGCTGATCATCAACCTCCTAAAGAAGAAGGTCACCAACCTGAAGGGGAACTGGGTGGAGCAGCTTCCTTCGGCCCTATGGGATCTGAGAATCACTCCTAACTCAGTCATGGGGGAAACACCTTTCAAGTTATCCTACGGGTCTGAAGCTTTCATTCCAGTAGAGTTTGAAGTCAGAAGTAAGAGAGTCGTCGAGGCAGGAGAAGGCGATGAGGAGTGGCGCTTGGAGAACAAAGATGCTTAGAAGCTTTCTCTAGATTATATTAAAAAGCTTCGAGACCTTAGTCTCTATCCGCCAAGAGGAGGTCAAGAGGCGAATGGCGAAACACTTCGACAAAAACGTCCGCATCAAGCAATTTATTGCAGGAGATCTCGTCATGAAGAAAGTGGACGCGGCAGGAAGGGCAGCTATCGTTGGCAAGCTGCACCCTAATTGGGAGGGGTCCTTCATCGTCCAAGAAGCCCTGACCACTGTAGTATACTGCCTTCAAAATCAGGAAGGCGAGCTACTGGGAAGCACCTGGAGCGGCGATGACTTGAAAAAGTTCTACCCATAGTAGATGTAGAAGAATGGTTCAAACCTTGTATATACTTTTTGAATGCCAAAATACACGTATGAGTACGTATATATAGAAGAGAAGAGAGAAACAACAACTATACAAGCAATGTGAGACTAAGCCAGTATCCTACATGGGCCATAATAATGGGCCTACTCAACATCTTTTACAGTATTCTCTTAACACTCCCCCGCAAGCTGGAGCGTACAGGTCATAAGCACCAAGCTTGGATAAGAACAGATGGTACATTTGTCGAGGTAGCGCCTTGGTGAGAATGTCAGCAACTTGCTCTAACGCAAGAACATGCTCCAGCTCTAACTTCTTTAATTGAACCTTTTCACGGACAAAGTGACAGTCAAATTCAATGTGCTTAGTCCTCTCATGAAACACGAGATTCTTCGTAATATGGATAGCAGCCTGACTATCGCAAAACAAGGTTGCAGGTGAGAATAAGGTGACCCCCAAATCACCAAGAAGACCCTCAAGTCAGGTGAGTTCAGAAACAATAGCCGCCATTGCACGATACTCAGCTTCAGCAGAAGAGCGAGCAACCACAGACTGTTTCTTGCTACGCCAAGTAATAAGGTTCCCTCCAAAGTAGGTACAGAAACCCGTAGTGGAACGTCGTTCATCCAGGGAGCCCGCATAATCTGCATCTTAATATGCAATAAGAGATAAAGAGGAAGATGACTTATATACCAATCCTTGTCCAGGAGCTGTCTTCAAATATCTAAGGATGCGTTCCACTGCCTGGAGATGAGAGATCTGAGGAGCATGCATAAGTCGGCTGACCACTCCAACATCGAAAGAAATACAAGGTCTTGTAACTGTTAGATATATCAGTTTCCTACAAGGCACCGATAATACTCAGGGTTCGTAAGTAGAGAATCAGAGTCAGACCCATGAGCACATAATTTATGATTGACATCCATCGAAGTTTCCACAGGTCTGCACCCAGAGTAGTCAGCATCGTGGAGAAGATCAAGACAATATTTTCGTTGTGAAAGGACAAGACCATCAGACCGTCTTGCAACCTCAAGTCCAAGAAAGTACCTGAGAGCCCCCAGATCTTTTGTTTGAAAGACGGAATTTAAGTGTTTCTTGATTTGTTGTATCCCTGTAGAGTCATCGTCAGTAATCAAAATATCATCCACATAAACCAAAAGAATGACAGTCCTAGTTGGTTGATGACGAGTGAAGAGAGAGAAGTCCGTCGGGCTCCTCTTGAATCCAACTTCGCGAACGACCTTACTGAATTTATCAAATCAAGCTCTGGGAGATTGTTTGAGACCATAAAAAGATCTCTGAAAATGACATACACGAGACTCTCCCGTGGTCTCAAACCCGGGAGGTTGGTTCATGTAGACCGTTTCTTGAAGGTCACCGTTTAAAAATGCATTCTTTATATCCAGCTGATGGAGAGGCCAGTGGCGATGAACAACTAAGGAGTTCAACACCCGAACAAAGTTCAACTTGGCGACGGGAGAGAAGGTTCATCATAATCAAGTCCCTCTTGTTGAGTGAACCCCCGAGCCACAAGTCGGGCTTTGAGCCTGTTAACCGTCTCATCCGGAGCATGTTTAATAACGAACAGCCACTTGCAATTGACACACGATTGTCCAGAAGGAAGTGGAACCAGATCCCAAGTTTGGTTAGACCAGAGAGCGGTCATTTCTTCTTCCATAGCCGCACGCCACCCTGGATGAAGAAGAGCCTCTTGCACCGAGTTAGGGATAAAAACGGAGGAGAGAGAGAGAGAGAAAATTTGCGTGGAGGTAGCGATAGGCGATGCAGAGAAATATAATTTGCCATGGGGTGAGCGGTATATGTTGATGCTGGATCGTCAGTCCGCGGGATAGCACCGATGGAGGAGGGCTGTTGTAGAGCTCCAGAAGCCGAAGTACGGCCAGTGTATACACGAAGAAGAAGCGGTTTGGGTGGTAGAGGGTGCATAAGTGCCGGAAGTGGAGTGGGAAGAAGTGGTGGTAGGGAAGACGTAACCGGAACGGTTGGACGAGGTATGGAGGGAAAAGGAGCAGAGTTTGACGGTGAGTCATAGAATGGTTGATTCTCATGAAAGATGACATCGACAGAGACAATAACTTTGTCAGTAGTTGGAGAATAACACAGATAGCCTTTTTGAGTCCGAGGGTACCCAAGAAACATACATTTACTGGCACGAGATGCCAACTTATCGGTGGTCGGACCAAGGTTGTAAATATAACAAGTACAACCAAGCACACGAGGTGTGAGAGTGAACGGGGATTGGGACGGAAAAAGGAGACTAAACAGAGTTGCAAAGTCGAGCACAGAGGATGACATGCGGTTGATAAGGTGACATGCTGCAGACACAGCAAAATTCCAAAAATGAGTAGGAACCTGCATTTGAAGCATGAGTGACCAAGTAACATCAAGAAGATGACGATTCTTTCGCTCAGCCACACCATTCTGTTGAGACGTATATGCACACGAGGTTTGATGTATAATGTCGAACTCTGTGCATAGGTTCGCGAATGTCCAACTAGTGTATTACCGAGCATTATCAGTGCAAATAATTTTTAAAGGAGAGGAGAACTGAGTACGAGTTTTATAAGAAAGATACAAAAAGTAGATGTTAGTTCAACATGATCTTGAAGTAAGAATAACCAGGTTAAGCGAGAGTAATCATCAATAAAGTGACAAAATAACGATAGTCAAACATACTAGGGGTTTTATAAGGTCCCCAAATATCAGAATGTACTAATGATAAATAGGGGTGCGAGCGGTTCGGTTTGGACCCAAACCGAAACCGAACCGACATGCCTCGGTTTTTAGTTTGTCCAAACCGACCCGAACTTAACCCAGTCGGTTCGGTTCAAAGTCGGTTCGGTTTTTAGTCGGTTTTTTGCGGTTCGGTGTCTGTTTTCTGCCGACAAACATAATCAAGTGCTATTTGTTGGATTGGTCATCATCCATTTACTAATTTCATAATATTTATCAACTGAAGGTTTATATTAGATAAATAGCATACAATTTTTTTGAGTACAAGTCAGAGAGAAGTTTTATTAAATCCACATCACACACACAAACAACTATTATATTCATGCATTTTTAAACATGCAGAGTTTTGGGTATATTGAGACAAATCTTCCTTATGACATCCCACAATTCTCTATAATAACTTGGACAAATTTAATACTAATAGATCCAACAATAATCAATCAGAGCAATTGGAGTATCACGATAGATAATCATTGTTGTTATTAAATCAATTTAATATACAGAACATCCCAAATAATTAAACTGTTTATAAAACTTTTTCCCAACAGAATTACTTAGGATCTGAGAACTCTTTAAACCTAAGGAGAAGGGTCAGAAAAATCTCACCAAGCACGGAGATGGGGAAAGTGAACTTGGTTGTAGACCCAAAGATAATCTGAAAGTTGCTCGATCAAATACACCCCAAAATAGTGGCAAAGTGCTCGGTTCGGTTCGGTTTAGTCGGTTTCACAACTTGAAAACCGACCCGAACCGATAAGCTCCAAACCGAACCGACGCCGGACCAGGCGGCTTGGTTTCAAAGTCTTCGGTTTTCACAATTTGAAAGCCTTCGGTTTTCAAAAGCTCCAAACCGAACCGACACTGGACCAGGCGGCTTGGTTTCAAAGTCGGTGCGGTTCGGTCGGTTTAGTCGATTTTTGGTTTCCGTTCCTCACCCCTAATGATAAATGAGTATCACTCCGAGTACAAGTATGATGAAAAGAAGCACGATGCTATTTTGCCAAAGATACATGATTCACAAGAAAACTCATGTAAGGAGACATCCGGAAGAGCTTTCTTGAGAATATGGAGGGGAGCATGCCCAAGACGACGATGTCATTCAGTAGTGGAGACAACAAAGAGAGCTGAAGGAGGAACATCGAGGAGGTAGAGCCCATTTGACAACCGCCCCATACCAATGATATTCCGTGTCTGTCAATCCTGCACAACAAAGGCAGATGGTGAGAATGTAACACAACAATCAAGATCTTGAGTAAAAAGGCTAACAGAGAGCAAGTTAAATGGTGATCCTGGAACATGAAGTGCAGAAGACAGAGAAAGAGAGTGAGTGTGAGAGGTATATCAACAGTGCCGGATACGGGGGTGGTATCACCATTAACCACAGTAATGAACTTGGGGTGAGCAGTCATCAAATATTTTGGAGGATGCTGCGAAGTAATATGGTGTGTGGCTCCCGAATCCACAATCCAGTGGGAGCCCTGTGAGAGACAAAATATACCTTCATTCGAGAGATCACCCCCTATAGTTGTTAGAGATGAGTGTGTAGAGCATTAATGTCTTCCCGAGTAGAGGCTGCAGAATCCGGGGCAGGGGAAGTTTAAGGCTCACCCATAGCAGAAGCAACAAGATGTGGAGGCAGGCCATGTTTGCGATAGCAGGTGGCCTCAAGATGACCATCCCGACCGCAATACATGCACTTAAACGGAGATCTGCCAGACCGGCCACGTCCCCTAGACGTGTTGCGTCCCCCGCAGGCTGATGACCCCCGAGCTGACGAAGCAGGTGTAGAGTGTTGTAGAAGAGCGGGAAGAGAGTAACAGGGGCATCCTGGGGCGATGTGACCTTCAGAAGCATAGAACACACATCTGACAGAGATGGAGTGGTAGTAGATGAGAGAATCTGGGCCCAAAAACTGTGTAGGTGAGGGGGAACCCGGGACGTCATCATCGCAATTCCGACCGCTTCTTTCTGAGCCTGTTGAGTAGTCAGATCTGTAGTAGGAGGCTGATACTGGATCCAGGCCTCGACTAGAGTTTTGTCTTTAGCCACAAAGGAGATCATATCACCGGGAGCCCTGAATCAAGAGTTTGAAGATCCGAAATGATGTCAAACAGGTGTTGAAGACTATTCTGCCCAGAATAAAAGGAGTCGAGCTCCTCCTACATAGCCTTTGTCGTGTCATGATACATAGCCATCCTATAAGGTTCGGTGTCCATGGAGTTGAGCAGCCAGGACTGGACCCGCCCATCATCCTGAAGCCACTCATCGATGGGATTGGTAGGGTTGACCTGGGTTAAGTGATGAAGAAGTCCTTTCGTCTGCAGTACTCAACGAACTGAGTGCACCCATTCCACGAAATTTCGCTTCTACTGAAGGAAATAGTAGTTATCCATAGTTCATCGCGAAGCTCGGGAACCGGAGCCACAACACGAGCAGGCAAATCAGAGGTGACATTAGAATTCTCAGACGCAATGAGACCGCATCGGTTAGAGAGGACACTCGAGCGGTTAGGAGATCAAGCTCGTAGCAACTAAGAGACCGAGCAACAGAGCACCAGCGGGTAGAAGAGAGCCCGCAGCGGTTAAGGCAACTGAACACCAACGACAAGAGAGAAACCGCCGCGATTACAAAGGAAGACCGCTGCGGCAAGGGAGACCACACCGGCAGATGGGAAGGAGAGTCCGCAGCGGATGAAGCAGTCCGCAGCGGCTAAGGAGGCAACCCGCAGCGGTTAAGGAAAGCAGAACAACGGCTAAGCAGGGATGCGATTTTAGACCAAGTCCGAGACTCAGCAGGTAGGCAGAGAGACCGCAAACCGCGAGAAGATGCCGATATAAAGCAAACCACGGCGGCTAGACAGCAAACCGCAGCGGCTAGAAAATAAACCGCAGCGACAAGACAGGAACACCAGTGGTAGGACCCGTAGCAAAAAGAAACTGCCCGCAACGATTAGGCAGGAAACCCGCAGCGGCTAATAAGAAAACCCGCAGCGGTTAAGAAAGTAACCCGCAACGGTTAAGAGGATAACCCGCAGCGGTTAAGAGGATAACCCACAACGGTTAAAGAAACAACCCGCAACGGTTAAGGAGAGCAGACCGGAGCATCATCTAAACAATCAACCCGCGACGAGAAGAGCCAGCGGGAAGGCAGGCAGAGGCACAGGAGTGGGGTCCGCTTGTGTGAGAGAAGAAGGCTATAAAAGGGGGTGAAGGATAGAAAGAAGAAGTGGAAGCCACGAGAGAGACCTACAGACGTGGATAGGAAAGAGGAAACCGCGCGTATAGTAGTGGTCCGAGCGGATAGCAGCGAGCACACAGGTTACCCGCTCAGAGTAGTGCGGGTAAATGCGGATAACAGCGGTCAGGAAGGAGTCCGCTTAGAGGAAGATGGCCTGCTCTGATACTATGTAGAAGAATGGTTCAAACCTTGTATATACTTCTTGAATGTCAAAATACAAGCATGAGTACATATATTTAGAAGAGAGGAGAGAAACAGACAACTATACAGACAATGTAGGACTAAGTCAGTATCCTACATGGGCCATAATAATGGGTCTACTCAACATCTTTTCTAGTATTCTCTAGTAGGAAAGTGGTATGCCTGCCTATATGTAAGAATGTTGTCTTTTTTTTCAATAAATTTCTCGTCCCCTGAAACATGAGATTGAGCTAGTTGTCTTTCTTGTTTAAAAGTTCTCTCGAGATCACTAAAAGCAGTGAAGTCAATATCCGCGATCGATATGAGAAACTTGCCTCCGACCTGATTCTCCTAAAAAAACCAGAGCGAATGATGGGACGGTGTGTAGGGTCTTAAAGTTTCTTATAAGACCAATGCCCTGCATTGACGGTCGAGATCGCTAAAAGCAGTGAAGTCAATCTCCCGCGGGACCCCCCGACTGTCGTTCCCTATCTTTGGGTCCCCTCAGTTCTTTGTCGGTTGAAGTGGAGTATAAGTCTCAAGAGTGTGCGTCTGGCAAGCCACCCCCCCCCCTCGAGTACCACTCCCTTATCCAAAGGGTCGCAGTTAGCAAGTAAAAAAGGAAAACACTGAGACATGGAAAACATCGTGTAGTCCACTCAGCTCTTCGGACAAAGCATATTGATAGGCTGCTTCACCTATGCGTTCCGTAATCTCGAACGGACCCAAATACCTCAGACTCAATTTCTTGAGTCACTGAATCCGTGAAACGCCTTTGAACGGCTTGATCTTTAAAAAAACCATGTCTTCCACTGCAAACTTCACATTCCTGTGGCACACATTAAAATACTTTGTCTACCGATCTTGAGTAACCTTCATGCGTTTTTGAATTGCCCGCACAAACTTACAAGCGTCTGCCACTGCTTCTTTTCCCAAAAGTTGGGTGTCTCCCGCCTCTATCCATGACATCGGCGTTCGACACCGCCTACCATACAATGCTTCATACGGTGCCATCTGAATGCTCGCTTGGAAGCTATTGTTGTAGGCAAACTCAATCATAAATAGGTGGTCTTCCCATCTCTTGCCAAAATCAAGAGCACACATCCTTAACATGTCTTCCAAAGTACGATTTGTCCTCTCCGTTTGACCATCGGTCTGTGGATGGAACGATGTACTGAACTTAAGCTTGGTACCCAAACTCTGTTGCACCAGCCTCCAGTATTTGGACGTGAACTGCCAATCTCTATCACTGACGATACTCTTTGGAATCACATGCAACCGCACAATGTTCTGAACGTAAAGCTTTACTAGCTTCTCCACACCATCTTCCTTTCAATTCGGAATGAAGTGAGTCACCTTGGTCAAGCGATCCACAATCATCCAAATCGGATCGTTACCCTGCGACGACCGAGGCAAACCATGCACAAAGTCCATGGAGATGTTGTCAAATTTCCACTCGGAATAGAAAGGGGCTTCAGGAACCTGCCCAACCTCTGACACTCAGCTTTCACTAAGGAACAAGTCTGACATCACCTCACATACAAAGCTACATCCCGCTTCATCCAAAGACCACCAAAAAGCTTTCTTTATATCCAAGTACATCTTCGTACTGTCATGGTGAATGAAGTACTTTATAAAGTGGGTCTCAAACATCAACTCCTCACGGAGCTTGCCGAACTGCGGTACACAAACCCTTCCATCCTTCTTTAGGATCCCATTGTGCGAATAGAAATATAGAAGACCGGAAAGTGGAGTAATGGAATTTTTATTATCCAAAAAAAACTGAGTATTACAAAGGTATAACCTCCCTTATATAGAATGGAGGAGATGGGAGAGAATACAAATACCCAATGTGGGACTAAATACACAAATACATCATCTACAAAGCTAACCGCCAATCCGCCCAGGAGACCGCCTAACCGTGCGGTTAGTAGGCACTAACCGCCCGGTCACCACCAGAGAACACGCCGCCGACCACCGAGATCCCAGAGATTAGCCGGCTGATCGCCCGACAACCAAACCGCCAGTCTTAGCCGCCTGTCCGCCCAGGTCTATACAGCAACACTCCCCCTCAAGCTGGAGCATAGATGTCAATCATGCCTAGCTTGCTGCAAATGTGGAAGAAGGAGGCGGACACAGGTTTTGTGAATATATCTGCCAGCTCTTTCTCCGAGGTAACAAACGGAGTGCAAATCTGGTTCTTCAACACTTCTTCTCGAATGAAGTGACAATCAACCTCTATGTGCTTTGTTCGCTCATGAAAGACCGGATTTTTAGAAATGTAGATTGCAGCTTTGTTGTCGCAGAACATGGGAAGAGGATAGTTGTAGACCTCTCCTAGATCCAGCATGAGAGCCCGTAACCATTTTAACTCACACGTGGTTGATGCCATGCTACAATACTCTGCTTCCGCACTAGACCTGAAGACGACTGACTGCTTCTTGCTCTTCCAGCTAACCAAGTTTCCTCCAACAAACGTGCAAAAGCCGGAAGTCGACTTGCGATCCCCTTTGTCGTCCGCATAGCTAGCGTCGGAGTACGCTTCGACTCTTAGGTGACCGTTTTTCTGAAAGAGAAGACCTTTCCCAGGTGCGGACTTCACATACTCCAATATCCTTAGAGCGGATTGAAGATGACATTCCCTAGGCGACTGCATAAACTGGCTGACCTTTCCCACTGCATAGGAGATGTCTGGTCTGGTCACCGTAAGGTAGATGAGTTTGCCAACAAGACGCCGATACCTCGTAGTGTCCAATAGAGGTGGTGATTCGTCTGTCCATGTCTTGTCTTCTCCAGGAGCCATGGGACACCGGGCAGGTTTAGCACCCGTCAATCCTGCCTCTTTCAACAAATCAAGAGCATACTTCCGTTGGGAGAGAACCAAGGAACACGGTTTCCGAGAGATTTCAATTCCCAAGAAGTATTTTGGAGAACCCATATCCTTTGTGACTAGGTGTTGGCGGAGATGGACCTTCGTCAAGGCTACACCAGCTTGATCGTCGCCAGTAAGAAGAATATCGTCCACGTAAACAGCTAGCACAACCAGACCCGAAGATGTCTTGCGAATGAACAAGGAGTGATCAGCCGAACTCCTGGTGAAATCGATAGCCCCAACGATGCTACTGAACTTATCGAACCACGCCCTGGGACTCTGCTTTAGGCCATAGATGGCCTTCTTCAACCGACATACTTGAGTCTCCCCCTGAGCAACATACCCAGGAGGTTGCTCCATGTAGACGTCCTCGTGAAGGTCACCATAGAGGAAGGCATTCTTGACGTCCAACTGCGAAATAGGCCAATCCTTGTTGACCGCCACCGATAAAAGGACCCGAATAGTGCTGAGGCGAGCAACTGGCGAGAACGTGTCAAAGTAATCAACACCATAGGTCTGAGTAAACCCTTTTGCAACAAGACGGGCTTTGTACCGGTCTACACTGCCATCTGACGGAACTTGACGACAAACACCCAGCGACAACCAATCACATCCGTGCCAAAAGGAGGAGGCACAAGGGTCCAAGTGCCCCGGTCAGAGAGAGTAGCAATCTCGTCATCCATGACAGCCTTCCAGTGAGGAATATCAAGGGCTTCCTGGTAGGTGCGAGGTGTGGTAGTCGCGGAGATGGCTAGGGCGAAGTCCCTGCGAGAAGGTGTTAGCCGATCATAAGAAACAACAGCTGCCAGCGAGTGCTGGGTGCACGTCCGAACCCCTTTGCGAAGGGCAATGGGCAGCTCCAGGTCCTCGAGGTCCTCAGTCGCCGGTGCATCCGTGGCGGAGATAGCTGGCCCGGGAGAAGAGAGAGACGGCCGAGGGGACGAGGGTGAAGGATCATGATCAATAGAAGGAGCGGCTGGTAGAGGTGGTGATGGAGGAATCTCAAGAGGAGGGGATGTGGTGGAGAGAATGGGTGGAGAGGTCGAGTCGGTAGGAGGAAGAGGGAGGTTCGATCCATCGACCTGTGGGAGGTCAGAAGAGAAGTAGGCGGCATTCTCAAAGAATGTCACATCCGCCGAGACGAACTGCTTGCGATGAACAGGGTCAAAGCAGCAGTAACCTTTTTGAGTTGTGGAGTAACCCAAAAAGATACACTTCGTAGCACGAGGGGACAATTTGTCGCGAGTTGCGGCAGGGCTATGAACAAAGGCAGTGCACCCAAAAATGCGGAGTGGTAAGGGAAATGGGTCCTTGGTGGGATAGAGGACGGAAAATGGGGTTTTGCCTTTGAGGACGGTAGAGGGAATGCGATTGATGAGGTAGTAGGAGATGAGGACCGCGTAGCCCCAATAGCTACGTGGAACCTGCATCTGCGTCATGAGAGTGCGAGCGACATCGAGGAGGTGACGGTTTTTACGTTCCGCCACCCCATTTTGTTGGGAGGTATAGACGCAGCTAGTTTGATGAATGATGCCATGTTGCGTACAGAAAGAAGCGAAATCACTACTCAGATACTCTTTTGCATTATCAGAACGAAAAAGTTTTACAGAAGCATCAAACTGATTTTTAATCATATAATAAAATGACGTCCATACAGAAAAAAGTTCGGAGCGATCCTTTAATATATACACCCACGTACATCTAGAATAATCATCAATAAAGGTTACAAAATAAGAACTCCCACGCCCCACGGTGAGGGTAGGGGAAGGTCCCCAAACATCAGAGTGAATAAGGTCGAATGGCTTGGAAGAGCCACGACCTTTCTTAGGAGGAAAAGGGGAATGGTGATGCTTGCCCAGTTGACAGGCATCACAGTTGATAGGAGAGTTCGTGCTGAGGTAGGTGAGGGAACAGTTGGTGGATGAGCCGCGAGGGAGGATGCCCCAGACGAAGGTGCCACTGAAGCAGATCTGTAGAAGCGGGAGAGAAGACGGAAAGAGCGGATACATCATCAAGGAAGTAGAGACCGCCCCTCTCAGTCCCAGTAGCAATCGTCCGCTTGGAGTCCGGGTCCTGAAACAAACAAGAAGAAGGAGTAAATGTTACCGAACACTGAAGTTGTTTGCAAAGAGAAGTAACCGACAATAAATTGCACGGAAACTTGGGCACATAAAGAGTATCTGCCAGGCGAAGTGACGGAGTAACTTGAACCATGCCCGTTCCATGCACTGGAGAGGGAGAACCATCCGCAACGAGAACAGGGGGCAACCGATCATGTGTTTCTAGGAGAGAAAAGCACTGAGGATTGCCCGTCATATGATTAGTGGCGCCAGAGTCGATTAGCCATTTACCTTGGGTAACCACGTGGGCACTACCTGAAGTCGTGGCCACGGAGGCAGATGGCTTGGAAGAAGTAGGAGCATCACCAGCGGGACGAAGATGCGGATGCTTTGTCCAGCAGCGGTCAACCAAGTGTCCTGGGCAGCCACAATGAGTACAAAGGTAGCGAGAAGGGCCACGCCCACCAGAGTTGGTACCACGACCACTAAATCCACCACGATGAGCCTGGTGGGCATAGGCATCCGGAGCCGGAGGAGCGGCAAGCAAGGGGCGTTGGAGCAGAGAGGTAACAGCGGCAATGCGGGCAGCAGTAGCATCCAGGGTAGGAGACTCAGCCTCTCCAAGAATTTGCTGCCGGATCATATCGTATGAGTCCGGAAGCCGCAGAAGGTAACAGACCACTAGGAGTTCCTGGAAGTGCTTCAGCTGAGTGGCCACATCTGCCGAGAGAGGACGATTTTGTAGAATCTCAGCTCCAAGGGCTTGGACCTGTTGGTAAGCGGCAGAAGGGGACATGGACGGGCGAGCAAAGAGATCCGCATAGAGAGTATAGATGCGAGATGTTTGTCCCCCCTTGGAGTAGAGAGCGGCCAAGTGATTCCAAGCTTGTTTTACCGTCTCATCGTGACGGATAATAGGAAGACATTCATCGGACAGGCTGTTCGCCAGCCAAGTATGAACCAGCGCATCATTCGCATCCCAGTCATTGAACAGGGCAGAGTCCGCAGGCGGAGGGTCATCGGTAAGATGATGACGCTTGCGCTGAGAGCGGAGAAGAAAAGTGAATGAGACACTCCAGTCGGGATAATTGGGCCCCAGAAGTTTAGAGACGGTGCCAAGATTCCTGGAAGCAGGAGGAGGAGGAGGAGGCGGTGGGACAACGACAGTAGACGAGGTGGAGCCATCAGAATTGGTCATCCTGGAAGAGAGGTCGCGCGGTTAAGAGGAGAGACCGGGCGAGTAAAGGAAGGAAGAGTTCGCAGCGGTCACAATGAGACCAGCGGCAAGCAATGCCACGACCAAGCTGCGAAGCACAAGAAGAGAAGCCGCACGGTTAGCAAGGGAAACCGGGCGGGAAGAAGAAGAAACCCGCAGCGGTCTTAGGGGAGATCCTGAGCGGCTAGAGAAGCCACGACCGAGCTGCGTTCAAGCAATGGGGAAGAAGACCGCACGACAAGACAGGTCGCGCGAACAGGAGTGCGGGCGAGAAGAAGAGACCGCGAGAGGAAATCGCGAGAAGCAACAGAGGATAGAAGAATCCACAGGAGAAGAGAGCTCGCGCGAGCTGAAAGACAGGCCGCGGCGAGTAGACAGAGGTCGCACGGACAGAAGAAAACACAATCAGGAGGACGAGATCGGTTCCTCTGATACCATGTGCGAATAGAAATATAGAAGACCGGAAAGTGGAGTAATGGAATTTTTATTATCGAAAAAAAACTGAGTATTACAAAGGTATAGCCTCCCTTATATAGAATGGAGGAGATGAGAGAGAATACAAATACCCAATGTGGGACTAAATACACAAATACGTCATCTACAAAGCTAACCGCCAATCCGCCCAGGAGACCGCCTAACCGTGCGGTTAGTAGGCACTAACCGCCCGGTCACCACCAGAGAACACGCCGCCGACCACCGAGATCCCAGAGATTAGCCGGCTGACCGCCCGGCAACCAAACCGCCAGTCTTAGCCGCCTGTCCGCCCAGGTCTATACATCAACACCCATCAACCATCTCCAAGGTACTTCCCTCACCTTTCTGAGCTTCCACCACTAATGGCTGGAACTTTGCATCCACACTGGTCGCCTCCCGAATACGATCGGACAAGTCGCATTGCAATTCTATCCAATTCAACCGAACCATACTAGACTCACCTCTAGCCACACAAATAATGTCAAGGGACTCAAAGTCCCGCACAAACCGCTCATCATAAGCTTCAATCCAGTTCCCTTGCCCAGAATATTTCCTACTCAAGGCATCGGCCACCACGTTGACCTTGTCTGGCGTGTACTGAATCGCCACGTTGTAGTCCCCAAGTAACTCTACCCACCTGCGTTGTCGCATGTTCAAGTGTTTTTGATCCAAAGGATACTTTAGGCTCTTTTGGTCCTTGAAGATCTCCACCTTCGCACCATACACGTAGTGCCGCCACAACCTTAACGCAAAGATTACCGCCGCCAGATCCAAGTCATTGACGGGGTAATTTTCTCATGTGACTTCAGCTGTCTAGACCCATAAGCTATCACGTTGTCGTGCTGCACAAGCGCGTAATTTAAACCGTATCCTGACGCATCACTTAAAATCTGAAATCCCTCAGTCCCACTAGGAAGACTTAGGATTGGAGCAGACATTAATATTTCCTTCAAGGTCTCGAACGCTCGGGCGTACTCTGACGTCCACATAAACTTCTGATTCTTACGAGTAAGGGAAGTGAGGGGCAATGCTATCCGCGAAAAGTTTTCCACAAACCTTCTGTAGTACCCGGCTAGTCCAAGGAAACACCTGACTTCCGTCATGGTTCTCAGAACTGGCCAATCCCTGATGACCTAAACTTTTGCTGGATCCACCTCCACCCCATCACCACTAATTACATGGCCCAAGAATATCACCTTCTCTAACCAGAACTCACTCTTTGAGAACTTAACATAAAGCTGATTCTTCCTCAGGATCTACAAGACCACCCTCAGGTGAGTCTCATGCTCAGCCTCCGACTTAGAGTACACTAGGATGTCATCGATAAACATCACCACAAATGAATCCAAGTACTGGTGAAACACTCGGTTCATCAAATTCATGAACACTGATGGTGCATTCGTCAAACCGAACGACATCACCGAGAATTCGAAGTGATCATACCTCGTCCCAAACGCCGTCTTAGGATTGTCCTCATCCCGAATACACAACTGGTAATACCCCGACTACAAGTCCAACTTGGAGTACACCACCGACCCTACCAACTGGTCGGTCAAGTCATCTATCCGTGGAATCAGATACTTATTCTTGACAGACAGCTTATTCAGCTCACGGTAGTTTATGCACAACCACATACTGCCATCTTTTTCTTTACAAACAATACAGGCGCACTCCACGGCGAAGAGCTGGGCCTAATGTATCCTTGCTCCAACAGCTCCTGCAGACGCACTTTGAGCTCGGCTAGCTCCTTTGGTGCCATCTTAAATGGAGGACGCGACACCGACCTTGTTCCTGGCATCAGTTCAATTGTGAAGTCGATCTCCCGCTGAGGAGGTGCTCCTGGAAGCTCCTCGGGAAACACATCCTCAAATTTTGCACCACCGACACTTCTCTAATCGACAACTTCGTGGAGTGGACCTCCAACAAAGCTACGGACGCTACACCTCCATGGTTTACTGCACACACCAACTGCATGGCCGAAATCAGGGAGCAGACCACTTCATTAAGGCCCTCGAACTTGACTTCTACTTTTCCCTCGCTCCTCAGGGTCACCACCTTTGATAGGAAGTTAATATTGGTCCGCTGCTCTGCAAGCCAATCCATCCCCAAGATCACATCAAACTCGAGTAACGGTAGGATTACCTCTATCAACACGAAGTCAACTCCGCTCACACTCCAACCGATGCGCCCTTTCTTCCTTGTAGTCATGAAAGACCCATTGGGCATGCGCACCCGAACCTCTACATCCGCCGCAAAGGGCCCGACCCCAATTCTCCGAATAAAGCTTTCCGCAAGGAAGGAGTGTGACGCTGCCGTATCAATCAGTACTCTAGCGGGGTAACCGGAAACTAACACGAAGCCTAGCATACACGCAAAAAACACGAAAAAAGGGTCGCAAATAGTTTTAAGATAACAGACGAACTTAAATCATTCGTACCTGTCACCACATCAGGATGAAGAATCGCTTCCTGCTGCTCAAGACTGTATGCTCTAGGCTGCACTAGAAGGAAACACAAAGCATTTTACTTCGTTGTTTCCCCTTCTCCGCAATACTAGGCCCAGAATGCACTGACTGCTCCTGCCTTGGCTCTGGCTCAGCACCACCCTCAGTACAATTTCGAGCTATGTGACCTATCTTGCCACATTTGAAGCACGTCGGTGGTCCTCTGAAACGAGACTCTCCTAACGTAGCACCGCTCTTCTCTCCTGACCTGAAAGGATGTGGCTTCTTCCTCCACCTACTCTCTTCTGACTTCCACTGCGACTGAAAAGGCTTTCCTTCTCCCTGTTTTACTGCATGACCCTTACGACGTTGGGTCCGCTCCATGTCGCTTTTCAGGATCCTAGCGGCTTCAACCAACTCACTGAAACCCACATTCTTTAAAACTGTAAGTGGTTGCCTCAAATTCTCTCTCAACCCATGATATAAAAGGTTGTCCCTCTCCTCATCATCAGCCATGGTCGTCCCCGCATATTGAACCAGACGAGTAATCTCCTGCACATACTCATCCACGGTCCTATCTCGCTGTACTTAGTGCATAAACTGTCTCTTGAGAGCTAACCTTGTCGACGATGGAATATACTTCTTTAAGAAGGCACTTGCAAACTCATCTATGGACGGGGTGTGTTCAGGAAACAGACGGCCGCTATGGCTCACCCACCACAGCTTTGCGTCACCTTTTAACATGAATGCCACAAATTGAGACTGCTTTTCCTTTGGTGTTTCTACTGCTCTCAAGAGTTTATGGATCCTTGCAAACCAGTGTTCGGCATCAGTCGGTGTGCCGACTCCCTCGAACGTTGGAGGATGAAAACTCAGAAAATATTTCATCTGTCGGTCTCCCTGCCCAACGACACCTCTCCCAGCCAGCGGCTCTGCCTGCCTAGCCCCTCCGCTCGGTATGACCGGTGTCGTATTCGGGGTAACAAGAGTCGTTACTTGAGCAACAGGGGTCACAACCTGTGGTGCCGCTGCAGCTTGGGCCGCTATCATTGCCCCTGCTAACAAGCGACATAAATTGGTCGGGGATACACCCATGCCCATAGAACCCGGAGCAGTAGCACTTCTCACCGAATGCTCCTCTCGCGACCTCGACGTCCCCGCATTGTCGCTTCCACCCCAACATAAGCATGATAACAAACGAATAACATTCTATTCACGAAACTGGAATACATTGACACTCATGGTCTCGCAACATACTCCTATGTGGACAACTTCTTTACATGATTTAATTACTCTAAATCGATCACTACCTCAACCTGGACAGAACCTGACTCTGATACCAAATTGTAATACCTCCCTTGCAATGATTATATAATATGGGTCTGGTTGGGGCCCCACAACATATAGACACCACAAATTTAGTATTATAAATTGATATAAAAACATTACCCATCTCAAATCCAGATTTGAACACAACGAAAACATACAACAAAGACTAGATGTTGTCCACGAGTACAAAAGAGTCCAAAATGGCCTCAAGGCCTTACATCATCTAAAAGTCCAAATCAACATCCACATCAAAATAACAGCAATCCTATGCTACTTCGGCATGCAAGCCAAAAAAAACAAAGGAAGCAAAACAAACTACTAAAACAGGAGGAGAAACACTTCATGAGGCTTAGGCCTTTTGGCCGGTGAGCTAGCTCCAGCTTGCGATCCTTGCCCTGTAAAAATTTGTTGTAACGTGGGTCAACAAATGCTGACCTCAACTGTGTAACCAACACCCCTCCTCCCGACCGTCCCTAGCGGACCCCGGGGCACTCCATCACCCTGCAAGTCAGCATTTCGTATGCAAATGTATTAAATCATAAACTAGCATAGAAAACAATAGGTTTTGGTGTCTCAAACATCAAACACGTTTCTATGTTGAACATTTAAATAAAAAGGACTTACAATGCAGTATGTATGCAAACTTGGGTTTCACCCAAGACAGCCCAAGACACCCTATAACGCGTATGATTCTAACACATCATCACATCACATCAATCACATGGGTACTCTCATTTCCCCAAAGGCATACAATCCCAAGAACTCTTGCTGAGACCCCACCCGCGTATGGATCACAACACCATCGGGCTTGTCCATCAACTCCACCGTTCTTGCTAATTTCACCAAGTTAAGCACAGCCAATGCTAAGAACCCTTCTTTGACCTTGCGCGCTCGCGGGCTTCATCACCCGGGCTTGTCCAAAAGCTTGGCGTCCTCGTCAGTTTTCACAAAGAGATTTTCCTTGCCGGGACACCCTCCACGCGTGAATCGCAACATTACGGGGTGAGCCGGCCGACCACAAAGACAAAGTCACGCCTTAGGAATGCATTCAACAAGCATATCTCTCCCCGATCCTAAATCATTAGTCGTCTCACACTAAATTAAGGGCATGACAACGATGTCTTCACCATAAAACAGATCTCTAGCAAGATCCCTAAAATGCACATCAAACATCACCGAATCGGACCACCAGTCATGTTTCGGCTTCACCCACCATGCCTAATCCACTAACGGAGCGAATCTCTAATGCAAAAATATGTCGAGGACAGACACAATCGACCTGATGGTTCTTCTTGAATCAATGTAACCCAAACCCCTCTCATTTGAGAGATCTGGTGGCGAAAAATTACAGGAAATAAAGGCATGAGGAAAAGATGTCATGCACGCATCCTAAGACCAGGATGAGAGATGTCGTTACCTTATGATTCCTCTTCCTAGCCATGGAGACCTTGAGTAGAACGGATGAGAACGTTCTCATTCAAGCCTTCTCCGTAAATCCGGTCTCGGATCGTCGAACGGAATTCTGATGCTCTAACAATGGCGAAAACTGACCTTTTTCCTCCTTCGCTACCTTCCACTCACCCTAGCCGTCAAAAGCCAAGTACTAGTGAAAAGTGAGGGGAGAAATCTCCTCTGCCCTATTTAGGGTTCATGGGAGAAAGATCTGGGTCCTTGGATCAAGTTCCAAGAAGATCAGATGCCCAAAAAAAAAGTCTACTACGAAACATGTTCACGGGCGCCTAAACAGAATCCGCTCTGGTTCTGGACGTCGAGTGAGCTCGACGCCACTCGACGCCTGGCCTGGGGCATCGAGTGATCTCGACGCCACTCGACGCCTGGCCTGGGGCGTCAAGTGATCTCGACGCCACTCGACGCCTGGCCTGGGGCGTTGAGTGATCTCGACGCCTGGCCTGGGGCGTCGAGTGATCTCGACACCACTCGACACCAAACCTCAGGCGTCGAGTGAACTTGATGCCCTACACGTCGCCTACCCTCAGACTCTGGGCACACATTTTTGGGGTGTTACATGACGATCATCAAAAGACAAGTGAACATACAAACAACAAAGCAAGCAAAATATTCTTCTTCTCAATATATCGACGAGCATCACATTACAAAAGAAGTAATGAAGTCTTGTATAAGGTTCGTCCAAAAATTCCTATCTATTTTACAATTAAACATGATCGCACGCAGGAAGTCTTCCGCCGACTAGGTATCGTCATCGTCAGTATCGGCTTTGTTCTTCTACTCGTCCTCGATCTTGACATCGGCTTCTGGCTCCCCGTCATCCTCTCTCTCCTCCTCGTCCTCACCATCCTCGTCATTGTCATCCTCATCCTCGTCCAAGTCTGTGGCAGAGGACATGGAGCGGTCGGGCGAGTTGGACTCTTTGGCGAGCATGCCCGGGATGAGGTCCATCATCGTCAAGTGGGCGGCCTCCAGGCCAAGGTAGCCATCCATCCTTAGCTTGGCGAGGACGACATCACCCGTCGCCCGCGCGATACCGCGACGGATCGGGGGCATCTCATCACCGTGGAGGCGGATATTCTTCCCCATACCAGAAGTACACGCCACCGTCTGCTGTGGCTCGGCAGGGCGAGTTTCCATCTCGGCAATCCGCACTTGGGCGGCCTCCTGCGCGGCTTTGGTGTCCGGAAGCTCTTGCTCCACCCCGGAGACCTTCGCCGTCTCGATCTCAGCTTCCTGCGAGTAACAACAATACTCATCACAGAGTGATTATGCCTAAAATCGCGCATCCAAGCTGAGGTTACCTCATAAAAAAACTTTGCATTGGGCGACCTAAACCCCAGCTCCAGCATCTTCTTTGTCACCACCCTTAGTTGCCCCTGGGCCTCGAGCAACCTCTTTGTCGTGTAGTGGCCCAGCTCGGTAGCTCGCAGGAGCGAGCGAGCAGTCTGATTGGCAAGTTTCCCTGCGCCGATATCCTACAACGACTCGGCGTCCGCGCGATTGTAGAGCGTGAAGGCGACATCGTACGCCTCGTACTTTCCCTCCCAATCTTCCGACCAGGAGGGCAAGTTGGTGCTCAAAGTCACCCGGTGCTCGCGCTCATCCCAGGTCACCAACGGGCGACCATAGACATCCTTGCCGCCGTACCCGAGATTGTAGTTCAGGTGGAAGTAAGGCTCGTTGGCCTCGATAGCATCTTTTTTCTCGTCAAAGATCTCGCGGGAGACCTTCGCCCTCTTCCTCGCGTTTTCTGGGGACTTGGCCTTTCCCTTCCCCTTGTCCATCCTCCTTTACGAGGGGCTTTCTTTCTTGCCAGGACACAGCTGACCTTTAGTGCTCGCAGGCGGATTGACTGTGGGCTCTAGATCTTCCTCGAGGTCGAGGAGCGGGTTTACCGAGCTCTGGCGCGAAGGCGCGACCTCCTTTGCCAACGGGAGGGGTTCTTGCGGGAGAGTTCGAGAAGCTACAAAGAAGATAAAAAGCAGTTAGTCGCCGCGACAAAGCATGATGCACGTCAAAAGCAGCGAGTATAGAAGAATATCGCCCAAACATTTACCTTCACCCGAGAAGACCTCACCCAGCTCGTTGACGTGCAGCCGCCAGTGGACGACATCAAACTTGCGGCCACAGAAAACTTCGACAAGTTCCTCGCGCGGTCCCTTAAGAAAAAGGGGCAGGAAGGCGGCCTTCGTCGACTGCTGTGGTCTGCGAGGTACTCCGTCAAAGTCGCCCGAGACGACGGCCAGCCATTCACCCCAACGATGAACCTTATTCACCGTGACGACGGGGGTGCATGAGTGGCCGCTGAAGAAGATGATGCCCTCACTAGTCGCTACGAAGGCGAAGATCTTCCGAAATACGGAAAGGTCGAAGGCAATCTTCTCTGATGCAGGAAGCAGAGGAAGCCCATGATCATCGCCACGTCGTTTGGGTTGATCTGGGCAGGGACTATTCCGAAATACCTAAGTATCTGGCAGTATTCCGGCCATAAAGGAAGCCGCAGGCCGATCTCGAAGTGGCGGAGAGGGAGGACGAGCTCGCCGTACAGAACGGTGTTAAGTCGCTCAGCCCGTGCAGGAATCTTGGCCGAATATCCTTCTGGCAAGTGTCTCTTCTTGAAATCCTCCAAGTCCCTTTCTTCAGCGGCGAATTTTTTGAAGATAACATCAGTGAAGTTCCTCGCGTGGGCCATACGACGAGCATTAGCATCGTCTCCAACCGCAGTGACGAGCGAGATTGAGGGGTGACGAGTATCAAGAACGAGAAAGGCAAAGGTCGAGAGAATTCGCGAGCAAAGAAGGAATTTTGCAACAACGTAATTAAGGCGCACCTAGCCTCTCTATTTATAGGTGGAGGCCAGGAGGGGGTATGGGGTGCCTTGTGCGAGTATTCTTCAAAGTCTCTACCTACCCATCACACCTAGAAACCCGCCAAAACCCTACCTCGTGAGGATTCAATCAGAAAGGCGCTAACTCAGCTCGAGAAGTCGCAGAAAAGAATGAAATGAAGACATACATCAACACAGAGAAAAGTAAGTTGCAAACCCAGCGCGACATCTAAGCCCGCCACTTATATCAAATGAATACTCGCAAATGTTCATTACAATGTCTCCAAGGGCGAGAAAAAAGACAAAGAAAAATCCTAGTTTCTAGGAGGCCGCTGCTCTCGAAGAGCAGGATGTCACCCGACCCAGCCCATATCGCGTGCGTGCCGGTAGTGCTCGCTCGCCACGACCATCACATCGTCGCCTGGGCGTAGCTGTTCTTCCATCCTCTCCAGCCTCCCTGCTGAGCCCATCCTCGCCCACATCCCGGACAACTCCTTGTGGTGAAGAGGCTGGCGATGCTCAGTCATGGATTGTCGCTGCTCCAGCACGTTTATCATGTGGAAGCGGGACTCATAACCAACGAGCCTCTCCGAGAGCTCCTCCATCTTCGCCATCCGAACCTCCAAGACAGAGATCTTGCGATGAGGGTCACAGATGACAAGCTGATTGAACTTCGCCTTCAGCTCCATGTAAGCGCGAGCAGCCGCCTGACGATACTCGTGGGCTGGGAGGTAGAGGGCATCAATAAAGGCGCCCCCGGGGTTGAAGGACGACCTGTCAAGCAAAGGGAAAGTCGCACATGTCAGATTAAAATCGCAACATAGAAGTGATCTACCAATCCAATAACAAACAAGTTTCCCAGTCGAGGAGATCGAGATCGACGGGGGGAAGGGCTGCGGCGAGTTGAATCTCGCGAGCCCAACGATGAGCCTCCCGGGCGCTCAGCGGCTTTCCCCTGGCCGCGACCTCCGGAATCTTGCCCACCTGTCCTCGGCAAAAAACAGTGTGAGTATCGTCCTCCCCGACCTTGCGACGAGCTCGCGGGAGTGTTCGAGGGAGCAGGAGTCTTTTGGGGCCGAGCATCGGTAGGCGCAGAGGTAGTCGGCAATAAAGGCGACGACGGGAGAGGAGTCCTCGCCAAGGGCTGAGACGAGCCCGTCACAAGGAGAGGGGCCTTGCTCGTCCTGGGACGCGAGGTCTTCTCCGTGGGGATATCTCTGGTCCTCGCCTCAGGGACTTGTGGTTCCGACCGCTTCTTCTTCGAACCAACGCTGATCCGAATGAAGTGACTAGGTCACGGCTCCTGCTGAGCCTCAAGCGCGACTAGAGGAATTGATCGCAGTGGAGGCACAGCTAGATGCTCGCCCGAAACCTCGGTAATCGGCAGTGGAGCTGCGAATAGCAAAAAGGCGTTTAAAGCGACAATCAAGAAAGTTGCGGCATCTTGAAGCAAACAACGGCGAGGTCCTAACCTCGCGAGGCAGTGAGGTCTGACTGCTCCTGGGCCTGGGACCCCGACGAGGTTCGCGACATTAGGAGAAGGCGACAGAGGATTGCGAGAAGATTCAGGCGCGGGCTGTTCAGCATTGTCGCCCAGGCCTAGCTCGTCGAATATCTGTTGAGTGATAGCATGAATCTCGGTATTGTCGGTCGGAGTGGCGACATCCTCAGCACCAGGTGGTGGGTTCTTCTTCTTGGAGGCGAGCGATTTCTTCAATTTCTTCTTCTTTGGAGGAGGAAGTTCTGCGTGATCGCCGCCATCTCGGGGCCTTTTTGACTTTTTAGGAACCAAAAATCTAGACAGTGCAACAATGCTCACATTGTAGACTTCCTCGGCAGATTGCGACATCTTGTGCGAGTTCAGAAGGTATGGCACTAGGAAGGGCCACCCCCTATTTATAGAGGTCAGGAGGCAGCCATAGGTCGCGACCAATCCAGATACTCGCCGGAAGCAACTCGTCGAATAAGTGTTGGATGTTTCTTTCCAAGCTCCTATATCGCTCGCAAAGAGCGGGGATTGTTACAATTCATATTTGTCGAGGGTGGGCCCACTCAAAGCCATGTCAACAAAGGGTCAAAGTCAATAAGTCAAGACAGAAGTCAGAGTCAGCATCCAAGGCAGTAGAAGGCCTAAGTGAGTATGACGAGCTCCCCTCGCACACTCGCCGAGTAGGCGACTAGGGCCGATAGTCTCCCAGGCCAGGCGAGTTCCCCCGGAAGTTTCCTAGTCGCCGGGTGGGGGTTGGGCTATAAATAAGACTCCCCCACCCTCTGGTTTTCCTATAAATAGGACCCTAGGGGTACAAGGATATGGATCTCAGATTCTCGCGTAGAATCTCGATTGACCCTCTTTTTTGGACTTTTGACTGAACTTTTGGATCCTGCTATCAAGGACTTGAGTCGTGAGACAGTGATCATCCCCATGGTCTCCATCTTGAGATAATCTCTAGTTAGTGTCCACCTTGCACCCTGCTCGACCATCTTTTGGTTGTGGAGGGGAAACTTCTTCTAAGCATCCGGGTACGTGGTGGGATCTCCTAGCTGCAACACCTGGGGTCCTTTTAGTTTTCTTCCTATTTCTGTGTTCTAGCCCGTCAAGTCGTCAAGCCCGACCGCTGGACCAATAAACTTAGGCTGCATTGATCCGAATCTTGGAGTAGAGAATTTTCCCTGCATCAACACATATAATGTTAACATAAATTAAAGGAAAATACATCACGATCTTTTTAAAATTCATGTCAGCTGATATATTCGAACCATTTGGATATGTCAGCTGCATTGATCCGAATCTTGAAGTAGGGAATTTTCCTTGCGTCAACACATATAATGTTAACATAACATAAAAGAAAATACATCACGATCTTTTTAAAAGTCATGTCAGCTGATATATTCGAACCATTTGGATATGCCGACATATATTTTACTAAATGACAACCTATTCTTTTAGGGGAAAATGCCGTTTTGTTCTCAAAATTGACATATCGGTATACATTTAAAACACTCAACAAACTTAATATATTGGTCCAATGACAACTTAAAAAAAGATCATTGCTTGACTCTACCCATCATTTTTGTCCAAAATCCTCTACCAACTCTACTTGCCCCAATAACTTTACCTCACTGTGTGTCTGAGCATGAGTAGGTGATGCTGTTAAATTTGACACTGATTATGAGCATGATGATTCTGTGTATGAGCCTTAGGTTTAGTTCTTTCTCCCCAACCTATATGATGATTCTGTGCATGATGATTAGCATCTTCCTTTGCTAATGTCCTTTTATCACATTTGACCGTCTATTCCGTGCTATAATCAACAGTTTGTTGTAGTGATTGTGCATCGACGAAGTAGCCTGTAAAAAACAAAGGAAAAAATATCAGTAATGTAAATTTAAAAAAAAGGTATAGATTGCCATAAGCATCCACACCAATTGTTAGATAAGGAGGGTTAAACATTGGATAGTAGTAAGGAGCATTGAAGCATACCGTACTATTGTTAAAAAAAAAACTTCTCCAATGATGACAGAAGAGCATTGAAGCCAAATGGATACATGTTGATAACTTACATGTGCAGTAAGCAAAAGTCCTGTGGATTTCCAAACAGCATGCAAGCGGCTACAATGTAAAGTTGTATCCACTTGCAGGTTCAATGTAGAAACAAAACTTCAATATAATTTAAACTGTGCTTCTGTCGCACCCAGACGTCTTGTGCTGATTGAATTCATTATTTTAATATTGATAATTGACTGAAAATACAAGAAACCCGATCTCCTCTCTGACTCTGCTTTCCTAAAATAATGAAAGGAATAAAGTAGTGAAACAGTGATATATTATCGCCCACAGTTGATGCAGCACTTGATCAACTATAATCCATATCAATTGTAGTGTTTAGGCAATAAGCAACTCTTGAAAGTGCTTATTGCAGATTTAGATGTAGAACTTTTCTAGGTTGAATTACTATATCATGGATTCAGATTTGAGATTTATAATGCAATATGATATAGTTTATATCATATCAATAATTATATTTGCATTAGATTTGATAACTATAATGTAATATATACATATCAATAATTATATTTGTATTTTCTGTGTTCAGTACTTGGTTGATTGAATATCACCCTTGTCCATTATCCACCCGCACACATCTCAACTTCAGAGCCATATCGATGATTAAGGAGCTTGGTAGTTAAGCAAAATAATCAAATATCTAATGCAAGGTTATGAAACTATAATGTTGAAAACTTAGCCTCTATTTGGGATTTCAGTGCCGTTTTAAAAAAATAGCAATTCAAAATGGAGATGCTAAACTGTAATTTTCAAAACTGATGCTTTGTTTGAGTAACCTTTGTTCCACTGGCGGTTTAAATTGTATTTAAAATTATCTCAGCACAATTTTTATTTATTTTGGGGCGATTTTTTATGAATATTTCATAACAAAAATAAGTATTATATGTGGTATTCCTACAAAATTGTAGGTATACTTTTTTTATTCCAATTTAATTGATTAAATAATTTTAAAAATAGATGTTGAACGGTCGTTTTGAAAGGGAGAAAGGAAGCTCTTTGGGTCCATTCCAAAATGGGAAAAAATGCCGGTTTTAAACCAACCATTTTAAAATGATAGGAAAAAGTCGGTTGCCAAACTCTCAAGGTCTGGCCCGGTTAGAATGGAATGAAGGCAAAACGAAATGTCAAACAGAGCCTAAAGGATGGATTGTTAGGAGGAAAAAGTATCATTCCAGTTGACTGGTTATGGAGCCCAGAAAAATAATTAAATTGCAATCCAAGGCCAATTTGAAGGAGTTTCATAACATGGATTAAGGAGCTGGGTAGTTAAGAAAAATGACTTAGTGGCAGTAAACAAACCAAGCACTTATACAAATTGAACAAACAGTTAATTTGCATTTCTTATTGTTAATGAAGTTCTTTACCTTTTCCTGTTCTTGATGAGCTTCCATTCCTCCCTTTATATAGTGCCCTTTCTCTTCTCTTCTCTTCCATTGCACCTCGCATTGTATTATAAGGATTTACTCTAAATCACAATACAAGGCTACTTAGACATTTTGTTCTGCGTATGATATTCTCATGATATATCTACTTGTTATTACTTATTAGGGCTCTTATCCTGGCCAAAGCTAAAATTGATGTTAAGCTTTTGAAAATTTTTTCCTTTCAACTTTTAAGCAAATTAAACTGGATCCCAAATGTTCACCGTTGATATGCTTAGTAAACTTGTTTTTCCCATCGGTGAGAGTTGACGATATCCATGTATTATCTATTATGCTCGGTCTACTGTGGGTGCGCTATAGGTCTGCAGACCAGTGACCCCAACCCATCTCCATGGATTTGATTGGCCGCAACCACTAATTCCAATGACGGGTTGTTGAGGCTAGGGCTTGAACCACATACCTCTGAGATTAGGGAGCTCTAAACTGGTCCTCATCACCAATTGAGTTGCGGCCAATCAGATCCGTGGAGATGGGTTGGGTTCACTGGTCTGCAGACTTGCAACACACCCATATTAGACCGGGCATTACATTATCATCCCAGTAAGCCAACTTATTATTTTGGTAAATCACTTTGTAAAAGGATTGATTCCTAATCATCTCACATGTTCTTATTCATTATATTGATGTGCTAGTCATTCGTTGCATGATTTTACTTATGTATATTTGCTTACCTTGTATTGAAATAGACTCGCCCTCATGCGACTGTGGAGGTAGAGATAGCAGAAGATATGCAACTGGTTCACTTTGATTTTAATAGGTATTGAGTTGCTCTTAGCTTTTTCATCTTCTTTTCATTTTTTAGGTTAGGTTATTAATCTTTACATTTTGTTCTGTGATGTCTTCCTTATTTTAGCAACCACAGTGTATGTATGATAGTCTTAGAATCCTAGTTGATGGTGACTAATAAAAACTTGCAATTTATTTGTCTATGATGATATTACCATTTTAAGAAGAATTATCAAAAAATTGCAAAGATGATCCTGAAGCCTAGTTGCTCATCACTGTTTTAACTACTGAAAAGAAGGGTATTTTTTTATATAATTTAAAGAAGACATACCTAGACTTCATTGATATGAAACATAGTACGATAGGGTGGATTTTCAAGGGGCTAATTCACGCCACTCAATTTTTTATAAATTATGTATTGTATTTGTTGGAAGGCGAGTCTCGGCCCTCCGGTTGAGGTGTTGTCGCATGACCTTGAGGTCACGGGTTCGAATCCTAGAAGCAGTCTCTTACAAAAATGCAGGGTATGGTTTGCCTACATTTCACCCTTATGGTGGGACCCTTCCCCAGACCCTCACCGCGCGGGGGATGCTTTGTGCATTGGGCTGCCCTATGTACTGTCTTTGTTCACTCTTATTTTCCACGAGCACACAGAAGAGAAGCAAAAGGAGAGTTTTAAGGTAATAACGACTTTTATTCTATTTTCCTAATTATGGTATGCCTTTATGCAGTACAAAGATCCTTCATATAATAGTGGTTTGGGGAATAACTTATTATCTTAAGGATATTGAATGAAGAGCTTCATAAGGCCTATGTAACATGCGGTTGGGATACGGGAAACGTGTTTTAAAAAAGAAACTATGATACAAGAAACGTTTTTTTTAATTTATTATTTAAATATAATTATTAATTACTATGAAAACAAAAGACATGTACATATCTTGAATTATTAGAAGGTAATTTTATAAGACTACAAGCATATATAAACTAATTGCGTATAACAATAAAAAGTTGAAAACTGAAGGCATTGTGTAGACCTAAAATAGTGAAATGAGAGTCTTTAGTTTTTTCAAGAAAAAACTATAAACATGTTATAATTTGAGGTGATTTCAGCATAAAGTGATTGTATTTTTTTCTTTCTGCATTCTGTATAAATCTAAAAAACGGCTATAATTTGATCGCTTGTAAATTGTAGTATAAAAACAACTATAAGTTGATCACTTGCAATTTCACAATCAGTAAACTGGAAAGATTAAGAAAGCCTGCAGAAAAAACAACTAAAGTAGAAGAAAAAAATTGCAGATATTATAAATGATGGAAATAATGAAAATTAAAGGCTTTGCATAGACTTAAAACAGTGAAATGAGAGCCAACAATAAAAGTACTTCATGGGAATGATAAAGAATTCGTGCGGTACCATAAACGTCGAAGAGCGGGAGAAATTCGTAGAAGGCGTGAGGAAATGTCGGCTCCGAAGAGGAGCAAGAGGCCTAAGGAGAAGGGGCGTGAATAAAGTGATTGTATTTTTTCTTTCTGCATTCTGTATAAATCTAAAAAACTGCTATAATTTGATCACTTGTAAATTGTAGTATAAAAACAACTATAAGTTGATCACTCGCAATTTCACAATCAGTAAACTGGAAAGATTAAGAAAGTTTGCAGAAAAAACAACTAAAGTAGAAGAAAAAAATTGCAGATATTATAAATGATGGAAATAATGAAAATTAAAGGCTTTGCATAGACTTAAAACAGTGAAATGAGAGCCAACAATAAAAGTACTTCATGGGAATGATAAAGAAATCGTGCGGTACGAAGGCGTGAGGAAATGTCGGCTCCGAAGAGGAGCAAGAGGCCTAAGGAGCAGGGGCGTAAAGAGTAAGAGGCGTGAGAACCCGCCGACGTCAGAAGAGGACTGGGAGGCGTGAGGAAATGATGGCAACGGGAATAGGCTTTGAGAAGTCATCAAGATATAAAACATCCCTTCCGCTCTCCGTTGTTATTTGACGCTGAACGCGTATCCTGCAAGTAGGATATGCGTTTCCTCCTTTTTTTATTAAATTTTAATGTGGGGAGTGGGGACGTTTCAGAAATGAGTTATCACGCGTTTTCGAACGTTTCCCGTCCCCGATACATGCTCAAGCCAATACGCGAGGCATTTTTAAGTATTCATGCTTCATAGCATAAATTCAAAAGCCCAACTGAGATCATGGTTGTCAGGATCGCGATCCGAATCATAGGATCTTGCGATCCTACGATCCAGATTTTGTAAATCGATCCAGATTTTGTAAAGCGATCCTCGATCAAATCCTACCATCAGATCTGATCCAACCGCAAAACAATCACATCTAGGATCTCGATCCTGACAATCTTGACTGAGATGCCTTCAACTGGTTTTATTTTTTTTCCAAATTTAATTGCATAACTCCTTCATTTTAATCCACTTCAAGTTTCCAATATTAGCTGCTTCAAACTAGAAGCACTTGCAGTTTGCATGAAAACTCGGTCGTTCATGCCTTGTGATTATTTTGACTTATTTTTTGGTGTTGCAGTATGATAACTCCAGTATCTTCGTCTTCACATGGTAACAAAAGAAATGTAACCTTGTACTTTTGTGCTTGTTCCTTGCTACATTGGATTCTTTATTAGTTGTATACTTGTATTGACAATTTGTTATTGTTAGAATTAATCTTAATTATATCCCTTCTATTACTCCTTTATAAATATGATGAGTCCTCACATTATAATAATTATGTTTTTATTTTCTTAACGTGGTATCAGATCAGTCCTATTCCATGTCTCAGCCTTAAATGCACGCTTCGCGTTCGACTTTTGTTCGCAGCCTCTGATCGACCACCGTCGAAGACCTCTCACCTGCCTTCCTCTCTCCATTTCCGACCATCCATCATGACCTTCTCCCCTCATTTCTGCAGTCACAACGCCGATCGGCTCCCGAGAAAGGTACCATCAGTCGTTCATCACTGGCTCACAGGATGCTACTTCCGACAAAACTTCTGGTGCTCCGATTGACTCCAAATCTTGGGGAAAATTTCAATTTGATCTTCTTATCATGATACTGGTTTTCTAGAAGATTCCAATGGTTGGATGCTCCCTAAAATTAGATCTAGGTATTTTATTTTCAAGAAGAGGAAAGCTCCTTCCTCAGACAGGATGCCTTATTTGACCTCAGAGTTTTGAAGACTTGTTTTACATTGCTTTCCATTGTTCTCTTGGAGGAGTTTTGTTGGAGAATTTTATTATATCGTACGTGCTTGATTCTGGTAGCTCTATGACCCCCGCTAGATCTACACGGGTTGATCGAGATCACAATTTTTTTCAGATCTCTACGATTTGTTTGGATGACACAAATTACTTGTCATAGTCCCGCTCTATTACCCTGACCTTAAAGATTTGACATCTCTTTGTCTATATCAGTGGCACCACCAATGAACCAGCTAGGAACTCTACAAATTGGCGTAAATAGGAGTCAAAAAACTCCCTTGTTATGTCTTGACTCCACAAATTTCATGCAGGAGTCCATTACTCGGAATTACCTTTTCTTGGACAATGTTGCTGACATATGGAAACGCGTTGAGTTTTGTTACTCCCTTTGGGGGAATGCGGCCCAGATTTACCAACTACACCGCAAGATCTTTCTTCTCCGGCAGGATGTCCGCTCCCCAACTGCTTACTATTTTGAGTTTACTCACCTGAATCAGGAGTACGATCATTTTAACTCTCTTGTCATGGTTTGTAATGCATATGAGCTCTTGATCAAGGTTCACGAGGATCGTATCATGTTTTTGAGTTCCTACATGGGTTGCAAAAGGATTTTGATCAGATTTTCGTCCAAATTTTGGGACGTGTTCCTATCCCTTCACTTCCCAAAGCTTATAACATTGTACAATAAGCGTTTGACCGCATGCAGTCTGGGAACACCACCATTGTTTACTGAAGGATCAACATTATAGGCTTATCAACTCAATTTTGGAGGTCGGGTTTCTTATGATTTCAAGTCAAAGTCTACAGATAAAGATTACCTGACTTGTGATTATTATGACAAAACTCACACAGAAATCACTCCCTCACACGAGGTGGTTCCACGGAATCACTCAACAAGTAAGGAAGTCACAAACTGAACAAACCTAAAACTCGCTCGCTCTCACACTAAAGGATCCACGAAATCTCTATCACTCGCGGTGGATCCATGAAATCTCTAACGCTCAAGTGGATCATGATTCCCACAATGGAATCAAAATCCAAATTTTCCTAACTCAACAGTTCAACATTATTGAAGAAGAGCAAGAAACTTAATATTACTGTTCATCAATATTAATAATTGAAAATCAACAACAATATCTCACGGGAGCAATCTCAAATGCTAAATCACTGTTCATCTTCCCCTAAATTCCAAAATAGGAATTCTACAACCCAGCAACAGGAAAGCTTTCATCAATCTTCACCCTAACACCTACAATTGCTCACACAGAGCATAATCACGCCTAATCTCTAACAAGAATTCACACAGAAATCCTCACACAACTATACTCCTACAACTACGGGAAGTTCTCAAACTTTTTCAACGAGAATCACACAAGCAGCAATCAATTTCAATAATCTTCAACACCAACACAAATACAGACACTTCTCCCCTTTATAGGGTTTTGAACAAACTGACAGAAAAAACGAAAAAGGAAACCTGTACACGAACAGCCATGGCGGTTGCTGGATCGACATCGTAGGGCTGGCAATGCTTCTGGGCGCGCGAAAGAGGCAGGTGAGCTCGACGTGGGCAGAGGGATGACGCGACGTGGGGAGCAATCTCAAATGCTAAATCACTGTTCATCTTCCCCTAAATTCCAAAATAGGAATTCCACAACCCAGCAACAGGAAAGCTTTCATCAATCTTCACCCTAACACCTACAATTGCTCACACAGAGCATAATCGCGCCTAATCTCTAACAAGAATTCACACAGAAATCCTCACGCAACTATACTCCTATAACTACGGGAAGTTCTCAAACTTTTTCAACGAGAATCACACAAGCAGCAATCAATTTCAATAATCTTCAACACCAACACAAATACAGACACTTCTCCCCTTTATAGGGTTTTGAACAAACTGACAGAAAAAACGGAAAAGGAAACCTGTACACGAACAGCCATGGCGGTTGCTGGATCGACATCGTAGGGCTGGCAATGCTTCTGGGCGCGCGAAAGAGGCAGGTGAGCTCGACGTGGGCAGAGGGATGACGCGACGTGGGGAGCCCGTGCCTGGTGCAGCGCCAAAGTCGGGGGAGGAAGCACGCACATCGCGTGCCGCTGGCGTGACCTATATCTGCGGCTGGATCCGGAAGCCGGGAAGATGAACAGCGCCTGCCTGTGCTCTGGATCGGGAAGGGAATAGTGAACCGGGGCTGGGCCGGTTCATTTCTTCTTTAACCTATACTTAATCTTATATATATATATAAATATATATATATTAATAAGTGTGTAAATATACTCCCAAAGCTACACGCGCAGGCGTGCAACGACATTGCTACGCACACAGGCGTGCGACAAACTAAAAATTGACAACATAAAACTTGCAAAAAAAAATGCAATAAACATAAACTGAAAATGCGACGTCGGGCATTTTTCGGCGACCTGATCTAGGTTGGTCTCCACCACCTCGTCATACTTGGTATACATGCTTCAGCTTACATGGCTTTCCTCCTCCTAGGGAAGGATCTACATCACGTGGTGGTCGCGACCATGGTAGAAATCCAAAGAGAAACTCTCCATCATATCACTCAGCTCATCTGATTGAGGATGCTGAGGACATCGTTCCTGGACATTTCTGTTCTACTCCCACTCCTGAGTCGTTCTCTTTTTTGCTGATGTGATGCATGCTCTTCACATGTTAATGCATGTTTCACTTCTGATACTATCACTTCCTCTACTTCCTCACCTTTCCTTGCTCACACAGGTACACCAAGTGCCCACTCTGCTACTACCCATCCTTCTACTTATTGGATTATCGACTCAAGAGCCACTGATCACATGAACGGATCAGCTTCAGATTTTGTGTTCTATTCCCCTCTTTCAGTGAGCATTGTTGATCACTCTTTCTCCTCCATTGCTGGAAAATGATCCATCTTTTGTTCCTCATCACTTTATCTTTTGTATTTCATGTTCCAAATTTTACCCGTAGTTTACTTTCTGTTAGTCATTTGACTAATTTTCTTCAATGCTCGGTTACCTTTTTTTCCTTCTCATTGTGTCTTTCAGGATCCGAAAACGGGGAAAGTGATCCGCTTTGGTAGCATGCAGGATGGCTTGTACATATTTGAATTCTCTTGTGGGTCTCCATCTTTGCAAGCTCTCCACACTATGCGGACCTCCGCGCTACTCACGTGGCACCGTCATCTTGGTTATCCCTTTGTCGTTACCATGCAGTATTGATTTCATTCTATTTCTTTTATGTATTTTAAAATTTTTGTTTGTAATGTATGTGTTGTTGCCAAATAACATTGTATTTTTGTTAATCATGTTTCGTTACCCTGTATTACTCTTCATATCATTCATACTGATATTTGGTGACCTTGCCCCATTACCTCAATTTCTAGATGTCATAGGTTTATTACCTTTATTGACTATTTTCTCACACTACTTTGGTATATTTGATGAAAAATAATAGTGAAATGTTTTCTAATTTTCAGAAACTTCATAACATAGTTTCTACCCAATTCTCCGCTATTATCAAAATTTTATGAAGTGATAACGGTCGAGAGTATATCAGCTCCCCTTCTGAACACTACCTTGCTGATCAGGACATTATCCATCAAACTTCATGTGTTCACTCTCCTTTTCATAATGGGGTAGGTGAGTGAAAAAACTGCAACCTCTAAGAAGTTTCTCGTTGTTTACTATTCACTATTAACCTCCCTAAATTCTATTGTGATGTCATTCTCACGACTATTGTTATGGGCCTGTGCAGGGTGTGACGATGTGTGTTTGGGATGACGTGTATCAGTTGTTACATTGTATCTTTATTTTTGCGCACTTTTATTTCTCTTTTTATTTTCACGCATTTTATTTCCCATGCATTATTTAGCCCAGGTTAGGCGCATATTTGGCAAATTTTCTTAAATCCTTCCCTCTCACTATATTTTGGTGAGGAGGATGAGCTTGATGGTTATGATGATAAAAATCTTAATTCTCTTTCTCTCGAATCTTCTTCTCCTCTCATCTTCTTGGTTAGGGCTAGGGTTGAGCTCGGCTCCCGACTTTCCTCCTCTCTTGGTCAAGCTTGATTCCCCTCTGTCCTCCTCTCTTAGTCGAGTTCGACTCCCTTTGTATATTCTGCCATTGGGAAGGCTAGGTCAAGGAAGGGTCGAGACGATCCTCTCCGAGATTTCTCCCTCTCAAGACCACACACCCTCTCTCAACCAGAGGCTCATAACATCTTGGTATTAGAGCGTCATTCCTCCTGTAACCGCAGTACCTGGCTCCAAACATCGCACACTGTCGAACATCGACATTGCGACACCTTGTGTCCGTCGGTTTCCCCCTCTAACAGTGCCAATCGACCGGCTGCCAATCCTTCCGCCTCAACAACTCCAGTTCCGGCCTTAACAACTCCAGTTTCCAGCCTCGACAACTCCATTTTTAGCCTCGACAATTTCAGTTCTATCCTCAACAACTCCTGTTCCAACCTCGACAATTCCAGTTCTACCCTCGATAACTCTAATTTTGAGAGTTTCCATCTTGATATGGATACAACTGTCTCTCGCCTGCCCTCGTCGATTGTCGCACGACTCCGCTAGTTGTTTCCATCTTGATATGGATACAACTGCCGAACAATCCGCCAATGAACCTTCCGCACGACTCCATGACCCTTCCTTGCTCGACTCCAGCGGTGGGTTTCCCTTCTCCAACCCTCATCTATCTCCGACGAACCTACGAGCCCTCCCACACCACTGCTCATCTGCTTCCACGCTCACTTGAGTGCCCAGTCAGCAACATCAGAGCTTCTAGCCCACTGCACCCATTCAATCATCTTCGGACAACCCCCCCACACCTTCTGCAACTATTGAAAAGGGAGTTTTTACCTTTGCTCACATCATGGATGTCATGCAAAAGCTGATGGCTATTCAGGTTCAACACCAGGCCTTATCGTAGATTTGACTACCTGCTTAGGCTTACCCCTGCTGGGAACCTCCCAGCCATCTCCCCAACCTGCAACGAGCTCTAATCATGGCAGAATGCCGTTAGTCACGCCCTCCGAGTTCCACGCACCTTTGTCCAGGGGAGGCAGTGTTTCATGTTATGTGATGTCAGATTTTCCTATTTGACGGCAGAAGCGATCCCCTGACATGGCTTACGCGCTGTGAGCACATCTTCGTTAATCAGCTCACGCCATTGGAATATTGAATCAGATTGGCTTCCTTCCATCTCTTGGGCTCGATACAACTATGGTATGACCAACTAGCTCAGGAGACCCCTACTTTGACTTGGGCCACCTTTAAGCATTCCTGCCATCTGCGTTTTGGGCCATCTCTTCGCAACAATCCCTTGGGCGACCTCGTCAATCTCAAATAATCTGGACCATGGATCAATTGGTGATCTTCTAGATGTTACTTTCCTGTGTTCATTTTATCTTGCAAGTTCATCAGGTGTCTATCTTCACGGCCAGCTTGTACAATTGGTGCGATGTTGAGTTCCACAACATGCAGGATCTTAGCACATCCATGAGCCTCACCCGCATTTGTGAGAAACGTCTTCTCATGGACCCCCCGTATGGCAGACACCACGACGAGTACGAGAACGGTCAGCGTGAGGACACACACTCCCCGTTCTAGCTTTCCGCCGGCCCCTCTTAAGAGTAGAGAATCCAGCGTCAGCCCAACCATCAAGCGACAATCACGGGTAGGATAGCAGAATATCATGCATAGGACCTTTGTTTCAACTGTGAAGAACCATATTCGACCGAACACATGTGCATACATTTTTTGCTCGAAGTGGACGATCCCCCAGATCATGAGGACAGAAATACCGGCTCAGTGGGATCCCCATACTTTAAGATTGAGGACAAGCTTGATCCGAACAAGGGAGATGCTATGGGCCCACGCCGGGGGTGACGACATGTGTCTGGGATGACTTGTATCTACGATTATATTGTATCTTCATTTTCGAACACTTTTATTTTTCTCTTCATTTTCACACTCTTATTTCTCACGTATTATGTAGCCCGGGTGAGGGGCATATTTGGTAAATTTTGTTAAACCCTTCTCTCTCAGTATATATTGGTGGGAAGGGTGAGCTTGATGGTTATGATGATAAAAATATTAATTCTCTTTCTCTTGAATCTTCTTCTTCTCCTCCTCACATCTTCTTGGCGAGGGATAGGGTTGAGCAAGACTCCCCTCTTCCCTCCTTTCTTGGTTGAGCCCGATTTTCGTTGCATCTTCCGTCATTGGGAAGGCTAGGTCAAGAAAGGGTCGGGACGATCCTCTCTGAGATTTCTCCCTCTCAAGACTGCACACCCACTTTCAATCAGTGGCTCATAAGACCTGCCTTTCTCATCAACAGCCTGCTCTCTCGGGATTGGGGCACCAAACCCCTATTATCATCTTAGGGATTACCCCAACTACTCTCCAACCAAAAACATTTGGTTCTGTGTGACTTGCTCACATACATTCTCTGGGCCGGTCTAAACTTGACCCTTGTGCTCTTAAGTGTGTGTTTATTGGCTACTCTCCTATTCAAAATGGTATAAATGTTATCACCCTTCGACCAAGAGGATCATTGTCACAGTAAATATTACATTTGGTGAATCTAGGCCTTATTATGCGACCTCACTTCAGGGGCAGTCTACACCTACGAAAGAAGTGAGCTCCCCTACTATATACTTACCGATCCCTCCATACTCCATTCCTCCATGTACTCAAACTCATGATGAGACTCACAATCTGAGGGAGTTTCCTCATAAAGAACGAGAGCTACATGGGTACAACAGATGGAGTAAAGGTCCTACCACGTACACTCATCCCTTCCATTCTCAGAGCCAAATCCATCGACAAATTCCTTTGAAATTTTCATTGCCCTCAGTAAATATATCAAATCTTGCACCCATCATTCATTGTCTGATTATGTTTCCTATGACTCTAATTTATTCACATAAAGCCTTTGTATCTTCTCTTGCATCTATTTTTATTCCATCCTCATGGTCGGAGGCTCTTGGGCATCAAAAGTGAAAAGAGACAGATTGAAGAAGTGTTGGCTTTGGAAAGAAAATCATACATGAGATTTAATACACATCTCACATGGAAAGAAGATCGTTGGTTGTAAGTGTGCGTTCATTGTGAAGCAAAACTCTGAAGGTATGGTGGAATGTTTCAAATAGATATTGGTGGCAAGGGGATATACTCTGACCCTGGGTATTAATTATCAAGAAACTTTTGCCTTGTAGCAAAAATAAACTCTATAAGGGCCTTGCTATCTTGTGCTGCGTGCATGGTATGAGATCTTACCCAGTTGGACGTGAAGAAGGCATTCCTTCATGAAAACTTAGAAGGAGAGGTATATATGTCTCTTCCCCATGACTTTTCTCCTTATGGTTCTAAAGGGAAAGTGTGCAAACTTAGCAAAGCTCTCTACGGCCTAAAGCAATCTCTGAGGGCTTGATTTGGTCATTTTCACAAAGTTATGACCTCTCTTAAGCTTGGTTTGGCTCCGCGTTTTAGTTGCAGTGTGCCGCGGATTTCTGAAAAGCTCCGCCAAACCGAATTTCCACGCCCGATTTTGCAGTCGTTGCCTCCCTCTAATCGCGCAAAAACAGCGATTTAGAGTCGCGATATTTTCTCACGACTCCAGATCGCGGAAATCCGCGATTCTGCTTCTTCCTACCCTAACCCGTGCCCTGCCAACCCCGATATCCTCCAACGCGTCCATTTCCGGCGAGGAAGCTGCCGATCGCACTTCTCCACTCCGGCGAGCATCCATCTTGTCCTATCCAGCGACGGATCTCACCTTCTCCTCCTCCTCCAGAGTCCAGAGTCGGCCAGGTGGTTTTCTTCTTCTTCCTTCAGTTTCTGCCGAGCGCTGCCTTGGGCGATCGAGCCAAGTGCCGCTCCTTCCTCCTCTCCGGCTACCAAGCGAGGAGCATCTTTCTTCAACGCGTACAAGGCCTTCTGCCTCCCCTCAGGCTAACCTCTTTCTTCTGGCTAGGTATAACCTTTTCCTTTTTTTGTTCATGCAAAGAGAGAAGTATCATCTATTGATTGTTATGGTAGCATTGTTATGTGTTTTTATTTTTTTGGTAGCATTCTTGTGAAGCTCTTGATGAAGGTGTTTGTATACTTGTGTTTGTGTGTGCATGTTTTGTGTTTGTGTATGTTTGTGTGTGTATGATTGTATTTGTGTCAATGTTTATATGTGTGTGCGTGTCAATGTTTGTTTGTGTGTATATATATGTTTATGCATTGATCTTAATTTTTCCCATAGATGGGCAAATCAAAAGAGGGCGGAATTTCTGCAAATTGGGAGACATCACATGTTCTCATATTTTGCAATCTTTGTATCTGAGAAATAGATTTAGGGAATAGACCCACCACCCATTTCAATAAGGAAGGCTGAGGCAATTTGGTGAAAAATGTCAAGGAGCGCACAGGTTTGGAATATAGTCGTGCACATATGAAAAACAAATGTGATCAACTGAAGCGTGATTGGAAATTATGACGTGAACTCAAAAGAGGTGAGACCGGTCTTTGTTGGAATCCTACTAAACGGGCAATAGACGTGTCCGATGATTGGTGGAAAGAACGTATTGAGGTTAGATTTTTTTTATATAATTTTATTATGAAACTAATGGACAATTGGTTAGGATGTGCATTTATTTTTTATTGCTCTTTTAATTTATAGATGATTCCGAATGCGAAGAAATTCCATTTTGGTGGAATAGCACCCGAGCTTGAAGAAAAATTAGACAAAATGTTTAGTTTGGTTGTTGCCACAAGAGAAAATGTATGGATGCCTCTTTTGGAGATTTTTCTTCAATTTTTTCGCAGCCTGAAACCGTATCTGAAGAAATTGAAGACCATATCAATGAAAGCAGTAATACACAAACTTTTGCTAATGAAGACATTGACTCGGCTACACCTGGACAAAGTTTGCAAAGTGGTGCAGCTTCCAAACGAAAAAGAAGGGGAAAGAGGCATGAAATGAGAACCAAACAGGTTTTGTTAACACACGTTGAGAAATTTTTTTCCTCAGAATCTATTATGCAGCGCGTTACAGCACCAATTGTTCCGCCTAGTATATATCAAAACTCCGGTGAACTCGAGAAGTACACTGAAATCTTTGAGGACCGGTTGTTGTACCATTTTGCCACGGTTCATTTCCAAACTCCGGTGAATCGCGTGACCTTCCTGAGTATCACAGGTATACAACATTATGACGTTTAAATTTATAAACATATATAAAAAATTCAATAACTATATTAATTCTTGATGTGCAGTTAACGGTCGATGATCGAGGGATAAGTTTCATCAACATGACCGAGCATGTTTACGATTTTCAAGACTGAAACAATCCTTTTGAAAACAGTCTGTTATTTTTTAATATTGTTATTGGGTACTTAAAATGAATTAAGTTAACTTGTTCTTGTTATTGTTGATTGTGTTTAAGTTTCAAAAAAATGAACTGCGCACCGCACAGCTGTTTTGTCAATCAGATTAGACAACTCCGTTTGAAACAGTTCTGCAAAAGCTGTTCATTCAAACAGTTTCACAGATTCTGCCACCACTCTGCAATACAGCTAATTATTCCATCACTGCTTCTCACCACTGCTTCCGCAGTCGCTACAGTTTAGCCAAACAGAGCCTTAGATACATGCAAAGTCACGCCAACCATACTTTATTTATCAAATAGAGGGGCATGTTAATTGCTCTCATTATTTATATTGATGGCATCGTCATAATATGTAATGATGATGAATAAGTGAAATTTTTAGCGGGGATTTGACAAAGGAGTTTAAACTAAATGATTTAGGAAAATTTAAGTATTTTCTGGGGATTAAAGTTGTTAAATCTAAAAGCGAGTTTTTCTTCCCTCAAAGAAAATATATTACTGATTTACTGGAACAATTTGGAATGAGTGGGTGTAGACCCGTTGATACTCCTATAGAGGCCCACCATAGTCTTAGAAGGGATGAGGAGGATCCTATTGAAGATGTTAATGGTTACCAACATCTTGTCAGGCTTTTAATCTACCTATCCCATACTCTCCCTAACTTAGTTTATGTTGTGGGAGTCATTAGCCAATATATGCATATTTCCCAAAGACAAGATATCTCGATGCTGCTCATAAGATCTTATGATTTTTGAAGACGTCACTAGTAAGAGGCATCCTCTTCACTCCCAATTGAAAATTGGAATTTATATAGATGCAGGTTGGGTTGGATCTGTTGAAGATAGATGATCTACATTTGGGTATTGCACGCTGGTTGATGGGAACCTAGTTACTCGGAGAAGAAAAAATGACCTGTTGTCTCAAGGTCAAGTGTGGAAGCCAAATTTAGAGCTAGGCACATGACATATATGATAGATTGTGGTTACGCTTCCTTATGTGTGATCTGAGACTAAGTGAGACTAGTCTCATCTGGTTGTATTGTGATAACAAAGCTACAATCAATATTGCCCACACTCCTATTCAGCACGATCACACCGAACATATTGAGGTGAATAGACACTTCATTAAAGAGAATATTGGGAAGAAAATTATTTGTATTCAATTTGTTCCTTCAAAAGGACAATTAATTTATACTCACTGAGTATCTGAAGTGAATGTTTTTTGTGATTTTATTGATAAAAGTTGGGTATGAGAAATGCAACATGTCCAACTTGAGAGGGAGTGTTAGAATTAATGTTAATTATATCTTTGTATTACTCCATATATAAGAGGAGTCCTTGCATTATAATCATTATGCTTTTATTTTCTTAACAACTATCAATAAAAAATTATATTGAATCTTGTTGAGGATGCTAAAACTCATGCAAGGAATTCCTTCTATAAATATCTTATCTAGTATCACAAAGGAGATGATAGTTGAACCATCCAAAAGCCAATTAGGTTACAACCAAAAGACTAAATTAACTGTTAAATAGGAATAATATAAATAATATGACGATTTGTAAATCGACTCTCACCCTCATGTCAGACAAAATATGTCGGTCATATCAAGTTTTGGAATATCGTCGATGAACACATTATTTCCCAAGCTTTTGGTGAAGACATCAACTAATTGATCTTTAGAATGGACAAACTGTATAACCACTGTTTTTTATCCCAGTGATCTTTGATGAAGTGTCGGTCAACATCAACATGTTTCGTCCTGTCATGATGGACAGGGTATGGGCTATATTAATGGCTGCTTTATTGTCACAGAACAAGGAAAATGGGATAGTCTCAGAGAAACTCAGATCTTGTAATACAGTACAACCATAGACCCTCACATAGGCCTTGTGACATAGCTCGGTATTCTGCCTCAGTACTAGATCTTGCCATCACATTTTGCTTCTTACTAAGCCAAGTCACCAAGTTTCCACCAACAAATGAATAGTATCCAGTTGTGGATTTTCGGTCATCTCGACATCCAGGCCAGTCAACATTAGTAAAGACTTTGATCCTCAAGTGGTTTGTTTTGGAGAACATGATGTCACGGCCAGGGGCTTCTTCAAACATCGTAATACACGATATGCTGCCTCTTGATTTCTTATCTCGGGAGCATGTGTATATCTACTTAGAATTCCAACCGCATATGTAATATCAGGACGTGTGTGAGATAAATATATGAGTTTCCCAACCAGTTTCTGATAGCCTGATACATCAGTTCGATCACCATCACCATCTTCCACATTCCCATGATTTTCCTCCATAGGGCTATTCGTGGTAACTCAACCCAACATCTCAGTCTCCTTTAAGAGATCTAATATATACTTATGTTAGGATATGAAGATTCCCTGAGTAGATCTAGTCACCTCGATACTCAGGAAGTATCGTAATCTTCCCAAGTCTTTTACCTCAAATGTGGCAGATAAAAGGGACTTGAGATTAACAATCTCTTGTGTCATTTCCGGTGATCACAATGTCATCCATGTAGACGATAAGGATCATAACCCCCTGATCACATCTCCGAATAAACATAGTATGGTTATACTGTGCTTGCTTGTATCCGAATTTGAGTATATCCGTGAGAAATATGTCAAATCATGCCCTAGGCGATTGCTTCAGTCTCCATATAAGGATCTCTTTAGGCGGTAGACGAGCCCTTCAGCTCCTTTTTTCACAAATCCAGGAGGAAATTTCATGTACACCTCTTCATCAAGCTCATCATGGAGGAAAGCATTCTTCACATCCAGTTGATAAAGGTCTCAGTCTTAGTTATTAAAGGCGCAAGGCGCACCAAGGCGCGAAGAGGTCTTGGAGCCTAGGCGCAAGGCTCAAGGCGCAGGTGTGCGCCTGACGAAGGCAAGGCGCAACCACATCCATTTTAGATAATCAACACCTAACATCATTTCAGCTTCTCGATCAAATTCTTCATCCAGTTTACTAATTAATCATTCATTATTATTGTTTATATCTCTTAAAAAAAGAATCAATGTGGCCACTTATATCATATTTAAGCCTCAATACACAATTATCTTTCACAAACACTAAATTAATAAAATATTATTGAATTCTTACATTTTTTTTAATTTTTGAAGAAATAAATTTACAACAAAAATTTCACTCAGACGCGCATTTTATATTCTAAAGGCGCAAATAAGGTGCATAGAGGCGCAAACCTTTGAGCCCGGTGAGCCTGGAGCCTTAGGCACGCCTTTAATAACATAGGTCTCAGTTCATGCAAGCAGCGCACGATAGCAACACCTAAATAGAATTCATCTTTGTCACAGGAGAAAAGGTCTCATGATAGTATACTCTCTGAGTTTGAGTGTATCATTGGGCAACCAGTCGTGTCTTGTATCGTTCCACCTCACCATCTTGGTTCTGCTTAACAGAGAAGACCTACCTTGAATCAATGAATTTCTTGTCAGGAGGAAGGGAGGAAACATCCCATGTGTGATTCTTAGCCAAGGCAAACATTTACTCTTTCATAGTGAGTCCATACCAGTATACCCAAAGCTTCTTGCCATGTTTTAGAAATAACAATCAAGGAGAGAGAAGAAACAAAGGCCTGATGGGCCGGGATAAGATGGTGATAAGCGACATGATTAGAAATTTGGTGTTGACTACAACTGATTTTACCTTTCATCAATGTTGTAGAGGTAAGCAGATCGGTATCTCCAGAATTTGATCCTGAAGTGGGCACTGGTAGAGGTGGAACTCTAGTAGCCTGCGCGGGACGGCGGTGGTATACATGAGCGAAAGGAGAGATCATAAGAGAGATTAGAGCATCGGGCAAGGGGCCCGAAGGAGGTGACGGAGGTGGAACCATGGGACCCGAAAGAGGTGACGATGGTAGAGCCATGGGGCCCGAAAGAGGTGATGAAGGAGCAGACGGAAGAAAAGGAAGAGAAACATCAGTGGGATAAGCATCATTATTATCACTACTTCTCTCCCCCTGACGAAGAGAGTGAGTCGAAGGCAGAAAGTAGGATCCCCCTCCCTAAAGGTAACATCCATAGTACAAAACATACACCTGGAGGGGGATGGTAACACCGATACCCTTTCGTGGTGGAGTAATCAAGGAAGACACAACGCTGAACACGAGGGTCAAGCTTGTCCCGGTGAGGTCGATGGATATGCACAAAACAGACACACCCGAAGACACGAGGTGTCAGATGAGAGGTGTGGACAATGGTTGTGGTGGAGAGACAGACGAGAGGAGTGGCAAAGCAAAGAACATAGGAAGGAATCTGGTTGAGAAGGTGTGCAGCAGTGAGCACCGCATCACACCAATAGGACTTAGGAAGGTGCATATTGGCGAGGAGACAGCGAGCAACGTCAAGAAGGTGCCGGTTTTTTCGTTCGGTGCCTCCGTTTTGGGTGGAGGTGTGGACACAAGTTGTCTGGCGGATGATGTCATGCCTGGTAAGGTAAGAGCCGAACGTCCCACGATCACCATACTCACCCTCATTATCACTTCGAAGAACCCGAATGGATCCATCAAATTAGGTCTGCACCATTTTATGAAAAGCTTGAAAGCATGAGAGAACTTCACTTTTCTTTTTTATAAGATAAACTCATGTGGTGTGAGAAAAACAATCAATAAAGGTAGCAAACCACCAAAACACGGATAACGATTAAACGGGAAAAGCCCCCAAACATCTGAATGTATAACAACAAATGGAATGCTACTAGAAGAAGATAAATGCGATGAATTATGTCGAACATGTTTTGACATATCACAAATAAAGGTTTGAAGAAAAGGTGAAAAAAACAGGAAACAATTTTTGAAGGTAAATATGATGGCAGATGTCCAAGGCGCTGGTGTCAGCAATGAACATCATCAGCAGTAACAGTAGCATAGGAAAGAGCTATTGAGGGAAGCTGGGAGTCCAGGTATTACAGGCCGCCATAGTTCCTACCACTGCCAATATTCTGCCTCATACTCAGTTCCTGAAAAACACAGGTGTTGGGAAAAAAGTTACATAGTAGTTAAGAGATCTAGTAATATTGCTGATAGAGAGTGTAAATTGTGCGGAAAGGAGAGAACATGAAGAACAGATGACAGAGAAATGGTCGGAGAACATGTGATGTGGCCTTTTCCCGCAATGGGGGACAGGCTGTCGTTAACAGAAATAACCTTGTCCTTACTAGAAAAAGGAGTATCAGAAAGAAAATCTGAAGAAGAGCCAGTCATATGGTGGGTAGCCCCAGAGTCAATCACCCACTCAGAAGAAGTGGCAGTAGCCGCATAAGCGCTCGGTAGAGCAACAGTAGCAAGAGAAGTAGGGACACCGGTGGAAGTAGCAGACTGAGAGTGAAGCAGGAGACACAAAACATCTAATTCATGAGCAGTATGCTGTCCGGGAGAGCAACACAATGTCTCATCGTAGACATCTGTAGAGTAAGCAGCATCATGAGGTCGAGAACGACCCTGTCTATGGCCGCCATGCCCATGTCCACGACCACGGCCAGATGGGGTAAGATGTCGATGGAGTTTGAAACACACCTCCTGCGTGTGTCCTCTGCGACCGCAATAAGCACAAGTAGTCACTGATGGGTCAAGGCTCAGAAGATGGTCTCTACTGACACTAGGGGTGTGCATAAAAAATCAATAGCCACCGAACCGATTTTCAAATCGAACCGACCGGTTCGGTTCGGTTTCAAGTGACCAAAAACCGATCTCATTTCGGTTCAGTTTAGTTTGCACATGGTGCAAGCCGAAAACAACTAGATCAAAATATATACTGTGTTCCTTTTGTAAAATGTTTCACCTTCAAGTATAAGTGAATGTTTTTGGTGCCTCATATTACTAGTTTAATAGCTTTTTTAGTTTTGCTTAGCTCCATTTTGAATAGTTCTAAAATTTTTTGTGCACTACTTAATCTAAATATTATTCTTATAGTTTTAAAATCTAATAGAATATAACGATAGAACTCATATACATAAAAAAAATAAAACAACTTCGAAGCAAATGTAGAAAATCGAATTAACGGGTAAAAAACCGAACCGATTGGATTCGGTTCGGTTTCGGTTTTGGGTGTGTAAAAACTGATGCTATTCAGTTCAGTTCTGATTTTACAAAAAAAACGAACTGAACTGAACCGCTTGCAGGCCTAACTGACACCAGATAGGGAGAAGCGATCAGGAGGAGCAATACTACTGAGAGACTTTGTTACGGATCGGTTTCGGATCCTTCGCCATTTATCATTTTATTTGTATTGAGTTTGTATTAGAATCGAGTATTATTATATTAGGGTATTTTATTATTTTATGCATCTTCATGTATTTATGGGTGTGCCACCCTTGGGTTCTATAAATAGACCCTTAGAGTCTTGTATGAGGTTATCAATGAATGAAGTCTAGTTCTCGTCTCTTGTTGTGAGATCTTGGTGGCTCTCTCCTCCAACGAGCAACCCCGCCTAGGCAGCCGCGGTTCCGGCTCCACAGTATTCCCCACTGCCACCATCATCTCCGCCTCCGACCACTACTCCGGCGAGTTACCGTTGTTACGGAAGTAGGCTCGTAATAACTTGGTATCAGAGGAATCGGTCCTCTTCCGCGGACATCATTTCCCCTCCGCACCGCCCAATATCCTCGCCGCCCTCCATCTTCCTCAACTCCGGTCGCAGCCTGTGCATCCCCTGTCGCCGTCGACGAAGCTCCGCTGCAACCGGGGCTTTCTCGCTTCTTCATCGACACCCAACCAGCTACTGTCATAGCATCTTTGCATTTCTCAGCACCAGCACCCCCGATCGAATCCTCCCGCGCCATCGTCGCAGCTCAAAGATCGGTGTTCCCTGTCGACGAAGACTCGACTGTTCTCTATCGAAGCTCCGACCGTTGTGGCTCCTTCCCGCGTACGGGCGCAAGCCTCTTCCATTACGCCGCTCGTCCAGCAGCCCGCCCTTTGCTCTAATTCCAACCACCCGCTTGCTGCTCTCGCCGCCTGTGCATCGTCTTCCTCGAGCCCCCTGCATAGCAGACCGTGCCTTTTTTTCCTCGAGCCCAGCAAAGCGTGCACTATTTGATTTCTAATACATTAATCAATTTTGATTATTTTATTAGTTATTTTAATGGTCATGTCTGGCTGTCTGTAGCTTTATTTTTAATTTAAAACTTACTACCGTTCTCTTTCTCCTTGAGCCCACCGCCTGCTTTATTTTTCCCATTTTTTTTTAAAACACACTCAGCAAGCCCATCCCCTGTTTTTTTTTCTGATCCCGTCAACACGCCTCTCATGCCTTCAATCCGTTACTTTTTATCATCCTTTCAATTGTCCAGCATACTTAATTCCACATTTTCTTATAGTTTCATGAAAATAATTTTTAATTAATTAATCATTTTCTTGATTAATTGGTTATTAATAATTTCATCATATTAATATGGGGAATACCAAGTTGACTGCGGCGGATGTCACCGCCATCCAATCGAGACTACGAGAAATGATGAGCTCCATGGACACACTCCTCCGGAATGCCGATGCACTCCTCCACCACATTAAGAATCCGACAGCCGCCTTTCTGCCGCAGCCCGTGTCTCTGCCGCTTCCACCGCCGCCTCTTTTTGTGCAATCGCCATCTGCGCCGGCCGCTGGCGTGCCACCGCTCTTAGCGGTTGTTGCCCTTCCGCCATCATATGTCGTAGTGGTGCCGCCCCACCTTGGGCCACCTTCGTCAGACATCATGGCCTCCTTTCCGCCAGCACTTGCTCCTCCGACCACCGCTCTGCCGACCCGACGGTCACCTCACCGCCTACAGATTCGTTCCTTCGGTCGGTCGTCGCTTCCCCGACCTACTTGCTGCTGCTGCTCCTCACCGCTCCACCGACCTTGCCAAAGCCATTTCTTTTGCCACTCGTCTGCCCGTCGGCACCGTCGCTACTCACCGCCGCCGCCGTTGTTGCTACACGATATCATGCATTGTTTTGGCGGGAGATCAAGCTGCCAGATGATCTAGTCACCACGTGGAGTTCGAGCTTGAGGGCAAGCTCGCTTTTCGAGGACGGATGAGATGCTACGGATCGGTTTCGAATCCTTCGCCATTTATCATTTTATATGTATTGAGTTTGTATTAGAATCGAGTATTATTATATTAGGATATTTTATTATTTTATGCATCTTCATGTATTTACGGGTGTGCCACCCGGGGGTTCTATAAATAGACCCTTAGAGTCTTGTATGAGGTTATCAATGAATGAAGTCTAGTTCTTGTCTCTTTTTGTGAGATCTTGGTGGCTCTCTCCTCCAACGAGCAACCCCGCCTAGGTAGCCGTGGTTCCGGCTCCACAGTATCCCCCACTGCCACCATCATCTCCGCCTCCGACCACTACTCCGGCGAGTTACCGCTGTTACGGAAGTAGGCTCGTAACAAACTTCCGGCGGTTTTCATCACCAAGAACCATGCTGAATGCCTCCCGAAGAGACGGGAGAGGAGAGCGGTGAAGGATATGTGTCCGCACAATATCAGATTCCATGTTCAAGCCCATCAAGAAGACATGGAGACGAAAACGGTCCTCCTGTCTTTTTTACTGAGCAGCATCCGCAGTACAGGCAGGGGTGAAGTGCGCAAAATAGTCAAATTCCTGATATAGTCTCTCGAACTCTAAGAAGAAAGATGACACCGCCATAGATCTTTGCCGCAACTCCAAAATGTGGCGAGTAAGCTCATAAATCTGGGTGGAAATAACAATTTGGGAGTATGTTTCCCGTGCACGGGTCCAAATCTCATGTGCAGAGTCCATCAACATATAACTTTGATAGACCTTGGGAGACATCGAATGCAGAAGCCATGAGACGACCAATGAGGTGTCTGAGTCCCGCCGCTTCCATGTGGGATCGGTCTTGGGAGGCTCTTTAGTCATTCCATCGACGTAACCAAACATTTGGTGGTTGTGAATGACATGTTGTGCAACACGAGACCATTCGAGATAATTTGTGCCATCCAAAGGGACTGTGGTAATATTCAAGGAGTCGAAGGGGCCATGAGGCCACTGAGGGTCACTCATTTGAGGCTGTATCACATCTGGGGACTAAGTAAAAGAATCACCCATACCGGTAAAGAGGAACGTTGGAGTTCAAGAAACAAAAGCAAATGGACCGACAAGAGGAACCACCAACAAGCAAGAATCAGCTTGCGGAAGCAGCAAAATTAGCTTGCAGAGAATTAGCTTGCGGATACAGAAAAACGGAAGCTACGGAAATGGCGGAAGCAGCAGAATCTACAACAAGAGGGGTTGGCAGTATCAGGAGCCCCAAAAACAGGCAGGATCTGCGGTCGGTCGGAGAAGAGGATCTGGAGTATGGATTGAAAGCAGCGACGACATCATAGGAGGATGGAGGGACATCCTCCTCAGTGATCGACGACGACGTCGAGCCCGTCAGAAACCCACATGAGCGGAGGCGAGCACCTACGGGCCGCTCAAAATAGTGGACAGTGAGACCCAAGGATCGACGACAGAGGGAAGCAAATCTCTTGATGGGAAGGAAGGAGAAAGCGGAAACAACACACTTTGGTTTTGGAAACCTCTGATACCAAGTTGAACCGTCCAAAAGCCAATTAGGTTACAACCAAACCTTACACACATATATATACAAGACCAAGAAATAAACAAAAGACTAGACTACCCTTAAATAGGAATAACATAAATAATATGATGACTTGTAAATCAACTATGATTTAGGCTCATACTTTATGAAGGGATCTCTCATCCGTACACTCACCCCTGATCTACCCTACCAACATTAGATGAGTAATGTTGCAACATCTTTGGAATTTGAGTAACAATCATGTGTTGCCCCGTGTCTCCGTCTGAACAATCTTGAGCATATTAGTGTGAAAAATTTATTGAACTAGCGATTTTAAAGATTAACTTTAACTATTTGTTGATAGAGGGCTTAACATACCATTTAATTTGCATGCCTATAATTGTTTTAGAAGTTTCAGTTTGATTTGACAAAGCTTGTCAGTTAATGATTTATAGTGATCAAGCCTAGGCTATAATGTGGATTGATGACCTTAGTTTAATATAATTGGTTAAAATACCCAATTTTGATTCTTTGACAATGAGCTTGTTGTACTATGTACATTGAATAGAATATATGCACAAAACATATGGCTCAGTGGCTTGGTATGATCGATTTTACTTGATTGGAGTGAACCATGATATATCCTTTGACATAAATGCCTTATGTCACATCAGGTTTAGGTTATGTTGTGCATAGTTGTGAAAGGTGGCTTGCATTCTGGAAGTGGGCCCATATTATTTGTAAGCTTGGGTCTATAGCTTGAGCCTATCCATTTAACGTTTGATGGACTTGCAAATTGATCAAGATCAGTCTTACGTCTTAGGGAATGTTTACATTGAGAGCTGATATGGTTGAACTTATTTCCTTTATTTATTTGCATGTATTTGTTTGCATGATCAAATACTTTGACATTATGTGAGCTTATGGTTAGTGTCTTGGCATGAATTAAGGTATTGATTTGACCAAGACATTTGGATTGATTGGAAGACTTTTATGTTGGCCCACGGTCCTTGGCTATGGGCCTCACCAACTGGGTTGATACGAATAACAATGTATCATTATTAAGGTGGCCTGATCAACCGGGCATGAATTAAAATATGAAGGAGCCCCACTCTTAATGGGAGGTTAGTTAACTGGGCATGAATTAAAATATGAAGGAGCCCCACTCTTAATGGGAGGTTAGTTAACTACACTAGATCTTCTCTCACTGTTGAACCCTCGCTCGAGCTCTTTTCTATTAACAATAAAAATATGTATGATTATTTGAGTGCAAGTTTTGTTTCTTCGTGATGTGATTCAACCTGTCTAGGAGTAAGAAAAACAATAGAGCATGTAGATCGGTGTTGTTTAAAACATCAGATGCTTCATGACCTTTGTGGCTCGCTTGCCTGCTTCCCAATCAGCCTCGCCGCATTGCCCAAATTTGAATCATTTTTAGGAACCATAAGCATCTAATTACTTAGAACAACTAAACAAAGTATAATTTTGTGATTTCTTTTTGCATTTTTAGATATCTTCTTGTTAGTATGTACAATTAAATAGAAATAGTATGCCCTTGATCCGTCTTTTTGTATTTTTTTGTATTGTTTGACTTCATCACCCCTCCTGTGTCCTCCATTATGCTATCACTATTGATGCAACTAATCTTCATCCATGAAATTTTGAGTGCTTTTGTTTTGTTCATGTCTACCAACTACATCATGACAAGCTTGATATCCAATCCCCAAAATACATTTTTATTGGCCATTCCTTCACTACTAAATGTTACTATTGTTACAACTTCCTTTTGAATGCTTGTTTAACTTCTTGGATGCCATCTTTTATGAGGTGTAGTCTTGTCTTTCAAACAAAATTTAAGATTCTTCTGGGATAAAACTGTGATGATGAGAGTTTTGATTATTGGTGACACTTAGAGTCTATAAATGTTGAAGAACAATCGACACTTGTTGTATGCCACTTCTTAGGCACTCCCCCACTCCATCTCTTCCAGAGGTGTATAGCCTCGTCCAATAGGAATTTGATCGGCGACAGACTTGGCTACCTGACTGTTTCCGAGGGATTTTCCCTGTCTGCTTAGCGTGGTTCCAGTAGTCGGGCTCCATGTGACACCAGATTGTAGCCCACCGACAAAGATCATCTGATTTATGACTACTCCGGGAAGTCTCGTCACTCACGGGACATGTGTTTTCGGCTTCATGACTTTCCTCCACCGTGAAGCGGTTTGACACCGAGAGGTGGTTGCGGTTATGGTCACTCTCAGGGCCGATCATCTCAGTCCAGGTATTCCCACCTTTTTTATGCCTCGAAGGAGTCATTGCCTGGTGCTGGCCCAACACTGCGAGTTTTCTAGTGGCTCCATCTGGTGATGTAATTCAGGTGTTCCGTCGCTTGATGCAGGGACAATTTACTGAGTCGCCTACCTCATCATCCTCATACGCCCATCAGGGGTTACCATGTGCTCATGTTATGTCCACGCCCTACTCACTGGATCACTGATCACTGATTCTGGAATGACAAATCATATGACCGATTTCTTTACATGTTTTATGTCCTACCTTACCATGTCTGGTCGAGACAAAGTGAGTTTTGCTGATGATTCTCTTTCTCCTATTACTAGGAAAGGATTCATCTCTTGCCCCTCTTACCCTTTCTTTTGTTATTCATGTCTCTAATTTTACTTGTAAACTTCTCTCAAGGTGTCACTTACAAATTCTATGAACTGCTCTGTAATTTTTTCCCACCTTTTGTGTATTTCAGGACTTGAAGACTGAGAAGGTGATTGCTCTAGTAGATTGTGTCATGACCTCTATGTGTTTGACCCTTTTAACCATGCTTCACCATTTTATGCTCTTCATGCTGATCAGTCTTTTGTTTTGGATTCTTGGCACTATCGTCTTGGACATCCATTTATCCCTTATCCGAAACTTTTATTCCCTACTTATGCACAAAACAGACACATCCGAAGACATGGGGTACCAGATGAGAGGTATGGACAACGGTCATGGTGGAGAGACGGGCGAGAGGAGTGGCATAGTCGAGAACACAGGAAGGAAACCGGTTGATAAAGTGTGTAGCGGTGAGCACATTATCACCCTAATAGGACTTAGGAAGGTGTATAGTGGCTAGGAAACAGCAAGCAATGTCAAAAAGGTGTCGGTTTTTCCGCTCAATAACTTCGTTTTGGGTAGAGGTGTGGACACAAGTTGTCTGGTGGATGATACCATGAATGGTAAGGTAAGAGTCGAACACCCCACAATCATCATACTCACCCCCATTATCACTTCAAAGAACCCGAATGGATCCTTCAAATTGGGTCTGCATCATTTTATGAAAAACTTGAAAGCATGGAACAACCTCACATTTTTTAAAAAGATAAACCCATATGGTGTGAGAAAAAAATCATTAAAAATAACAAACCACTAAAATCCAGATGAAGATAAAACAGGGGAAGGTACCCAAATATCTGAATGTATAACAACAAATGGAATGCTACTAGGAGATGATAAATGCGATGGATTATGTCGTACTTGTTTTGACAAAGCACAAACATCACAAACAAAGGTTTGAAGAAAAGGTGAAAAAGCAGGAAATAATTTTTGAAGGTAAATAGGAGACGGATGTCCAAGGCGCAAGTGCCAGTTGCGAACATCATCTGCAGTAATAGTAGAATTAGAAAGAGTTGGTGAGGGAAGATGGGAGTCCAGTTAGTACAGGACGTCATGGTTCCTACCACTGCCAATATTTTGCCTCGTACTCAGTTCCTGAAAAACACAAGTGTCGGGAAAAATGGTTACAAAGCAGTTAAGAGATCTAGTAATATTTCTTTTAGAGAGTAAATTGCGTGAAAAGGAGGGGACATGAAGAATAGAAGGAAGTGAAATGATCGAAGAACATGAGATGTGGCCATTGCCCGTATTGGAGGACAAATTGCCATTAACAGAAATGACCTTGTCCTTACCAGACAAAGTATAAGAAAGAAACCCCGAGGAAGAGTCAATCATATGGTGGGTGGCACCGAGTCGATCACCCACTCAGAAAAAGAGACAATAGCCTCATGAGCACTCGGTAGAGTAACAGTAGCAAGAGAAGTAGGAGCACCAGTGGAAGTAACCGACTGAGAGTGATGCAGGAGACGAGAAACATTTAATTCATGGGCAATGAGCTGGCCGGGAGAGGAATACGATGTCTTGTCATAGACATCTGTAGAGTAAGCAACATCATGAGGCCGAGAGCCACTCTTTCTATGGACCCCAAGCCCAGGTCCACAATCATGACCACGGCCAGATGGGGCAAGATGCGGATGGAGTTTGAAACACACCTCCCGTGTGTGTCCTTTGCGACCGCAATAAGCACAAGTAGGCACAGATTGGCCAGGGCTCGGAAGATGGTCTCTACTTACACCAGACAGGGCAAAGCAATCTGGTGGAGCAATACTACTGAGGGACTTCCGACGACCTTCATCACCAAGAACCATACTGAATGCCTTCCAAAGAGACGGGAGAGGAGAGCGGTGAAAGATATGTGCCCACTCCATATCAAACTCCATGTCCAAACCCATTAGGAAGACATGAAGACGAAAGCGGTCCTAACTGTTGTTTTAACTTAACAACATCTGCAGTATAGGCAGGGGTAAAGTGTGCAAAGTAGTCCAATTCCTGATACAGTCTCTCAAACTCTGAGAAGAAAGACAACACCGTCATAGATCCTTGCTGCAATTGCAAAATGCGGTGGGTAAGCTCATAAACCTGGGTGGAAATGCCAATTTTGGAGTACGTTTTCTGTGTGTGGGTCCAGATCTAGTGTGCAGAGTCCATCAACATATAACTTTGATAGACCTTAGAAGACATCGAATGCAGGGGTCAGAAGACGACCAGTGAGTTGTCAGAGTCCCAACGCTTCCATGTGGGATCGATCTTGGGAGGCTCTTTAGTCGTTCCATCAATGTAACCAAACATCTATTTGTTGTGAATGACATGTTGTGCAGCGCGAGACCATTCAAGATAATTTGTGTCATCCAAAGGAACCATGGTAATCTTCAAGGAGATGGAGTGTCCATAAGGCCGTTGACGGTCATTTATATGAGGTTGTATCGCATCTGACAACGAAGCAGAAGAATCACCCATATCAGCGAAGAGGCATGTTGGAGCTCAAGCAACAGGAGCAATGGGACCAGCAAGAGGCACCACAGACAAGCAAGACTGAAGAAGAACCGACGTCAACGGGAGCAGGCTAAAGAAGAAATGACTTCAACAAGAGCAAGCAGAAGCAAGAGAGACATTAAGAGGGGCTGGATGGATCCGGAACACCGGAAACAGGTGGGATCTGCGGTCGGTTGAAGACGAGAGGCTTGATCTACAGTCAGGATTGAGAAGAGAGGCGCGACTGGAGTGACTAGCGCCAAGCAAAAGCAACGGAACAGAGAACACGACAGAAACAACAGCGGTATCATAGGAGGGTGGAAACGACGTGCTCCTCAGCGACCGACGACAGCATTGAGCCCGCCAGAGAGCCTCTTAAGCGGAGACGAGCACCTATGCGCCGCTCAAAATAGCGGACGACGAGACCAAACGATCAACGATAGAGCGTGGCAATCCAATCGTCAGGGAAGCGATGACAAACATGCGGTTAGGTTTTAAATTCGCTCTGATACCAAGTTGAACCGAAAAATTGAATTAGGTTGTGGCCAACATGACCTTACACATATATATACGAGTCCAAGAAATACCAAATGACCATACTAAACAGTAATAACACAAATAACGTGACGACTTGTAAATCGACTCCCTACTCTTAGCTCTACACCTTTTGTTGTTTTATTCATAATGATGTTTTGGTGTCTCTTCATTTTTTTGTGTTTCTGATTTGTTACTTTCATTTATTATTTTTTCGCACTATCTAAATATACTTAATGAAAGCTATAAATGAAGTGTTTTTGTTATTTTAGCGGTTTCAAAAAATGATAGTCATTCAATTCACTATAACCATTAAAATCCTTCGTACTAACAATCGTCATGATTACATTGATTCATAGTCGCATGGGCGTATTCTTTCTTGGTGTCTCTTATTTCAGATGAACCATCCAAAATACTATTGGGGGGATGTTGTTCTCCCATTAGCTTACCTCATCAACCAGATGCCTACGTAAGTTCTCGTGAATAAAACGCCTCTCCACACTCTTAAAGTTCCTCCCACTAATCTTCATTCTTGTGTCTTTGGATGTGTGTGCTTTGTACACATACATAAAAAAACTAAACTTGACTCTCGCGTCCTAAAATGTGTCTTCTTCGGGCATTCCCCAACTTAAAAGAGTTATAAATTCTTTTACCTTGTAACCAAGTGGTTGTTTGTGACCATGGATATCACTTTTTGTGAATCAGAGAGCTATTATGGGGTCTCACTTCACGGGGGGGGGGGGGGGGGGGGGGGGGGGGGTTATCTCTCGTGTTGGAAGTGAGCTTCTCATCTCTTCTAGAGGGGATCCTTACCTGCACCTTTACCCATTCCTCCTTTAAACTAGCCTTCGGTGACTACCCATGTTGTTACCACACTTGTTTTACTGTCCCTAACGGCCAAGAGAACTCTCATGCCCCCCTTTGCAGGTTTACTTTCGAAGGAAAAGAAGTGCAAACACGCAAGCCTCTCTCAGGATGCATGCGCTGACATTTGTTCCTTCTTCAAAATCTATTGCACTACGAGAAGGTACTTCTACCAAATACCCATTGTCTCTGTTTGTATCTTATGCTTCTCTTACTTCTTCAAATAGAGCATTTGTTTCCTCTTTGTTCTCTATTTTTATCCCATCATCTTGGCAGGAAGCCTTTCATCACTGTAAGTGGCAAGAAGTCACGCTCGAAGAAATGCATGCTCTTGAAAAAAATTATACATGAGATTGTGCGCATCTTTCTCAAGGGAAGACTATTGTTGGATTTAAGTGGGTGTTTGCTGTTAAACAAAATACCTATGGTGTTATCGAGAGATACAAGGCAAGGATGGTCCCTAGAGGATACACACAGACTGTTGGGATTGATTATAAAGAGACATTATCTTCGGTAACAAAAATGAACTCAATTAGAGTTCTCCTATCATGTGCTTCCTACAAGGGATGGAACCTCAATCAGCTAGATGTGAAGACTGTCTTCCTCCATATGGATCTAGAAGAGGAAGTGTATATTCCCCTACCTCCTGGACTTGCTCTCGAAAGAACTGAGGGAAGACTTACAAGCTAAAAAGGTTTTATGCGACCTTAAACAATCCTCTAGAGCTTGGTTTGAGAGATTTCACAAGGCCATGAGGTCTTTTGGATATTCTCAGAAGATCATACTATGTTCATCAAGCACAAGGAAAATTTACAACCCTTATAGTTTATGTGAACAACATTGTTATAATAAGAGATGATCTAGAAGAGGTTCAATCTCTAAAACATGGTTGACTATAGAATTTGAGATAAAGGACTTAGGGAACCTTAAGTATTTCTAGACATGGGGTTTTTATCTCGCAGAGGAAGTATATTCTTGATTTACTTGGGACATCAGGAATGAGTGGATATAGATTTGTCGACACTCCTATCAAAACAAACCATCGGTTAGGGAGGGATGACGGAGAACTTGTTGAGGGCATTCTTGGTTTTCAAAGTAGTGGGGAAGCTAATTTACTTGTCACATACTGATAGGCACCGGGCTGCTCGCAGGGCCATCTAACCCAGGATCCATAGCCGGCCCCACCAGGTCCCGCAGACCATACACCCCAACCCTTCTCCATAGCGGCTGCCAGGCTGCTCACTCTTAAGGAATCCATAGCTGGCAACCGCAAGGCGGGTTGTTGAGGCGGGGGCTCGATCCCCCTACCTCCTAGATAAGACTCGCTTCCGCAGAGTCAGATCACCAACTGAGCCGCGGCTCAGTTGGTGATCTGACTCTGCGGAAGCGAGTCTTATCTAGGAGGTAGGGGGATCGAGCCCCGCCTCAACAACCCGCCTTGCGGTTGCCAGCTATGGATCCCTTAAGAGTGAGCAGCCTGGCAGCCGCTATGGAGAAGGGTTGGGGTGTATGGTCTGCGGGACCTGGTGGGGCCGGCTATGGATCCTGGGTTAGATGGCCCTGCGAGCAGCCCGGTGCCTATCACATACACTCATAGATATCTCGTATGCAGTTGGAGTGGTCAGTCAGTACATGCACTCACCAAAGACTCGTCATCTTGTTGTTGCCCACCGTATTCTCAGATGCCTTAAGTACTCTCCTTTTGGGAGCGGTAGCCTATTCTAACCGAATAATGAGCTAATTTTTGAAGTCTACACTGACTGGGCTGGATCAGTTGATGATTCATGGTCCACCTCAGGACATTCCAGTTTAGTTTGTGGGAATTTGGCTAAATGGTGGAGCAAAAAACTACATGTGGTTACTAGATTCAGTACAGAAGCTAAATTCAGAGTCATGAGAAATGGAAAATGTGAAGGATTGTGGATTCAAACTATTATGAGAGATCTGGGCTTTGAGAACAATGAGTCACTCATACTATATTGTGATAACAAGATGATCATTAGCATTGCTCATAACCTTGTTCAATATGATTGCACCAAATATATTGAGATTGACAGATACTTCGTCAATGAAAACATAGTGAAAGTAATCATATTTACTCTGTTCATTCCATTTGAACACCAACTGACCGACATTCTCATGAAAGGATTGAGTAAAGTGCTTTTGGAAAAATCATTACTATGTTGGGCATGGTCAGCATTACACACCCAACTTGAGAGAGGGAGTGTTAGCATGTATTAGTTGTATTTTTTTATTTCCTGTTTTCTCGTGTTATGTATTTTCTCCTTATTCCCCTCATATATATACGAGTAAGACTAAATAATTCAGAGATGAAATCATTTCGACGTTTCAACGTCTTGTCATGTGGAGAAATCGGATGGCTGGAATACATGTGGTAGTCCAGTTGTCGGAGGAAGGAAGGTTGTCCGAGGAGGACTACCGATTCCAGGTGGAGGCAAAGATCTGCTCACTCAACAAACAACGGGCCTGCGACTCGTTGTAGTGTGGCTAATTTCTTTCATGAAGAGGGTGAGGTCGATGAATCTGAAGTTGGGTGAAGACAGTGCAGGCTGGGCGAGGTCGACCAGTCGGCAAGGGAGTGTGTACGCAGGGCGAACTTGACGAATGCCTCTGACGACGCATGTGTCGGCGTGGAGCCGTCTTCTGGTGGATTAATACCCAGTAGCTGGGTTGCGCTGGGACAATAATGAAAGGCTTAACAGTGTTTCGCTCTGATGTGGAACTCTGATCGATGAAAAGGTTGATCTGGTTCTATGGATATGGGTGTGAGAAGGATCAAATGATCTAAAATTAAGTTATTACGCACCAACCCGTAAGACATGGGGATCTCGTCAGAGATGGTGGTGAAGGCGGATATACAAATAATGGACAAAGCTTGAACAATTAATTAGCAAACACGGATGAACAAAACACAAACACGGACACGAAAACGTTTTGGTCTCTTATATTCGGCTCTTGTACTCCCCAACTGAAATACATAACTTCTAGTGATTGACTGGTCCTACTTTCTTTATTTTCAGCACTCCTTTCGAACTCCATGACGATACATACGTTTTGAAGGCTATGAGATTTTGCGAGAGGGAAGATAACGAATGCGTACATGAGCGCATCTCAAATGGAGGCGAGTGCTCGAGCTCGCAGGTCAGATGTCCGCCCCAATTACAGCAAGCCGCAATGCCCAGCCTCAGTTCATCTATTAAGCCGCCCACTCCAACAACTCCTATTCCCGGAATTTTGAAAGCTCGCTTGAAGCTTGACCATCAGAATACATAGCGTCCAAAATGTACGTCTTCTTCACTATTCTTTTTTTTACTGTATAGCACTATCCTGTTAGCATTATTTACTGCCAAAAGCGCTTCAGTTTCTGCTTTAGAATTCCCTGTTTCTGTGATTGTTCCATTTTTATACTCTCGTAGTATATGAATTGCAACTTTTTGTACAGTTTTTGGTATTTTTTTGTCGTTATTTCATGTATTTTCTGTCTTTGGATGTTGTTCCGTTGATTCTGGAACCATTAGTTGATTGGTGAAAGATTGCTTACTTTAGATCCCTGGAGAGTTTTATGCCTTGTTTGGCCAAGCAGAAGTCCCGCAGAGGAAATCCGCATGAAGCCCACCGCAACCGCGGAGGCCTCCGTGTGGTCGTAATCCGCTGGATTTCCATGCATAGATGGGATCTGCGTGGCTGCGGCCCCGCCAAACATGTGGCGGTCGCAATTGCTGTCTTAATTTATAGTGCTACTGATGTACCTTAGAATCCTCTTTACTTCAAGACGCTGTTGTCTTGATTCTTCCATATATTTTCTCAGAACCTCCCACGAAGTTAAATACCAAGTATTCCATTCAAACATTTATCAAGCGTGGGATTCACCTAGATTCTTGGCATTTAACTCTTTAGCTTCGAACTCTTTGATTATGCATCCCCTACAAGTTTGGTCGTTTTACAAACTCTCCCTTCCGTTGCCGATGTCGTCTCGAGCCGAAGCCTCCTCAACATCAAAACAGACGTTGATTCCCTATTAGCAGGTCACAGTCAAAGTCATTGATGTCCTACTCCATCGCCCACGGATTCTCAAGCAGAAGCACTACCAGCCGCGCACGTGGGTGGATGTTTTGGGAGCTGACGCGGTCGAGTGGGAAATAAAAATTGGCATTGTTTTTGTAGAGTTATATTATAATCTACCCCAAGGATTGTAGTTTTTTAAGAGAGGGTAATTTGGATTTGTTATTAAAACAATTGTTTTGAGTTTAACACAAGGTAGGAGTTTGTAAATCGAACGAATTTGTTGGGGAGGTCTTTGTAATTTCAAAACATAGAGAGGAAGTTCCTGTATTATGTATATATATGTCCCCAACCTTTGTCTTGGGATACAAAGAAAACTTCTAAGTGCTCTTCTAAAATTTTTCTTCTAAAAGTAGTAGTTGATCCTTGAGTTCCATGCTCTTGGTTCTTCCTTCAAGCCATATAATGCCTTCTCAACTTGTTCCCTGCTATTGCTACTGCATTAAAAATATATTCATAATTAATTCCAAGTTTTTGACTTCTTGTGACTATTCTTTCTTGGTTGGCTTGTTATGTAGACCTGCGCGCTACTCCAACTGCTTTGCTTCCTTTTGGAAGAGTTATCAGCTTCCATGTGTTATAATCACGGTCTTGTAGATCATAATTCTCCATTGTCTTCATTGGCAACTCCGTAGCACATGACCGTATAACTATCTATCAACTCAGTTTGCCCGAATCCTTCATTGTTCTCCCCTAGAGGTTTTGTCTTCACTTAATGTCGTTGATGTCAACGCCAATGGAGAAAGGATTGACGGGAGGGCTTTGATCATCTTCTCCACATACCTCTTCTAGATCATCTTCTCTGAAGAACATTCTTTTGATATTTTTCTCTTCATTGCTTTGTCTTCAATAATCTTCTTTGCCGGCCTCTATATCTCTAGAGATCATTACCTTCTTTGTGAATGTGTCGTACAGCTTGTACGCCTGACGCATAAACACTTTTCCTCCCTTCGATTCTCATGCCTCTTTCTTCTTTGCTTCAATTAGTAGACATGTGTGATGCATCCGAAAACTTTTTGTTGTTGGACACTTGCTCCACATTCATACTGAAGTAGTTGAACCTCTTGCAATTGAAACATTGAAGTAGAGATCTATTTCCTTGAAGCAATCTTTATCTAGTACCTCATTATCTTCTTTGCTCCCTGAAGCAATCTTGATCGTTTGTGATCTTTTTCTCACGGCCTTAGTCATTATGACTTCTGCCACATCTTTTTTGACGAGTAGTGTCGCCTCTTAAGGCTAGCATGCCCTATATACACACAACCTCATCCGCTTTATCAACATTTAGCTTGCTTTGTAGTGTGCTTGTCCAAGTTTTTATCTTGATTTTGGTTATGCTCTATGGGTTTCATCAAAATAGAAATAGTTGAGTGATCTTTTTATTCTTCTATGACCACTACAGCATAATCATACCAAGGAAACATGATTCTTAATATCTTTTCCATTATTTTTGCATCATCCAGTGTCGGGACTTTGGCTCTAAGCACTCTCCAATTATGAGTTTTTTGCACATTGCATCATAAATATTTATTTTTGACATTTTGTGCCCTTTAGGCTTTAGTATTTAAATCACCACGCCCCCTCAATACAATATTTATGATGCAAAATGCCAATATTAAAGCCTTTGTGAGGGGTGCGAAGCGCCAAAATTAAATATGTAGGATGTTATGCAAAAATCTCCTAATTGGAGGGTGCTTAGTGCAAAAAGTCCTTTGGTGTCTTCATATGATTAGGTGTTATTTGTATTTGATTAAAATACTAATTGACCATCCACCATTCATTTTTAGAGTCTCAAATTGTGCTTGTAAGGCTTGAATGTATCCCATTTTATCTTTATTGGCTCCTTAAAATGATTTCTTCAAAATGTTATAATCTTGAATGACTTCACATCAAATATCTTATCAAAATAAACTCCTCCACACCTTAGAAGAGAAGAATATTGCCTCCTTTTTCCCTAGCTTCCTTCAATTCATTCATTTGAGCATTGGATCATATCTATTTCTACATTCTTGCGAGCCAAGCAAGACCTTTACCTGTATGCTCTAGTTCTTCCAGTTCACCTCAAATTACCTGTGTTTTCGAGCCGTAATTTCACGACCAGGTCTCTCTGTAGGGAGGTTGGGGAGCTTAGTTTATGTGGATGATGATGGACAATCGTGCGACCCAAATGGATCTCTCTTCTCAAATATTCGAGGTATACGAAGATGAAAGGTGAAGGTGGATCATGCTTTTAGTCGAGGATGAAGGTCGAAAGCGAATACAGATCTTTCTTCTCAAATGCTCCAGATAATCACTCTCTCAGTTTTTCCAAGGTGCTGAGGAACATGGATTCTCTAGTTACTAGCGAGCAGGCTTCTGTAGATATACTCTTGAAACTATTTTATTTTCAACTCCGACATCAAAAAAAAAACTCAATAAAAATGCTCACTCGAGGTATTATAGCACCACAGGAATTCCCAATTGTTTAATTGCATATCAAGATTGCACATGTCTAATGTCAAGGACACGTCAGTTTAAATTTGTCGGGGGATATGTCAGAGATATTTCATATATTGGGTTTCAACGTTTGAATATATATATATATATATATATTATATATATATATATATATATATAATTATTTTTTTATTTTATATATATTTATTAGAATTCAAAATTTATCAAATTTGGATATAAGGAAGAAAAAAGTCGTCGACATTGATTGTAGATTTGTAGGTAAGGAATCCTCGGTCAAAAATCCTACGGACGATCAAAATTGACATGGACTACGTACTAGTGTAGATAAGAAAGCCAGAGGAAGAGGGAAGAGAGTCAAGAGCTAGGCTTGCAATTTTGTTTTGTTTTTAGTAAATCACATGTACTAAATAAAATAAATTTATATATCATCGGGATGATGGTCTATAACTAATATATTGGCCGATATATTTTAAAATGGTATTTTGAAAAAAATTGTCAAAAATGTGTCATTTTGTTCATGAAACATTACTACAGATTGCTTTCGTCATTTACCGATGGATGATGGTCTCAATCATATGAGTACATAGTATGAGAACCTTTTTAGGGTTACACCGGAGATATCTTTCTACCAGAAATTATTTGATTTATGACTTAGATGTCCGCACGCCCGCATGGTGTGACCCGTTTGGTTCCGCATTTGGCAAATTCATTTGTAGGCCTTTATGATGTTTTTTTTTTATGTTGGAGGTTCCTTTTGACCACATTTGAGCAATTTCATTTTATAGTGGTTTTATGGTATGTGTGATTATTTGTGACACCAGCCGACCAAATTATAGAATTTAAGAACTCTCAATATGCATAAGGGTCTCAGTCTACCAAAATTTAGGTAGGCATTACCCGTATCTAGGGGTGTTCGCAAATCAAATAATTCGGAAATTGATTCTTGAAGATTTGATAATGATTCGTTTTTTTGAATTCAAATAAAAATTTGAATTCGAGTGGTAATTGAATCAGAAATTGTATTTGGCAAAATTCATGAATGATAGCAATATTTATTATATATAAATATGTTCCTAACCGTCCAATCAAAGTTTATTTAGTCCTTCATTTGAAGCAAATTCAAATTTGAATCCAAGCACGAATCGGAATTCGAATTCAAAATTTCAAGACGAATCCAAATCCGATTTCAAATATTCAAAAGAATTTGAATTTGAATCCAATTTCAAATATTCGAACGAATTCGAATCTAAATCTTTGCATTTTCTGATAAATTAGGATTTGATTGAAGAACTATTCAATTTGTGAACTCCCCTACATGTATCCAAGATCTGGATAGGGGTGGCGAGCGGTTTCACTCTACAGGACGAGCAAGAGAACAAAATGCTATCACTGCTTTCCCGGGAGAGCAAAACTGTTTTATGAGAGCAAACCTGAGAAGTTCTAGTTTCCATGGCTAGCATGTTTTCTCTAAACATTTATTTCTTAAATGGTGTAGCCACTTCCAGAGGTTTCTTTCCCCCAAATTCTGGAGGCTTCAAAAAGAATTCAATTTCATTTGCCCTTATTCTTTAAGGGTATCTACCTTTGGGACCAGATTGGGGCCATGAAAATAGAATTAAAGGACATTGGAATTGAAACTTAAATTTCAATTCCAAAACCCCAACTTCCAACTGAACGGACCCCACTAAAATGAAATTAAAACGTCCCACCAAATGATATTTATTTCTAGCAACATTAGACTTGTTGTGGGTAGCCCGATTTTCCTCCGGTCAGCTCCAAGTTAGATCGGGCGTGTAAAAAGTCAAAAGTAAACCAAATAGTAATGACGCGAAGGTGTTTAGTGTGGAAACCCCAGAAAGAGTGAAAACCACGTGACTGGATCTTTGTCGGGTCATAATCTACTTTCTTGAGGTCACAAGTGTTTGAGTTCTCTGAATGATGATTGATCACCTCTCAGTTCACAAGCTTTAGTGCAGGATCCATTCACAAGCTTTAGTACTGAAAAAGGGGGAAATGACTACTAAGTCCATGGAGCCTAGGAGAGAACGCCCGCGAGTGCTTTCTTCGGTCTTTTCATGCGCCAGTTGTTGCGTCCACGAGAGTGTTGAACGTAAGCGGACTAAAAACGGGAGCGGAGTGAATGTTGAGCGATGGAACGATCTAAGTTCCAGGTCTCTCAAATTGCTCTTCTTCAATTGAAAGCCTGTCAACCATTTTATAGCCTCTTAATTCTTTGTCGTTCGGCCTCTCAAGTCTTTGTTGTTTGGCCTCTTAATTCTTTGTCGGTTTGGATTTCATTTGACATATAATTGCCACAAAACACGTGTTATTGAAATTGTAGTGGTGACTTGAGAATCTATGTTACATTTGGTACTTTATTAGATCATTTTTTAAAAAATAATTTTTTAATTTTAATGAAAATAGATATCTAATTTATGACCTCAATTTCATCGAAATGAAAGGCCTCAAATAATAATTATTTTATTCAATGCAATATGGACTTTGTGATATTTGTTCTCGGTCAACGAGTGTCGTGCGCGTGCCCACGGCTGCCGCCTCCACCGACCGCCACTGGGCAACTTGTCCGGGCCGTCCGAGGGCATAATTGTCATTTCATAAAAATTGATGATCCAGATGACCGCAATGGAGCGACACCATTCGTCAATTCAAGACTCATTTAGGCACAATTACTGTCTCGTCCCTGCAGAAAACTCTAAAAAGACCCTCTGACCTTCATTTGAAGACAAACAACTCCTGAGACTAGAGATAGGTCTGAGATTTTCGGCGAGAACATGGGACATAGATCGTTCCTCTGCTCGGAATTCGCCTTGTTCCCTCTCTAGTTCGCTCAGTACTCAACGCTCACTTGGACGCTTCAATGAGCCGAAAGGAGCAAGAGAATGCTCTCGCGGACGCTCTAAAGGACACATCGTGGAAGCTCCGTGTGCTTTTTTCCCTTTTTCTTGGTACTCAAAGCTTGTAACAGAGAGGTGTTCTGTCACCCTTCGAGAAATTCCAAACACTTATATACAAAGCTAAATAGTGGATTTTTGCCCGGCATAGATCCGGTCACGTGGTTTTTCACCCTTTCCGAATTTTCCACAATAAAAAAACCACTTGTCATTGTTGTTTGAGTTTCACTTGACGGTTTGCTCCAGAGGATCCACAACAACATAAATAAGAGAGCGGGGTTCTCTCCAATTTATAAGGCATGCAGGGAGACTCATAATGAAAAGCTCCATTGAGGTAAGGAAATATCCTACCAGATTTCGTTCTAGGGAAATAGAGCCAATCATAATCTAATCAGATATCCCGCATAAACAGCGGGAAAAATCCGTTCAATCTTGATGAATATTCGGTAAAATAAAAAAGGTTCTCCTAAGATCAAATCACGTAAGGATGCATGACAATGCTCATAACTATGCGCGAGCATGACACAAATGCATGGAGAAATTTTCGCGCTGTCACTTCGCGGATTGCGATTCACAAAAATTAGGGAGCATTTGATAGGATTCTCCCTTAATTTTCAAAGTCAAAACAGTAGGTCTCCGGACAAAAATGTCCAAGCGATTTGACCCTACCGAGCGAGTTGCGCACATGAACTGCGCCCTCTCGAAGGAAGCACCCGCATGCAAGCGCGCATGCGGGGCGCGCACGCTCCTTTTGCGTGCTCCTTGCGCGCCTGTACGCGCTCATTGCGCACACGCGCGTCGGTGGCTTCTACCACCTCCGATCGTCGCTGCTACCTCCGGTCGTTGCTGCTACCAATGCCCGTCGTTGACCATCGCCACCGCCACCGTTGCTGCTACCAATACCCTCTGAAGAACTCCAAAAACTTGTATACAAAACTAAATAGTGGATTTTGGCCCGGTACAAATCCGTCAGCGTGATTTTTCACTATTTCCGGGTTTTCTGCGGTAAAAAATCTCTTATCTTGCTGCTTGGGTTTCACTTAATTGTTTGCGCGTCTGGTCCGATTCAGAGTTAAAGCGATATGTTTTCCCGGGCCGGAGAAAAACTTGGTGACCCGGATATACACTCCCCTCTAAGTTTGAAAAAATACAGATTGCACCCCTTTGGCCCTTTTATTATTGAAATTACTAAAATCTCTCTTGAATATTACAAACATAACATTTACCTCTCCTCAAGTTCGCATTTCATTACAATCATGCACAAAAATACCGCCCTGGGCGCGCATGAGGAGTGGTAAATGTTATATTTTGTAATATTCAAGAGAGATTTTTGTAATTTTAATAATAATAATAGGAGGGCAATCTACAATTATGCTAACTTCCAGGGATGTTTTGGTAATTATTCCTCTATATCTATACTACTATATTAAGGCAACTCTTTTTTTGATTGTAGGTAACATTTGGAGTTCCCCTTATACCCCCAACTGCCATATGTTTTTAGACCCTTTTTTTTCTTTTGTTTGGAATCGACGCACTGCTCCGGCAATAATGACAGCACTACTCCGACAATAATGACAGCACTGCTCCGGCAATAATGACAACACCTCTTAAAACTTATTTTTCTCTAATTTCACAGATACCACAGCACATCACCGCTCAAACAATTAATAAAACTTATTTTCCTCTAATTTCACAGATACCACAGCACACCGCCGCTCAAATAATTAATATTTATAGACAAAGCTCACCGCTTAAACATTATTACATATACAGAGACACCGGCAGAGTATCAGGGGAGACCGGGGAGAGGCGACAGAGGACAAAGCAAAGCTATTGTGAAAGAAGGGGGAGGAGGGGAGCAGCCGAGAGGTGGGGGTCGCCGGAGAGGTGTGGGTCGCCGGAGTGGGTTTACCGCGAGGGTCGCCGGAGAGGTGTGGGTCGCCGGAGTGGGTTTACCGCGAGGGTCGCCGGAGAGGTGTGGGTCGCCGGAGTGGGTTTATCGCGAGTGTCGCCGGAGGATTGCGTGGAAGCGGGGTCCGGCGACAGAGGGCAAAGCAGAGCCTTGGCCAGTTCCCTGTTTTATTTTCAGTTTTTTTTTCGTTTCTGTTGAATCCCATTTGAGAGGGGAGAATTTAATGGTACTGTAGAGTATATGAGTTATGAAAAATTAATGTTTTTGTGTGATTGTTGAATGAGAGATTTTACTGTTGCTGCCCTCTTCCCTTAGAGAAAAACAGTGAATTGAAAAAATGAATGTGGCCTCATCTCCCTCTCGGACTCCAAGCACTGATGCGCCGGTGTTGCACATGGCGAGGGGCGTCAACATCGTCAGCGGCGGACGGCGCAGCGGCGGACGGCGCAGCGGCGGACGGCTACAGACCTGGAAGTCGTGAAGGGAGGTGGCGGTGGTGGGTTTTGGTAGGGCTACGGAACAGGTGGCGGTGGCGGAGGAGGCAACCTTAACTCCCCTGCACATCGTGATGAGGGGAGAGGGAGGGAGACGGACGAGAGAGAGAGAGAGCAGCAACACAAATCATTGACCAGCACAAAGGATGCTTTCAGATTCAGGATTCCCACAACTCCGGCTGTCGACGACTAGCTGGAGATCAGCACCGTCGGGGCTTGCCCTTTTGGCCAGACTCGGTCTTGCAGAGATCTCTGCAGAAACGGCAGCATGATACCTTGGGGGAAGGAGGGTTTGTGGCTGCGGGTACGGCGACTCCGCCGCCATCGGCTGTGGAATCAGCTGACGCCTCATCATGCCGACGCATCTTGCCGACGCATCTTGCCGACGCATCTTGCCGACGCATCTTGCCGACGCATCTTGCCGACGCATCTTGCCGACGCATCTTGCTGACGCCTCCAACGCTCTATGATTGCCTGAGCCCACTGCCGGCTGTAGAATAAGCTGTGTTTGGTTCTGTTGGCTTTGATGTGTTGGTGTTCATCTGTCCGGCGAGATTCAAAAGGAAATATTTCGCACGGGCATCTCTAGGATACGAGCATCTTCATTGTCTTCTCTAGGATACGAGCATCTTCGCACGGGCTACGCCCGTGCTCGATGCTCTCGGGCGGCCTTCGGCCGCATCAGGTGGGCTTCTCCCGCCTGCACACGGGCTTCACTCGTGCTTGATGCTTCGGGTGGTCTTCACCCGCAATCCACCATCTCGGCGCCGCGCCCTCCACTCGCGGCCCACCGGACCAAAATTAAATGACCATAGGGCTCCGGGGGCCGCGAGTGGCGGGCGCGGCGCCGAGATGGCGGATTGCGGCCGAAGACCACCTGAAGCATCAAGCACGGGCGAAGCCCGCCTGATGCGGCCGAAGGCCGCCCGAGAGCATCGAGCACTGGCTTAGCCCGTGCGAAAATGCTCGTATATAATACAGCAGGTCCAAAACTTGTTTCTTACCTGCCTTTGTCGCCGGAGGAGATTGAGGGAGGGGACCAGAAATCTTGCCTTCATCTTCGATCATAGAGTCGGCGTAGAGACACACTTCGTCTTCAATCGCAAGTGGAATGCCTTTGATTGCAAGCGGATCTTCAATAATATATGGCTACAGGGCGGATTTAGAGGGGGGACCGAGGGACACTGCCCCCCCCCCCCTATTTTCAAAATGTTTAGTGTATTTGGATTGCTCTCGTTGAGGCAGTGAATTTTGACTACTTATATGTCAAAAACGGTGGTCAGATGAGGGAGAAACAACTCCGATAAGATGAAACCGTTTAAAAGTTTTTTTTGAAGGAAGTTGATGACTGCCCCTCATGTTAAAATTTTTAAAAGTCAATGACACATTCAAAAAAAAAAATTGTGCACCCCCATTATTAATTTTTTGGATCTGCCACTGTATGGCTACCGAACTTCAATGAGGGTCGTCGGAGACTCTCGCTGGCGTAGAGGACAAGAATACCCAGTTTTCGCTGGAACGACGGAAGAAATGTAGGAGGAAGCGGGTGCGGCACGGCTTGGGCATCACGATGGGGAGTGTTTTGCGCCACTGAGCTTCCGTTGTGTTATGCTGCGGAAAGAGCGGCAACTGTCGTGGCTTTTTGCACAACAGCTATTGTGTGCATCTCTTCCAAACACGCACTTAGGGTCAGTTTGTTTCGGCTTTCTTCCTCCGTTCCGTTCCAGACTGAACGTTTTTTTATATACATTTTGTATCGCCGGTTCGGACGCAGCGACGGGGAGAAAAATGCTGGAATCTGAGCTTTCTCCACAACTGGCGCCAGCCTCCTTTTCAACGTTGCGGTGTCGACGCGCCTCTCCCGTGCAGTTAACTACCCGTTCTCCGGCAACAGATCTGGTGCCGGTGAAGATCGTCGGCACCGGATCTGTTTTTTTTTTTTGCCTTAAAAAAGGCCTACCTTGCCTTCTTCCCTGGTTCCGGAGAGAATCCATTACCCGCCATGGAACAGAGATATCAGGCAGCTTTCCTCCCCCTTCCTCATCGCCATGGACGCCGGATCTCTTTCTCCATTACCCCCTCCCGCCGGAGAGAAGTCGCACCCCACCCCACCCAACCCTCTGCAGGATCTCCGTCGTCGTGCAGATTTCTGCCATGGCCGCCCCCTCCCTCCTCCTCCCCCTCTTGTGTTTTGGATTCTCCGACGATATAAGTCTTAAATTTTGATTTTATCAGATTTCCGATTATTATATTATTATTATTATTAAATTATTAAATCATATTATTATTATTATTATTATTGAAGCCAAAATTGACCTCAACAAATGTTCAAAACAGGGGTGCAACCAACACCTACTTCCCTCAAGTCCTGCCCCTCGACTGGTAGCTAACGACCTAGGACTGACCCAAAGCCTCAGCAGGGACGTCCCACCTCACACCCGGAAGATCTCTGAGAGCTTCCACTCCAAAGCCAAAAGCTGGGCTAAGAGCTCCTCAGAAAACACTAGAGATGTTGAGAAAAATGAGAGTCCGCCTTCTAAGGAGCCCTTATGGGTCTATTTATAACCTTTTGCTGACCTGAAGTTACTGAAATACCCCTGGCGGGCCTGCCAATAGCCAAATCCCGTTGTTTGTAAAGTACTAAAAGCAGCCCCTGAGGGTATAAGGGTAATTTTATCCGAGGGCGATTAAGACATTTTACCCTGAACCTGGGCCCCACTCGGCGAGAGCCCTATGTCGGGAATCCTCTCGCCTTCATTTGGCGAGAGCAAAAATGAAGTGTCAAAAGTCTCAAGCTGAGCCAGCCCCCGCCTTCTTGCCGACTCTGCTGAGAGCGGGTCCTGGCTGACCGAGGGTGAATGCTCTTGCCCCTCTCCAGGCGGGAGCTCCTCTAACCCTGATGTTGCCACTGCTGGGCGCGTCGTTGAGTGAGTGGAGCTCACCCAACGCTCTTGCTGTTGACCATGGCGTTGAGTGAGTGAAGCTCACTCAGCGCCCTTGCTGCTGACCATGGCGCTGAGTGAGTGAAGCTCACTCAGCGCCCTTGCTGCTGGCCATGACGCTGAGTGAGTGAAGCTCACTCAGCGCCCTTGCTGCTGGCCATGGCGCTGAGTGAGTGAAGCTGACTCAGCGCCCTTGCCGCTGACCAAAGCGCTGAGTGAGTGAAGCTCACTCGGCGCCCTAGCTGCTGACCATGGCGCCGAGTGAGTGAAGCTGACTCAGCGCCCTTGCTGCTGGCCATGGCGCCGAGTGAGTGAAGCTGACTCAGCGCCCTTGCTGCTGACCATGGCGCTGAGTGAGTGAAGCTCACTCAGCGCCCTTGCTGCTGTCATGGCGCTGAGTGAGTGAAGCTCACTCAGCGCTCTTGCCGCTGACTATGGCGCTGAGAGAGTGGAGCTCTCTCAGCGCGGCGCCTTCTCGCCCGCTTCTGGTCATGGATGGGATCTCGCCTGCGCCTAAGCGGGAGCTCCTCCGGCGCGAGAGCTCTTCTGGTCTTCAGGCCCAAGCTAACCCGGGGCTGGTCAAACCCCGACCGTTAATGCCTCCGGGTCCTACCAAGCGAATATTGATTGTACACAATCCCCGCTCTTTTTGAGCTAGTTCTGCGCTCGAAAAGACGCGTCCAACCCATAAATATTCGCTGGGCACGTGTCACTTCTTGCAAAGAGAATCTATCGGTGGGCCCTGCCGCGGTTATATATACGCGATGATAGACGGCCGTAAATCTGCCCCTGACTGTTGTTGCCCCCCTGAGATCTTGCGCGACCTCACGATGCGCCCCAAACAAGCTGGCAAGCCACTCTCGCAGAACCTTCAGGACCGCATAAAGGCGGCGCAGGCGCGAGCCCTCGCCAATAGCTCCGTAGTGGCTCCTTGGCTGGCGAGAGAGGCACCCGTTGTGGAGCCTCTGCCACCGTCTAAAGAGAAGAAGAAGAAGAAGAAGAAGGCGAAGAGGATCCATCGGGACCCCTCGCGAGAACACCGAGCCTCCCCAACTCCATCCCCAAGCCGTGCGGCCGATCCTCTTCTGCTGCAGCGGGTACGTCTTGCCGACTAGCGGACCGCTGTACTTGAGAATTGGTCACTGAACCTTTCTTGGCAGGTGGTCCCGGAAGGTGGTGTCGGGTTTCCGCTGGTGCCCCCGTACCCATCGACGTCTCGCCCACCTGAGGATCAGCCACAGAATCCGGAAGGAGCTCCTGTCGATGGTTCGGGGCCTCCAGGTAGCCCCTCCTTTCTTGCTCGTTTTTCTTTTGGTCACTCTAACCCCCGTGACGATCCGGCGGCCAATCCCCACACATCCGCAGGGTAGACGACTGCCGACCCATCCTTGACGCCGAAAGCTGACCGTTCCGATAGGGAGCGCGACCCTCCCTAGACTTCAGGCCCTGCAGAGATTACGGCACGCGAGATCTTCCGTCCGAGTCGTGGAAAGCCACTCCATCTCCTGTTTGGGAGGGATGCTGAGGGAGAGCCCGAGCCTTCTCGCCTTCCACCGGCCGACGGCTCTCGCCTTGCTGCTGGTATGCCACACACTGCTGCTGCTCTCACCCTGTTCTCGCCCTGACCGCCAGGTTGTCTTCTCAGGAGATCCGGACCTGCGATCGGGAGCTGACGAGGATGAGGACGATGACGGGGATCGGGAGGAGGAGGATGGCGACAGCTCCCCCTTCCCCTCCTTTGACGAAATGGAAGGAATCCTGATTGGCACGGGAAGCGCGAGAAGGCGGGGTAAAAGGGTCGCGACCATCCTCTCCAAACTCGCGCGGCGGGAGCGGGCCCAAGCCTATGCGGCGAGAGAGTTTCGCAGGTCGGTAGAGCAAAGGTTGGAGGTCCTGGAGCGAGATTACTTTCTAAGCGAGGCGGAGCGGCCGGGCTGCCCTACTGCGGGATCTTCTCCCAGGAGGTGCCTCGCGCGGATACGAGCCCAAGCTCGCCGGATCAATCTAGGGTGCACCGTGCTCTCCTCCTACTTCAACCCGTTGGCGCCTCCGAGGACCTGACAGCGAGAGCGAGGACGCTGGCGTTGGGATCCTTATTGATTCCTGATATCTCGCCTCTTCTTACCTCTGGCCTTCCCTTCTCGTCATGTACCATGTCTTTTAATTTTTTCTGAACCTTGGACTGCTTGCAATCTTGTGAACTGCTTTCATTGGTTAACTATTATTGTTACTAGTATTATCTTAGGTCTCGCCTAGCGAGAACGTTCTTTGCTTTCGCGTCTGTCATGTCGTGCGATTCTTGCGCGAACTAGGATTGTCGATTAGTCACGGTCAATTCGGGCGGGGGACCGAGGCGCCGTTGACCTAGGGCGTGACAGTTGTACCTCCGCCGCCCTTTCTGGGAAAATCATCATTTATCACGGCTTCCTATAAATAGGTGGATCCACCCACCACATTTATTTCCCTTGTCTGGAACCTCCCCATTTCTTCTTTTCGCTTTCGCGCTCTGTCGAGAACATCTTGCTTTCGCCTCCCTTCCCTTGCTTCTAGGTTGGTCTCTCCCTCTCGCCTACTCTCTTGCGACTTTGCCTTCGACTACTTTAGACATAATGCCTGACGAGAACGAGGGACTCTCTCATTGCGCGGAATCTTTCCGGAAGCACCGATTTCCGTCGTGCCGTCTGACCTTGGATGAGTATCAGCTGATTACCTCCCGGTACGTTCCCGCCAGCTTCGCCGCGAGAAACCCAGGCAATAACGATAGTGTGAACACTCTGCGAGAGGGGGAGCTCGTGATCCCCCTCGAACACTTCGAGGTGGGCTTTCGCCTCCCTCTTTGGCCAGAGATGCGCCTCGCCCTCCGCTATTACAAGGTTATTCCCGCGTAGCTGAATCCAAATTCGGTCGCCATCATTGTAGCGTTCATCTGCTACATGCGATCCGAAAGGATAGAGTTCAACCTTTCGATCTTCCGGAAGTTGTTTACCTTCTGCGCGAAGGGAGGGGTCGTCTTTTTCTCCGGGCAGCTGCTTAAAACAACCGGTCTCGCCAACAAGCATCATCACTGGGGCGAGAAATTTGTTTTCGTCTCCGGCGACTTCGGCAACGTTCCGCTTGCGCCGGTCCAGTACGAGGATGCCGCTTACAAGCCGCCATCCCTGGGGTCCCGCGAGAGCGCGCTCCTCGAATTCTTTGGGACCAAGGAGTTTGACATCCTCTTCCTTAGGCGGGACGTCGACTCTCTTCCCCCTGTTCCTCCTGGAGAAGGTGAGATCTCGTCTCTTCTTTCTTTTGTTCGGTGTTTGCGCGTCCCTCTTCGATGCCGAGTGTTTCCTGTTGCCTTTGCAGGAGAGCAGGAGATCCCCTTGCGCTAGCCCTTCCCCGAGACACATATTGCCGAAGGCCAGACTGCGGGAGATCCGTTGGCTCTCGCGAAGTCTGCGGCCCGCGCTTGCCGGGACGAGCCAGCTCCGCCTCCACCGTCTGGTGCCGAGAAGCGGAAACCTAGTGGCTTTTTGTCTCAACTGATGAAGAGGCCGAAACCGTCTGCCACCGAGAAGGGGAAGTCCAAGATGCCTTCGCCCGCCCGATCTCTCACGCCGGGCAGGTCTTTCGCCGAGATTTTAGCAGCGGTCAGCGAGATAAGGGACGTCTCCAGGAGCCGTGTTGGGGCCTCTGCCGAGAACCCTCCGGTCGAAATCGAGACAGGTGGCGAGATGGGCGCTGAGCCAGCGGCTGCCGAGAGCTCTGCCCAGCTCCCGCCCAAGCCTGTGCCGAAGGGGCACAGGAACTTTGGCTTAGGCGTGAAGAGCCTTGATGTGGAAGGGAAACCCTTGCTACAATGGGACCCAGAGGCCAACCGAGTATCCCTCTCGACGCTGCTCCCGAGCTGGGCAGAGCGTGACGAGGTCACCGGCGAGGCCTTCGCGCTGGGCTATGGCCTCTACAGCCGGGAGTTCGCGGGTCTGTACGACCAACTGCCCACTCGCCTCCTCGCTTTTGACTCCATCCGGGCTCTGATGCGTGGGCTCGAGATTGCGCACATGTGCACTCGCCGAAGCCTCACCATCGACCGGAACTTCCTGGATATGTACAAGGTGCGAGAGGAAGCGGTGGCTCGGGCGGCGGCCCTGAAGGCTGAGCTAGAGGACGCCCAACGCCTGATGTCCCTGCGCCCGATGGAGGAGGTAAGCGAGACCCTTTCAGACCTTCGTTCTCGCCTATGAGATCCACACCTCCGTTTTCGCCGCTGATAAAACGCTTTTACGCAGGATTCTCCGCAGGTAATGGTGCTTCGCGCGCAGCTGGCCGGGGTGGAGTGCGAGAACGCCATGCTGAAGGCAAAGTCAAGCGCCTGGAGACGGCGGCAGCTGTGGTCCCGCCGCCTCCCACGCTCGATGAAAGGCTGAAGAGCTGAAATTATTCCGAGTACGACATCGACAAGCTCTTGCAGGTCAACGCCTAGGCAACGACAAGGTTGATGATCGAGACGTTGCGGGACGTGGGATGCCTGGACGAGGGTGGCGAGACCCTGACCGCTCCCCAGCTCGTCCCCTGGCTCTTTGATCCCATCCCGAAGCCCCCAGGCGCGCCCGACTCTCCGCCCCCAGACGTCCCGAGATCTCCCGCGGCTGTTGGCGAGACCTCTGGGGAGAGCTCGGGCGAGAGCTCTCACGGAAGCCCAAGTGGGAACCCGAGCGGGAGCTCGAGCGGATATAGCGCTTCCCCCTGAGGGGTTTCTTTTTCTTCTACCTCTGTAACGAGCGAGACGCTCCGATTTTTGTAATATTGTGAGCAGTTTATAATGTAAATGTAACTTTGCTCACCTCTTTTTTTTTCTAACTGTTAAAAAACGAATGCTGCTCAAGAGTGTTTTAGCCCGGGGCCCCTGGCCCCCTCTAGGATAGTCTCTCTTAGCGGCCGATAGGTGAGAATCTGCCGAGAGCCCAAGGCTCCAACACGTCGCTCCTGCGTTCTGCCGAAAACCATTTGTGATGAGTGTTATTCATAGGCTAAGGGAAGACCGCTCCTCCTTACCTTTCGCGAATCGATCGGTCTCCTTGCCTGGGCCCGCCGGGAACTTCGTTTAGCGAGATCCCTCAGCAAGGATCTCCTGGTCGAGACCTCCCCTGGCCGAAACCTCTCCTGGCCGATACCACTTCTGGCCGAGACCCTTTTGGGTCTGTCTTTAGGGCGTCTTTTGCCTAGCCTAGAACATCCGTGTCGAAACATTTCTAAACACTAAACTTATCCCCCATAGGCGAGCCTTCGGACCTACCGGCTAGATGAGAGCCTGCACCGCGGGTCTTCCTGGGGCCGAGCCGAGCTCGGGGTGTCGATGAAGATTTCCAAACCTAAGACCCCTCCCCCACAGAAAAGCCTTCGGACCTGCCAGCTAGATGAGAGCCTGCGCAGCGGGTCTACCTGGGGTCGAGCCGAGCTCGGGGTGTTGATGAAGATTTCTCAGACCAAACCTCTCCCCCACAGGCGAGCCTTCAGACCTGCCAGCTAGATGAGAGCCTGCGCAGCGGATCTACCTGGGGCCGAGCCGAGCTCGGGGTGTTGATGAATATTTCTCAGACCAAACCTCTCTCCCACATGCGAGCCTTCGGACCTGCCAGCTAGATGAGAGCCTGCGCAGCGGGTCTACCTGGGGCCAAGCCGAGCTCGAGGTGTTGATGAAGATTTCTCAGACCAAACCTCTCCCCCACAGGCGATCCTTCAGACCTGCCAGCTAGATGAGAGCCTGCGCAGCGGGTCTACCTAGGTCCGAGCCGAGCTCTGGGTGTCGATGAAGATTTCCAAACCTAAGACCCCTCCCCCACAGGCAAGCCTTCAGACCTGCCAGCTAGATGAGAGTCTGCGCAACGGGTCTACCTGGGGTCGAGCCGAGCTCGGGGTGTTGATGAAGATTTCTCAGACTAAACCTCTCCCTCACAGGTGAGCCTTCGGACCTGCCAGCTAGATGAGAGCCTGCGCAGCGGGTCTACCTGGGGCCAAGCCAAGCTCAGGGTGTTGATGAAGATTTCTCAGACATAACCTCTCCCCCACAAGCGAGCCTTTGGACCTGTTAGCTAGATGAGAGCCTGCGCATCGGGTCTACCTGGGGCCGAGCCGAGCTCGGGGTGTTGATGAAGATTTCTCAGACCAAACCTCTCCCCCACAGGCGAGCCTTCGGACCTGCCAGCTAGATGAGAGCCTGCGCAGCGGGTCTACCTGGGGCCGAGCCGAGCTCGGGGTGTCGATGAAGATTTCTCAAACCAAACCTCTCCCCCACAGGCGAGCCTTCGGACCTACCAGCTAAATGAGAGCCTGCGCAGCGGGTCTACCTGGGGCCGAGCCGAGCTCGGCGTGTTGATGAAGATTTCTCAAACCAAACCTCTCCCCCACAGGCGAGCCTTCGGACCTGCCAGCTAGATGAGAGCCTGCGCAGCGGGTCTACCTGAGGTCGAGCCGAGCTCATGGTGTTAATGAAGATTTCTCAAACCAGAGCTATTCTATCTTTAAGATGAGAAATCAGATATCAGATCAAAGCAAGAAGAATACCCTGATAGCATTTTGGTATGACAATGTTTCAAAATGATAATATTTGACTACAACAGTACAATCTCTTTTTCCCTTACGGGTAAAAGCGCTTTAGATCATCACCGCTCCGGGTGTGGCTCAAGGTCCTTCCCTCCACATCCTGGAGGTAGTAACCTCTGTTTGCCAGAACCTCCTTTACTATGTAAGGTCCTTCCCAGCTGGGGCTGAGCTTGCCAACAGGGGCCGGCCTCCCTGTCGCGTCGACCTTTTTCAGCACTAGGTCCCATTCGGCGAATTGCTTGATTCTAACATGTTTATCGAAGTACTTGGCCATTCGCCGCTTGATCTCTTCCTGCCTGATGGCTGCAACATCCCGCAGCTCCTCTACCATGTCTAGCGAGAGGCGCAACTCTTCTTCATTTCCCAATCTCCAAGCCTCTTCTCCTTCACTTGCCGCTGCGACCCGAGGGGACCGAACTTCGAACTCCACTGACAGGACAACCTCGCACCCGTGAGAGAGCTTGAAGGGGGTCTCACCGGTGATCGTGTTTGGGGTCGTTCGCAAGGCCCACAAGACGGAGGGGATCTGCTCTACCCAGTTCCCCCTCAGGTTCTCCACCTTCTTCTTGAGCAAGTTCACAATAATCTTGTTTGCCGCTTCAACTTGGTCATTGCTCCGGGGGTGATGGACAGAGGCAAACCTGAGGTCAATCCCAAGCTGGGCACAGAAGCTGATGAACTCTTCACTGGCAAACTGGGGACCGCTATCTGTCACTATTGCTTGGGGTAGCTCGTGCCTGCATATGATCTCCCCCCAAACGAAGTTTCTGATGACCTGGGAGGTGACCTTGGCCAGAGCTTTGACCTCCATCCACTTGGAGAAGTAGTCGACCATGACTAGGAGAAACCTCCTCTGCCCACTAACTGGAGGAGAAGGTCCAACTAGATCCATCCCCCAGATGGTGAAAGGCCCCGGCGCCGTGATGCTACGAAGCCTTTGAGCGGGCAGGAGCTAGAGGGGTGCGTATACTTGACATTTTAGGCATCTCTTCGCAAACTCAACTGCATCCTTCCTAAGGGCTGGCAGAAATATCCTTTCCTTACCACCCTTGCCTCCAACGTCCTTCCTCCCGAGTGGCTGCCGCACTCTCCCGAATGTACCTCTTCCAGGATCCTCGGGATTTCCTCCTCTGTTACACATCTCGCAAGGAGCCCCGACAACATCTTGCGATGCAGACCCCCTTCCAACATCAGATAGTGAGCTGCCTTTCGCCTGAAGCTCTTTGCGTCTTTAACCTCCTCCGACAGCTCGCTAGTGGTCAGGAAGGTTACCAATGAGTCTACCCAGGAGGATCATCGTCCTACTTTCATCAACTCCCCTTCCTCAATTGCCGGTCGGAACAGTTCAGTTATGGTTCCTCCCCCCCCCCCCCAAGGCCCAAACTTCGCCAATCGATCAGTCGCTGCACTTTCTTCCCTGGGAACATGCTGGATTGAGAATGATCAGAATCCTCCGATGATTGCCCTTACCTTGGATAGATATTTCACGAGGGTAGGCTCCCGAGCCTCAAACTCTCCTCAAATCTGCGATGCCACCACCATCGAGTCCGTGGAGACCTCCACATCCTGGATCTCAAGCTCCTTCGCCAAACGAAGACCAGCTATCACGGCTTCGTACTCTGCCTGATTATTGGTCACCGGAAAGTGATAGGCCACCTCCTGTTCTATAGCTACCCCCTGGGGGCTTACCAACACCACTCCTCCCCCCATGGAATGCTTTCCCGAGGCCCCATCAACCATCACCTTACACGCCCCCTGCTGCAGCGGCTCCTCTTCCCCGACTTCAACAACATAGTCTTCCAGGAAGTCCTCCACTGCTTGCGCCTTAATGGAGAGCCTTGGGACAAAAGAGATGTTGAATTTGCTATGCTCAATGGACCACTTGGCTAGCCTCCCCGAGTGCTCCACCCCTTCAAAGATCTTGCGAAGAGGATGGTCGGTTACCACCCTAATCGTGTGTGCTTGGAAATTTGGCCGAAGCTTTCTTGCCGAAACGATCAGAGCATACACTATCTTTTCGAGGATATGGTAACGGAGCTCCGCCTTCCTCAAGATCCGGCTTACGTAGTAGATGGGTAGTTGCTTCTTCCCCTCTTCCCTAACTAGAACAGAGCTCACGGCTTCCGCTCCCACCCCGAGATACAGGGTCGGGTCCTCCCATTCTTTTGGGCTTTGAAGTAGGGGAGCCTGGGAGAGCTGTCTCTTCAGTCCTTGGAAGGCTTCCTCACACTCGGCTGTCCATTCAAACCTCTGGTTACCCCTCAACACTTTGAAGAACGATGAATATTTGTCTCAAGACCGCGAAAGGAACCTGCTTAGTCCAGCCAGCTTGCCTGCCAAGCGCTGGACCTCCTTGGCATTACGAGGTGATTCCAGGTCTAAGATGATCTTTACCTTATTCGGGTTAGGCTCCACCCTTGCCGGAGTCAAGAGATGTCCGAGGAACTTCCCGCGGCTGGCCCCGAAGACACACTTCAAGGGATTAAGCCTCATCTTGAACCTTCGGAGGGTGGCAAAGGTCTCTTCTAGGTCCTGCAGGTGTGAGCTCACACACTTGCTTTTCACCATCAGGTCATCGACATAGACTTCCAAGTTTCTCCCTCTCTGCCCCTGGAAGACTCGATCCATCATGCGCTGGTATGTGGCTCCTGCGTTTTTCAGCCTAAAGGGCATCATCTTATAGCTGAAGCACCCTTCCTTGGTGATGAAGGAGACGTCTTTGACGTCGGGGGGGGGGGGGGGGGCATGCGAATCTGGTGATAACCTGAAAAAACATCAATAAAACTCATAATAGAAAAACTGACGGCTGAGTCAACCAGCGCGTCGATTCGAGGCAGAGGGTAGCAATCCTTGGGGCATGATTTATTTAATAAAGAGAAGTCAATACACATGCGCCACTTCCCTCCCCCTTTCTTAACCATTACCACGTTTGAGATCCAGCCTGGGTACTAGACCTCTGAGATGAAGCCTGCCTCCAAGAGCTTTCTGACCTCCTCGCGGATGGGCTCCTCCAGCTTGGTGGTGATGGCCCTCATCTTTTGGTGTATGGGGCGAGTCCGGAGGTCCAGGTTCAGGCGGTGACAGGCCACATCCGCGTCAATGCCTGGCATGTCCGCCGCACTCCAGGCGAAGATGTCGACATTGCTCTGGATGCAATCTCTCATCCACTCCTGGTCCTCGGGGCTCAGGCCCCCGCTGATTCGCACCCTCTGCACCTGCCCTTCCCTGGTGGAGACCTCCATCTCCACCACTTCTTCGGCCAGCTCCAACCGCGGTTGCTCCCAGCCGTCCCTTATTTCTTCCTCAAACTCCAACTCCTCCCCTCCTTCAGCATCCATTGCCTCCCCCGACTTCTCCTCCTGGAGCTGATGAATCTCCACACCCCTCGGGGCCTCCTGCTCAACTCTCGCAACTTGGCCCTCCTCTTCCTCCATCACTTCCTCCAGACCATCTTGTTCGACTCCCGCGGCGAGCTTCTCTTCTACCTCCATCGCCTCCTCTAGGCTCTCCTCTTGCTGCTGCTCGATTTCCTCCCCCCTCCGGGCCTCCTTCTCAGCTTCTCCCCCCACTTGCTCCTCTACCTCCGGACTCACCTCCTCTTGCTCTGCTAGCTCCCTCTACAGGTCTTCTGCCTCCGCCATCCAAGACACAGTGTTAACTGCCGTCACATAACATTGTCTTGCCACCTTTGGATCCCCCCTGATCCTGACCTGCACCCCTCCGTTATTGAACTTGGGACATTGATGAAACGAGGAGGGGACGTAGCGAAAGGCGCTGATTAGGGGGCACCCAAAGATGGCGTTGTAACTACTTGGGGCGTCCACCATCACGAACCTACAGTTCCGTGACACACTGCCCAGCTTTACATGCAGTCCTACTCCTCCCTCTACTTCTTTCCTTTCTCCAGAAAACCCGAACAGCGGTCCATCTGAGGCTAGGACCCTCTTCCCTTCAACCTTCATGTCATCGAAGGCTCTCTTGAAGATGACGTTCACCGAGCTCCCATTGTCCACCAGTATCCTGGAGACCGTGAAGTTCTCCACCGTTGTCTGAATCACCAGGGCATCGCAGAACGGATCTTCGTAGTCCGGTATATCCGCGGATGAAAAGATGATTTTTTCTTCCGGAGGGGGAGCTAAGGAGGTCGAGGCGACCCCTCTGCGGAACATGGTTTGAAGGCTCCTCTTGCGGGTTGCCTCAATCCCCACCCCTCCGTGGATCACTCTGATCCCTCCTCGGGTCCCCACGTCTACCCGGTCCTCGCATCGATCTTCCTCCCCTCTCTGCTGCACTTCCACGATCCTTACCGGCGGATCCTGTCTGCCCATTCCTCTGGCTTCCCGCATCTCCAAGAACTCTGGGCAGGTGGCTGTCGCGTGACCTTCCTCCTGATGGAAGTCACAAAAGGGTAACGTCACCCTCCCCCCCCCCCCCCCACCCTTCCTTCTCCTCCTCCTCTTCTCCCAGCTCCCCGGACTCTTCTTCCTCATCCTCCTCCTCTGCCTCTACCGACCTCCATCGCTTCTTGCGGTGGTGGGAGGTGACCCCTCGGCCCCTGCCTCCGCGCCTGCTGGTCAAACCTTCTCGGTTCTCGAAGATTATCTCTTCCCTGAAAACCTCCTCATTGGCCCTGGGGGCGACCCTCCTGAGGCCTCCAACCCAATCGGTTTTTCGGCTCCCGGGCCCCCCATCCCTGTTGCTGCCCCTGCCCTCGGGGTTCTTCTCTCCTTCTTTCTTCCCTTTGCCCCCTCTGCTCTCTTGGCTCCCTCTGCTTCCCTGACGCTGGTTCCTTCACATCGTCCTCCGCCAACCTGTCCAGCTTCCTGGCAAACGTCGGGTTCTCCCTCTCGAAGTCTATCTCTTTTGCCGCCCTCTCCATGAGCTCCTCAAAAGAGAGGGGGGCACTCTTTTTTACTCCATGCTAAAAAACCCCGGCCTCAGCCCAAGGGTAAAGGCAAGCATCAATGCATACCCCGGGACCTCTTGGACCAGGAGAATCTCCTCTTGAAACCGGTCCACGTAATGACCCAGCGTCTCGTCCTGCTTCTGCCTTACCGCAAACAGGCACTCCGCCTCCTTCTTCCGCTTCTTCGACGTTGAGAACCTCAACAGAAACCCCCTGCGCAGATCTTCAAAGCTGTATATGGAACTCGTCGGCAGCTGGTGAAACCATTCCCGGGCCTTTTCTTTCAACGTGATGGCAAACAGCCGACACTTGAACGCATCCATCATCTGTCGGATCGAGACTACATCCTCGAACCACTGAACGTGTTGCACCGGATCATCCTTCCCTGAGTAGTAAGACATATCGGGCTCGCGGAACCCTTCCGGCACTGGAGCCGAGATGATGAGCTCGCAGAAGGGGCTCTCGCCTCCTGCTTGGCGAGAGGGCACGTCTCGCGGCCTCGGCTGGCTTGCCCGATCCGCGGTACCGTGCCCAGGGAAGAGATCTCGCACCGCCGCCTCCCTCTCGCCAACTTCTGCCGGAACCTCCCTTCCGGGGCGCTGGCCTGGGAAGAGTTCCCGCGCGGCCACGTCTCTCTCGCCAACTTCTTCCGGAACCTCCTTTCCAGGGCGCTGCTCATGGGCGTTCTCGCCGAGAAGCGGGACCGCCTCCACCAGAACCTGAGGCGTCTCCCACTCACTCCTTGCCGAGAAGGCCAGGCTGATGGTCTGTAAGACCTCTCGCCTAAAGTCTTCCAACAGCTTCCTTGTCGCTTCCTCCCCCGGGTTGGGGATACCCCCTGAGCCAGACGCTTCACCATCACCTCCAGTCATGGGACCAAACTCAAAGCTTTCTTATACCGGCTGCCTTCCACGCTCACCGCACCAGAACTATTGAAGCCAAAATTGACCTCAACAAATGTTCAAAACAGGGGTGCAGCCAACACCTACTTCCCTCAAGCCCTGCCCCTCGACTGGTAGATAACGACCTAGGACTGACCCAAAGCCTCAGCAAGGAGGTCCCACCTCACACCCGGAAGATCTCTAAGAGCTTCCCCTCCAAAGCCAAAAGCTGGGCTTGGAGCTCCTCAGAAAGCACTAAAGATGTTGAGAAAAATGAGAGTCCGCCTTCTAAGGAGCCCTTATGAGTCTATTTATAACTTTATGCTGACCTGAAGTTACTGAAATACCCCTGACGGACCTGCCAATAGCCAAATCTCGCTGTTTGTAAAGTACTAAAAGCAGCCTCTGAGGGTATAAGGGTAATTTTATCCGATAACGATTAAGACATTTTACCCTGAACCTGGGCCCCACTCGGCGAGAGCCCTATGCCGGGAACCCTCTCGCCTTCATTTGGCGAGAGCTAAAAGGAAGTGTCAAAAGTCTCAAGCTGATCCAGCCCCCGCCTTCTCGCCGACTCTGCCGAGAGCGGGTCCTGGCTGACCGAGGGTGAATGCTCTCGCCCCTCTCCAGGCGGGAGCTCCTCTAACCCTGATGCTGTCGCTGCTGGACGCGTCGTTGAGTGAGTGGAGCTCACCCAACGCCCTTGCTGCTGACCATGGCGTTGAGTGAGTGAAGCTCACTCAGCGCCCTTGCTGCTGACCATGGCGCTGAGCTGAGTGAAGCTACTCAGCGCCCTTGCCGTTGACCATGGCGCTGAGAGAGTGGAGCTCTCTCAGCGCGGCGCCTTCTCGCCCGCTTCTGGTCATGGACGGGATCTCGCCTGCGCCTAGGCGGGAGCTCCTCCGACGCGAGAGCTCTTCTGGTCTTCAGGCCCAAGCTAACCCGGGGCTGATCCAACCCCGACCGTTAATACCTCCGGGTCCTACCCAGCGAATATGGGTTTTACAATTATCATGATTATTATAATATTATGAATATTAATTAAATTAAATGATTATAATATCATGATTAAATTATATTATTATTATCATGATTATTATAATATTATGAATATTGATTACTTGATTAGTATTAATATTATTAATATGATTATTATTAATAATAAATTAAATTTATAATAAATATTAATTATAATTAAATGTAACAGAAACATCACTGCTGTTTTACCAAACTATTTCTTCATTCTAAACAGTTCTGTCATCGCTGTTTTATCAAACTGTTTTGTTATTTTGAACAGCTTCATTCCAACAGCTCCATTTTCACAGCTCCATTCTCACAACTTCTTTTGTCACCGCCATCACCGAAACAAACTGACCCTTAATTTTTCGGTGGTGGGAAAAGTAGTTTTGTCAAAAAGAATTTTTCAGGACTTCTTCCAAAGCGTTGAACCCTCTGCTTCCAAAAAAAAACTAAAAGGAATTTTCCAGGGCCCTTCTCTTCCTAATACTTTTGTCAGCACTGATTGTTTTTAAACAGTTTTGATCCCAAAATTATTTTTTTCCTTGTTTTCTTTGTGGCAGATACAGCCGTCTCAAACAAATTTTTGAAGTTGTGCGGTAGCAAAAGTTGACCGGGTTTTTTTTTTGAAAAGTACATATAGCATGAAATTAAAAAACAAAAAAGAAAATAAAACTACAGCATGACATTCAAGTCTGCACGAACAAGTTCTGCAAACTCAAAATGGGTACTATCAACATCGAGCTATACAACAAAAAACCCTCGTCGTACCAAGCGCGCAGGCAGAGACAGAGGAGAGAAGCTCCCGCGCATTATCCCAGCTGGAGAAGGAAGGCATATTGTATCCCCAGCGCAGAAGAGCAGCCTGAATGGCCGAAAGACTACAGCAGTCTGAGACCAGATGGTCCCGGGTAAAAAAAGACCGGTTGGCAAGAGAAGTAAAACAAGCAGACATTCTAATGAGTCTGAAATACTCGGGATGGAGCCCAGCTGTAAAGAGCGGGAGATTCGAGTTTCTGAGCTGGAATCATGAGCAGATTTGTTGTGCGTTGCTACTACATGTGCATGGTGCGCACTGAAAATCTGTATTGTCCATCAAACAAATGTTGTGCGAAACGATGCGGAAAAATCAAAATCACACAACTACAAAAAAGAACACTATGTGATTTACGTAGTTCGGCGAGTAACGTCTACATCCATGGGGAATGACTATTCACTATCACCGGTGGAGGAGAAAAAGAAAGGTCAATACAATATTATAACTCCACACACTCCACACTCCCAAAATAAGAACCATAATCCCTTGTATTTATAGGGGAAATTAGGGCAAACTCAAAAAGAATAAAACGTCCCCCAAAATAGCAATTTTCATCTCATCTCTTATTTTAAACAAAACAAATATAAGATGACAAATAAACAACAACAGAAAAATGACTGTGCCAAGGTGTCTGCCTGCGTACCCCCCCCCCCCCATCCCTTGAGATCAAACCATGCGTAGTTCTTCAAAAGTGTCTCTCAAGACACTCACCTCTGAGCTCGAACATTCATCAAAGCTCTGCAATATATGAACTGGAAGCACCTCTGTAAGCGTGTCTGCTTGATTGTACTTGAAGTGACAAGGGACTTCTGCCTCAGATACTGAAAGTGCAAATGCAATATGATACATCAACAAGGTTGGCTTTGGGACATTCTGCCTCCTAGTACATCTCCTAGCAATAGTATCCTGAACACGACCTCATCATCAGCACTGGGCACCTCATCATCAGTCTCATCATATACCTCATCAAGAATACGGGGAACTGGTGCAAAAAATAGAGTCACATCAAACTCCTTCTGATGAACAATAGTAGTGATCGACTTGGAATTCTCCACCCGCTCTAAGTCCCGAGGCTTCAACAAATTCGCCACATCAAAAGTAATATCTCTGTTAATGACAATCTTTCTCACTGTCTGATCATACAATTTGTAACCTTTGACTCCACGCCTGAAGGCAATGAAGATTGCTTTCTTTGTTTGTGATTTCAGTTTATCATTTTTCGCGTGATAATAAGATGGACACTCAAACATTTTCATGTGCATATAATCTCTAGCAGGATGCCCTGACTATATCTCTGTTTGTCTTCTTTCCAATAGTTGCAAAAGGCAGATAATTCTCTAAATGGTAAGCATAATCAAGGGCATCAACCCAGAAAATCATGTCTGATCCAGCATTAGACAACATTCATCGAACCTTCTCTACGAAAGTCTAGTTCATGCGCTCTGTCACCCTGTTCTGCTATAGTGTCTCCCTAGCAGTGAAGTGATGTTCTATACTTGATCTCTAGTACTCTTGTAAGAATGCATTCAATGTGTATTCACATACATTGTTTGATCTGATACATCAAATCTTTTTGTTAGTCTGAGTCTTAATCCTCTTCTTCCAGTCACAAATATCTCCAGAACTTCGCTTCTATGCTACATGGTGTACACTCAAATATATCTGGAATAATCATCAATGAAGGAGACAAAGTATCGCCGCCAGCTAAAAGATGTCGCCTTCGTCGTGCCCCAAACATCTGTGTGAATATACTCTAAAATACTTTTTATACTGTGGACGGTAGTGTCAAAAGATAGTCGTGTCTTCTTGTCAAGTACACAATGCTCACTGAAATCCAATTTGCAACGTCTTGCTCCCTTAATCAATCCTTGACTTGATAAAATTTGGAGGGAAGCCTCTCCAACAGGGACTAATATTATATGTCATAAAAATAGTGACATCCAAAGAATCATCAGTGACAACCACAATCCCGATAATTGTACTCCCCTGAAGATAATATAACTTGTGGTGTCGAACTTCGCTCATAAAAATCAAAACTCTGCGACTGATCATCAGAACTCCTGTCTCGATCGCTACATTGTAGCTTTTGTCTTCTAAAGCCCCAACAAACATCAAAATCTTCCTGATATCTAGAACATGTATGGCCTCTATCAACTCTCTCATTGCATCGTCATGCATCCGAACTGGAATACTCCCAACACCAATATTATGTCATGATTCTTGCCCATAATAACAGCAATAGTATCCAGAGACTTGTAAGTACAGAACCACTCTCAATTGGGATAAATGTGATAGATAACACCCGTATCCAGAATCCAATATGAATCATCAATAAATAAACACTAAGGAGTGACATAAAGAGAAACATCAGACTCATCACCACTAATAATCTCTTGAGTAATATGGGGATTCGTCTCTGAGAAACCTCCCTTATTTTTCTCTTTTAATTGGGGGCAATCCTTCTTCTAGTGACTCATCTCCAAAGAGAATGCACACTGATTGCGCTCAAGAATGTGGCCACGTGAATTGGTACACTTTTGAGTATCGTTATTTCTCTTCTTGTATCAGTTCTTCTTTTTCTCAGATCTATCCCAATGAGATACAAGTGATTCGGTCGACTCCGCCTTCGATGATTCTTTATCTCTTCGACGGAACTCGTGATTCAATAATATCATAGACACCTCACTGTACTTTAAGACCTCTTTCTCATGAATGAGAGACATCGTGAAGTTCTCATACTCATCTGGAAGCGAATTCAATAGAACAATAACTTTGTCTTCATCGCCAACATACTCGTCCAAATTCAATAGATCTGCCAACAGTTGCGTAAATTCATTCAAATACTCATCAATCGACTCCACGTCTCATCTGAAACTGGTACAATCGACGTTTTATTTGAAGACGGTTCTCCACGCTCTTTGTAAGATACTTGTTTTACATTGCCCTCCAAAGGTTTCCTGTAGACGTCTCCAACATAACTCTGTTATTTGATTTCCTGAGTCAGGTAATTTTTTATCAACACACAAGCACTCTGGTTCATCTTTGACCAAACTTTCTCAGTTATCTCATCAAGACATTCATCACCATCAAGAACATTCACTAAATTTAGAGAGCAAAGTGCATACATCACCTCGCATTGCCACATGTCAAAGTTACCCGTTCCATCAAATTTGGTAACATCAATTTTCACCGAATGTGAACCCGTATGATGAATTGTTGATTCTGCCGCTCAAGCGTCTCTCCTATTTCTAGTAGATTACAACAATAATAACACATAAAATCAGACAATACAAATCAACAACAATTTTTTTTGTTAGTCAATAAGAAAATAGAAAAAAAAAATTGTTACAGCTATTAAGTAAAATCCCCCCCTTTTTTCAATTTCAGCCCTGCAGTTTATACCTCTAAGAAGAGAGGAATTTTGGGGTCCGGGTTCTGGACTTAGATTTTGCTAGGTCCGAGACCTCTCCAAGATATCTCAACTCTGCAAATAGTAGAAAGTCTGATAGGCACTTTTTGTGTGTGAAACAGGGCTGGAGTAGAACAAAAATTACACACTCACACATATAAAGAACAAACACAAAAATTACACACAAAAAAAAAAATTTAGGGCTGGAGTAGAACAAAAAAACAGAGGAGAAATCTAGGGCTGGAGTCGGACCTTTGCTGTAGGGCTGGAGAAGAAGATGGAAGCTCGGGTTGGAGAAGCCGATGGAAGCTTGGGTTGGAGAAGATGATGGAAGCTCGGGTCGCCGTTCAGGCTCGTCGATGGCAGCCGATGTCGCGCCGATTTCGCCGGAGGATCTCACCGGATGTCGCCGCGTTCAGGCTCGTCGATGGAAGAATCGCCGGATCCGAATCTGGAGAGCTGCGGGCTGCGTGATCGGGAGAGAAGATGGAGATCTGCGGGAGAGAAGATGGACGGGCTGCGGGATTTTTTTGGAGCAAGGAGCGGCACGCGAATTTTTGCGGAAGCGGAGACGCGGACGCGAGAATTACGAAGCGCTCAAAAAAGCACTTCATATGCTGTTTTTCAAAACGAGATTTTCAATCCGCACCTGAAACAAACAACAAAAACAGCTGCTGCGGATCAAAGAGCAGCTTTCTGATCCGCAGCCGCTATCCCAAACAGACCCTTCATTGAGCGTTTTTTACTGGTCCTGAACAGTCCGGGCTTCGGACCATGGACGGAACTACCTTGAGACACGCCCGGGCAAGTGCCCGAGCATGTTTTTGGAAAAATTTTGTCAGAGTCAAAAGTTAATTTTGTCACGAAGAGGGAGATAGAAAGCTGGCATGTATGAAGGCTGCACACACTTCATAAGTAGAAAGGGAAAAAAAGAATGGTCTTTCTATACTGCTAGGCTTAGCTGTCATTTGTATGGAGAAGCGCAACCTTCCATTTTATTACATTAATTTCTTATCTCTGGACTGTTGCACCTTTTCTTTTTTCAGAAGAGCCAATTTTTTTTTTTGCCTCATACGTGCACAGCATGGGAGAAAAAAAGAAATGGGGAAGGGTTTGCCTTTGCCTCATGGCTGGGGACATACATTCAAAGGCAGCTTCCTGCCTCACTCGACTGGCGTGCCAGCATCGACGACGATCGTGATTCTACTCCACAGCAGCAAAAATAACCTATTGAGAATGCACTAATTATTTATATTTTTTTAAAAAATTAGGCGCTTCATCATCTTCTAATGATCATGGGCTTTATGATGAGAATTCATAGCTACTTTTTACTTTCTTTTCACAGTAACAGATTCTCTGATCTGTTTAATGGGTTTTTAAATGTTTTCTCTTCAATTGTTTAATATAAAATAGAATTAAAATAATAATACAATAGATTACTAAATTTTGAGATCAATGCTCCTTAATTCAATACAAAATGTTGAGATCAGAGGAGAAGTGATCCTTATTTTACACTTTTTTTTGATGATTTAGTAAATCTTTCACGATGGAGAATGAGTTCATGAATAAGGCGGTGTGGTGATTTTTTATCACTTGCAATACATTTTTAATTAAAAAATTATAAAAAAAAATTATACTTTAGTAGTGCCCGGATCATAAGAAAATTCTAGTTCCGCCCGTGCTTCGGACCTAAGAATTTTGCCATAAGGGAACCATTTTTTCGGTTCCGGTTCCTCCGCTGCTCTTGCGAGAGAGAACCAAAAAAACCAATATTGTTTTTTTTTCTTTTTGGATTTCAATTCCTGCACTACCAGGCACCAGCTGCGAAAGCCCAATAAATATTAAATAATTTATTTATTTTTCTTTTTGCTCGCCGTCTTCCCCCACTTTGAATTTGCACCGCCTGTGCTTAGATGGAAAATCAAACAAAAACTTCATTTTTTAAATTTATTTCCAAGGTGACGTGCAGGGGCGGATCCAGAGGGGGCCCGAGGGACACTGATACCTCCATTATTTTTCAAAATGGTTAGTATATTTGGATTCCTCTAGCCGAGGCAATGAATTTTGACTACTTATACGTCAAAAACGGTGGTCAGATGAGGGAGAAACAGCTCCGATAAGATTGAAACGTTTAATTTTTTTTTTGAAGGGAGTTGATGTCTGACCTCCCATGTTATAATTTTTAGAACCCAGTGACGCATTCAAAAAAAATCTCATTATCAATTTGTGCACCCCCATTATTAATTTTCTGGATCCGCCACTGCTGACGTGGCACTCAACATGTTCGATCATTTTGTTTTCTTCTCCACCCCGCTCCTCACCATGGGAGATCCTTCAGAAACAGGGAGCACGACACCTTTTGAAGATCTGCGCCCCCTGCGACGAATGAGAAAAATTTGGTCAATGGATTGGACCTAGAGTAAGGTCTGTGAGCCATTTAGCCGTGTGATTTCTGATCTGACAGTCAGAAAAATTCAAGGTCTAAAAATAATCATAATAATAATAATAATATGATATCCAGCCGAATCTTAAAATGTGCAATATATGGCCGGATTTTTAAAAATATATTTTTTTTTATAGAAAAATAAAATCTTAAAATAGGGGTAAAAAATTTCTGATTAATATTTTATAATTTATTTTAGAAAAAAATTGATTGGCTAAAAATCACTTTTGGTGGGGTGCCCGGAACTTTCTCTAGGTCCGAGTATCGGACGAAAAAAAGTTTCACAGTGAAAACGGATGAACAAGGAGCCTCCTTTTCTAATTGGATCGGCGCCGCCAGAGCGAACGAAACCCTCAACTTTTTTTTCTTCGTTTGGCCTCCTCCGTAACAATTAGCCAGATCTTTAGCGCCGCCTCCAGGCCCTCCACCTGTCCACCAAACGTTAGGAGATCCAAAACTACAGCGGCCCACTGAAACTAGCGCTGCCTAAAACCTTCCTTCTAGTTGGATTCACTGTTTGCGAACATCGGCCGCCCCCGTGGATTTGTGTTGCCTTCAAACAAAAAATTGTTAGGGACTCCGCTCAAGATATTCCACAATAGCTCATCAAATGTGAAATTGATATTTATAGTATCTTCAGCTCATAGTCTTTCCCTACAATGTCACGAAACTCATTAGGACATTCCGTGTCAATCTCGATGCATGCGCTTAATTATCTAACAAATATTGCACCGTAACCTGCCTCTAATACCACTTGTTATGCAAAACATTGAGGAAAAACAAAAATCACACAACCACAAACAAAAAAGACGATGTGATTTACGTGGTGCGGAGAAAAACCCCTACGTCTACGGGAGAGGATGATTCACTATCCGCACCAATCTCCATATGGGAGGAAGGCACAGAAAATTTGTTCGGGAATGGTAGGCATCGGTGAATCGGATTTCAACCTGTATAAACTCAGGCGTTGAATCCAATGTCTGGATTAAGCATTGCTTTCCGTCACTGTTAACTGTGTAAACTAGTCATCCGGATCCCCTCGAGTTCCTCCAGCTGATAGATAAATATTTAATATTTAATTATGCATATACTTTATATAATAATATAAAAATTATATTAATCACTGTAAGATTTTGGCTCCCTTTGACATCGTTCCGGCCGGAACCAGACCGAGCAATCCTGTTTGGACGGGTTTGCAAGTACCCTTTGAAAATGGCAAGCCTGACAGGGTAACAGCATGGCCGTTTTACCGCGGGATTGCCGAGCATCAATCCGCCGTTCTGACCAGGCGTTGTCTCTATCTTCGCCAGCGTGTCACCGGGACAGACAGTGGCGGATGTGGAAACTTTTTTCAGTGTAGGCGGGCTTGAAAATTATTTGATTCATACTATTAAATCACGCTTAATACTATTTTTTTTTAACAATAGAGTATTAGCCACGTTTTAAAACGTGACTAATACTATAATTTTTTTAAGAATATGATATTAGTCACAACTTAAATCGTGACTAATACAGTTAAGTTTTTTAAAAAATAAAATTTTAATCACGGTTTATAATTTAAGTCGTGACTAATATATGTATTTTTTTAAAAAAAAAGATATTAATCACGATTTATAGTAACTAATACAGTTAATTTTTTAAAATAGAGAATATAAAACAGACTAATAATATACACAGACTAGTAGTTTCAAGAAACATTGTAAGATAAGATAAACTATTTAACTTGATTAGTTTATGATTGAATATTAAATTGCGGAATAATAATTGGAATAAAAAATGAACATAGTTATAAAACTTATAAATATATACTTGTGGGGATTAACCTATTTTTAAATCATTAGGGGTGCACATAGCAATCCCCAAAATAAAATCATGGGGTTGACTAGTCAACCTCATGATTCCCTTCATGATGGAAGAAGTGGAGGGCCCACTTTCTCTCATTTATTATCTCCTCCATTCAATTCCACCTTCTTTCTCTCCCACCAAAAATGAGATCAACAAAAAGGGAAAAGAGGGGAGAGAGAACACCGCCGCCGCAACCGCCCGCCGCCGACCGCCGCAGCCGGCCAACGCCGCCGGCCGGCCACCGCCGGCCATCGCCGGCCACCTCCACCTGTCGACCGCCACCGGACGGCCGCTCCCGCTAACCACCGCCAGCCGGTTGCTCGCCGCCCGAACCTCCACCATCCGATCATGGCGCACTACCGCGGCCGTCAGATCAAGGGGAAACCACCCACTAACCCACTACTTTAGTGGTAGGGCCCACCATGATCTCCCCCTAGAGCCTATAAAAGGACCCCAGGGGCTCTTCATTTCTCACCTTTTTTCCTCCGCAGCTTCTTCTTCCTTGCGTCAGAGCTCTGCCCGTTTTCTGCCATAGAGAATTCTCCAGCCACCGCGAAGCTCCGCCGAGGTGAAAACGATTAAGTCCCCAAACCTGAAGAAGAAGAAGGCTTACAAGACATCCTTGCGTGGAACGCCGCGCCAGCTTCCAAGCTCCGAAGACTCACGCGGATTCCACTGTTCAAGCCCTCTCCACGGCGCAGCCTGTTGCACGTGGGAAGAGCAAGTCTCCCTCTCACCTCCACTTTTGTAACAAGGAGCGGCCTGTCGCCCTTGATTCTCCTAACATTTTGTAACCTCCCACAACTTAGTGGATTTTGACTGGCACAAAACCGGTCACGTGGGTTTTCACCCGGTTGAAGGGTTTTCCACGTTAAAACTCCTGGTGTACATTTCCCTTTTTTCAACTAACTGTGTGCGCGCTCGACCGCTCCGCGAGCTAAGGCAGTCCAAGTTAGTCCGGATCGACCGGAGCGCCGAGTTTGGCCGCAACAGTTTGGCGCCGTCTGTGGGAAACATTCCCAACATCCTTCAGAAGACAAGTCACTCATCTTTACCGCTTCCAAAGCTCAGATTCCATGACGAAGAGAAGTACTCGCACCACTGAAGGATCCGCACTTGGCGGACACATCGAACCAGCATGATCCCACTCACTAGTGGACGTGCCACTGACTGTCGAAGTAGCTTTCGCCCCCGTCATCGCCCTGGAGGGGCGCGTCCGCCAAATGGAAGAACAACAAACGGAAATGCTTGCATTACTCCGAAACATGGGAGCACCTCCGGCTGCCCCGATGCCGCCAGCCCCAGCAAATCCTCCGCTGCAACCAAACCCAGAAAGGGTCCAGGAAGTGCCCGAGGATTATTCTGACGTCGCCGGCTCCACTCACCCAACTCAAAGAGGAGTCAGAGCAGATCATCTTCATCACCACCTCGTCGGCGACTTTCACCCCCCCTCCTCTCGAAAAATTCACTCGGGAGGAAATTCGGGAAGTTATAGCCGAAGAATACCGCCAGGCTGGAAGAATAGACTTTCAGGCTCATCGACCGCTCTGCCAAGGCTCCCCCTTGACACCACAAATCCTCGATCATCCCATTCCACATGGATTCAAGCTTCCAAACATCGAGACGTTCGACGGGACCGATGATCCACTAGAACACATCAACCACTTCACCACCATCATGAGGATTTACAATGCTCCAGACCAGTTGCTCTGTCAAGTGTTCCCAGCAATACTCAAAGGACAGGCTCGTACATGGTTCCATTCCCTGAGAGCTGGCACCATTACTAACTTCGCAGAGCTGACCGAGCAATTTTGTTGGAACCCTAGGTTTTGATTTGAGTTCAGTCCTCTCTTTCTGTCTCTTGACCCAAGATTTATCTATGGTCAAAGGTTAGTTGATTGGTTAGATTCTCTAGTTGTGTAGAATTACTTTTCCAGATGAATATTTGGTTAAGTAGTTTTTCGTTCGACTATAGTCGAACGCCGCTCGACTATCGTCTATCGGCTGATCGACGATCGTCTATCAGTTGGTCGACGTTCTGTCTGCGTTGATAGCTCGACTATTTGTTGATAGATCAACTATCTGTTTGTCTTGGTAGTTCGACTATCTGTTGATAGGTCGACTATCTGTTTGCTTTGATAGTTCGACTATCTGTCCTGATAGTTCAACTATCTGATAGCTCGACTATCTGTTGATAGGTCGACTATCTGTGTTGCTTTGATAGCTCGACTATCTGTTGATAGATCGACTATCTGTTTTGTTTTGATAGTTCGACTATCTGTTGATAGGTCGACTATCTGTTTTCTGTGATAGGTCGACTATCTGCTTGATAGGTCGACTATCTGTTTTTGTTTGGTAGTTCGACTATCTGTCCGGATAGATCGACTATCTGATAGCTCGACTATCTGTTCTGATAGGTCGACTATCTGCCGAGGTAGTTCGACTATCTTCTTTGATAGTTCGACTATCTGGATCGTTCGACTATCTGTCCGATAGATCGACGATCTCCGTGCGCCGTTCGACGATCTCCGAAGGTCGTTCGACGTTTTGTTGTATGCTCTTATTTTGTTTGTCGTCTTCTATGATGTGACTAATTTAATATCTATTTTGGCATAGTTTATAAAAGATTATCTGAATAATTTATGACATTATTTCCATGCAATATCAGTTCTATTCTATATGCATGAGCTAATCTTTTCTGACAAAGTTGTTTGTCTTATAGCTGAGATATGCAATTTGCTTTATCTGCCAGGCTGTCCTTTATAGTCGTTAGACTCAAAAAGTCTTCCTTGGCCGTAAAGAGTTCTTTCTGATGTGACTTTCTCTTATATTATTTCATCAGAAGTATTTGCAGCTTCTCAGAAAGCTTTATCCTTTTTATAGAATATCTGCCTGCTGTAGTTTGTTTTTGCTTTATGCTTTTTGCAGCCCAGCTTGCAGAGTTCAGAAAATGACAAGATTCAAACTCAATTAGAGTCGTTGCTGCTGCTGATATATAAATACTTTTTTGAAGAAGAAATCAACTAGTTCACAGAGATAAGGAATTCATTTCAGCAAGCTTACAGCAAGAACAAGTTTAACTGCTCTCAGCAATCTTCACTCATCTGAGAAGTGTTAGCTCTTCTGCTCTTCTTCAACCTGAGTTCTCCTGTTCCAGGAAGTTCTAACTCAGAGATCTTTTGCAGAAGAAGAAGAAGAAGATAGCTGGTAGAAGATTTTCATTTCTTATTTTATATCTTCTTGTAGTTCTTCCTTCAGTATTTACTGAAGTGTTTCTGCACTGAAGCAAGACTTCACCTGGACGTTCTTTGAGCCAGGGGGAGCCTTGATTCTTTTAGAGCTTTCTAGCTCAGTGCAAGTTATTGTGCTTCTCTAATCTATTGTAAAATAGAGAAGACACCTTAACCCCTTTCCCCCTCCTGTACAGGGTTATTACTCCCTTCAAAAGTATCCCTTGGTGGCAGGGCACCTGATCAAAAACCTGTGGTTGGTTTTTAGACACCTGATCAAAAGTCTAAAGGGTCTCTTGATCTACCTGAAGCAGATCTTGTTGGTGGCAGGGCACCTGATCAAAAACCTGAGTGGATTCCTACCTTGTTGGTAGAAGAGTGGACGTACCCAAGTTGTTTGGGGAACCACTATAAATTCCTTGTGTCGTCTGGATTGCCTTGTTTAAATTCTTGCATTGTGGCTGTGATTAGATATTAACTAGGTTTGCTAGTTGCTGGATAGGATCCAAAGCTAAACTGTAATTACAGTTAGCTTTAGTTTGTGCACAACACTTGTGTTAGGCTCTAAGGTTTAATCTTAAAATATCTATAACTTTCATTCCGTATTTAACTCCAAGGGAGTTGAGTAGAAAGTCAACTTTGCTATGTGCAATTTTTGATTACTCTATTCACCCCCCCCCCCCTCTAGAGTAGTATCTATCCCTTCTCTTTCAAATTTACTGACCAGTTTATCACAAATCGGAGAATTGTTCTCGATCCCTCTCACCTTTCAGGTATTCGACAAAATGAAGGGGAGTCTCTCAGGGAATTCTTTCGTCGCTTCACCTCTGAGGCACGTCAAATTCCAAGCGTCGATCCCGAGCTTCTCAGAGGCATCTTCCTTGCCGGACTCCGCCCCAATGGCTTCTATTCAGCACTCATGAGGGAGACCGTGCCCAGTTATCCAGATCTCGTTCATCGGGTCGAGGCCCAGATAGCAGCCGACGAAGCTAGTGAAGCGCACCGACAGCAGTTTGGAGGAGGACAGAAAAGGAAGAAAGAAGAGGAACCAACTCTCACAAGACAAGAAGAACGACACCAGAGTGAGCGTCGCCGCAATAGCCATCAACGAGACCTTCCAAGGAATGGGGGGCAACATCCATTTCAGGAATACACCCCTCTGAATACCACCCACACAAATGTGATGTACGTCATTCAGAATGATCCGACCTTCCAACGACCAAGAGCGTCGCGGCCAAACCCCAAGGCAGACCAAACAAGATACTGTGAGTTCCACCGCGTAACGGGTCACAACACTGAAGAGTGTGCCGGTCTCAAAGATGAAGTTGAACGTCTTGTTCGTCAGGGGCTCCTCGGGAGATTTTTGCAAAGACAAGCACAGATCTCAGCACAAGGAAACGATGGAGGAAGGCAGATGGTAGGCAACATAGAGACCATCATCGGATCCTCAGCAATGAATACCTAGAATGGACGCTCTCCCCGACGCAGGACGACCCTCTACAGCACACCTGCAGCCCGGAATTTGTGTCGCATCCATCCCTCCGCATTTTTATCTTTTATTAATGGTGTTAATCGTCTGTTTTTTCCATCATCTTGTTTTGCCATTTTAGAACAGTAAAAGTCATGAGCTCAGGCTCGCGCGAACCAAGTTTATTTCCAAGTACAATATCATATTTGTTTTAAGGTAAAACTGTGCTTACGAACTGAACAAGCAGGTCCTTCAGCAACTTTGCACATCAAACGTCATGTCATCGTCAGGACCTGTCCCCCTTGCGATCGTACCCAGATTGAGCACATACGTTCTCCGATGCCCGGATTGAGCACCTACGTTCTCCGACGGTCGGATTGAGTACTTACACTCTCTGATGTCATCGTTAGGGACCGCCCCCCTCGCGATCGCACCTGGATTGAGCACATACGCCCTCCGGTGCCCGGATTGAGCACATACGTTCTCCGATGGTCGGATGGAGTACTTGCACTCTCTGACGCCATCGCCAGGGCTTTCCCCCCTCGCGATCGCACTCGGATTGAGCACATACGTTTTTCGGCACCCGGATTGAGCACCTACGTTCTCCGACGGTCGGATTGAGTACTTACACTCTTCGACGCCATAGCTAGGGCCTGCCCCCCTCGCGATCGCACCCGGATTGAGCACATACGTTCTTCGGTTCCCGGATTGAGCACATACGTTCTCCGATGGTCGGATGGAGTACTTACACTCTCTGACGCCATCATCAGGGCTTGCCCCCCTCGCGATCGCACCTGGATTGAGCACATACGTTCTCCGGCGCCCGGATTGAGCACCTACGCTCTCCGACTGTCGGATTGAGTACTTACACTCTCCGACGACACCGTGGGGGCTTGCCCCCCTCACGAAGAAGCCGCGAGCATCCCTCGCACAAACTAAGCCGCGAGTATCCCTCGCGCAAACTAAGTCGCGAGCATTCCCCGCGCAACCTAAGCCGTGGGCAACCCTCGCGCAATTTAAACCGCGAGCATCCCTCGCGCATTCTAATTCGCGGGCAACTCTCGCGCAATCTAAACCGCGCGAAACCCTCGCGCAATCTAAGCCTCGAGCAGCCCTCGCATAATCTAAGCCGCGAGCAACCATCGCGCAATCTAAGCCGTGAGCATCCCTCGCGCAATCTAAGCCGCGAGCAACCCTCGCGCAATCTAAGCCGCGAGCAGCCCTCGCGCAATCTAAGCCGCGAGGAACCCTCGCGCAGTCTAAGTCGTGCGCAAGCTAAGCCGCGAGTAACCCTCGCGCAAGCTAAGCCACGAGCAACCCTCGCGCAACCTAAGCCGCGAGCAACCCTCGCAAAAATCAAGCCGCGGTCGCAAACCGTGCAAATCATGCCGCGAGCCAGCCTCGTGCAAGCACGGCGGCAAGTCAGCAAAGCCGCGATCCAATCTCGTTCAAACTAAGCCGCGGTCACAAACCGCGCAAGACAAAGTCACAAGCAAGTCTTGTGCGAGCCAAAGTCACGAGCCAAGCTCGTGCGAGCAAAAGTCACGAACCAAGCTCGTGCAAGCAAAAGTCACGAGCCAAGCTCGTGCGAGCAATAATCGCGTGTCAGCGTCGCGTAAAATGACCCTGCACGTCAAACTTACGTAAAACAGCATCAACCTCGCCAACTGAGGTATCATTCAGCCTCGATAAAAATAGAGGCGCCGTGTTTGCACCCATGCGCCTTGCCGCAACAAGTTTCCCCTTTCGACCTTGTACAAGAAGTACTCGGTGATACACTCGGGGGGAAATAGAAACTCCACGTCTCAGTAATCGCTTCCCTTAGGCGCTTACTCCGCCATGCATTTTACACCTTGTGCACATCGCGTATGCAGCGTGTATCGTGCACGCATCACTCACCCATCGTGCACATTACATACCGTGCACATCTTACCTTGTGCACACGTCACATACCTTGCGCCTTGCGCACACAATGCGTAGTTGTGCATATCACGGCAGGTGCGCAAAAGGTCCAAATTAAACACCTCGCGCACACCGCACCCACCACGCATACAAACTGGGCGTGCGCAGCGCGCAAGCTGCGCCCGCACGGCGCGCAAGCTGCGCCCGCAAACTAGGCACTCGCAACGTGCGTGGTGCAGCGCGCTAACTGCGTGCGCACAACGCGTTAATTGCGCGCGCATAGCACGCTAACTGCGCGCACTGCGCACTAAAATGCGCGTGCACTGCGCACAACACGCACGCACGCACAGCGCGAAACAACGCTCACAACATTAATTGCAGCGCGCAAAGCGCGCGCAACTGTGCGCGTTGCAATTAATTGTAGCGCGCACTGCGCGCGCAACAATGCGCGCGCACTGCGCGCGCTGCAATTAATTGCAGCGTGTAGTGTGCGCGCACTGCGCGCGCTGCAATCAATTACAACACGCAGTGTGCGCAGTCCGTGCACTACTGCCCGCTACAGTTTTTCGCGCACAGCTCACGCGCACCCACACGACTTGGTCTGCACACCTCACATGCCCGCGCGTATACTGTCGTCACGCCGTCCGATCATGGACGCGTCGTCCCCCCTTCTCCCGCAGAAATCTTTTAATATGCAGCTACATGGGCTCGCTGGGTGTCGCTCGCAGACGTTTCTAGCATGTCACTGGACGTTGTTATAGTCAAAAGAAATGAGGAAAAATCCTTGTTCTGTCGCTTGTGCCAATCTCCGACAACCAAGGATTTGGGGGGCAATTGATGGGGATTAACCCATTTTTAAACCATTAGGGGTGCACATAGCAATCCCCAAAATGAAAATCATGGGGTTGACTAGTCAACCCCATGATTCCCTTCATGATGGGAGAAGTGGAGGGCCCACTTTCTCTCATTTATTATCTCCTCCATCCAATTCCACCCTCTTTCTCTCCCACCAAAAATGAGATCCACACAAAGGCGAAGGAGGGGAGAGAGAACACCGTCGCCGCAACCGCCCGCCGCCGATCGCCGCCGCCGGCCAAAGCCGCCGGCCGGCCACCGCCGGCCATCGCCGACCACCTCCACCTGTCGACCGCCACCGGGCGGCCGCTCCCGCTAACCAACGCCAGCCAGTGGCTCGCCGTCTGAACCTCCACCATCCGATCATTGCGTGCTACCGCAGCCGTCAGATCAAGGGGAAACCACCCCTTAACCCACTACGTTAGTGGTAGGGCCCACCATGATCTCCCCCTGGAGCCTATAAAAGGACCTCAGGGGCTTTTCATTTCTCACATTTCTTCCTCCGCAGCTTCTTCTTCCTTGCGCTAGAGCTCTGCCCGTTTTCTGCCGTAGAGAATTCTCCAGCCACCGCGAAGCTCCGCCGAGGTGAAAACGATTAAGTCCCCAAACCTGAAGAAGAAGAAGAAGGCTTACAAGACATCCTTGCGTGGAACGCCGCGCCAGCTTCCAAGCTCCGAAGACTCACGCGGATTCCACCGTTTAAGCCCTCTCCACGGCGCAGCCTGTTGCACGTGGGAAGAGCAAGTCTCCCTCTCACCTCCACTTTTGTAACAAGGAGCGGTCTGTCGCCCTTGATTCTCCTAACATTTTGTAACCTCCAACAACTTAGTGGATTTTGACTGGCACACAACCGGTCACGTGATTTTTCACCCGGTTGAAGGGTTTTCCACGTTAAAACTCTTAGTGTACATTTCCCTTTTTTCAACTGACTGTGTGCGCGCTCGACCGCTCCGCGAGCTAAGGCGGTCCAAGTTAGTCCGGATCCACCGGAGCGCTGAGTTTGGCCGCAACAATACTATCTCTATGACGTCACTGTAAAAAAATATAGAAATCAGGAATGTTATGAATGAGATTCATCTTTTATAATAATGAGTGTGTACATAATCACATTCCTCATGATCTCCATCAAAAATAGTGGGATCATGGGTTAGACCCCAAACACGATAACCGCGCCCGATCTCCCGCGCGCCGATCCTATCACGCGTAACGACAGAACTGCCGCAGACGTTACCTCGCCGGCGTCGGGCGGCCGACGTCATCCCCGGAGTCCGCCGCCCCCTCACCGTCGCTGGCCGTCCCCTCGGTCGCCGACACGCGGCCGAGGGAGCGGCCGCGCCGGCCGCTCCTCCCCTACCACTTGCACACGGCCGCGGGAGCGGCCACAGAGGCCGCTCCTCCTCGACCACTGGTCGCGGCGGCCACTCTCCCTCGACCGCAGGCGCGCGGCCGAAGGAGCAACCGCTCCTCCTCGGCCTCCGGCCCCCAGCCGCTGCCGAGGGAGCGGCCGAGCCGGTCGTCCCTCCTCGGGCATCGTCGACGATCACCCCATCGTCAGCAAGATCGGTGGCAAGTTCGACGACCGCCCGTGGGGACTCGTCACCACCGTTCGATTGTTTGGGGCCGTTCCCCGCCGTCTGATTTGCGTGTAACCACCCACTAATCGCCAGGTTAGTGGGGGAATTTCATTTATTAATTTAATTATGGTGCAAATAGCGAGATTAATTATCATAATATGCACCCCTAAACTATAGCAAAAATATTTATGATGGTGGTTATGGTGTGCACGCGGATAGCTGCGTAACCACCATAACCACCCCCTAGAGGCTATAAAAGGAGTCTCAGGCCTCCTCATTTCTCACCTTTTTTCTTCGATTATTCCTCTTCCTCAGGTCGAAGCTCTGCCAGATTTCTCTTAAGAGTAGTGTTCGAGCCGCACTCAAGCCTCACCCAAGCCATGTACGAGCCACGTTCAAGCCACCTGATGAAGCCCGATCGCTCAGTTTCCGAGAGACCTTCGCAACCGCAAACTCAAGTGATCCGCTCTCACGTTCAGTGCCAGCAGAATGCCCAGTGAAGACCACTGTCGTAAAATGCAATTTGTAAAAAAAACTATAGGCGTGACGGTCTGTCGTCCGCCGTGTGGTAAGTGTTCTCTCACCCCAAAATTATAACGAGAGGCGGCACGTCGCCCTCGATCGACGAACAAGTTGTAACAGCCAAGAAATAGTGGATTTTGACCGGCACAGATCCGGTCACGTGGTTTTTTACCCGGTTGAGGGGGTTTTTCATGTTAAAACTTCATGTGTACGATCGATCTACTTCATTGACTGTGTGCGCGTTCGACTGTTCTGAGAGCTAAGGCGGTCCAGGTTATTCTGGTCCACCTGGGACGTTGAGTTAGACCGCAACTAGGGGTGCAACTCGGATCGGTTCGGTTCGGTTCCCCCTAAAACCAGGAACCGACCCATGTATGTTCGGTTCCAAGTTTTTGGAACCGGAACCGACCCACGGTTCTAAAATTTAGAACCGGATCCGAACCGAATTGTTCGGTTCGGTTCCGGTTCGGTTCTCGGTTCTACTCACCTTTAACAAAATATTGAACCATTTGGAATGTCTCGGTTTTACTCACCTTTAACAATTCCCTAAAAAAAAGTATTGGTTTTGGAATGTTTGCATACTATCCGAAGAGAAGAGGATCAAAACTATTTGGAGGTGGGCATCCGAATAAAGACTTTCAACAAGCTAAGCTAAAGAGGTTACTTAATTAACAGGCAAAAGAAAAACTAGAAAAAGGAGTAATTTCATCTCATTGCTCGTCAAGAAAGTGGTTACAATAACAACAACACTCAAGCCTTTATTACAAATACAATAACTAACCGTGTAAACTGTAAAAGACCGCGGGTGATGCGACTCCAGGCGAGCAGCGCTGGTTTCCTTCGAGCAATCGCAGCAAAGCCAGTGGGCGATGAGCAACCAGCAAAAGACTGCAGCTACGAAGACGATCCTGATCTGCAAGAAGCAAACGACGGGCCCCTTTCCTGATCAAGTTAACAGAAACAGTTACAAATAAGGAGGAGGAAGTAGCGCCATCAAAAATCTTGCATCAAGGAGGAGGAACCGAGGAAGTTAACAAAAACGGGTTCGATTCTCAGAAATATTCACTTTTCCTAAAGATTATACTTTATACGGGTTCGACTCTTACCGTCACCGGAGTATGCAAGCCGCGGGGGAGGAGGAAGTAGCGCGCCGCTGGGGCTGGGAAGAGATTGGGACCGTCGAAGGGCGGAGCGCGGCTCGCTGCCTCGTTGGATGGTGGATGCTGGAGTCGGCGCCTTCGTGGGGAAGACAGCGGGAGATCGGATACGGGAAGCGGGGAAGGAGAAAGAAAACCTAGGGTTTAGTTTCCGCTAGTTTCCGCCTTTTATCGCTGAGACGCTGATGGTGAGAATGACGGGCGAACCGAACCGCGGCTTGATTGCTGTTGAGTGTTAAAATAAGAAGGAAATGTCTAAAGCCCCAAATGGGTTATTACTTAACTAATAATCAGTTTTATTGTTTTAAGTAATAAGTATTAAGTATTATTAACTACCTCGGGTCGGTTCTCGGGTACCCGACAGTAGGAACCGAGAACCGACCCGAACCACCGGTTCTCATTTTTTAAGGATCCATACCCGAACCGATCAACCCAGGAACCGACCCGAACCGTCCAATTCGGTTCGGTTTCGGTTCTCGGTTCTTCGGTTCCTTTTGCACAGGCCTAACCGCAACAATGAATTTTAAATTCATTGAACTGATTCTGCCTGTCCGATCTATAACGATAATTTTACGATCATTGATTTTTTTATCAATAAAAAAATAAAAAAGAGTAGATCTCCTAATGCTATACACGGTGAAGGACAAGAGAGAGAGAAAGGGCTGAGAAGGGAGCGGGACCGCTTTTTATATATAAAAGAAAGAGATAGGGGAGAGAGAGTAAATGACTATTATTTAAATGATTTTAATATAATCTTATATCTTTTGATAATATATAGATGACAATGTTTAAGAGAGGGACAGAGAGATGGAGGGAAGGGAGAGAAGAAGAGGAGAGATAGAGAGGGGGAAAGAGGGAGGCATAGGGAGAGAGAGAGGTAGAGAAATTACATTTTAGCTTCAAAACTTAATTTTTTAAAACAAAATAAAAGTTATAATATTAATTTATATTTTTTTACGATCATTTTGAGTACTCGTATATATATATATATATATATATATATATATATAACGAACACATCCTGCTTTGATGCGGGCATAATCTGGCTTGATGCGGACGCAGCCCGTAGTGACGCATCAAGCACAGACAAAGCCCGTCTGGATGGGCTGAAAGCCGTCCGAGAGCATCGAGCAGCCCGTGCGAAAATACTGGTATATATATATATATATATATATATATATATATATATATATATATTCAATCTATAAAATTAAGTTTGTAGCATGTTGCTTAGGATTTTTTCGGTTCAGAGAATTGAACTGTCTTACCTTGAGAGTGAGCCCAACGCGAAAACAGTTAAAAAAGAATCAACAGTAGAGTCTTAGAGACGGTAAGACTTTTTTATCTGGAAAATCCGGAATAGAAAAAAAATCATGGGGTTATTTCGGCGCCAACCAAATTCATTAATTTGTATATGGTTATAAGTGTTAGAATCTTCGGGAGGGAGACTGGTCACCGCTCCGCTTATATACAAGTATTTGATAGAGAAAAAAGCAAAGTCTTCTTGAGCGAGAGAGAAAACATCGTGGAGAGCGGAGTAAACATTTGAGCGAGAGAGTGAGCAGAGTGAACACTTGAACGAGCAGAGTGAACACTTGACCGAGCAGAGTGAACACTTGACCGAGCAGAGTGAACACTTGAGCGAAAGAGCGAGCAGAGCGAACAATTGAGTCGAAGTGCAAGCAGATTGTCAAGTCTTCGGCGGAAAAATTCAAAGCTTCCTGGGGGCACGCCGGTAGTTGCGCCCACTTGGAATTTGAAATGACGAATAAGAATGCACGATTCCGATCAGCTGATTCACTCATTTTTTGAAAATGGCATTGATACCCGGGGCGGTTCGGGCAATCCGAGCGGCTCGGGTAGGTTCACCGGAGTTGGCAGCGACAAGAGGCAGCGGCGTGCCGCCGGCGCACTGAGAGAGTACACGCGCGTCAGGAGTGAGCGTGGGGGGCGCTGTGCTTGCGTGCACTGTGCCGGTATTGCAGGGAAGTCATAAAATGGCCGCAGTAAAATTGAAGGATAAGCAGATACATGCACATGTAAATTCAATATTGCGGCTTTCTGTCTTGAATGAAAGAAAATATAAATACAAATCACTGATAAAAATGATGCGGGTTTCTGCGTGTTCTAGGTTCGGGGGAATATTTTTCGGTTTATGGCCCTTATATGTCCAAGGCTTTTAAAACTGTTGTGACAATTAATGGCCCTTTCCATGTTGGAGAGAGCTTGTCTTTTTTGGGAACCTTGCCTGTTGCCTTGACGTTTTGGAGGACCAGGTCCGCGATACTGACCCTTGGCTTTACCCTTCTGTCGTAGGACCGGGCTATGCGGTTGTGGTATGAGTTGATTCACTGCATTGCTATCAGAGAAAATCATGTTCTTCAATCTATACTCGATTAAGACAATTATAGCTATTGAAATATAACATATGATATAAAAATATCAAAATCTTATTAAAACTCTAGTTTGTTGAGTACTGCTATTTCAAGAAAACAACTATTATTTTACCAATGAAAAATTTAAGATAAATTTATGATTAAAATAGTGTGAAATAAGAAATCTAGTCTTGAACAAAACAAATTTCGAATAAAATAGAAAAGATAATTTATAAACGTCTAATCCGATCTTTGACCGTGGGATTCTCAAATTATGAACACATCTCTTTCAATGACTACGCCCAATTGAGATTAGAAATATTGAACAAACTCTCATTCTAATCGATAACCTAATACTCACTTTATGAGATGAATTTCGCTATAGGATTTGACTCATATCCAGAAGATTTTTGGCATCCTCATTCGAGTGTTGCGATCAACTCTTTTTATTTCTGAGCGATCAATTCGTACGCACGATCCTTTCATCTACTAGAGTACGAAAACTTAAATCGAAATTCATAAATGACATATGAACTCGACGTATGATAAATCAGAAATAAATCGATGGTGAAAAAGAACGATTATAGAGAAAAATATTTCTTTCATTCAATGGTTGTAATGCTCAAGACTAATTATCATGCTACTAAGAACAAGTGCATAAAAGAGAATAACATTGTTTAAATAAAAATAATATTATATTGCATAAAACTATAAAAGAAGAGAATTGATATTAGCAGTCCATAAATGGCTATACGCAGTCCACTTCTATTCGCAGTTCATAAATTATAATCGTAGTCCAAAATAAAACTTGCAGTCCAAACAAAGTTCTTAGGTAGAATAAAAAAATATAAAAGTCCAATTATACAAAAATAAAATTTCAAACAACAAAATTTTTAAAATGAGCAAAAGTGTTGATTTAGAGCCCTCGTTGCGATCATCTGCAAGAGAAAACAAACACAAAATAGATAAATACTCGTATCTATTGAACCTTAGAAAACCTTAAAATTTTGGACAGGAAGAATGGAATTAGCGCGGCCCCGTTTTTAAAAAATAAATAATTTTTTTTTAAAATAAATAGGCGCCTTTTTGAACTGCGTCTTCTAGGTGCATTTTCGGGAGAAGTGTTAAACATGAAAGTTGTAGATCTCGACGATATCTATAACTTTCATGTTGAATACTTTTTGATTTGAAGCTGTTTAAGCCCCCGATTTGACCTCCGAAAAAATCACGCGGATCATTTGAAAGTTCCGCGTGATTTTTTTCGGGGGCCAAATCGGAGGCCTAAACGGTTTCAAATCAAAAAGTGTTAAACATGAAAGTTGTAGATATCGTCGAGATCTACAACTTTCATGTTGAACACTTCTCCTGAAAATGCCCCTAAAAGACGCAGTTTTAAAAGACGCGTAGGAGCAGTGTAGGAGCAATGATATATCAAGGAATTTATGGACTGCGAATAGCCATTTATGGACTGCGAAGAAAGAAGGATATTTCCTTACATTTTGGACTGCGAATAGCCATTTATGTACTGCTAATATCAATTCTCTAAAAGAAAGGGATACAAAAAAAACAAAAAAGTGCTACATTTCATAAAATAAAAATACATGAAAATAAAAACTAAGCTAAATAAAGAGAAATATACGAATCCGTGGCCACATGGGGGAGAGGTTTTGTGGCCTACAGCATTGAAGAGGAGAGAGCCGGCATTAATTGCATTAATGAAAGTGGCGTGCTGAATCTGAATGTATGGAAATTAATTAAGCCATATATCCCGGATCCCCTCCATTTCGTCAATCTCTGATGGAATGGAGGGGATTCATTTCACGGTCAAGTTGGAATGTTTCTTGATTCGATGAGTTCAGCATTTCTCATTTCTTTATATATTTTTTAATCAAAAAAATCTTGTTCACTAGATATCTTCTGGACTTATCTTGTCCACTAAATGATGAAATGGATCCCCTCCATTTCGATCTGGATCCGTGAGCCATATGGAATTAGGTTGTGAGCCATATTTCTGACGAAATGGAGGGGATCCATTTCACGGTCATGATGACATTCTTTTTGATCCGACGGGTTCACCATTTTCCATCCTTTTATATTTTTTTAATCAAAAAAATCTTGTCCACTAGATATCTTCTGGACTTATCTTGTCCACTAAATGATGAAATGGATTCCCGTCCATTTCATTTGAAATGGAGAGGATCCGGATCCACGAATGAAAACCAAATGAATATTTTAAATGCATATATTTAATGGGAGAGATATCAGGATCCTCTCCATTCCCGTCAGAAATGGAGGGGGGATTCATTTCACGGTCAAGATAGAGTGATTTTTTTTTGCGACGGGTTCATCATTTCCCCTCATTTTATATTTTTTTAAAGTCAAAAAAATCTTTTTCACTTGATATCTTGTAAACTTATCATCTCTATTAAATCATGAAATGGACCCCCTCCATTTCACCATCCGGATCCGATGGAGAGGGGGCTGACGTGGGCTGTGCATGGGATGCATGGGAATGGCATACAACAATGGTGAGGAGATGGTGATGATGTGGATCAGCTTGCAAGGAATTAGAAATGAGGTGGGGTGGACAATGGGTTTATGGAGAAGTGCGGGAACCAGAATTTGCATGAAAATTCGTCGAGGCAGCGGTACGTTCGGGCAACAACATGGCGGGCAACAACTCGGGTGCGGGTAGCAGGCAACTTGGCGTGAATGCATATCGATTGACAGGACAACATTTTGATCGGCACTGTTGCGGTTCGCTCAATGCCCTCGGTAGACCGGTTCCAGATCGGTCCGTCTTAGCCCCGAGCGATTGAGTACGCACACAGTCACAGTAGAAACAGAGAAAATGTACACACACAACTTTGACGTGGAAAATCCCGGAAAGGGGAAAAAACAACGTGCCCGGGTCTGTGCCAGCCAAACTCCACTATCTGTCTCTGTTACAGCGCTCTTGTAAAGAGAAAGCGAGGGTGACAGGCTGCGCCTCGTTACAAATACTGGGGAGTTGAGAGAGCTCTCCTTGGGTGACAAGCCACCGCTTAGGAGTCCGTGCACTTTGACGTGCGTCTTTCTTGAGCGCTTACTCTTCTGGCTCGCGCGCCGCAGGATGCCTGCGCTCTATGTCTCGGACTGAGGAGGGTTGCCTTCACTTGCACTTCGCTTCCTTCCTTCTCTGGGCGTCGTTTGCGGGAGAACCTGCCAAGTTAGCGAGTGAAAGAGGAGAGGAGGAGGCGAGTAGAGAGAGAAGCTCTGGGGAAAAGTAGGAACGAAGAGAGAGAAAGCAAAAATGAGAATGAAGCCGGATCTCATGAAATGAACTATCAGGGGTGCTTATATAGGGTTTCCGAGGTGATTAGGGTGGTTACGGTGGTTTCGGTGGTTAATTGCCGATCGGAGGGTCACGATCACTTGTGGCGATCGGAGGGTCGTGATGGCCCGCCATGATCGGACGGTGGAGAAAAGGCCGACCCACAGCGGTGGTCGGAGGAGGCGCGTCGGCCGATGGCCGCCCGAGGGAGGAGGCGGCCGGCCGCGAGGAGGCGGCCGGCCGCGAGGAGGCGACCGGCAACGGCTGATCGGCAGCGGCGACCGGCCGCAAGGGGGGCGGCCGGCCACGGCCAGCCGGCCGCGGCCGCCGGCCGCAAGGAGGCGATTGGCCGAGGCCGCCGGCCGCAAAGAGGCGGCCGGCCCTGGCCGGCCGGCCGCGGCAGCCGACCAAAAGGGGGCGGCCGGCCGCCGGCCGCAAGGAGGCGACCGGCCGAGGCCGCCAGCCACGAAGGGGCGGCCGGCCCCGGATGGCCGACCGCGGCCGCCGACCGCAAGGGGCGGCTGGCCCCGGACGGCCGGCCGCAAGGGGGCGGCCGGCCTCTGACGGCCGGCCGCGGCCGCCGACAGCAAGGAGGCGGCCGGCCCCGGGCGTCCGACCGCAAGGGGGTGGCCGACCGCTAAGGGGGCGGCCGGCCGTGGGAGGCCGGCCACCAGCCGCCCCCCTCCCGTAAAGATGGTGGCGGCGGCAGTTGCGATTTGGCGCGGGGGAGTTACGATCCGGTGAGCGGGAGTTACGATCCGGTGCACGGGAGTTACGATCCTGTACAACCCATATTCGACGAGGGTGGACCCCACCTTAGCCAGCTCAGCAAGTGTCAAAGTCAACTAGTCTAGACAAGTCAAGATCAAGACGCGAGCCAGCAAAAGACCTGGGGGAGCATGGCGAGCTCCCCACGCATACTCGCCCGGTAGGCGACTAGGCGATATACTCGCCCATCCCGTGCGAGTTCCTCGGGAAGTCGCATAATCGCCAGGGTGGGAGTATAAGTATGACCCCCCCTCTTTTGGATTTCCCTATAAATAGGATCCCAGGGGTACGAAGGAGAGGACCGGAGATTCTCGGATAGTTACTCGCGAACTCTAGCTCGCGCGTCTCCTTCGTATCTAGCTCGACCATCCTGGTTGAGAAGGGGTTGCTTCTTCCAAGCAACCGGGTACGTGGTGGGACCTTCCTGCCGCAACGGTATGGGGTCTTGTTTCTTTAGCTCATCCTTGTTCTCGCTTCTGAGGGTCGTCTGACTTCACTGCGAGATCAGTAGCCTTAGGTCGCCTAGTCCGATTCTGAGGTCGGGAATTTTTCCGGCTTCAACACTTGGTACAGTGAGCGTGGATAGCAGCCGAGGAGGAAAGTTTCGTAGTGGAGAAAGATGGTCAATGGTGGCGATCAAGGCGAGTTGGCAGACAACTCGGCAGGAATAGGCGCCTCGGAGCGAGGTGGCGGGTTTGTGACGGTAGCAGCTTTCGAGGAGTTCGCTAAGAGAATGGAGAGGGCGATACTCGTCGGTTTCGCCAACCCCCCTGAGGTCACGGCGACTTCTCCCCATCGCCTGACCCCACCGGGCAAGGAGGTTCCAACCTGGCGAGCAGGAAAGGAGCCCGCCTTGGCGAGGGAGGAGCATCTGATGCCTCCGCGTCAACACCCAGCGAGCAGCCAGGGCATCAAGTTCCGAGATCCTGAACTCTCAGCGAGGTATGGGAATACTCGCCGATGGAGCGAGTACGAGTACTCGAGTGAGGAGGATAATCGCCGCCGCTAGGAAAGGAGGAGCCCCTTCTGCGATTTGATCCTCGCGGCCACCGTCCCCGACAATTTTTGAGAGCCCGCCCTCACCTACTACTCCGGCAGAGATGACCCGGTAAGGCATCTTCAGTGGTTTGAGTACGTGGTCTCGATTCGCAACATGTCTGACTCCTTCAAGTGCCGCTTCTTCTCCATCACCTTCAAGGGAAATGCAAGAGACTGGTTCCACCAACTGCCGGCAGGTTCCATCTACTGCTTCTCCGACCTTCGTCGGGGTCTCATAGCGAGATTCACAATGTCCAAGAAGAGAAAGAAGGAGGCGACGACCCTTTTTAAGATCGTACAGGGGCAGCACGAGAGCTTGGGTCACTACATCGACCGGTTCCAGGAAGAGGTCTTGGAGGTGGACGAGGAGGATGGGTTTACCTTGATGGTTGCCCTCAAGTTCGGCCTGAAGCAGAGACTTTTCAACATGGAGCTGGGGCATAGGCCACCGAGGTCGTTCGAGGAAATGGTGGAGAGGGCGAATGTCTTCATTCTGGGGGAGGAGAGGAACAAGGAGTTCCTGGCAAAGCTGGACGGGGATAAACCACTAGGGGAGAACAGGGGAAGACTGCTAGAAAGGAAGAGGCGTCCAGAGAAGCACGATGGCAGAAGGCGGGAGGAGCCGAAGAGGAAGGAAGAGAGGAAGAGAAGAGAGGAACCCAGGAGGGTGGAGGAGAGGAGGCAGGAGAGGCCTCGAAGGCAAGAAGAAAGGAGGCCCGTCGAGGCTCTAGAAGGAAGAAGGGAAGAAAGAAGATTCCAATATCTGAGAGATCGTTTTCAGTGGAGACGACCGATCCGCCAGGAGGAGAGGAGGGATAACAACCCGAGAGAGAAGGGAGAAGGAAGAAGGGAGACAATGGTTGTCGCATGGCAGGCCAACAAGCGTCGACGAAAGGAGGAGCACCGAGGAAAACTGCAGGAGGCGGCCATCCCTCTCTACTGCGATATACATCGAGTAGAGGGGCATGGCACCTTGGCCTGCCCAGAGTTTTGGGAGGCCAGGAGAAGGTTGGAGGCGACGGAGGCAGAGAGAGAACAACCAAGGCAAGAGGCCCCGGTTGGGCAAGTAGCCTTCCAAGCTCCGCAGAGGAGGAGGAATGAGGACAGGGTTGACCAGGGAGGTCGAGGAAATGTTATTCCCGGTCCGGGAGGCGGACACGTCGGGGTGATCAATGGGGGTGCAGGGCTTGGAGCTTCCCTCAAGGGTAGTCTCCACCAGATCTACAAGAGGAGCGTCGCTTCGACATCACAGAATCCTCCGCTGCTGAACGAGATAACCTTCTCGGAAGAGGATATGTTGTGGAATGAGAACCCCTTCCACGATGCATTGGTGATACAAGCTGCAATCGAGGACTTCACCGTCGACTGGATCCTCGCGGATAACGGGAGTTCGGTGAATGTCATCTTTAAGAGAACCTTCGTCGGGCTTCAGGTGGAAGCATCCAGGGTCCAGGCCGCGGATGGGCCTCTCTTTGGCTTCCCGGGAGAGAAGAAAGAGGTGGAAGGGGGAGTGGAGCTGCTGGTCACCCTCGGAGGTACTTCAATCCGATGCCGATTTGTCATCGTCGACGCACCCAGCGGCTACAACGCCATTTTTGGGTGGCCCCTCATTAACTATTTCAAAGCCGTCCCGTCGTCGTATCATCAGTGCCTGAAATACTGCCGGGATGATGTCCAAGTCCGGATCAGGGGGGATCCGAAGTACTCCAGGGAGTGCTACCTGAACGCTGTCAGCACCATCAGCTGGATGGGTGACGCGGAAAGGCTGGAGAGGATGATGGAGCAGGAGGAGGGCCTGCAAGCTACCGAGGAGCTCGAGGAAGTGGAGGTGATTTCACCGAGAGGAGGGTCTGAGCTGCTGAAGGTCGGAGGAGCCTTGCCCCTGGAAGGGAAGACGGAGATAGCTGCTTGCCTGCAGGAGAATGTTGATATCTTCGCGTGGAGTGCCGCCGAGATGCCAGGGATTGATGCCGATGTTGCCTGTCATCGCCTCAACCATGATCCCTCAGTAGCTCCGGTTCGCCAAAGGCAGAGGAAGAGCGCCACCACGCTGGCCGAGCCAATTTGGGAGGAAGTGAGGAAGCTGTTGGAGGCGGGGTTTGTCTCGGAGATCCAGTATCCAGGCTGGGTCTCCAATGTTGTAATGGTAAAGAAGTCCGGAGGGGGCTGGAGGCTATGTATCGATTTTTCTATGTTGAATAAAGCTTGCCCAAAGGATTGTTACCCCTTGCATCAAATCGACGCTCTGGTTGATTCCGCCGTCGGATTTCCCGTGATGAGTTTTCTTGATGCTTTTTCAGGATACCACCAGATCTGGATGCATCCCCCCGATTGCCGCGACGTTTCCTTCATCACCGACGACGGGTGCTATAACTACAAGATGATGCCCTTCGGGCTCAAAAATGCTGGCGCAACTTATCAAAGAATGATGGACCAGGTGTTCAAAGAGCAAAAGGGGCGGAATTTTGAGGTTTATGTGGACGACCTTCTCGTCAAAAGCAAGAGCGTCACGAAGCATGTAGCGGATCTGATGGAGACCTTCGCCACCCTGAGGAAGTATAAGATGCGGCTTAACCCGACCAAGTGTGTCTTCGGCGCGGGAAGGGGAAAGTTCCTGGGTCACCTCCTTACTCCCCGGGGGGTGGAGCCTAACCCCGACAAATTAAAAGCCATCGTGGAGATGGCCTCCCCAAGAGATTCCAAGGAGGTCTAGAGGCTGACTGGAAGGCTGGCAGGCCTTAGCCGTTTTCTTTCCAAAGCCGGAGAGAAATGCTCCCCGTTCTTCAAGGCCCTTCGGGGTAATCAGAAATTCGAGTGGACCACGGAGTGCGAGGAGGCTTTCGAAAAGCTTAAGCAGCAGCTTACCCGAGCTCCTCTTCTCCAAGGTCCACAGGGCGGCGAGGATCTTGTACTTTATCTGGGAGTAGGGGCCGAGGCAGTTAGTTCGGTGTTGGTTCGAGAAGAAGGAAGGAAGCAGCTCCCCATCTATTACGTGAGCCGGGTGTTGCTGCAAGCAGAGACGAGGTATCCTATCCTGGAGAAGCTAGTTTTCGTTTTGGTAGTCTCGGCTCGGCGGCTCCGCCCATATTTTCAGGCTCACTCCATCGAGGTGGTCTCCGATCATCCCTTAAGGAATATCTTGGATGGGGTGGAGCATTCTGGCAGGTTGGCCAAGTAGGCGGTGGAGCTAAGAGAATTCGACATCTCTTACTCCTCGAGGGTAGCAATCAAAGCCCAGGCGGTAACAGACTTCCTGGCCGACTTCTCGGCCGAGGTGGAGGTAGACGTGGGCGCTTCACGCCCGGTCTCTTGGAAGATGTTTGTGGACAGGGCTTCCGGCAAGTTTTCCGTGGGAGCCGGAGTCGTGTTGGTTAGCCCCCAGGGAACCAGGATCGAACAAGCCATCGAGATCTTCTTTCTAGTTATGAATAATCAAGCGGAGTATGAAGCAATGGTGGCTGGTTTGCGTCTCGCCAAGGAGCTGTCAATCAAGGACATCTGAGCTTTCACCGATTCGATGGTGGTCGCTTCTCAGATTAGAGGAGAGTTCGAGGTCCACGACCCCATCCTGCAGCAATACCTGGTCAAGGTTAAGGGTCTGATCGGGGGGTTCCACTCTTTCTTCGTCGAGCATGTCCCCCAAGAAGATAATGCTGAAGCTGACTACCTTTCCAAGTACGGTCCCCGGGCCGGGGGAGCGATCACCGAGCTGTTTCGACCATCCATCGAGGAAGGAGAAATGATGGAGATCGAACAGCGACCCTTGTGGAAGGATCCATTCGTTACGTTCTTAACAACGGGTCAGCTGCATGCGGACGGGCAGGACCGAAGGAGATTCCGATACAAGGCCGCATACTACCTACTGCAAGACGTCGAGCTTTATCGCAAGACCATCTCAGGCCCCTAGCCAGATGCTTGTCGGAAACCGAGGTCCCCCGAGTTCTCGAGGAGATCCACTCAGGGGAGTGCGGCAGCCACTCCGGGACTCGTACTCTGGAGCAGAGAATCCTGAGGCATGGCTACTTCTGGCCCACCATCCGAAAGGACGCTGATGCCTTCTCAAAAAAGTGCTCCCAGTGTCAGCTCTTCGCGCCCCTCCAGCTTCAACCAGCTCAACACCTCCGCTCGATCACCGCTCCGTGGCCTTTCACCATCTGGGGAATGGACCTGATCGGCCCGTTCCCTCAAGCTAGTGGACAGAGGAAGTTCATACTGGTGATGATCGACTACTTCTCCAAGTGGATCGAGGCCCGAGCCTTGGCCAAGACCACCTCCCAGATCGTCAAAAACTTTATCTGGGGGGAAATCACGTGCCGGTTTGGGATCCCGCTGGCCAACGTCACTGATAATGGGCCGCAATTCGCCAGCTTAGAGTTGGAGGACTTCTGCAAGCAGTTGGGTACAGACCTTCGGTTCGCTTCATTGCACCATCCTCGGAGCAACGGGCAAGTAGAAGCCGCCAACAAGCAGTTGGGGACGGCTGACGGCGGCGAGAGGAGGGGGCGGCCGACGTCCGGGGATGATGCCGGAGAGGCGACGTGCGCGGCGGTTCTGTTGTTACGCGTGTTGGGATCAGCGCGGGGGGGGGGGGGGGGAGGGATCGGGCGCGGTGATCGCACGTGCGGTCAAACTCATGATCCCACTACTTTTGATGGAGATCATGAGGGTGTGATTTTGAGCACACCCATCCTTATAAAGATGGATCTCATTCCTAACATTTATAATATTATTTTATAATCTTATTGTTGAACACACACATATAATACAATAAGATTTGTGTAAAAAACTATAGAAAAATAAGATTTTGGTAAAAACTGCATGAAAATAATATTTGTACGAAAAATTGTAGGAAAATAAGATTTTTTTTTTATATAGATTTTATATGCATTTGTTGTTGAAATTATGTCATGGAGTAGAATTGAGAATTGAACCGGAACCGAACCAAACTATTCGGTTCGGGTATGGTTCTAAATTAATTTGAATATATAGGTCGGTTCGGGTTCCAAAATAGTGGAACCGAAACAATGTGGATCCGTTATTGATTTTTAGTGGAACCAATTCGAACTAACTCTAAGTTGCACCCCTACATATGGGAGGTGTTTTGAGACTTAACTGATCTGTGACTATCCAAATGATTTTGAGTAAAACTAATGACGATAGTTTAAGATGTGATAATAAGACATGCACGATATTATAAAAAAATTAAAATATTATTTATGTGACGATGGATGTGATTATATTTGGCTCTTTTTCTAGAACTCCTATATTTTGAGGAAGAATAACTCAGGAGCAGCACTCTCATCTGATCTGATGGGTCCAGCGACCTCTATTTTGAGAGCATTTTGCCCTAATCCTATAGAACTTATCTTACTTGATGTTGGTCCAATATAATATGTAAAGACAAAGAGTCCTCTAATTAGGTCCACCGTACTATATGTACTAACTAATAAATGATAAATGAGCTATTTTTTAAAAAAATTATTTGAACAAAAAGATAAAATATATGATGATTTGTGTATCATTGTTCCTTCTTACCGCTTTAATTGCATATTTTATTTGTAATTTGTGCGTTGCATGCATGTATAATATATCTATTTCTATTATTATTCTAAAAAGAAATACAAGTTTTGTAAATAATTAAAAATTCATTGAACATATTTGAACAGTTGGATTAAGCAGATCGAGTCTGCATATAAATTATTTATCAAAATTTTCATTTCAATTTCTCTCCTCAACCCCGATCAACCCAGGATCCGGAATTTTTTTTCCAAAATGCTAATGTCGCCCCCGGCGGCCTGCCCGGCCACCACCGGCAGGTTCGCCGGCGAACCCGCCGGGGTCTGTCTGGCAACGAGCGGGCAGCGCCACCGCCGGCAGTGGCCCTACCAGTGAGCAGTCGGACAGACCCCGACGGGTTCACCGGTGGTGGCCGGGCAGGTCGTCAGCAGCTTCGCCGCCGCGAAGCTGCTGGCGGCATTATCATTTTGCCCGTCCAGGAGGACGGGATCGGGAGAGGCGCCACCCATTTTTTTTTTATTTTTATAAATATATTATATAAATATATATTATATTATATTATTATTTTCAAAAAAATTAAAATTCAACAAATAAAAAATATGCAAATAAAAAAACAAATAGTCTGGCGGGACGGGCGAAGCCCGCCGCCGTGGCTGGGTACTGTTGCGGGTCGGGTGGAGCCAGAGCCCGCCACGGGCGACCATAGCGCGCTATCGCCCGTCGGGTACCGTCGTGCATGGCTGTAAAAGCGGAGCCCCGTGTCGGGCACTAGTATATATATAGTATTACTTTTTCAGGAAACGCGAAGTCGCTTGACAGTTTACTTGATATATTTAGGTATGGGCGATGCTAAGAGGGACAAAGCATAGTAGGAGAACTAGTATATATTATATATTAAATATTATATATATAAATTGTAATGTGTAACAACATGACTGTACCTGTAAAATTATAAAATATTAATTGTTGCGGATCATTCCGTTTTTTTCAGGTCTGGAGAATCAGATCGTCTTAGCTAGGAGTCATATCGGGCGCGCAAACAGTCAACGAAAAATAGCAGCAAATGACAAAAGGCTTTTTTGACTTGAAAAATCCAGAAAGGGTGAAAAACCACATGATTGAATCTGTGTCGAGCCAAAATCCATTATTTTCTTGGAGTTTACAAGAGTTTGAGATAATTTCTCGGAAGGTGACATGTCACCTCTCTATTACAAGTATAAGGTACAAAAATGATGAAAAGAGACTAAGTCTCCAGAGCCTCGATAGAAGCGCTCTAGCTTGAAAAATGGCTAAGTCCACGGAACCTCGATGGAAGAGTTCCGACATGAAGAAATCTGTAAGTTCATGGAACCTCGATGGAAGCGTTCCGGTATGGAGATATCTCCAAGTCCACGAAGCCTCGATGGTAGCACTCCTGCTGAAGTGGAGCCTTGGTGGGAGCGCTCTCACGGAGACGAACTGATGTAGCGAATTCCTGAGCGGAGGATCGGCCTAAGTCCGCGACCTCGTTGGAAAACCCAAAGCTCTTTCTAACCTCTGGAGTTGTTTGTCTTCAAATGATGGTCTGAGAACCTATTTATAGTTTTCTGTGTTAAATGTAGTGTACTTAATATGTGATAGAGTTACCTTAAACTCACCATGTGTGTTGTGAACACACTCTCATGTATTTGTATATATATTTCTTTATTCTTGTGAATATAATATTGGATTCATTATCTTACTATCATGGTATCAGAGAACATCTAGGGTTTCTTCCGCTCTCTCCCTCCTCTCGATCCCAATCTCGTGCCATTGCTGACGTTCTCGTTGTCAATCTGGCAACGCATTGCTACCGCAAAATAATGATCTTGTGTCATCATATTGATGGATTTCGTGCACAATTTGTCGAGATTGTAACACAAAAGCGATGTCGTTTGGGTGATCGTGGACCGCTTAACAAAGGTATCACACTTCATTCCGAATTGTAGGGACGATTCAGTGGAAAAACATGCTAGACTTTATGTTGATCAGATAGTGTGATTGCATGGTATGCCCCGTAGCATCGTTAGTGATCGAGATGGATGTTTCATGTCAAATGATTGTAGACTTATTCATCAACTATTGGGTATCAAGCTGAAATTCAACATGACTTTTCATCCTCAGACGATGAAAGATATGTTTCGCATGTGCGCCTTGGATTTCGGGAAGAGGTGAGAGGATCATCTCTTTATGATCGAGTTTGCCTACAATAATAGCTAACAAACAAGTATTCAGATGACACCCTTTGAGGCCTTATACGTACGGTAGGAAGTGTCGTACTCCATTGGCTTGGGTAGAATTGGGTGAATCGAAGTTGTATAAGCATAAAGATGATGAAGATGCGACTTCAACAATACGGTTGATTCGATAGCGTCTGTTGATTGCTCAGGATATGCAAGTAAAGTACTACAACACCAAACACCGAAACGTGGAATTTGTGGTGGGTGATTTGGTGTATCTCAATATAAAGTCGTTCAAGGGTGTATCTAGGATTCGATGCTTGAAAAAGTCGAGTCTGAGATATCTTGGGCCGTTTGAAATCATTGAGTGGATTAGTGAAGCTGTCTATCAGCTGAATATTTCAACTAAACTCAGTGGTTTGCACGATGTGTTTCACATATCAGTGTTGCGGAAGGCTGTATAAGAGCCAGCGTAAGTGGTTGCTGCAGATCAAGTGTCGGTCGATAGTGTGTTGACGATGAAAGTCAAGCCCATTCGAATCGAGTACACAGAGGTCAAGCGGTTGCGAAACAAAGAGATCAGAATAATAAAAGTATGTTGGGACAACTATGGCCGTGAGGAGCTGTCATAGGAGCGCGAGCAGACCATGGAAGAAGAGTTACCTGAGCAGTTCCGTTGAGGTACATTATTTATGCTTTGTACTTATGTGTTGTTTCCCGTTAAGTGTAATTTCGGGCCGAAATTTATTAAAGGAGAGAAGAGTTGTAATGCCCTAAATTTTTTGAAAACAACAGGAAGTTGTTACTAAAGTTATCGCCATGCGGTAGAGCTAGTGCTAGCGGTTTCCAGCTGAATTAATTCAATCATTATCACTAGAAGGTACCGTCCGACGGCATAGGTACCGCTAGCGGTAGTGTGCTATGTGTCATGACGTGTTTAGACGGTTGTTGAGCGGCAAAGCGGTGTTGGATGAGACCACCGCCACCGCCTAAGATACCGCGCGGCGGTAGTAAGTTACCACGCGACAGTAGCTATTTAAATTCAAAGCTCAATTGAATCTTGGTCATCCACTCCTTAGGAGGTGGAGATCTTGTGGCTGAGATAGCAGCTTGGATTGCTAAGTGGCTGGGGGGAGGTAGGGCTTGCTCATTCTCACATACACATACACAAACTCTCTCTCTCTCTTGTTCTTTGAGAAAGAAAGAAAGAGGAGCAGAGAAAGAAGAAGGAGAAGTCTAGACCAGCTCTGTTTGTGCATTTTCCCTCTCGTGGTTGGACTCTTGTGTTACTTTACGTGGATGATATAATCATTACTGACGATGATCCTTCTTATGCGGCCTTCGTCATGTTGGTGTTACCATGGTGATCTGGAAGTGGTAAAACATGTAGTCTCACTACCAACACGATATGAGCCTATATGGTCGCACATAAGAGCGTCTGGAGAAGTTAGAGGAATGGATTGTGTTGGTCTTACTCATATGTGATATGAGTGAAGGACCAAACACTTGACTTATGGAATTCGTCAAGACATCTCAATGATTCATTGAGAAATCTCAGCTAATGATTCGTCGAGTCAATACAGATGATTCGTCGAGACATCTCAGCTGATTCGTCGAGACAACTCATTGATTCGTTGAGACATCTCAGCTAATGATTCGTCGAGTCAATACAACTGATTCATCGAGATATCTCAGTGGTTCGTCGAGACAACTCAATGATTTGTCGAGACATCTCAGTTAATGATTCGTCGTGTTATTTCCATTTGTTCTGAGTCTGCGGATAACTGGTTCAAGCCTGTTTATACTCGTGGGTATAAATAGCAGTTGCTTTAGGGTTTTTCTAGAGAGAGGCCTGATACTTACAGATCAAGAAGTTTTCGACGGAAAGTATTTCCCGAAGTACCGATCCCGTCATTCCCGTAATCCCCGATTCCGGCGCCCACCGCCGCCGCCTCTCTTGGTGCAGACCTAAAAGTTTGTGGAGATGTAGAGGGTTTTCCATTCTCCATCCTTGATCTTGTTTGACAATGTGCCAGTGTTCTCCCCGTTCGTGTGGATTCCTGTAGAGCCACAAATCTGATTTTGCGTGAACTCACTCGTCGGGCTAAGACTATTTTTGAGCATCTTGATTGAGTGCTGACTCAATCCCGCTCAGGTATACTCTTATCTAATGTTGCAATTACTTCGAGATCAATGTTCATCGCAAGATCCAAGTTTCTCTTTAGGACTTTTTTGAACATTATTCCGTTGCGCACATATGATGTGTTGTATAGATAAACCCAACACGTCAAGAATCACCTTCAGCAGCAGTTTCAGATGAACGACCTTGGACAGCTGAGCTATTTTTTTCGGTCTTGAGCTCAGCTCTGCAAATATCGGGTTTCAGCTCTCTCAGCAAAGATACGCATCAGATCTCCAACCTCGGGCCGCTCTTTCTGACTCTCGCATAGTGGACACCCCTATGGAGCTTCACCTTCATCTACGTCTGTATGATGGTATTCCACTGTCCGACCCCACTCATTGCCGCCACCTCGTTGGGAGTCTTGTCTACCTCACTACTCGACCTTACATTGCTCATGTAGTTCATGTGTTGAGCCAGTTTGTTAGTGCGCCTACCTCTGTGTAATATGGTCGCCTGCTACGACTCCCGCGCTATCTCCGAGCGACGACTTCTCGTGGTCTTTTCTTCTCCAATAGCAGCTCTCTGCAGCTTTGTGCTTACTCGGATGCTACCAGGGCTAGTGATCCCATTGACTATCGCTCAGTCACTGGTTTCTATCTGTTCTTGGGTACTTCTCTTATTGTATGGATGTCCAAGAAACAGACTGGTGTTTCTCGTTCCAGTACTGAGGTTGAGCTTCAGACCATGACAACCACCGTTGAAGATATTATTTGGCTTCACTGGCTACTTGATAACCTTGGTGTCTCTTCTTCAGATCTCACCCCACTCTACTATGATAACACCAGTGTCATTCAGATTACTCTGAATCCGATGAAGCACTCAGTCTCCAAGCATATCGGGATTGATGCTTTCTTCCTATGCGAGCAATATGGTCGTGATACTCTTGCTCCTTCCTTTCTCCCTTCGGAGCAGCAGATTATAGATTTGATGACTAAGGCGCAGACGAGAACCCAACATGCTCATCTTCTATCCAAATTCTTGGTGTATGATCCCCTGTGAGTTAGTGGGGATGAGGGTGTTAGATGTAGGCTCTGTTTGGGACAGCTTATGCTGATCAATAGTCTCTATTTAAAAAGCAAAAACAGATTTATAGTTGTTTGTTTGTACAGCTTATATAAAATCACTTATTTTAAAATTGATGATAAGTTGATTTTTAATAAGCTATCCGGGTCCAGCTTATGGCTTCTCATAAGCGCTTATCTCTTAAAAAGCCACATGTGTGATTTTTTGTCCAGATATGATTTCTTCGTTCCAACGCGATTTTTTCACCAAAGCTCGATTTTTTTGCCCGGGCGTGAACTTTTCGCCCGGGCGCGATTTTTTCGCTATGACACGTTTTTTCGCCCATGCACAATATTTTTCGCCCGGGCGCGATATTCACCCGTGCGGGATTTTTTCGCCCGGGCGCGGTTTTTTCGCCCGGGCGCGATTTTTTCTCCCGGGCGCGATTTTTTCGCCCGGGCGCGATTTTTTCGCCCGGGCGCGATTTTTTCGCCCGGGCGCGATTTTTTCGCCCGGGCGCGATTTTTTCGCCCGGGCGCGCTTTTTTCGCCCGGGCGCGATTTTTTTCGCCCGGAAGCGCTTTTTTCGCTCGGGCGCGATTTTTTCGCCCGGAAGCGCTTTTTTCGCCCGGGCGCGATTTTTTCGCCCGGAAGCGCTTTTTTCGCCCGGAAGCACTTTTTTCGCCCGAAAGCGATTTTTTCGCCCATGCGCGACGAGAAGTGATTTTTTTCGCTCGGATGCGTATTTTTTTGCCCGAGCGTATTTTTCTTCGCTCGGGCATGATTTTTTCATCCGGGAGTTTTTTTCTTTTTTGTCCGGGCGAAAAAATTGCATCAGGGTGAAAAAATTGTGTTGGGGAAAAATCGCGTCTTTGAGAAAAAATTGCGCCGGGACAAAACGCGGCCGGTCAAAAAAATCGCACCCGAGCGAAAAAAACACGCCCCGGCGAAAAAAACCGCGACCGAGCGAAAAAAACCGCGATCGGGCGGAAAAAAACGCGATCGGGCGGAAAAACGCGCTCGAGCGAAATAAACACGCCCGGGCGAAAAAATCGCGCCCGCGTAAAAAAAAAGTGTCTGGTTGAAAAAAATCGTGCGGGTGAAAAAAACGTGATCGAGCAAAAAAAACGCGACCTGGCCAAAAAATCACGCCCGGACGAAAAAAATCAAGTTTGGGCGAAAAAAATCGAGCTTGGGCGTAAACAATATTGACCGGACGAAAAAAATCGTGACGGACAAAAAAACACGCCCGAGCGAAAAAACCCCCCCCAGGCAAAAAAATTGTACATGGACGAAAAAAAACACGTCCAAACAAACAGACTCTTATGAATAAATGAGAAATTTAGATAAGCACTTATGACCAAACTATCCAAACAGTCGACTGCTTATTCATTATTGATTTTATAAAATCTCTATGCAAACATCAATTTTCAATTAACGGCTTATTCATCATCATAAGTTGTCCCAAACAGAACCGTAGTGTACTTAATGTGTGTCAGAGTTACCTTAGACTCACCATGGGTGTTGTGAACAACCTCACATGTATTCATATCCTTGCTCTTGTGAATATAGCACTGGATTCATTATCTTACTATCATTCTGGAGTGATATACCGGTAATTGGGTCGATGCGGAATTTATGTTAGCGAATGACGTCGTTCCGTTTCAGTCACCTAGATCACCAAATTTTGTAAAATGACAAAATTGCCCCACTGACAATCCAGGCAGTCCGGGCAGGGTTCCCGACGGGCGACGACAGTGGCCAAAGCGGCCGAAGGCGACGGGGGGCCACCCGTGGAGACACTCGGCGGGAGCGGGGCGCGCACCACACGCGGGAGACCTCCTTTGATTAAAAAATTCATATAAGAAATAAAAATAAAAAAAAGGTTAGGTTGGGGAATGAGCTCCTGAAAATTATTGCAGTGGATTTGATCTTAGCGTTATTGCTGACGAAGGAACTTCAGTTTCTGAATGATTGAAGCAATTGCGCAAGGGAAGTTTTTTACATTGATTCGTGTTTCCTTCATAATTCGAGTTGGGGAATGAATCAAATTGTCCCCCTTATGGAATTGAGCCTTCTAGATTATTATAACTCACATAGAATTAAGCCAGAAAATGTAGATTGCTCGGCAAGGAAGGGATGGCGCCGATGAGATTGTTGGCAGACTGATTCAGGCTCCGTTTGACGGGACTTATTTTCACCGGTCAAGCGGTCACGACCGCATGAACCGGACCTAAATTAAGGCCCGATTCATGCGATCGTGATCGCTTGATCGGTGAAAATAAGTCCTCTCAAACGGAGCCTCAGTTTTTCCAAGTTGGTGAGATTGTTGAACTCTGTTGGGATGGTGCCTGAGAAATTGTTATTGTTAAGATAAAGAACATGGAGATTCTTTAGTAGGCAGATTTTCAAACATGTCAAAAAAGAGAGAAATTTTAATCAATGAGCGGCTGAATGCTAAATTTTGAATAGCGGTTGAATTTATAAGAGGATTGCCAGCAAGAATGGTCAGAGTTGGGGTCGCTAACCTTGATAAAGATTTTTTAAATTTTTTCCGGTAGTTTGCTAATAATAATTTGATCATTTTTAAATTTTATGATTTGTTAATAGTAAAAAAGATTTACTAGCAATGAAAGTTAGTTTGCTAATAACATTGTAATGTACGATTTGTTTTAATTCGTATAAGTTAGGCTATATTTGGTTTGGCGGTGGCGGGTGCATCTCGTGGGTCGAAACGCCACTTTGAAACCGGAGGGGGAGAGGTAGGGGTCGAAACGGAGCGGATCGAGGCCGTTTCCTTCTTGCTACGGTTGCAAATGGAGCAAACGCCGCCGGCGGCCGTTTGTTTACCCGCCGTCCGGCGGCCGTTTGTTTACCCACCGTCCGGCGGTGTTTGTAAATGTATATTCGGACGAATAACGGGCTCGGAGGCTTTGCGCGAGGAAACCCTAGGTATTCTTCTATATATACCTAACTGGGGGCAACGGGGAGGGTGTTCCACTTTGACACCCCTCCGGATGTTTCGAGCCAACATTCACATTCTCGAAACATCTGGAGGGGTGTCAAAGTGGAACATCCTCCCCGTTGCCCCCAGCTAGGTATATATAGAAGAATACCTAGGGTTTCCTCGCGTAAAGCCACCGAGTCTGTTATTCGTCCGAATATACATTCTCGAAACACTCCCCCCCGTCGCCCTAGCCTTTTCCCGCAGCCGATACCAGCGCCCGATCGCGCGGCCCTCGCTCTCCGGCGTTACGCCTCCGTGATCCGCTGCCGCTTTCGTGATCTGCCGCCGCTGCTTGGATCGAAAAGGAGGAAGGATCCGTGACGCCATTTTCGTTCTGATCGGCACAGGAAACCTATCCTTCGTTATCTCCTCTGCTTGGATCGAAAGAAGGGAATCATCGTCTGGTTTCGGAAAGAAAAAAAGGAGAAGCATATTCCGACGCCGTTCGTTCTCAAAGGAGAAACCCTATTCTCCTCTGTCCCGCGTGCACCGCAGCTCCAGCCTCCGCCTCGTTCGCCACACCCGCATCTCCTTCGGTCTCAAGCCGTTCGCAAGCCGGTTGCCGATCTCAAAGGAGAAGCCCGCATCTCGGTCTCCCGCCTCCGCTGCTCCCCGATTTGCTGTGCCCTGCTGCCGATCCAGTGAAGCCGACCAGCCCTAGGTCTCAGATCTGCTCTCTCTACAGTGCTGGGTTCTTGGGTTCCTACAGTGCAGTGGAGGTGTTGTTCCATGAGTTTTGGTTCTAGTTAGGGTTTGTACAGCAAGTCAAGAGATGCGGAACTCCAGCTTCTCCTCTTCAGTGCCCATGAACAAATTAGAGAAGTTCACGACCACAAAGTTCAATGACTGGAGTTAACACCCAGTTCGGGATTAAGTACCTGAACGTCTTCTACACCATCAAGACTTCTCGTGCTGACGTTGTTGGGACTGAAGACGAGGCATAGTGGATCGAAGATGAGGACTTCTGTAGGGATTACTTGCTGAACTGCCTCTCCTCCAGCTTGGCCAAGAACTACATCAAGATGCAGTCTGCCTAGGAGATCTGGGAGGCACTGGAGGAGCACTTCAAGCAGGAGGAGGACCTCTTAAAGGCTCATTTGGTGGACAAATTCCACTCCTTCAGCTTCAACGAGGAGAAAGCCATTCTCCCTCAGCTTTGTTGCGGACACGATTGTGTATAAGTTGCCCTCCTCGTGGTATAATTTTAAAACGAAAATGTACCAGAAGAAGATGAAGGTTGGTCTGAACGACCTCAAGCGTTTCATACGCATTAAGGACGAGAACAGGACGAAGCACGCCTTGGAAGCTGTTGGCAAGCAGAAGGCTATTGCCAACATGATTTCAAGCTCTAAGCGCGCTCCTCCCCCTCACAAGACCAAAACGTCTCGTAGTAGCCCCCAGGTTGTAGGACCGAGTAGACCCTCTAAGAAATTTAAGGGTAAATGTTTTAACTATAACAAGTGGGGACACTGCGCATCTGACTGCAAGTTACCGAGGAAAGAGAAAACTAGGGCACCACAAGAAGGCAACCGGGCCCATATGGTTAGCCAAGCTGAGCCATCCAACTTTATTGCCATGGTCGGACACGTGCAGGCCAACACGGAGTGGTACCTAGATTCTTGGGCAACGTGCCACGTTTGTAACAATGCTAATCTTTTGATAGAGCTGGAGAATGCAAAGGAATCAATGACTGTGGCTAATGGAGGATCAGCTGACGTACTGAAGGTGGGGAACGCAACTCTGCTGCTCTCCTCAGGTAAGTCTTTAATTTTAAAAAACGTGAAATTTATTTCTTCTTTATCTGTTAATTTAGTGTCTATAAGTTTATTGTGTGATGCTGGTATGTCAGTTAACTTCTGTAGCGGTAGAGTGACTCTGTCAGTTAACTTTCACTATTTTGGATACGCTTATGTCCAAAATAGGATGTACTGTCTGAGTCTAGCAAATGAGATAGTGCAACAAGTTTAATTGAACTTTGTTATCCCTAGGACTCTACATGAGCGACTAGGACACGTAAATTATAGGAAAATATTCCAAGTAGCTAGAACTCACAATATCACATTAGACACTAAGTCTTCACTTGGAAAATGTGAAATGTGTGCTCAGACAAAGATCACTAGGAAATCTTTTGGCACGGTTACTAGGAGCACAACACCTCTTGAGCTTATACATTCCGATATTTGTGACTTTAAGAGTTTTGTCATTAGAGGTGGAAGGAAGTATATGATCATGTTCATAGATGACTGCACAAGGTTTTGTCATATTTCGTTGCTTAAAACTAAAGACGAAGCGTTTGAAAAGTTTTGCCTTTTCAAAACCAGAGTAGAAAACCAATTAAGTATGCAAATAAAGAGATTTAAGAGTGATAGAGGAGGCGAATATATGTCCAGTGAGTTCAGATGCTTCCTTGCTTCACAGGGCATCATAGCAGAAACCACTGCTCCTTACCCCCCCCCCCAAATCTAACGGCATAGCTGAGCGCAAGAATAGAACGTTAACAGAGATGTTGAACTCTATGCTGCTCACTGCAGGCTTGCCTTCCGCTTATTAGGGAGAAACAGTCTTGACTGCGAATCACATTCTGAATAAGGTTATGCATGTGAAGTTAGAGGTTACACCCTACGAGCTTTGGTTTAAGATACCTCTGTCTTTAACTAGACTTAAGATCTGGGGCTGTATAGCCTATGTCAGGGTTTCTGACCCTAGACGGTCTAAGGTTGGAACTATGACCAATACATGTGTCTACTTAGGTTGTGCTGAAGATAGTACTGTAAATAAGTTTCTTGATATTTCTAATAATATCATAATAGAATTTAGGGATGCAGTGTTCTTCGAGGATAAATTCCTCAAAGATAAGAACTTAACGATCTCAGGTATGCAATCAACTATTATTGAGGAATATCCTGAATCAGTATCGAGCACCTCCTATTCCGTTCCGGTAGATAACTCTGGCCTAGAGTCTAGGAGGACTTCAGTGAGAGAGAGAACCCCCAGGACCTTCGGTAGTGATTTTGTCACTTACCATGTTGAGGTTGATCCTTCTACCTTTAAGGAAGCGATGAGATCAAGGGATTCCCTACTCTAGAAAGAAACCATTGAGGATGAGATGAACTCTCTCCCTCAGAACGACACTTGGACGTTAGTTGATAAGCCAAAAGAGGCTAAAACTGTAGGGTGCAAGTGGGTTCTGAAAAAGAAGCTAAATCCCGATGATAACGTAGCTAAGTATAAAGCACGTCTAGTGGCTAAAGGTTTCACACAAGTAAGCGGAGTAGACTATTTTGATGTATACTCACCCGTGTATCACTTAGCAACCATTATGGTTCTTCTTGCTATTTCGGCCATTGAGAACTTTATTGTTCATCAAATGGATGTTAAGACTGCATTCTTGAATGAAGATCTGATCAAAGAGATTTACATGAGTCAACTTGAAGGTTTTATTGTAGACGGTCACGAAAAAAGGTCTGTAAGCTATTAAAATCGCTATACGGATTAAAACAAACACCGAAATTATGAAATGAGAAGTTTGACTATACTGTAAAGAACATGAGATTCATGTCGAGTCTCTCGGACAAATGTCTTTACATACGTCATAGATCAGACAAAGTTGTCATAATATACTTGTATGTGGATGATATGCTTATTCTTGGATCTGATCAATCTAAAGTGGATGACATAAAGTCAAGTCTAATTAAAGAATTTAGCGTGACAGACCTCGGTGTAGTTGACACTATACTAGGTATGCAAGTGAGCTTTGAGAAACATAGCATTTCCCTAAGTCAAAGCCACTACATCCTGTCCATGTTGGGCACGTGGGGATACAATAAACGTAAAGCGGCTGAGACACCATACAACTATTCTAATCACTTAAAGCCCAATGATGGAGCTGCGGTTCGACTGTTAGATTATTCTAGATTGTTTGGTAGCCTCATGCACGCTATGATCTATACAAGACCTGACATAGCCTTTACGGTCGGCATGTTAAGTAGGTTCACTAGCAATCCTGGCCAAGACTATTAGGATGCCCTCGATAGGCTGATGAGGTACTTAAAGCACACCCGACAGTATGCTTTATGTTATAGTGGCCATCCTCCAGTTCTGGAAGGATATTCTGATGCATCATGGTGCTCAGAAGTAAACGATAGTAAGTCCACTAGTGGATTCCTCTTCATACTAGGAGGAGCAGCTGTAGCCTAGAAGTCCAAGAGACAGTCGTGCATTGCACTCTCATCTATGGAATCTGAACTCTATGCTCTAGCTTCAGCTGGTGAAGAAGTAGAGTGGATAAGAGATTTAGTGATAGACATTCCACTGTCGAGCCTTAAACTGAGTTCTGTTGCAGTTTACTGCGACAATCAGGCTACTAAAATGATTGCCACGAACACTTTGTTCAATGGTAAAAGAAGGCAACTTAGGATGAAACAGACCTGGTTGACCTCTCTCACAAGCCAAGGGATTATGACCCTAGTTGATGTGAGATCGAAAGATAATGTTGCAGACGACTTGATTAAAGAATTAAATAGAGCTCTCACAATCAAAATATCAGGAGAAATGAGATTAAAGTTCATAGAAATATGAAACTTTCCTCCAACGTTTATATTTTTGTACGTACGAGCATATAATTGCCAACATTCAAGCATCTAATAAGTAACAGACTGAAAATCCCAAATAATTTCTTGATGAAAACCAAAGATGGTTGGATGGTGGTTATTCCACATTTGATAACCTAACGTCCTCTCATTGTAAGTTGATTCAAGAATTATTCAACTGAGAATTGAAAGTCGTTGTAAATGATAATCTAAATATTATTGGTCACAGCACATTATTCCACATTTGATAATATTGCACGTGATGTGTGCCCACACGTGTTGATGAGGCACATAGTGGTCAGTAATGGGTAAGATAACATGACTAGTCCTAGTTAGACTGGATGAGATGCTGACAGAGTTACTTCACCATTGCTATAAGTGCTAAGCTCATTGAGTAATAGCTAGTTTACTTTAAACTTTACTGCATATGTTTATGAATTTACAGAGTCTGACTCATGAAATTTCTTGTAGGTTACAATGAAGATTATGGAGGAGAAGTAGATCTGGACATGGATGACGATGATCTACTAGATGAGTAGAATCATCAAACGTTTAATTCATGTTTTGTAATAATTATTCAGACTATATTTTGGGATAGAATCTGTGTGATGGTTTGCCGTTTAGGCAAAATCTTTTTATTTTGATAATTAGTATGATCTGTCCTGAATGTTTTTGTTTAGTTTAGATTATTATTTAGTTTACTCTCCAGTACCCCGAAATGTTACCGTTATTTGTCACGAATATAGGAGGAGATTGTAAAGGTATATTCGGATGAATAACGGGCTCGCGGGCTTTGCGCGAGGAAACCCTAGGTATTCTTCTATATATACCTAGCTGGGGGCAACAGGGAGGGTGTTCCACTTTGACACCTGTAACAACATGAGAGCCACGTGTCCCATGATTAAGTTGTTTTATCATTGTAATTAGAGGATCTCTCCTCTATAAATACGAACGTGTAACAACATGAGAGCCACGTGTCCCATGATTAAGTTGCTTTATCATTGTAATAAGAGGATCTCTCCTCTATAAATAGGCTAATGACTTGTAATAAGGATTAAGGAAGAAAGTTAATAGAGTTTGTCTTCTCCATTTCCCTATCCCCTATCGTCTCTCCCATCTCCGGCCAACCTTCCCGGCCATTCTTCTTCTATCTTAGCTCCGGCCACCCCCCTTTAGGCCATTTCCCCCTTCTTTATTCTATATTTCGTAATATATCAAATACTAGGTTGTTACATTTGGTGCTCTCGTTGAGAGCTCACCTCCAATATTCTTCTGTTCTTGTTCATTATCAAGTAACACCGTCGGCCTGTATATCCTCCATCATCGCCACTGTTTCTTCATTGGCGTTTCCCGGCTTCGAAAAAAGGGAAAAAATCTTGAATCAACAAAACTAAGCAGAGCCGCACAAACCAGCCTCAAAATCCACCGCCAGCCAAGATCCACCGTATTTTCATTTTTCTTCCATCACCACCGCCTGTTTGTACAGAGCCATCCTTGTTTTATGCAAGATCTGCCAACACAAACAACTCAATATCCGCCGCCGGTTCATTTTCCGACCGCTGCTGCACTTACTTCGCCATTTCCGGCCACCGCCGCTGCGCCACCACGGCCGCAGCGCTGTTTCCTCCACTATCGCCATTCTTTAACGGCGTTTCCCTGCACCGGACAAAATAGCAACCATAAAGAACTCGTCCAGAGCTCTCCTCCGCATCTTTTTCCAAGATCCGCCTACAGCTTTTCATTCCCCACCACCGCCGGCCAAGGTCTGAAGCACAGCCTCCCTGTTCTTTCTTTGCGCCGCTGCGCCATCGCCGCTGCGCCGCCACCACCGCCGCTGCGTCTCCACCGCCGCTGCACCGCCACCGCCGCTGCACCTACACCGCCGCTGCGTCTCCACCGCCGCTGCAGCACCGCCGCTGCCGCTGCGCCGCCTTCACCTCTGCGCCGCCACCGCCACCGCCGCGTTAGTACAACCATCGCCGCAATTACTCTTCTATTTGGTCGTGATCAAGAACAGTGATCAAGAACCAGCGCCTATTGATTTTTGCATGATTGTTTTTTTTTGGTTGGGGATAACATTGGAAGCTCTGGCTCTGTAGTGGAGAAACAAAAAAAGAAAGAAATCAACCCTATTATTGAGATGGAATCTCAATCCTCGATCGTGGACGAAATCAAAGCCATATTTATTTGCATGGATGATAGGTTACTACGGTATCGTGACGACATGAACCGACAATTCGATGAAATGCTACAAGCTATAGTGGATTCCCAGGAACGAATGGATGCAGTCTTCATAAAGATTAACTCAGACTCGTCGTTGGTGACAAAACAATCGGAGCAAGAATAAGTAGTTCACAAGCAGACCTTGCCAATCATCAATTCAACGTCAACAATGACAGAAGATATTCACCATATAGTTTTTGAAAAGATCAACTCAACCTCCGAGCCACCGATGCAAGTTAAATATGATTTTGTGTTGTCATCTAGCATTACCAAAATCAAGAGCGACTACAATGTTGTCTGGGGCAAAATCTATTCAGATCAATATGCCATAAAACCAATACCCACGCCTGAGTTTGCTACATCGAAGTTCGATGCAACCAAATTCGTTGTGAACGAACAAAGAACATCAAAAAATTTGGTGTTTGATCCGGGTGGAATTCGTTTCATATATGGTGATCAAGACATGCATTGTTTTATGCCTATGTTTTTTGTGATGATCAAACGACGAGGATGTCGTTTTCAAATGGCGAATGCAATGTAACAACATGAGAGCCATGTGTCCCATGATTAAGTTGCTTTATCATTGTAATTAGAGGATCTCTCCTCTATAAATAAGCTAATGACTTGTAATAAGGATTAAGGAAGAAAGTTAATAAAGTTTGTCTTCTCCATTTCCCTATCCCCTATCGTCTCTCCCATCTCCGGCCAACCTTCCCGGCCATTCTTCTTCTATCTTAGCTTCGACCACCCCCCTTTAGGTCATTTCCTCCTTCTTTATTCTATATTTCGTAATATATCAAATACTAGGTTGTTACACCCCTCCGGATGTTTCGAGCCAACATCCACAGCTTTTGCTCCAAACGGAGGCGGCGAAACGCCGAACCAAATGAAGCCTAAAAGGATGGTTTTGTTGACAAACTTATTTATGCTAATTGCTGCCCATTGTTAATGGTGGATCGCAGAAATTTTATCACAAATCATTATGTTAATGGCAGAACAAAAATAAAATAAAATCATAACTAGCTATGTTATACAATATTCACAATAAATTTGACATTCTAACTTATCCAAAAAATGATAAAACGTCATATATATGGTTGTACCTGTTGCTGTATAGACCTGGGCGGACAGGCGGCTAAGACTGGCGGTTTGGTAGCCGGGCGGTCAGCCCGGCTAATCTCTGTGTTGCTGTATAGACCTTGGCGGACAGGCGGCTAAGACTGGCGGTTTGGTAGCCGGGCGGTCTGCCGGCTAATCTCTGGGATCTCGGTGGTCGGCTGCGTGTTCTCTGATGGTGACCGGGCGGTTAGTGCCTACTAACCGCACGGTTAGGCGGTCTCCTGGGCGGATTGGCGGTTAGCTTTGTAGATGATGTTTTTATGTATTTAGTCCCACATTGGGTATTTGTATTCTCTCTCATCTCCTCCATTCTATATAAGGGAGGCTATACCTTTGTAATACTCAGTTTTTTGGATAATAAAAATTGCATTACTCCACTTTCCGGTTTCTATATTTCTATTCGCACATGGTATCAGAGGACCCGATCTAGTCCTCCTGATTGCGTTTTCTTCTGTCCGTGCGACCTCTGCCTACTCGCCGCGGCCTGTCTTTCAGCTCGCGCGAGCTCTCTTCTCCCGTGGATTCTTCTATCCTCTTCTTCTGTTCGCGCGGTCTGTCTGCTAGCCGCCCGACTTCTCTCCCTCTGTTTGGTTCTGCGGCTTGGTCGTGGCTTCTCTGGCCGCTGGTGTCTGCCATCGTGACCGCTGCAGATCTTTTTCTTCCTATCCGCGCGATTTCTCTCTGTTCGCGCGAGTTCTGCCTTGTTTAGGCGGCCTCTTTGCCCTTCTTGCCGCTAGTGTGCTGACACCGTGACCGTTGCAGCTTCTTCTCTCTGCCCGCCGCGATTTGCTTTTTGTTCGCGCGGTCTTCTCGCTCTCTCTATCCGCGCGGCTTCTTCTTCTTCTTCCCGCCCGGTTTCCCTTGTTAACCGTGCGGCTTCTCTTCCTGTGCTTCGCAGCTTGGTCGTGGCATTGCTTGTCGCTGGTCTAATTGTGACCGCTGCGAACTCTTCCTTCCTTTGCTCGCCCGGTCTCTCCTCTTAACCGCGCGACCTCTCTTCCAGGATGACCAATTCTGATGGCTCCACCTCATCTACTGTCGTTGTCCCACCTCCTCCTCCTCCTCCTCCTGCTTCCGGGAATCTTGGCACCGTCTCTAAGCTTCTGGGGCCCAATTATCCCGACTGGAGTGTCTCATTCACTTTTCTTCTCCGCTCTCAGCGCAAGCGTCATCATCTTACCGATGACCCTCCGCCTGCGGACTCTGCCCAGTTTACTAACTGGGATGCGAATGATGCGCTGGTTCGTAATTGGCTGGCGAACAGCCTGTCCGATGAATGTCTTCCTGTCATCCGTCACGATGAGACGGTAAAATAAGCTTGGAATCACTTGGTCGCTCTCTACTCCAAGGGGGGACAAACATCTCGCATCTATACTCTCTATGCGGATCTCTTTGCTTGCCAGTCCATGTCCCCTCCTGCAGCTTACCAACAAGTCCAAGCCCTTGGAGCTGAGATTCTACAAAATCGTCCTCTCTCGGCAGATGTGGCCACTCAGCTGAAGCACTTCCAGGAACTCCTAGTGGTCTGTTACCTTCTTCGGCTTTCGGACTCATACGATATGATCCGGTAGCAAATTCTTGGAGAGGCTGAGTCTCCTACCCTGGATGCTACTGCTGCCCGCATTGCCGCTGTTACCTCTCTGCTCCAACGCCCCTTGCTTGCCGCTCCTCCGGCTCCGGATGCCTATGCCCACCAGGCTCATCGTGGTGGATTTAGTGGTCGTGGTAACCACTCTGGCGGGCGTGGCCCTTCTCGCTACCTCTGTACTCATTGTGGCCGCCCAGGACACTTGGTTGACCGCTGCTGGACAAAGCATCCGCATCTTCGTCCTGCTGGTGATACTCCTACTTCTTCCAAGCCAGCTGCCTCCGTGGCCACGACTTCAGGTAGTGCCCACGTGGTTACCCAAGGTAAATGGCTAATCGACTCTGGCGCCACTAATCATATGACGGGCAATCCTCAGTGCTTTTCTCTCCTAGAAACACATGATCGGTTGCCCCCTGTTCTCGTTGCGGATGGTTCTCCCTCTCCGGTGCATGGAACGAGCATGGTTCAAGTTACTCTGTCCCTTCGCCTGGCGGATACTCTTTATGTGCCCAAGTTTCCGTGCAATTTATTGTCGGTTACTTCTCTTTGCAAGCAACTTCAGTGTTCGGTAACATTTACTCCTTCTTCTTGTTCGTTTCAGGACCCGGACTCCAAGCGGACGATTGCTACTGGGACTGAGAGGGGCGGTCTCTACTTCCTTGATGATGTATCTGCTCTTACCGTCTTCTCTCCCGCTTCTACAGATCTTCTTTAGTGGCACCTTCGCCTGGGACATCCTCCCTCGCGTCTCATCCACCAACTGTTTCCTCACCTACCTCAGCAGGACTCTCCTATCAACTGTGATGCCTGTCAACTGGGCAAGCATCACCGTTCCCCCTTTCCTCCTAAGAAAGGTCGTGGCTCTTCCAAGCCGTTCGACCTCATTCACTCTGATGTTTGGGGACCTTCCCCTACCCTCACCATTGGGCGTGGAAGTTCCTATTTTGTAACCTTTATTGATGATTATTCTCGCTGTACGTGGGTGTATCTATTAAAGGATCGCTCCGAACTTTTTTCTGTATGGACGTCATTTTATTATATGATTAGAAATCAATTTGATGCTTCTGTCAAAATTTTTCGCTCTGATAATGCAAAAGAGTATCTGAGTAGTGATTTCGCTTCTTTCTGTACGCAACATGGCATCATTCATCAAACTAGCTGCGTCTATACCTCCCAGCAAAATGGGGTGGCGGAACGTAAAAACCGTCACCTCCTCGATGTCGCTCGCACTCTCATGACGCAGATGCAGGTTCCTCGTAGCTATTGGGGCTACGCGGTCCTCATCTCCTGCTACCTCATCAATCGCATTTCCTCTACCGTCCTCAAAGGCAAAACCCCTTTTTCCATCCTCTATCCCTCCAAGGACCCCTTTCCCTTACCACTCCGCATTTTTGGGTGCACTGCCTTTGTTCATAGCCCTGCCGCAACTCGCGACAAATTGTCCCCTCGTGCTACGAAGTGTATCTTTTTGGGTTACTCCACAACTCAAAAAGGTTACTGCTGCTTTGACCCTGTTCATCGCAAGCAGTTCGTCTCGGCGGATGTGACCTTCTTTGAGAATGCCGCCTACTTCTCTTCTGATCTCCCACAGGTCGATGGATCGAACCTCCCTCTTCCTCCTACCGACTCGACCTCTCCACCCATTCTCTCCACCACATCCACTCCTCTTGAGCTTCCTCCATCACCACCTCCACCAGCCGCTCCTTCTCTTGATCATGATCCTTCTCCCTCGTCCCCTCGGCCGTCTCTCTCTTCTCCCGGGCCAGCTATCTCCACCACGGATGCACCGGCGACTGAGGAACTCGAGGACCTGGAGCTGCCCATTGCCCTTCGCAAAGGGGTTCGGACGTGCACCCAGCACTCGCTGGCAGCTGTTATTTCTTATGATCGGCTAACACCTTCTCGCAGGGACTTCGCCCTAGCCATCTCCGCGACTACCACACCTCGCACCTACCAGGAAGCCCTTGCTATTCCTCACTGGAAGGCTGCCATGGATGACGAGATTGCTACTCTCTCTGACCGGGGCACTTGGACCCTTGTGCCTCCTCCTTTTGGCACGGATGTGGTTGGTTGTCGCTGGGTGTTTGTCGTCAAGTTCCGTCCTGATGGCAGTGTGGACCGGTACAAAGCCCGTCTTATTGCAAAAGGGTTTACTCAGACCTATGGTGTTGATTACTTTGACACGTTCTCGCCAGTTGCTCGCCTCAGCACCATTCGGGTCCTTTTATCGGTGGCAGTCAACAAGGACTGGCCTATTTCGTAGTTGGACGTCAAGAATGCCTTCCTTTATGGTGACCTTCACGAGGACGTCTACATGAAGCAACCTCCTGGGTATGTTGCTCAGGGGGAGACTCAAGTATGCCGGTTGAAGAAGACCATCTATGGCCTAAAGCAAAGTCCCAGGGCGTGGTTCGATAAGTTCAGTAGCATCGTTGGGGCTATCGGTTTCACCAGGAGTTCGGCTGATCACTCCTTGTTCATTCGCAAGACATCTTCGGGTTTGGTTGTGCTAGCTGTTTACGTGGACGATATTCTTCTTACTGACGACGATCAAGCTGGTGTAGCCTTGACGAAGGTCCATCTCTGCCAACACCTAATCACGAAGGATATGGGCTCTCCAAAATACTTCTTGGGAATTGAAATCTCTCGGAAACCGGGTTCCTTGGTTCTCTCCCAACGAAAGTATGCTCTTGATTTGTTGAAAGAGGCAGGATTGACGGGTGCTAAACCTGCCCGGTGTCCCATGGCTCCTGGAGAAGACAAGACATGGACAGACGAATCACCACCTCTATTGGATACTACGAGGTATCGGCGTCTTGTTGGCAAACTCATCTACCTTACGGTGACCAGACCAGACATCTCCTATGTAGTGGGAAAGGTCAGCCAGTTTATGCAGTCGCCTAGGGAATGTCATCTTCAATCCGCTCTAAGGATATTGGAGTATGTGAAGTCCGCACCTGGGAAAGGTCTTCTCTTTCAGAAAAACGGTCACCTAAGAGTCGAAGCGTACTCCGACGCTAGCTATGCGGACGACAAAGGGGATCGCAAGTCGACTTCCGGATTTTACACGTTTGTTGGAGGAAACTTGGTTAGCTGGAAGAGCAAGAAGCAGTCAGTCGTCTCCAGGTCTAGTGCGGAAGCAGAATATCGTAGCATGGCATCAACCACGTGTGAGTTAAAATGGTTGCGGGCTCTCATGTTGGATATAGGAGAGGTCTACAACTATCCACTTTCCATGTTCTGCGACAACAAGGCTGCGATCTATATTTCTAAAAATCCGGTCTTCCATGAGCGAATAAAGCACATAGAGGTTGATTGTCACTTCATTCGAGAAGAAGTGTTGAAGAACCAGATTTGCACTCCGTTTGTTACCTCGGAGAAAGAGCTGACAGATATATTCACAAAACCTGTGTCCGCCTCTTTCTTCCATATTTGCAGTAAGCTAGGCATGATTGACATCTATGCTCCAGCTTGAGGGGGAGTGTTGCTATATAGACCTGGGCGGACAGGCGGCTAAGACTGGCGGTTTGGTAGCCGGGCGGTCAGCCCGGCTAATCTCTGTGTTGCTGTATAGACCTTGGCGGAAAGGCGGCTAAGACTGGCGGTTTGGTAGCCAGGCGGTCTGCCGGCTAATCTCTGGGATCTCGGTGGTCGGCTGCGTGTTCTCTGATGGTGACCGGGCGGTTAGTGCCTACTAACCGCACGGTTAGGCGGTCTCCTGGGCGGATTGGCGGTTAGCTTTGTAGATGATGTTTTTGTGTATTTAGTCCCACATTGGGTATTTGTATTCTCTCCCATCTCCTCCATTATATATAAGGGAGGCTATACCTTTGTAATACTCAGTTTTTTGGATAATAAAAATTGCATTACTCCACTTTCCGGTTTCTATATTTCTATTCGCACAGTACCAAACCGTCAAATCCATTTGCTAGCAATCTCTTGACGATATCTTCCCCAACTTGGGAATAATGGTTGTAGCGGACAATCGTCATGCATTAAAAGCCCGACAAAATGATTATCATTTATGAACTCAATGCAAACTGTCATTGAAAACGGTGGAGGTGCCGAATGTAGCGGTAGAAATGTAAATAATTGAAATTTTGAGAAGTGAACGAATTTGATATTATAAAAGGATGTCACTAGTAATCCTATATCAGGCATAGTCATCAACTTGTTCAATGGAGCAGAGAAACTATACAGTCCAAAGATGCCAATAATTCTGATCTTCTAGCAAAATCATATATATCCGTATATAATTTTTCATAACTTTGTAACTCAAACAAAAGAGCATGCCAAACTTTTTTCCAATCATCCCACATCTCCATTGACATACTAATGACACGATAGCCACAGTGCCCATCTCCCGCCACGTCAATCACATTCATGATATATTTTGACACACACACCGACATTTTCTTTTTGACCCTGTTAGGCAATTTTGTATTATTTTTAACATTTTTAGAAATTGTAAGCTTGCATTCTTTTTTTTTGCTCATCAAGTAGTACATGCTCAAATAATGATAATTTATGTTTGGTTGACTTATAATCCTTATCAAATTGCTTGTAGCTACCTTTTGGTCTTCTCTTTAGTTTTGATGGAACTAAATGTTCTATTGTTTGGGTCAAAGAAAGATCCATAATTTCACGCAACTTTTTTTTTATTTCATGTTTTTGTAGGGCATTAGTACCTTTGTACCTCCGTATAATACCGTCAATCTCTGTGTCTATTTCATTGTCAATCTCCTCTTCAACCTTCGCCTCCTCTTCAATGTTCTTCTTTTTTAATTTAAACTCTTTCCAATGTTGGTGAATCATCCACAACGAAAAGTCATTAGTATGTGTGATGTAGGGTTTCAACTCATGGGAGCATGACAATCCAAGTGTTTGCCTACTTGTATGTGTACATACAAAATCATTTTCTAATTATAACTTTACACGCTCCTTATGAATAATAGTCAAAGCAACTATTGATACACGACCAAACAATTCAGAATACAAGAAACTCTTAAACTCTTTATTTACCTGAATGATGCTTTGTCCAAAAGATCCTTTAATCTCTGTGTGATATAAATTAATCATCTGATCAAAGGTCTTCCATACGGTGGATAGGTTGCCAATTGACACTTTAAGAAACCTCATCAAATGATTATGCCCACTTTCGACCCAATTTGTGGTTTTAGTGCCCAAATGCAAGAACTGATCAACCCATGCAGAAACGAAGTACTCTCTATATGGTGTTATCCATGTATTAATAATGTATGAGTACATATCATCATTTTTCTTCGAATAAAGATTTCTAATAGATTGCAGCGCAGAAGTAAAATCATTCTCAGTTGGTGAATCAACCAGTCGCTGTCATTCAAGTAAAAATGCTTCCCATTCTTTTCTTTTCTGAAAATATTTTTTGCAGTGCGCTAGAATGTTTCAACTTATGTGAACTTTGCTTAAAATATTTTTTGCGTGAGGAAACACATGTTTGATAACATTCATGAGTGTCACTTCTCTATCGGTCACCAATACTTGTGGTAAAACATTTATATCAAGGATGAACTTAAAACATTCAAGTACTCAAACATAACTATCTTGAAGCTCATTAGAAATAAATACAAAAGCAACATAAAAACACATATTTGTTGATGTGACTCCAACGATAGAAAGTAAAGGCAAGCGATATCTGTTTGTTTTGTATATGTAATTCATTAGAAATACCGTTGGAAACATTTGACTCAATAGAACTGAGGTTGGGTGAGCAAAGAAGAGGCTCTCTAGAAGTTTGTTATCCGTCTTCACTTTATTGAAACTATAATAACCACAATCTGTAATGCATTTATATAGATATTGTATGACAGTCCCTCCCTTCAACTCTTTCTTGTGCATTTTAACTCTTTCAATGTATATTGTTCGAAGCACTATACAATTAGAACAATCTCTATTTTTTAAGGCTCTTAATATTTTACGCGGCTTCACATTTGCAGCATACATCTCTTTCATAATTTTCTGCTCGCTTTCATCTAATCTCCTTGCATATGCATGTGCTTCTAGGTGAACTATTTAATGATTATGTGTACCATATAACACTTCAACATTCCATTCAGTTCCAACTAAATTCCTGATGTCTTTCAAGACAAAGGGACACTCACACAGCTTAGAAGAGGATTTCTGAATATTTTTATTTGGGGTCTTTGCGCTCTGATTGTGTCGTTTAAACCCCGTTACCCCGACCTATCACACCCAAACATTACTTTAGGTCTTGTCCTAGATGTTAATTTGTCCGTACTTTGAATTGTAAGTACAAAACCAAGACCTCTAGCAACATTTCACGTCCAACTAATCAAATCCTCTTTTGTAGGAAAGCTCATTAAAGTTGTAAAATGCTAACCAAAATCAAAGATATATTCTTGTGTCAAATTCTCCACGGAGGTGGCACATGTGGTGTTATCCATAGAACCATTTGAATCTACTTAAGCAAGAACAAAAAAATGTTTTTACCAATTGTGCAACATGCAAAAGACACAACAAATAAGTGTAGAGTACAATTTTATTTGGAAATATTAAGTTACCAAGCAGATCCATCGTGTCCTTAGAGACGCTTTGAGGTGTACAAGAAATCGCTAAAATCTGAGAGAATCCATTTACTATCATTGACTCTTCCTCCATAAGAAACCCTAAAAAAATCCAGCATTTAGTATCATTTGAGGCAAAGTAAAAAAACCCTAAAAAATTCATCCCTAAATCCGGAAAAAAAGGGTATGGAATCTCAAAAAAATGGATGCGAAACTCTCGGATCAAGCAAAAAACCAAAATAGGAATGAAAAAAGTTAGCATCGACGCCAAACCTGCGATAGAGGAAGGTGGAAGCGGCAGAGGCGAGTAACGCTAGTGGGCTTGAAGGCCAGGAGGAAGTCCGACGGAGCTTGCAAGGGGCGGCGTCGATGACCTGGTGCGGGAAGGCGGCGTGCGATCGGAGCCGGGGAGGACGACTTGGGGAGGTAAATTCATTGGATTTTTAGGATTGGACTGCCTTTAGATTTTAAAATAGAGGAAGAATTTGGATAGACTTTAAAATAAGTGTGGTTTGTCAATATCTAAATGAGATTTGCCGATAAAATTATCCAATTAAAAAGGCGAGATATATAGAACCAGATTATGGCTAAAATTCCTTATCAAACTCTCTCTCTCTCTCTCCCTCTCTCTCTCTCTCTCTTTGCCCTGTCTCATGGCATTCTCCTGCGAGCTTTACAGTCCCGACGGCGTCTACCGGTCACCTCGGCCGCCGCTCGCCTTCCCCTCCGAGCCGTCCCTCTCCATGATCACCTTCCTCTTCCACAAAGCCGCATTGCACCCTAACCGCCTCGCCATCGCCGACGTCGACTCCAACGAAACCCTCACTTTCTCCCAGCTCCGCTCCGCCGTCCACTCCGCCGCCGCCGGATTCCGCCGTCTCGGCATAGGAAAGGGCTCCGTCGTCCTCCTCTTCGCCCCCAACGCCATCCACTTCGCCGTATCCTTCTTCGCCATCGTTGCCGCGGGCGCCGTCGTCACCACCGTCAACCCTGTCTACACCGCCGCCGAGCTCTCGAAGCAAGCCAGAGACTCCGGCGCCAAGCTCGTCGTCACCGTTTCCCACCTTTGGCACAAAGTAAAATCCCTTCGCCTCCCGACCATCTTCCTCGGCTCCGCGGACATCTCGGCAACGGCTCTGGCGGTCCGCTTCTTCTCCGAGCTGCTGTCGGTTCCCGAAACAGAGTACGTTCCGGCGGACGTCAGGCAATCGGATGTGGCCGCGCTGCTCTACTCCTCCGGCACAACGGGAGCGAGCAAAGGCGTGATGCTCACTCACCGAAACTTCATCTGCACGTCTTTAATGGTTTCCGGCGATCAGGAATTGTTGGGAGAACCGGCCAACAGTTTCCTCTGTTTCCTGCCGCTGTTCCATGTGTATGGGATGTCGGTGCTTGCTTACTCGCAGCTGCAGAGAGGGAATAGCGTGGTTTTGATGGGGAGATTTGAGATGGAAACAGCGTTGAGATCAATCGAAAAGTACAGGGTTACCCATCTCTGCGTTGTCCCTCCGGTCATGATTGCTCTTGCCAAGCATAAAAACCTTGGGAGCTACGATTTAAGCTCGTTGACATTGATTAACTCAGGGGCGGCGCCGCTGGGGAAGGATGTCATGAACCAAGTGGCCAAAAACTTCCCAAAAGCATGGGTTTTTCAGGTCAGATTCTTCATGCGCTCAAAATTGGTTTTAAAATTTTGTTTGAATGGCAAAAGTAGGAAGCTAATTTACTGATTGTTTCTTCAAATCCTTCGTCCTCACTTGTTTTACCTGGGGAGCAACCTTCTTTAAGATGAACAGCAAGCCATGATTTGTTGCATGCTTGTTAAGGCTGCGTTTGAGAAATCAGCCAAAGCCGGGATGTAGAGTAGAGAGAAAACGGCTGGTGGACTGGTGCTCGCGGGGCCAGCGGCAAAGCCGTGCTGGTTTTCCAAACAACTTGCCTCCGGATCGGCCCTGCAGGAACCAAGTTGGCACTTTGCAGCCTCCCAATTTCTAATTTTTGACATTGTGCACCCAGATTTCAAGGGAATTTAGGTCCAGACAACACACAAAATTTTTAATTTGGCACTTTGCATTCCGGATTATTGGTGTTGCCGGGACCTAAATAACCTTTGAATGAGCATTTTTTGTGCTTTCCGGACCTAAATATCATTGAAATTTTGGTATGGGAGTACATAGTGTCAATAATTGGGGAGTGCAAAATGTCAATGCTCTTTAAATATTCAAATGCAAAGTCTCAAAAACACATATTTCGGGGGATGCAAATTGCCAAAATTCAATATTAAGATATGAAAGCAATTAGAACACAAAGTGTTCAAACTTTGTCTGAATTGATGAGTATTCGAATCTTAAAATTGGGGGGAAAGGTGAACTTTTGAGTAGAAAGAATCCCTTTTTTATTGTCATTCATGATATTTGGAGCAGGGATATGGGCTGACGGAGTCCACCGGAGCTATTACGCTGGGGTATCCTCAAGAAAAGGATCAGAAGTACGGTTCTGCCGGATTTCTCTTGGCTGGCGTTGAGGGTAGAGTTATCGGCCTTGAAACCCAGGAGCCACTACCTCCTAGCCAGGTTGGAGAGCTGTGCTTTCGTGGACCTAATATAATGAAAGGTAAATCGATCTGAGTTCTTCTAGCAAGTATAAAATAGTTCAATTGTGTTGGGTGTGGCCCGTCATCCAGGTGTTGGATGAGGTGCCTCCTGGGCGCACCCGGGTTGGCTCCTGACATGGGTGCAGGGGAACTCCATGGTACGGTTTAATGCAAGGGAGTCGGGTTGGCTCCGGGCATGAGTACAGGGGAGTTTCGGGCACGGTTTAGCTGCTGAGAACAAATGTGTCTCTTGGCACTTGTTTTTACCCCCATTGTTTCCTTGAACTGGCTTCTGAACTGCTCTTAGAGCTTCAAGAAACCGGTGCGGTGGGAATGGAGCAATTGGAAACAATTGGAAAGCTGTGGCACCGGAGGAAAAATCAACATTACCTTGAATGATTTCTCTAGATCCGGTGACACGTGGAACCAGCCTCGCCGGCAAAATAGAGCCAGAGTTTCACAATCTCTTTTGTAGTTTTGTTTAAATTGTTTTCTTTTTTGTCGATACTAAATTCCCTTGTTTCTTGCTTTCAACAAATACTGAGTTTGTTAAGAAAGTCTTACGTTGACAGCCGGCTGAATTGAACAGCCGATTTAGCATTTTTGTCCCTTAGCTGGAACCTAAGTACCATCAAATATAAGGGCAAAATGGTAGTTTGTCCTGTTGCTCTGGCCATTTGGCACGGCCGTGGCGGACCTGAACACCGCGGTTGCGAACCATTATCTGTTTGGCACAACACTTTTGCTTCCACCGTCATGAAAATTTGTGTTTGAGATGATAACGATCAATCTTGACCGCCGCAAGAAAAAAAAATACTAATTTTGAACATAGAAATGAATGAAGCTTCTTATGCGAGGTAGGGCGTTCACGAACGACGGTTCATAACCGTTGACCGCCGCCGTGCCAAACGGACCCTAAATTTCTTTACAGGTGTTCTGATGCTTGTCACATTTTAACCTCCAATCCAGGTTACTTTAATAACCCTGAGGCCACTAAATTGACTTTGGATGGCGAAGGATGGCTGCACACCGGCGATGTTGGATATTTTGACGAAAAGGGTCAACTTTTTGTGATCGATCGCATTAAAGAGTTGATTAAATACAAAGGATTTCAGGTAAGTTGATGCTGTAATTTATAACCCTCCAAATTTTACAGAATTTTGATGGCTAGATGTCCCACACGATCACTTCTGCTGGCATACAATCCGATATACGATCACTTCTTCATCCTATACGATCACTGCTGAACTTGAAAAGGTTCAAGTACTTTTCCTTGTACTAGTAAGCTTAATACATTAAAAAAAAAAAATCAATTGTTAGGTTGCGCCTGCCGAACTTGAAGCAGTGCTGCTATCTCATCCTGATATATTAGATGCCGCCGTCATCCCGTAAGTTGCATTTTTGTGGTAAATCTGTTTTGATTAAAGTAGTTGGACAAAGAAAACTGCTGAGACTATATTTTTATTTTTTGTAATGCAACTCCAGATTTCCTGATGAGGAAGCCGGCGAGGTTCCTATCGCCTACGTTGTTCACTCTAGCAGCTGCTCACTAACAGAAGCAGAAGTGCAGAAATTTGTTGCCAATCAGGTGCTTTTTCAAACTTTGTTTATTAGACTTTTCAATGAGTTCCTAGGCTATGTGATATGGGATCTTATCGGTTATTGAATCTCCAATGCATATTTAGTATTTAATTCAATAGTTAGATGCTATAAAAATGTAAATTTTATGGAAAGTAAATTGTTATGCATGAGTAATTTAGCTGAAAGCGACTGAGCGAGATATGCAAACAAGAAGAGCAAAATTGTTACTGATCTAAAAAACCATAATTGACAGACGAGCGAAGAGATGAAAAGACGAGGAGGTTATAAATATTTACCCGAGACCGCACTTTGGCTCACGACGTCTATTAATGAGCTTCTGACAAGTTAAATCTTCTTTCCATTTCCTTGACGACTAAACAATTTTCAATGGGTAAATATTAATGTGCAGTAGGCTTCGGTCAAGTGACGAGCCGATGCCTCTGTACCCTACGGGCAAGGCAAGAGACTCATAACATGTGTTGGTTTCCTCATTAAGGCTTATGGATTTTATGGAGAAACTTAAGAGTCATATTGGTAAAGAAAAAATTAATAATACTAATTGAAATTATTGTCGAAATTGATGTATTAATTGCTGTTAGTTATGTGCAATATATTATTGTGGGTAATTATGTTTCTTTTTTATCCACCTTAATTAGTGCATGAGAGAATTTATACCGAGTTGTAAGAGCTCATCGTCTTTGCGTCTATTGCATCTCTTTTGGAGATACGCTCTACGGGGGAACCAAAGAAAGTAGGAGCTCATCATGTTTGGGGTTGTTTCATCCCCGACTCTGTATTTTTGTTCTCATATTAGTAAAATCTCATTCTTGAGCGTCTCTCGTCTCCTCTTCAACCCCTAGAAATTTATAAAAGGCAGGAAATTTGTTTATTTAATAACAAACCTACATTTAGGCATGTATTATAACACCATAATACCAAAGAAAGTAGGAACAACATTTACAAATATGATTGATCTGCAGGTGCAGGATTATTAGCCGCATAATAAAGGAAGTTGTATAGTAGGTGCCTCCCTGAGAGAAAATGTTTCTAATTCGCTCCCGCGGATGTGACATGCAGGCATGCATTAGTTCGTTTTCATGACATAATGTCATCAATTTACATTTTGGGGACCAATTTTCAACAAAGAAAACCTTTTGGTGCTGCCATAGAAAGAAAGAAAAACTAGTTTGCTACTTGTTCCAAAGCTCTTTCAATGTTCTTGCACCCTCAGTAACCTATAGATCTGATGCTGTAATCTTTTCATCCACTTCCATTGCTTTTGTTCACTGTTAATAATACGAACTGATCGTAGGCCAACTCGATGTAATTTTGGCTCAGCTCAGAGGTCGGTCTGAGTGAAAGGTTTGCAGCTCTAAATGCTCATTGAGCACTTTTTGTTCTACATGGGTCCGTTCGTTTTTGCGGAATTGGAGCCTTGGAATTTGAGGTCAAATTTCAATGAAATTGACCTCAAATTCCTATGTTGAAGCTATCTTAGTTCTCCGAGTGATCTTCGGAGTAAAACCTATGAGCTATGTTTGCCAATGCTGGCTGCGAGACCGCGGAGCTCTGACCTAAGCCCTTTTTTTATATAATGTATTTTCAGGTAGCTCCTTTCAAGAGGTTGAGAAGGGTCACTTTTGTGAACAGTGTGCCCAAGTCTGCTTCAGGCAAAATTCTGAGGAGGGAGCTCATTGAGAAGGTCAGGTCAAATTTGTAGGGTTTTCATTTTCACCATTGAATCCCACAGTTTGATTGCTCTTAATAAACCCAAATGTTGCACTATACATTTTCCTGATTCATTATTTAAATAACAAAGTTGATATGACCGAGTTGGTCTAAGGCGTCACATTAAGGTTTGGTCCGAAAGGGCGTGGGTTCAAATCCCACTGTCAACAAATTTATAGCCGACCCCACTATAGTGGGATAATGGCTTGAGTGTTGTTGTATTATTTAAATAAATTAAGAGTGCTTGCTTGTCTAAGTTTACTATGATTTATTATTGGTTACACATGAATTAGAAGTCAAAAAATAATTAAGAGTTTCTAAAGATAAAAAAAAACACTTTATTACATATCTAAAAGCTACTTTTTGGGAGAGCGATTTGCAACTTAATATAAGAATATATGTATCTCCTCTTACACGCAAAATCTTTTTGTCATATTGGTTATCCTCTTACAAGCAAAATCTTATTGCAGTCGAATAGCAAACATCCCCAACCAAATCTCCCGCGGCGCACAATTGGGGGGAATCCCGGGTAGGTTGTTGAGGCCCAGGGCTTGATTCCGGGACATCAACAACCTACCTGGGATTCCTCCCAATTGTGGGCTCCAGGAGATTTGATTAGGGATGTTCTTAGCCATTCGACTGCAATCGGATAGCTTCCGGATTTCGCCGCGTGGCACCCGACCTGATTTCTGACAGTAGTAAACTCAAGTAATGCAAGGATTATTTTCAATCAATCGTACCAAACTCGAAAAATATGTCTAACACCATGGAGTGTCTTTTGTAAGCTTGAAGGTAGTCTAAATGCATATTATCTTCAAAGTGAGGGGTTGACTCTTCATTTATATAGGAACCCTCTTTCAGCAATAGGGGAGCTTACAAGGAGCCTTAAATATAGTTTTATAAGCTTCAAAATTATTTTCTTCTATTTGCTTAATAGTTTTGTGTTATAAATCTAGTCATTAGATTTGTTCTGGAAAGTTGATATGTTACCTCATTGCAGCTTGATTTTTGGGTCTTAGGAGTAGTTCACAAATTTAAATTTAATTTTCAAAATAATTTAATTCATTATGCATTGACTCAATAAGAGTAGAACAAATCCTCCCTGAGAATCATGTTCAGATTGATGGAATTTGGGAATTGGAATTGGAATTGAAATTGAAATTAGAGGTCTAATTCTAATGAAAATAGATATCTATTTTTTTTACGGTCTCAATTTCGTTCAAATGAACGGCCCTTAATATATATGAGCTCAAATAATAATAAATGAATAATAATTAATATTGTCATAAATTTAGGACAATGTTATAAGCAGTCTTATAATGACTAAATGCTGTCCATTTATATTTGCAGTCCAATGAATTTAAGTGTTTCTAGGACTGTGAATTATCATTTTAAGTATTTTTAGGACTGTGAATAGTTATTGTTGAATTGCTAATAACATTGTCCTAAATTTATCTTCTAATTTTGATCCTAATCCGCGTGTCGTGTAAAATCTACTGTCAATATACTTGTGCTCTCTAGAAGAAATCAAGTTTTATCATTCAAATGCAAATAATCTAATTTTTTCATTATATCTTTTATTTATGTAATTTTAACATCATAAAAAATATATGCGCGAATTTCTGTGTCAAAACTTTGTTATGAAATAGCTTAGAAGCATTTCATGTGCATTGTGTATCCAAGAAAAATGTCAATTATACAGCTTTCTTTTATCTTTAATCAGTATTATAACTGCTGATCAGAATAATCTGGACCGTCTTAGCTCTCGGAACGGTCGAGTGCGCACACAGTCAATAAAGTAGGTCGATCGTACACACAAAGTTTTAAGGTGGAAAAACTCATCAACCGGGTAAAAAAACGACGAGACCGGATTTGCGCCGGTCAAAGTTCACTATTTCCTGGCTGTTACAATTTGTTTGTGAAATCGAGGGTGACATATCACCTCTCGTTACAGTTTTGAGATGAGAGAACACTTGGTACACGGCGGACAACAGACCGTCGCGCCGGGAGTTTGTTATAAGTTGCACTTTGCGTTGATGGGCTTCGCTGAGCATCTTGCTGATTCTGGACGTGGGAGCGGAGTGCCTGAACTTATGGTTGCGGAGGTCACTTGGAAATGGAGAGATTGATCTTCGTCGAGCGGCTTCATTTTGGCTCGTACATGGCTTGGGTGCGGCTCAGGGTGCTGCTCGTAGGAGGAATCCAGCATAGCTTCGACCTGAGAAAAAAGAAGACTCGGAGAAAAAAGGTGAGAATTGAAGAGGCCGTGACTCCTTTTATAGGCTCTAAATGGTTTATTACGGTGGTTATGCGTCTATCCGTACACCGTGACCACCCAAAATTAATATTTTCCCATAGTTAAGTGTGCGCATTTATGATGATTAATCCCGCTATTCGCACCCTAAATAAATAATTAAATTATTAATTAAATCCTCCCACTAAACTAGTGTGTTGGTACCCTAGTTTGATTTGAGTTTAGTCCTCTTCCTTGTGCCCTTGACCCAAGAAATATCTATGGTCAATGGTTAGGAGTCTAGCTGTAGGGTCCTCGCTTTTCCAAATTGAGAATTTGGTTAAGTAGGTTTTTCGTTCGACTATAGTCGAACGCCGTTCGACTATCGTCTATCGACTGATCGACGATCGTCTATCAGTTGGTCGACGCTTTGTCTGCGCTGATAGTTCGACTATCTGTTGATAGTTCGACTATCTGTTCTGCGCTGATAGTTCGACTATCTGTTGATAGCTCGACTATCTGTTCTGCGCTGATAGTTCGACTATCGGTTGATAGGTCGACTATCTGTTCTGCGCTGGTAGTTCGACTATCTGTTGATAGGTCGACTATCTGTTCTGCGCTGGTAGTTCGACTATCGGTTGATAGGTCGACTATCTGTTCTGCGCTGGTAGTTCGACTATCGGTTGATAGGTCGACTATCTGTTCTGCGCTGGTAGTTCGACTATCTGTTGATAGATCGACTATCTGGTTTGTTTTGATAGTTCGACTATCTTTTGATAGATCGACTATCTGTTTTCTGAGGTAGGTCGACTATCTGCTTGATAGTTCGACTATCTCTGTGCGCTTGATAGCTCGACTATCTGTCCTAGATAGATCGACTATCTGATAGTTCGACTATCTGTCCTGATAGTTCGACTATCTGCTGCGGTAGCTCGACTATCTGTTTGATAGCTCGACTATCTGGACCGTTCGACTATCTGCCCGATAGTTCGACGATCTCCTGGCGTCGTTCGACGATCTTCGAAGGTCGTTCGACGTTTTCTGTCTGCCTTTGTATTTTGTATTTATTTATTATATTTAATTAATTAATACATTTTCTGGCACAGTATTTTAAGCTGTATGATAATATTTCCAGGCATTATTTGCTCTATTCTTTTTGCCTGAGTTCAAATCTTTTAAGATAAAGTTGTTTGTCTCATTAGCTGTCATTTTAACTTACTTTATCTGCTGACAGCCCTTTATAGCCGTTAGACTGAAAAGTCTTCTTTTGCTATAAAGAGATTGTTTCTGATGTGACTTTATTTAGTCCTTCTGTTATCTGATTTAAGCCTGCAGCTTCTTAGAAAGTGATTTATTCCCTTTATAGAATGTTTTGCTGCAGAGATATTTCTGTCTTCTTGATATTTACAGCCCAGGTCTCAAGGCTTAGAAGAAGACAAATAATTCAAATGGAAGAGAGCCGTTGCTTGCTGATAATATTTAAAGGACCTTTTGAAGAAGGATTGAAGCTAGTGTTACACACATATTCTAAAGCACTCAAGCCTTCATCAAGCTCAAGCTTCCTGCTCTCAGCAATCTCCATCTAACTGAGAAGTGTTAAGATCTTCATCTCTTCTTCACCTGAGTTCTCCTGCTTTCAGGAAGTTCAACTCAGAGTCTCTTTGAAGAAGAAGAAGAAGAAGATAGTTGCTTGAAGAACTTTGATTTTATTATTTACTTTCTTCATGTAGCTCTTTCCTTCAGAACTTTCTGGAGAGTTTCTCTGCACTGAAGCAAGACTTCACCTGGACATTCTTGAGCCAGGGGGAGCCTTGATTCTTTAGAGCATTCTAGCTCAGTGCAAGCTTTTGTGCTTCTCTAATCTATTGTAAAATAGAGAAGACATCTTAACCTTCTTCCCCCTCCTGTACAGGGTTATTACTCCCTTCAAAAGTATCCCTTGGTGGCAGGGCACCTGATCAAAAACCTGTACTTGGTTTTTAGACACCTGATCAAAAGTCTAAAGGGTTTCTGAATCTACCTGAATCAGATTCTGTTGGTGGCAGGGCACCTGATCAAAAACCTGAGTGGATTCCTACCGTTTGGGTAGAAGAGTGGACGTACCCAAGTTGTTTGGGGAACCACTATAAATTTCCTTGTGTCGTCTGGATTCCTTTTGTTTAATTCCTGCATTGTGGCTGTGATTAGATATAACTAGGTTGCTAGTTGCTGATTAGGTTTTTCCAAGCTTAACTGTAATTACAGTTAGCTTGTGTTTGTACACATCACTTGTGTTAGGCTTTAAGGTTAAATCAATATCTATAATCTTTTCATTCCGCACTTCACTCCAAGGGAGTTGGGTAGAATATTAAGTTTTGTCTGTGCAAAATTTGATAACTCTATTCACCCCCCCTCTAGAGTAGTATTTATCCCTTCACTTTCAATTGGTATCAGAGGGAGGTTGACTGACTGTATAGGCTAACACCTAAGTCACAAGATCCTGATAGATACCAAGAGCTTATAGATATTCACTATCATGGCTCAGTCTAAGGATTATTCTAGCACCAGACCTCCAGCATGCAACTTAGCAAAGTTTGGCATCTGGAAGGCAAGGATTAAATTATATATGAACTCTATTGATGAGAGTATTTTTGCTTCTATTTTGTCAGGTCCCCCAAGAGCACCTGCTGCAGCCACTGCCTCATCATCTGATATGAGTGCAGTGCCTCCTCCAGACTATAATGATGAATACAAGAAGGCCAAAATTGCTGATGCCAAGGCAATGAACATACTGGCTCAGACAATGTCTGATGAGGTGTTCCAGAAGGTGGCTGACTGCTCCTCAGCTAAGGCCATGTGGGACACACTGAACCAGATTGTAGCTGGTTCAGCTGATGAAAGGAAGGACAGGAGGTCCAACCTTATCTCACAGTATGAGAACTTCAAGAAAACTGATGCTGAATCAGTTGAGGCTATGTACACCAGGCTCAGCTCAATCATCAATGAGCTGAGGACCCTGGACAAGGACATATCATTGACAGAGGTCAATGATAAGATTCTTATGTGCTTCCCTAGCACATGGGATCTAAGAATCTGGCCCATCAAAGAAGCCAGAAGTACCAATGAGATCTCAACTGAAGCTCTCCTCGGCAAGCTCAAGTCTTTTGAGCAAGTGCTGAAGACCAGAGAAGCAGAAGCTGAAGCCAAGACCCCCACTCCAACAAGAAAAGAGCAATCTCTAGCTCTTAAGGCTGCAGATGTTTCTGAAGGCAGCCAATCCAATGAGGAACTTATGGCACTGTTTGCCAAGAGGTTTCTCAAGATGGGGAGAAAGGAGTTCAGAAAGAAGTCTTCACGCTATGAAGACAAACCAAGGTATGATCGATCTCCTGCTAAAGAAATTATTTGCTATGGTTGCAGGAAGCCTGGACACATTTTGCCAGAGTGTCCAGAGGAGAAGAACAAGGAAAAGAGAAAAGACAAAGAACAACACAGGAAGCACTCCAAGCCATCCTCCTACAAAAACAAGAAGAAGGAGAGAGGTTTCATTGCTGAAACCTGGAGTGATTCTGATGAAGAATCATCCTCATCAAGCTCCAGTGAAGATGAGGAAGAGAAGAAGGCCAAAGAAATTTGCCTAATGGCAATAGATGCCTGCAGCAATCACTCTGCTGCAGAGAGTTCTGATTTTGATGAAGAGATGCCTACTGAAGATGAGGTACTTTCATCTTATGATTTTACTTCAGAAGAGTTTAAGTTAGAATTTAAATCTTTGTGTTTAGATTTAATTAGTTCAGAAAAAGAAATAAAAGAACTTAGAAATAGGTTAGCTGACTCAGAATCAATAGCCTCTGAAAACATTAGGTTAAAGGAAGATCTCACTACTTGTAGTGAAGAAATTAAATTTCTTAAAATAGAATTAGCTAAGTCTAAGAGATTAGAAGAATCCCTTAATGGTAGAAGCCTTAAGCTGTTAGAAATTACCAGCATGACTAACACTAGGTCAGGTAATGATAAATTAGGCTTAGGAGCTTCTCCCAGTGAACCCCCAGTTCTCCTTAAAAATAACCTTTCAACTCCAGTGAACTTCATTTCAGCTAGTGGAAAGAAGAACACTGAGCAAGTAAACCTTGTAAATAAAACCCTAAATAAAGCTAAGAGAGAAAAGAGAAAGAAGTTTTTCAAAGAAATGCAAAGAGCGTCGAACGCCGCTCGACGATCGGATGCTCCATGGTCGAACGAAGCTCGACGATCTGAGCGCCCATCGTCGAACGTCGATCGACGATTTCAACATGATTTTCAAAATCATAATCAGTATCATAGAAACCTAAATGAAAATAGAAACCCTAGGTTTGTTGACCCATCATCTGCATGGAGAATCCCACCTAGGAGATCTCACCCACTAGGTTATCACCCTCAGCCTGCATTCTCTTATATTTCCAGTTTTTCTTATGTGAAAAACAAGGGACCCAAGGTTACCTGGGTCCACTCTGTCTAAATAGTTGTTTTGCAGGTGAAGGCCTATCCAATCACTCTAAATAAGTGGTATTTGGATAGTGGATGCTCTAAGCATATGACAGGAAATAAAGAGCTTCTGTCAAAGTACAAAGCTAAGCTCGGCCCAAAGGTTATCTTTGGAGACTCCAGCTGTGGTCAGACAGAAGGATATGGCAAGATCACGATTGGAGCTGTTACTTTCAAGAGAGTTGCTTATGTCAATGGACTGAAGCATAATCTGATTTCAGTTAGCCAGCTATGTGATGCTGGCTACCAGGTTTCTTTTTCTAACTCCTCTTGCAATATTACTTTAAATAATAATGTTGTTTTAATAGGTAATAGAATAGGCAATATATATTTAGTAGATTTTAATTCATCTCACTCTGAAATCTGCCTGTTTAATGAATTAACCCTTAATAATAATTCTTTATGGCATAAAAGGCTTAGTCATGTAAACCTTAAGAATATCTCTAGGTTATCTAAGCACAACCTTGTTAGAGGTTTACCTTCTTGCCCCTACAAGAAGGAGAGCCTATGCAAGGCTTGTCAGCTAGGCAAGCAAACCAAGAATTCATTTAAATCTGTTAATAAAAGTGATTCTCCTAGAATCCTGTATTTATTACACTTGGACCTTTTTGGCCCAATAAATGTACAGAGTTTAGGAGGGAAGTATTACACATTAGTAATTGTAGATGACTTCTCTAGGTTCAGTTGGGTTTTCTTTTTGAGAACTAAGTCTGATAACTTCAAAGCCCTTACAGACTTTCTACTTTGTGTGCAGACTGAGTACTCTACTCATGTGGCCTTGATCAGAAGTGATCATGGTACTGAGTTTGACTCTCTTCTCATGCAAGAATTCTGTGAGAGAGAAAGTATCAAACATAGCTTCTCAGCTCCTAGAACTCCCCAACAAAATGGGGTAGTTGAAAGGAAGAATAGAACACTAATTGAAGCTGCTAGTACATTGTTGGCAGATGCTAACATGCCTCTATCCTATTGGGCAGAAGCTGTTAGTACAGCCAACTATGTCTTGAATAGAAGTTTGATACACAAACTTAAGTGTAAAACTCCTTATGAGTTGCTTAAAGGAAAGAAACCAAAAATTAATTACTTTAGAATTTTTGGCTGTACTGTTTATATTCATAATAATAATAAAGAATATATTAGAAAATTTGAAGCAAAATCTTCAATGGGAATTATGCTTGGATATTCCCAAGTAAGCAAAGCTTATAGGGTTTATAACAAATCAACCTGTAAGATAGAAGAATCTGTGCATGTATCATTTGATGAGCATCAGATGTTTTACAAGGAGAAAGAAAATTCTCCTTCCTCCAGTTCTTTGCAGGTACCTGATGCTCCTCAAGAGATTCTCCAACTATCAACTCTTCAGATCACTGAATCAGACAGTGATGAAGACTTTGCTGAAGCTGTTGAAGCTGTTGTTGTACCACCAACAGTAGATCAAATTCCTTCTGAGGAATTAATCCCAACTGTTGCTGAAGATCACATCCCACCTGCTGACATTGTCACACTTAGAGATCACCCCACATCTCAAGTGATTGGAGACATATCAGCTGGTGTACAAACAAGACACCAATTAAGACAGGATGTGATGCATGCTTGTTTCCTCTCACAGGTTGAGCCCCTCACCTTTAAAGATGCAGAGCTAGATCCCCACTGGATCATTGCAATGCAAGAGGAACTCAATCAGTTTGAGAGATGTAAAGTTTGGACTTTGGTTCCAAGACCTAAAGGCCAACTGATCATAGGCACCAAGTGGGTGTATAGAAACAAGTTAGATGCAAATGGAATAATAGTAAGGAATAAAGCTAGGCTTGTAGCTCAGGGCTACAGACAGGAGGAAGGTATAGACTATGACCAAACCTTTGCTCCTGTTGCAAGGCTAGAAGCAATAAGGATCTTCTTGACCTATGCAGCCTACATGAAGTTTAAGGTGTTCCAAATGGATGTCAAAAGTGCATTCCTAAATGGTGAGCTTAAGGAAGAGGTGTTTGTTGAACAACCACCAGGGTTTGTTTCTTCAACTCAGCCTTCTCATGTTTTTAAGTTGCAGAAAGCTCTTTATGGACTAAAGCAAGCTCCTAGGGCCTGGTATGAGACCTTAGCTAGTTTCCTGTTAGAGCACAACTTCACTAGGGGAGTAGTTGATAGAACCCTGTTCGTCAAGCATCACAAGGACACAATCCTGTTAGTTCAGGTGTATGTAGATGATATTATCTTTGGCTCCACTGATCCCAAACTGTGCAAAAAGTTTTCCAACTTGATGCATTCTAAGTTTGAGATGAGTAGTATGGGTGTGCTGTCTTACTTTCTTGGTCTCCAAGTTAAGCAAGATGCTGATGGTATCTTCATCTCCCAATCCAAATATGCCAAGGAATTGGTAAAGAAATTTGGGATGGCTGATGCTTCAGCAATGCCTACACCCATGGCTACTAATGTAGTTATTGATTCTGATGATCACGGCAAGCCAGTTGATCAAAAGAATTATAGGGCCATTGTTGGTTCCCTATTATATCTAACTGCAAGTAGGCCAGATATAATGTTTGCTACATGCCTTTGTGCTAGATTCCAGGTCAACCCCAAGGAATCTCATCTGATTCTTCTAAAGAGAATCCTGAGATACCTGAAAGGATGTCCAAATCTAGGACTTTGGTACCCAGCTGAGTCAGAGTTTGAATTAATTGGATATTCTGATTCTGACTATGCTGGTTGCAGAGTTGACAGGAAGAGCACCTCAGGAACTTGCCAGTTCCTGGGAGAGAGATTGGTCTCTTGGTTCTGTAAGAAGCAGGCTTCTGTCTCAACTTCAACTACAGAGGCTGAATATATAGCAGCTGCCAGTTGTTGTTCACAGATCCTGTGGATTCAAAACCAGCTTGTGGATTATGGTTACTCACACAAGAACACCAAGATCATGTGTGATAGTACCAGTGCTATTTCTATTGCACAAAATCCAGTGCACCACTCTAGAACGAAGCACATTGAGATTAGGCACCATTTCCTGAGAGATTGTGTGGAAAAGAACAAGATCTGTCTTGAGTTCATATCCACTGAGTTTCAGAGAGGTGATATATTCACCAAGCCTTTAGATGAACAGAAGCATCTGTTCTTTTTAGTCCAACTAGGCATGATCAATGGACGAGACTAAGTGTGACGATATCTGCCTATGTTGAGGTCTGCTTGAAGATCGTCGAACGATGATCGAAGATCGTCGAACGGATTGAGCCTATCGTCGACCTCTGGTTAATGATAGTTTATCTGTTTGAAGATCGTCGATCGACGTTCGACCATCGTCGAACAGGCTGAGCTTATCGTCGATCTCTACTCGACGACAGCTTGTTGCTTGTGAAGCCAGAATTAGCCGAACGATGGTTCGACTATTCTGCTTCTGAGCCGATCGTCGAACGGCCGTTCGACTATCGGTTCAAGATCTTTTTAATAGATCGACTATTTCCGGTCCAATATAAAGCCGATAGTCGACCTAGGTTAAAAGATCGTGTGCTTTATCGTCGACGGAGCGTGCCCTTTCGCATTCTGCTTTCCCGCTTGCGATTTTCTGGCGCTTCGTCTTTCTCGTTCTCTCTCCAGCTTTCTCGTGCTTTCTCCGGCGAATCCATGGCGATTTCCCCAGCTGTTCTAGCCGTAGTAAAGTTTGATGCCGGATTCAGTGTGGATTTCGAAGCTTTCAGCAGTTGCGATGCCGGAATCGTGGAAGTTCTCCAGCTCTGCAGGGATCAAGGTTTAGAGAAGCTGATGTCTGAAAGGATCAAGATCAACATTCCAGAAATAAAAGAATGGGCTTTCACGTCGTCTTCCACAGACGAATCGATGATCGGTACCATCGGCGGAGTAGAAGTTATCCTGACTCCGGCCGTTCTTTCTGATGTTTTTGGTTTAGTTATTGGTGATGAGGATTATGAGCAAGACGCTCAGGAGTTTGGAAGAATGCTGGTTGAGCTGGGACATGCTGAGGGCATTCCCACCAAGCTGCTCAAAGTAAACTTCCCCTTCAAGATCAAGTTCCTCGCTGAGGTAGTCGGAAAAGTGCTCCTAGGGAAGCACTCTGCCCATGACAATATAACAAGACAGCAATTCGCACTTATGTGTGCAATTGTTAATCGAAAAAGGATCGATTGGGCAGCTGTTCTGTTTGATTTAATCAGGAAGAAGACAGGAAAGAAGGAAGTCACCCTGGGAAGGGTTATTGGAATTTTCCTTAAGAAGAAATTCCCCCAGCTGCTGAGTTCTGCCGCAACTACAATCAACGCCAGCAAGAAGATGGATCCCCACTTGTTCTCTAAGTGGAAGAGGACATTTGTGAAATCTGCTCCAGCAACATCTGAGGGCACAAGGACTGCATCAGTCGCTCCTCAACCTGTTGAAGCTGGCTCAGCTCTCCCTTCCTCCTCCTCTGCATTGCCGTCTGCCTCAGTTGAAGTACCATCAACTTCAGCTGAGGTACGACCTTCTTCGTCTGCTGCACCTGAAACAACTATGGTTGTTCCTCTGTCTCCTCCAGCCTCTCCTCTACCTGCTCATCTGGCTAGGATATCTGCTCCTAGCTTTGATTTGTTATGATCAGAGAGATTCCCTACTCCTCCTGTATCTCCAATTCATTCCCCAATAAATTCTCCTGCTCCATCACCTGCTCCATCTCCTGCTCGATCCCCTGTTCACACCATCCTCCATCCCAGCACATCTACCATATTTGCTGCTGCTCCATCCACCTCTCATCCATCATCTTTTGAAATCACTCCTGATTTCATCTCGCACATTGTGGAGCTGATTACCCCATCAATCAAAACCATGATTGAAGAGGCAATCGCTCCCCTTGCTGCCTCCATTGATCTCTTATCTGCTTCCATCAAATCCCTCTCCAAATCAGCTGAGCCATCTTCCTCTAGGGGCCTGGTTTCAGTACCCACTGAAATCAGGCAGGGGGAGATGTTCAATGAAGATGTCTCAGGCCTTCCTGCCTCTCCTCCAGTTGTGAAAGATTCAGTCTTGTCTGCCCAGCCAGAATCTGCTCAAGTTGAGCCAGAAGAAGTTCCAGATGTTGTTATGACTGTTCAGGAAGAGACAGCTCCTGCTGAGGAAGAGTTTGTTCCAGCTGAGGAAGTGGTAACTCCAGCTGAGGAAGAGATTGCTCCAGTTGAGCAAGTTGTAGCTCCAGTTTTGACTGAGAAGGAAATAACAGATGGAATCCTGCTATCAGAAATTGCAGTGAAAGTATGCTTAGAGGATCTAACTACTCCTATGATTGCCAGATTCTTAGAAGGGATTATAACTTCTTATCTGAATGAATCATGGGAAATGGTTAAATATGAAGGTAACTCTTTCATTCGTTTTGTTGATGAGTCGATTAATTTGATAGTTTGTGAATACCTTGAAGGAATGATTCAAGCTTATTTAGCAGATATGTATTCATAATTTTACAGATATTATTAAAGAAGATTTAACTGCTCAAATCATAGCAGTAGTTTCTGAGGCTGACCCAAGTATTCCTGCTACTCAAGTAGACCCTGAGTTGGAATCCTTCTTAGATAATAAAGAAGATGAGTCTGAGAAAGAGGAAGTCAAAGTTGACTCTCCTGTTCTGAGTTTGGAAGAAACTCAAGCAAGAGCAGCATGGAATTTAAGAGTTCAATCTTTAAAAGAGAAAGAGAAAGATTTGCAATGTGAAAAGTCATCCATCTGGGATGACTCTCCAGGTTTAGATTTAGACTCCCTTCTGGCTATGGATGCCATGGAAGAAGAAAAAGAAAAGTCTGCCTCAAAGCTTAAAGAAAAGGCTGTCTCAGAAGCCTATGATCCCTATGAGAACCCTCCATCATCCCATTCTGATGATGATGATGATTCAGATGTTTCTGAAAAGTCAAAGAAAAAGAAATCTGCTGCAAAGAAAAGAAAAGCTGCTCCTCCTCCACCTCCAAATAAGGATAATGACATTCCCTATTATATTTTGAAGGGCATTGACCCCAAATCCAAGGATTTTAAGCATTGGATGTGGTTTTCGAAAAATCAGCAAAAAGAAAGGAAGAGAACTAAGAGGTATGACAGTCCAGTCTCCAGATGGACTCCCAAAGGTCCTCCTCCACCTCCAGGTGCAGGAGCCTCTGGGAATCTACCTGCTAATCAATCTGCCGCCTATGGAAAATCTGCGTCTGCTCAGCCCCAACCAAGACAAGGTCATCAAAGTTCTCAAGGCAAATCATCTTATGGTTCTCAAAGACAAGTGAAGGAGGTTGTGGCCCAAAGACCAACTTTTTCCCCACCTCCTTCTCCAGTTCAGACTGAGGAAACTGTATCAAAAGGTAAATAGTTTATTGTGTTTTAAAACCTTCTAGCAAGTCCCTTTTGCTAAGTTTAATCTAATGTCTTATCTAGATAAAATAGCTGATGCTGCTTCTCCTGAGCCCGTATATGAAAATCCTGAGCTCGATCCTAATTTTAGGATGGCTCGCTTTCAAGAGCTTGTAGGAGCAGCCCAAATAAGAAAAGCAAGAGCCGAAGGTAAAGATACAACTGGTTTTACTACCATGTCAGCTTATAGAAAGAAAGAATTTGAGAAATTCCAAGTCAATCCTGAGATTTTTGATCCAGCAAAGTACATGGAAAAACATCCTGAAGCTGTTGTCCCCAGAGCTACAGAACTAAAGATCCTTGGAGTGCAGGATTTAAAGATGTCAAAGAAGGAATCAGATGACCCTCTTCGAAAAATTTCTTTTGTCTCTAGTTCTTCTGATCCTTTACCTGACCCTAAAGATTCTTAATAGTTTGATTAAACTGCTGTGATATATTTGATTATTTGTTTATCTGATTGATAATCTGCCAGTTTATTGTTAACTATTTGATGAATTTATTTTGTTTGTTTTATTGCTAGCTGTTTTAGTTTTTGAGAGACTTAACTCAAATAGGGGGAGATTGTTGGTACCCTAGTTTGATTTGAGTTTAGTCCTCTTCCTTGTGCCCTTGACCCAAGAAATATCTATGGTCAATGGTTAGGAGTCTAGCTGTAGGGTCCTCGCTTTTCCAAATTGAGAATTTGGTTAAGTAGGTTTTTCGTTCGACTATAGTCGAACGCCGTTCGACTATCGTCTATCGGCTGATCGACGATCGTCTATCAGTTGGTCGACGCTTTGTCTGCGCTGATAGTTCGACTATCTGTTGATAGTTCGACTATCTGTTCTGCGCTGATAGTTCGACTATCTGTTGATAACTCGACTATCTGTTCTGCGCTGATAGTTCGACTATCGATTGATAGGTCGACTATCTGTTCTGCGCTGGTAGTTCGACTATCTGTTGATAGGTCGACTATCTGTTCTGCGCTGGTAGTTCGACTATCGGTTGATAGGTCGACTATCTGTTCTGCGCTGGTAGTTCGACTATCGGTTGATAGGTCGACTATCTGTTCTGCGCTGGTAGTTCGACTATCTGTTGATAGATCGACTATCTGGTTTGTTTTGATAGTTCGACTATCTTTTGATAGATCGACTATCTGTTTTCTGAGGTAGATCGACTATCTGCTTGATAGTTCGACTATCTCTGTGCGCTTGATAGCTCGACTATCTGTCCTAGATAGATCGACTATCTGATAGTTCGACTATCTGTCCTGATAGTTCGACTATCTGCTGCGGTAGCTCGACTATCTGTTTGATAGCTCGACTATCTGGATCGTTCGACTATCTGCCCGATAGTTCGACGATCTCCTGGCGTCGTTCGACGATCTTCGAAGGTCGTTCGACGTTTTCTGTCTGCCTTTGTATTTTGTATTTATTTATTATATTTAATTAATTAATACATTTTCTGGCACAGTATTTTAAGCTGTATGATAATATTTCCAGGCATTATTTGCTCTATTCTTTTTGCCTGAGTTCAAATCTTTTAAGATAAAGTTGTTTGTCTCATTAGCTGTCATTTTAACTTACTTTATCTGCTGACAGCCCTTTATAGCCGTTAGACTGAAAAGTCTTCTTTTGCTATAAAGAGATTGTTTCTGATGTGACTTTATTTAGTCCTTCTGTTATCTGATTTAAGCCTGCAGCTTCTTAGAAAGTGATTTATTCCCTTTATAGAATGTTTTGCTGCAGAGATATTTCTGTCTTCTTGATATTTACAGCCCAGGTCTCAAGGCTTAGAAGAAGACAAATAATTCAAATGGAAGAGAGCCGTTGCTTGCTGATAATATTTAAAGGACCTTTTGAAGAAGGATTGAAGCTAGTGTTACACACATATTCTAAAGCACTCAAGCCTTCATCAAGCTCAAGCTTCCTGCTCTCAGCAATCTCCATCTAACTGAGAAGTGTTAAGATCTTCATCTCTTCTTCACCTGAGTTCTCCTGCTTTCAGGAAGTTCAACTCAGAGTCTCTTTGAAGAAGAAGAAGAAGAAGATAGCTGCTTGAAGAACTTTGATTTTATTATTTACTTTCTTCCTGTAGCTCTTTCCTTCAGAACTTTCTGAAGAGTTTCTCTGCACTGAAGCAAGACTTCACCTGGACATTCTTGAGCCAGGGGCAGCCTTGATTCTTTAGAGCATTCTAGCTCAGTGCAAGCTTTTGTGCTTCTCTAATCTATTGTAAAATAGAGAAGACATCTTAACCTTCTTCCCCCTCCTGTACAGGGTTATTACTCCCTTCAAAAGTATCCCTTGGTGGCAGGGCACCTGATCAAAAACCTGTGCTTGGTTTTTAGACACCTGATCAAAAGTCTAAAGGGTTTCTGAATCTACCTGAATCAGATTCTGTTGGTGGCAGGGCACCTGATCAAAAACCTGAGTGGATTCCTACCGTTTGGGTAGAAGAGTGGACGTACCCAAGTTGTTTGGGGAACCACTATAAATTTCCTTGTGTCGTCTGGATTCCTTTTGTTTAATTCCTGCATTGTGGCTGTGATTAGATATAACTAGGTTGCTAGTTGCTGATTAGGTTTTTCCAAGCTTAACTGTAATTACAGTTAGCTTGTGTTTGTACACATCACTTGTGTTAGGCTTTAAGGTTAAATCAATATCTATAATCTTTTCATTCCGCACTTCACTCCAAGGGAGTTGGGTAGAATATTAAGTTTTGTCTGTGCAAAATTTGATAACTCTATTCACCCCCCCTCTAGAGTAGTATCTATCCCTTCACTTTCAATGTGCGCATTTATGATGATTAATCCCGCTATTCGCACCCTAAATAAATAATTAAATTATTAATTAAATCCTCCCACTAAACTAGTGGTTAGTGGGTGGTTACATGCGAATCAGCTGACAGAAAACGACCCCAAACGATCAAACGGCGGGGGCAGAACTCCATGGGTGGCCGGCAAACTCGCCGCCGAATTCTCCGCCGAGGGGAGGACCTCCGACGACGTCCGGGGAGGAGCGGTCGGCGTGGCTGCCTCCTTTGGCCGCGCGCCGACGACCGAGGGAGGAAGCAGCCCGGGCGGCCGCTCCCTTGGCCACGGCCGGCGGTCGAGGGAGGGAGCGGCCCGGGCGGCCGCCCCTTCGGCCGCGGCCGCTGGCTCAGTCGTGGCTGGTGGCCAAGGGAGAGCGTCCCGCGCGGCCGCTCCCTCGGCCTCGGTCGGCGGCCGGGAGAGAGCGGCCCGAGCGACCGCTCTTCCGGCCGGCGACCGGCGGCCGAAGGGGAGGGGCCTTCGCGGCCGTCCCCCCGGTCGCGGCCGGCGGCCGAAGGGAAGTGGCCTTCGCGGCCGTCCCCTCGGCCGCGGTTGGCGGCCGAGGGAGAATGGCCCGGGCGGCCGCTTTCTCGGCCGCGGCTTGTGGCCGAGGGGGAGCGTCGGTCGGGGCCTCCCCCTCGACCGCGCGCCGGCAGCCGGCGCGGCGAGGGAATGGGGGCCGGTGTCCAGGGAGGACGTCGGCCGCTCGCCGCCGGCGAGGCGGCGCTCACGACGATTCATCCATCACACGTGATGGGATCAGCGTGCGGAGGGATCGGGCGCGGTGATTGCGTGTGCGATCAAACTCATGATCCCACTACTTTTGAGGTGGAGATCATGAGTGTGTAGTTATGTGCACACCTATGTTGTGAAATTGGCACCGACCCGCGAGTACGGAACTCGTCGCGGACAATAGCAGCGGAAGCGAATAACTAAGCAAATAATGGCGCGCACCAATCAATTCTCGGAAGGATACTAGTTCGAGTTTCCAAAACACAGAAAACAACACAGACGACAAGAGATATACGTGGTTCGGAGTTAAGCTCTTACGTCCACGGGGAGAGCGCGCCGGATCCACTAAACAAAATAGAGGTTCGATTACAACACAGAGCACTCAACGATCCGTTCGGATCGACACTAACCTATAATAGGAAAAATAAGAACAAAAAGAAAGGAGGGAAGAAAACTCCCCTAGCACGCTGCCGCCGTCCGGCCAAGAAAGCCGCTGCCCTCTTCAAGATGAAGGAACCACAACCTTATGCTCTCTTTCACCGCCGGAGTCGCCGTCGCCGCTGGATCGCCGGAGCCGCCGAAGGAAGAAAACCCGCACCCACTGCTGCCGTGGATCTCCCCTCTCCTACACCGGAGATGGAGCCGATGCCGCTGCCGTGCACTAGATCAGAACTCCGATCAATCTTCCGCCGCCTCCGTCGACCACCGCTCGCCTGCAGGATCTACCTCCGCTTGCCGCCGCTCGATCTACCGCTGTCGCCGGAGAACCCGGAGAAGAACCCAAGAAGGCGCCGCCCCGTCTTCCTCCTTGCCACCGGAGAAGACGCGCCAAGATGGCGTCGTTCCCGATCTGCCGCCGCTGGAGAAGAAGGGTCGGTCTGCCTCTTCTTCCATGATGTTGCCGGAGAAGAAGAACCGCCCGCCTCCGCCGCTCGATCTTCCTCCTATGCCGCTGCCGTTGATGCCTCCGACCGTCGCCGGAGAGGGAATCTCGCCGCTCGCCTCTTCTTCCATTCTCCCGATTTTTCCGCCGCCTGGCTCGGTTAGGTTAGGAATGAAAATCTGTCGGGCTCTCTGCCTTGCTCACTGTGCAAGTCTATATATAATAAAAAAACTAAAACAAAAGAACCGGACCGGTCCAGCTGGACCGGTCCGGTGGAGCATCAGAAAAATAACAATCTCCACCTTGATGCTCCACGAACACTAATACCGCATAGAACACACGGACCTCGACTGGCGACTACAAGCCCCCTCTCCCTGGGGCCAGCACGATCAACGTGCATCAGTCTGAGACAAGTCAAACTTGACTCGCCTCACTGATTTCTCTCGCATGTTCGCAACGCATTCCTCCGTAGGACTCTCCCGTAACATAACGCCTCCACCTCGAGCGAACTACCTCAACTCCCGGTGACGCACACCGACGTGCTTCATCCTTGCACGATAGACCGAGTCTACTGCAAGACGAATCGCACTCGAACTCTCACTGTGCAACTCCACCTTCTCCTGAGTGATCCTAAGTTCCTCGGTGAGACCTCTGAGCCTGATGGATCCTCTCACGGTGTCTGGGTGCTCCTGAGATGACTCTCTACCCGTCTCCTCTACGGCTGCGAAAGTTCTACCTCCGCCAAGGTCCTCTCTACGCGCACACGCCCTTGCCACCAATCCTGCCCCGCTCCTCCGCTGGCCCTTCCTAGCTTTTCGCTGAGAACGGTCTCTGCTCTCTAAAGCTCTATCGAAGGAACCGCGATCTGAGGAGATCGCCTGAAATGCATACGCTACCGTATCCTGTAGCTCGAGAGACGGTCCGACCTCTCTCCTCACATTTTCCCTGGCAATCGTGGTGCCAATAAGTCTATAGAGCGATCCAAAACGCTCTCCTCTCAAGACTGTCTGCGCGCCTCTCTTGACCTCCAAATACCCGATGCTACTGGTATAAGAATACCCAGCAGCCTCCAGAGTGCCTAGAGAAAGCAAGCTCTTCCTCAACTCAGGCACATACCGAACGTCGGTGAGGGTCCTAACCACTCCATCGAACATCCTAATCTTGATACTCTCGACTCCCGATATCTCGCACTCTGACTGGTTCCCCATCCGAACACGACCACCTCCACAGTGCCTAATACTGGAGAACCATTCAATGTTCGGGCACATGTGGAACGAACATCCTGTATCCATGATCCAGGAATCTGAGGTCCCGACTACCACATCGTGACTCTGTGAAACGTGTAGAACGTCATCATCGCTCACGCACTCTGATGCCACTGCAGCCTGCTGAGGCACAGACTCTTTGCCCTTGAGTTTCCTCACTGGGCAGTTGGTCTTCCAATGCCCCTCCTCCTTGCAGTAATGACACCTACCCCTGGACCTAGGTCGATCATCCTCTTTGCCTCCCCCTCTCGATCTACCTCGGGATGGGTCTCTGCTCTTCACGAGCAGACCCTCGCTCGCACTCGATCCGGAACTGCTCCTCTTCTCATTAGAGAGAAGCATCGTCACCACTTCCTCCATCTTAAGCGTATCCTTCCCATACAATATGGTGGTGACTAAATGATCGAACGACCTCGGGAGTGAGGACAAGAGGAGAAGAGCCTGATCTTCCTCCTCGACCTTCACATCCATGCTGCGCAACTGGGATACCAACTTGTTGAACACATTTAAATGATCCAACAGTTGCGCGTCATCGGACATCCTCAAGCTGTACAACTGCTTCTTTACGTACAGCTTGTTCGTGAGCGACCTAGACATGTAGAGCTCCTCGAGCTTCCTCCACAGGTCCACCGTATTTTCCGCCTCGATAACGTTGTACATGACCTCGTCTGCCAAACACAGCTGTATGGTGCTGATGGCCTTGAGGTCCAGCTCATCCCACTCGTCGTCGTCATTCACCTTAGCCTTCTCCTTTCCAAGGAGTGCCTTGTGAAGACCCTGCTGAACGAGTACGGCCTTTATGCGCTTTTGCCAAAGACCGAAATCGATCCGCCCATCGTATTTTGGAATCTCGAATTTGGCCGTCATTGAATTTGCTCACTTGTCCGAAGGTCGAACCTCCCTCTGATACCAATTGTTGTGAAATTGGCACCGGCCCGCGAGTACGGAACTCGTCGCGGACAATAGCAACGGAAGCGAATAACTAAGCAAATAATGGCGCGCACCAATCAATCCTCGGAAGGATACTAGTTCGAGTTTCCAAAACACAGAAAACAACACAGACGACAAGAGATATACGTGGTTCGGAGTTAAGCTCCTACGTCCACGGGGAGAGTGCGCCGGATCCACTAAACAAAATAGTGGTTCGATTACAACACAGAGCACTCAACGATCCTTTCGGATCGACACTAACCTATAATAGGAAAAACAAGAATAAAAAGAAAGGAGGGAAAAAAACTCCCCTAGCACGCTGCCGCCGTCCGGCCAAGGAAGCCGCTGCCCTCTTCAAGATGAAGGAACCGCAGCCTTATGCTCTCTTTCACCGCCGGAGTCGCCGCCGCCGCTGGATCGCCGGAGCCGTCGAAGGAAGAAAACCCGCACCCGCCGCTGCCGTGGATCTCCCCTCTCCTACACCGGAGATGGAGCCGATGCCGCTGCCGTGCACTAGATCGGAACTCCGATTAATCTTCCGCCGCCTCCGTCGACCACCGCTCGCCTGCAGGATCTACCTCCGCTTGCCGCCGCTCGATCTACCGCTGTCGCCGGAGAATCCGGAGAAGAACCCAAGAAGGCGCCGCCCCGGCTTCCTCCTTGCCACCGGAGAAGACGCGCCAAGATGGCGCCGTTCCCGATTTGCCGCCGCTGGAGAAGAAGGGCCGGTCTGCCTCTTCTTCCTTGATGTCGCCGGAGAAGAAGAACCGCCCGCCTCCGCCGCTCGATCTTCCTCCTATGCCGCTGCCGTCGATGCCTCCGACCGTCGCCGGAGAGGGAATCCCGCCGCTCGCCTCTTCTTCCGTTCTCCCGATTTTTCCGCCGCCTGGCTCGGTTAGGTTAGGAATGAAAATCTGTCGGGCTCTCTGCCTTGCTCACTGTGCAAGTCTATATATAATAAAAAAAACTAAAACAAAAGAACCGGACCGATCCGGTGGAGCATCAGAAAAATAACACACCTATACTTATAAAATGGATTTCATCATCAACAATATCATTTACAAAATATGAAATAGAAGTTTTCATAATAATTCATTAGGTATGTTTTCTCATAAAGTCCTAATTGATATTTTATTTAATGTAAAACACACTTGTGTGAAATTTTGTTAAGGTTTGTAAAAGAAAATGTTCTAAGGTGAAGGCAAAAAAACTGAACAAATGCTTAGATCCATTGAAATGTATTGGATTGCCCGTCAAGGCACGAGGGTTAGCGAGCGTAGCGAGCGCCATTACATCGGGACACTATTGAGGCAGGGGTACAACAACTCAGGACTTGGGGGTACACATGCTGACATGCACTATCAATTGACAGAGTTCCTAGAACGAGCGGGTTTGAGCGAAGATACCATGATTGTTGGGGTATGTACTGTCGAAGCGAAGAGCAACGAACACGGACGGTAGCCATGCGAAGTCACGAAGATGCTCTTATATTAATAAAAAAATTTACTTTTTATATTTATGTAATATAATAATAATATAACATTTATATTATATATATTATATATATATATATATATATATATATATGTATGTATGTATTCATTGACTTTCTCTCTCTCCCCCTCTCTTTATCTCTCTTGCTCTCTCTTTCTCTCTCACCGCCCCCTCTCTTTGCGGACAAGTGGGATTCGGGTAAGTGCACCCGCTGGATAAACTACAAGCATCCAACAGTTTGTGTTGGATGCCCGCGCACATCTCAAAGCAAGTCAAGATGTACTAACTTTGAGATGAGTGTGGGCATTTACGGGAGCCGTTAGATGCCCGCACTTTATTATAAAATGCAGATGTGCACTTTACTCCCCCTGCAGTACATTTTAAGAAGTTCAGTTTCATTCCGAAAGAGGAGAGGTAAATTGTACTTTTGCACTTTACCTTAAAGTTCCCCTTCTCTTCCTCCTTCTCACTTTCTTACTGTCACGGCCTTATATATTATTTATAAATAATATATAAATAGTTATCACCTCCCTCTCTTATTCTCTCTCCCTCTTGCTCTCAGATTGGCCACGGACCGAAGCGACAATCTTTAAAAGGAAAGAGAGAGCGGGAAAATCTTTATTATATATAATTATATCTATTATATAAAGATATTTCGTCTTCCTACGGTACCCATTGTTAGAGTGCTCGAAGCATCCGCGTGACCATCAAGTTTGGAATGGTCTCCTCGTTGCCCCTAGCTAGGGTATTTATAGGCGAAACCCTAAATCCCCGACTACGGGTTTGGATTCCTATCGGATCCTAACCGACCCGTTAAGGAGCCCATTAACACGTATATAAATATACCTCAACAATCTCCTCCTATATTGTATATAAGTGTTAGCAAAGAAAATGGGCGACTTATTCAATAGTTAATAATGACCAAAACAAAAGAGATTTTCCAGAATTATAAATATGAGTTTTAGATAACCAAAATACTAAACTCAAACCAAATGTTCCAAATATGAAATAAAGCAAGAAACTGGAAAGCTCAAACTGATAATTGATCTAGACGAACAGCAGATCATCATCATTTGGGTCAAAATCAACTGTCTCTCCTCCAATCTCCATATTGCCTGCAAACAATTACAACAAGAATGTCATGAGACAAATCTCTATGAATTCAAACACTTGCAGAAATAAAGTGATTAGTTCTAACAGCGGGTGAACTTAATACTCTGACTGAGAGGAAAGAATCCAAAAAAAAAACAGCATCTCTATCTAATTTACACAAAATTAGATTAATTGATTTCATAGAATCAAACCATGTTCCTTCGATTATTAAGATTATTATTAACGTTTCACAATTGTGCTATATCATCAAGTTTGGAATGATACAACAAGCTGTGACTATTATATCATCAAGTTTGGAATGATATAACTAATAATCATAATATCAGGGCACATATCAGCAACCTCAGTACTTCTTTTTGGAATGATACCCAATTCAGCCTTTGGCAAAGAATAATTACGTAAGTCATCAAGTTTGGAATGACTGGCAACTATCTCACCTCTAGCTTTCATCAGATAACATCTGAAATACTTTAGTGTGCTCAACGTAGATGCTTGAATGTAAGCAGACAACAGTTCTTAGATTTAAAACATAAGCTAGGTATTAAGTCCTCCTAAATGGACGTTAATCTCATTTCCCCCGATGTTTTAGATGTGAGAACCTTACATAAGCCCTTAGTAAGGACATCTGCTACATTATCTTTTGATCTCACGTCCAATAGGGAGATTACCCCCTGACTGGTGAGATAGGTCAACCAGGCCTGTTTCATCCTTAATTGCCTTCGCTTCTCATTGAACAACGTATTTGTAGCAATGGTCTTTGTGGCTTGATTGTCACAATAAATCGAAATAGAGTTCATTTTTAGACTCGTCATTGGAATGTCTAATATCAGATTTCTTATCCACTCTGCTTCTTCTCCAGCTGAAGCGAGAGCATAGAGTTCCGATTCCATAGAGGATAGTGCAATGCACGTTTGCCTCTTAGACTTCCAAGCTACTGCAGCTCCTCCTAGTGTAAACACAAAACCACTAGTGGATCGACAATCAGCTATTTTCGAGCACCAAGATGCGTCGGAGTACCCTTCAAGCACTGGAGGATGCCCACTGTAACATAAAGTAAACTTTTCAGTATACTTTAAGTATCTCATTAGTCTGTCTAAGGCGTCCTAGTGGTCCTTCCCAGGGTTACTGGTGAATCTACTCAACATGCCGACCGTAAAGGCTATGTCAGGTCTAGTGTAGGTAGTAGCGTACATGAGACTTCCTATGAGTTTGGTATAATCCAACTGTCTAATAGCTGAACCTTCGTTCGGTTTCAGTCTATTGTTATAATCGTATGGAGTCTCAGCCTTTTTGCTTTTATCATAACCCCACTTTTCCAGTAGATTCCTAATGTAGTGACTCTGACTCAGGGTAATACCCTTTTTTGTGAAGTTCACTTCCATTCCTAGGATGGTTTTCACCTCACCTAGGTCTTTCATGCTAAATTGTGCCGTCAAGGCAACTTTCACGTCTTTCACTTCAGACTGATCAGTGCCCAGAATTAGCATGTCATCAACATACAAGCATATGATGGCTACTTTATTTGCACTTGTTCTTACGTACAGACATTTATCTGATAGACTGGATTTGAAACCCAAGCCTTTTACACAGGTGTCAAATTTTTCATGCCACATTTTAGGTGCTTATTTCAATCCGTATAGTGACTTAATCAACTTACAGACCTTGGTTTCTAGACCTTCTATGACGAACCCTTCAGGCTGGTGCATGTAGATCTCCTCAGTCAGATCTCCATTAAGAAATGCAGTCTTGACATCCATCTGATGAACAGTGTAGTGTTCAATAGATGTTAGTGCGAGAAGAATCCTAATTGTCGCATAGTGACATACAGGTGAGTATATATCAAAGTAGTCTACACCACTCACTTGAGTGAAGCCTTTGGCAACTAGACGTGCTTTGTATTTTGCGATACTCCCATCAGGATTTAGCTTCTTCCTCAGAACCCACTTATTTCCAATGGTTTTAGCCCCTTTGGGCAAATCGACCAAAGTCTATGTGTTGTTCTGTATAAGAGAGTTCATCTCTTCGTCTATAGCTTTTTTCCATAATAGAGAGTCTCTAGATCGCATCGCTTCCTTATAAGTGGATGGATCAGCTTCAACTTGGTAAGTCACAAAGTCTGTACCGAAGCTTTTAGGCATTTTCTCTCTACTAGATAGCCTTCTGGTATCTAAACCAATCGTAACTACAGGCTCAGTATCAGAGATTCGTTGTCCTGGCTCAACTAAAGGCTCAGTACTAGTGGCTGGCAGACCTGACATAGTCAGGTTCTTGTCCTTAAGGAACTTATCCTCAAAGAAAACAGCGTCTCTAGATTCTATTACAGTATTTGTGGAGAGATCCAGAAACCTGTCTACAGCACTATCATCTGCACATCCTAGGTAGATGCAGGTATTAGTCCTGGGTCCAATCTTTGCTCTTCTAGAGTTTGGTATCCTAACATAAGCGATACAGCCCCAGGTCTTAAGATTGTCAAATCTAGGAGGCCTCTTAAACCAAAGCTCGTAGGGTGTCTTAGTTAACTTAGCATGGGGAACTTTATTAAGAATGTGATTTGATGTGAGGACGGCTTCACCCCAATAGGCCGCAGGCATGCCGGCAGTCAGCAACATGGAATTCAACATCTCTGTTAAAGTCCTATTTTTTTCGCTCAGCGATACCGTTGGATTGTGGTGAATACGGGGCAGTCGTTTCAGGAATTATGCCATTGCTGGCAAGAAAGTCTCTGAACTCCCCCGAGACGTATTCGCCTCATCTATCACTCCTTAGCCTTTTAATTTTCATGTCAAGTTGATTTTCAACCTTATTTTTGAATATACGAAAATTTTCAAAACCTTCATCTTTGGTTTTAAGAAGATAAATGTGATTGAATCTAGAGTAGTCGTTGATAAAAGTTATCAGATACTTCCGACCTCCTCGGATGACAAAACTTTTGTAGTCACAAATATCGGAATGTATTAACTCTAGCAATTGTGTGCTCCTAGAAACCTGACTAAAAGGCGTTCTAGTTATCTTAGTTTGAGCACAAATTTCACATTTTTCAAATTTGGTTTTTGTGTCGAGGGGTATATTGTGAGTTCTAGCTAGCAGGAGTAGTTTTCTATAATTGACGTGTCCTAGTCTTGCATGTAAAGTCTTAGGATCTATCAGATTTGAGCTAACCTGATTTACTACTTCGTATGCTAGACTCAGCCTATACATCCCATTAACGACATATGTGCAACCAAAGTAATGTGAGTGAACCATAAGGGTTACTCGACCACCATTAATGTTAAAAGACATACCCGCATCGCACAACAAACTAATCGAAATTAAATTAGCAGCTAATGTCGGTATTAATTTAACATTTTTCAAAATAAGAGTCTTACCTGAGGAGAGAGTCAGGATAGCGTTGCCGACCTTCAGCACGTCAGCTATAGCTCCATTCGCAATAGTGACAGTCTCTTCCACCTCTTTTGTATCCTCCAGAAGCTTTGGATTGTTGCAGACGTGGCAGGTAGCACCTGAGTCGAGCCACCACTCTGAACTGGCCGTCCCGTTACCGACCATGGCAACAAAGTCGGTAGGCGCAGTCTGATGAACCATGTTGGCTTGATTTTCAGTCCTTGGTGTGCTCGATTCGCCCCGTTTGGGCTGCTTGCACTCGGAAGCGCAGTGACCCCTCTTATTGCAGTTGTAGCACTTGCCTTTGAATTTCTTCTTTATCTGTTTGCTGGTGGCAGCAACTGCGGGTGCACTGGTCAGTGGACGAGTCTTCCCAGGCTTAGGCTTTCGCTTAGGGCGAGTGATCATGTTAGCAGTAGAGGACTGCTTGCTGATCGTCTCTATAGCGTGCCTAGTCCGGTTCTCATCCTCAATGCAGATGAAGCGCTTGAGGTCTTTAAGGCTCACCTGCGTCTTCTTCCGGTACATCTTAGTCTTGAAAGAATACCAGGCCGAGGGCAACTTGAAAATAATCGCCCCTGCAACGAATCCATCTGGCAGAGGGATATTCTCACTGTTGAGCTTGTCCACCAGATTTTCAAACTCAGCAACCTGTGGCAGGATTTCCCTTTCCTCAGTGAAGGTGAATGCCATAAACTTGTCCACCAGGTGCGTCTTGGACATGTTCTCCTCCTCCTTGAATTGCTCTTCTAAAGCTTCCCAGATCTCCTTGGCCCTTTGCATCTTGCCGTACGTCTCTGCAAGCCTGTTGGAGAGGCAATTCAGAATGTAGTCTCTGCAGAAATCCTCGTCGTTGACCCATTGATCTTCATCTTCGCTTCCTTTGACGTCCTCAAAGACAGTCTGCACTGTGTAGAAGATGTTCAGGTACTTCATGCCAAACTGAGTGTTGCGCTTCCAAGCACTGAACTCGGCGTTGGAGAATTTCTCCAGCTTGATCATCGGCACGGGAGAAGAGTGATTGAGCGCCTTCGATATTGTGTGTCTCCTTCCAAACGATAGTATACTACTAGCAATCTAAATCACAAGCAGAAAATACCAGAAAGAGATCACCTGAGCACGTGTAGCGGCAGAGTCTTCGGATCCAACCCAGAAAACAAAAATGCTCCTCAAGTAGCACGGGGAAGAAATTCAACTTGCTTTCTCTTCTCCAAACAGTTGATATCGGCAAACCGGACAAGATGAGAGAGAGCAAGATCTCCACCAATATAGAACAAATGGGCGCAGAACTACAAAACAGTAGTAGCCAGTCGGTTCTTCTCTAGATCGAGATCTGGATCTAGCAAATGTGCAGGCTTCCGATCTAGCTTTTCACTGCAAGTAGGATGTTCTTCCAAACAGCAGATGAGAAGAGAGCAACTGACGTTATTCCTCTTCGATCAAGCACCGATAGAGAGCAACGATCGGCGACTCTTTTTCTTCTCCGATCGACAGAGAGACGGGATCGAAGATCCCCTTTCGATTTCGATCGGCCAACGACACCAGAAAATTCCAAGTGGAAGGAGGCGTGAGTTCAGGCGAACCACGATGGAATTTCCTCCAGGCGGCGTCTTCCTTCGCACGGGATCGGCGATCGATCGACTATCCACGGGATCCAGGCGGCGGCGGCAGTGGATCGCTCGATCGGCTAGGTCAAACAGAAGATCAAGGCGGCGCGACCTAGATCCGGCAGAGGCGTCGGGCTACTCCTATTCCGATCGACGGACGCTGCAGGGAAGAACGCGAAGGCTGCGGGCTTCCTTCTTCCTCGCGAGCGGCGGCAGATCGAACGACGTGATCCTCTTTTCCGCGGTGACGACCGACTACGGAAGCAGGAATCGAGCGGCGAGTGGGGCTAGGGCAACGAAACAATCTTCGAGAATGTTAGAGTGCTCGAAGCATTCGTGTGACCATCAAGTTTGGAATGGTCTCCTCGTTGCCCCTAGCTAGGGTATTTATAGGCGAAACCCTAAATCCCCGACTACGAGTTTGGATTCCTATCAGATCCTAACCGACCCGTTAAGGAGCCCATTAACACGTATATAAATATACCTCAACACCCATATCCGTAGCAAGTTGATATCTTTATATATAATATATATATATATATATATATATATATATATATATATATATATAATAATAATGATATCTTTATCTATTATATATATAATAAATATGAGACGGATAATGGAGTCCCCGCATTTTACCGGCTCGGCGCCGCAACCGCCACTCGTCGCGTCGATCAATGTTTGCATACGCGCCGCGGGTCGGCGAGTGCCGGTTAATTGTTTGCATACGCGCCGCGGGGCGGCGAGTGGCGGTTGCGGCGCCGAGTCGTTGAATTGTGTGGAAGCGGGACCCGCTTCTATGCTGTGCCGAAGGCCGCTCGGAGCATCAAGCACGAGTGAAGCCTGACTGGATGCGGCCGAAAGCCGCCAGAGAACTTCGAGCACGGGTGTAGCCCGTGTGAAAAAGCTCGTAATATATGAAGGAATTCTTTAAAAACCTATTTGGTCCTGTCAAATGTCAATGTAAAAAGAATTCTTTTTTTAAAATTCTCTCTCTCTTCCCCCTCTCATATATCATATATGTGGACCACAATTCACAAACGCTCTTAAATAAATCCTTTATATCTAATATTATATAATAAAGATTTTTTCCCCAACGGGAGATCTCTATGTTTAGAGATCCCTTTGTACTATGTTCTTCAAATATGGAGAACATGAAAAATCAATTCCAACCATGTTCTTCATATTTGAAGAACTTGAATTTTTTAATATTATATGAATAACTTTAAAATATAAATAATTTTAAAATATAAATAATTTTTAAAAATAAATTAAAAACGCGGACATCCCTGTTGGAGTTGTGGAACACTTCTGGTCCTCTTATTTTTCACACCGTGTTCACTCACGTGAGTTTAGAGGAATCGAATTGTGAATCCCTCCGACATATCCAGCGCCGACGACAGCGGGGGTCCGGGGGCGGCAGCCCCCGACGGAGGTCCCGTTGTCCGGACAGCGGGCAGGGGTCCAGGGGACAGCGTCCCCGGTGAGGGCTCGGGGGCAACGCCCCCGAAACAAAATCAGCTTTGGATTTCCCTGGTGTGCGGAGATAAGAACACCTGACAGTGTACGTCGAGCTGAGCTCGACTGTTGGAACCAACAAGGTCGATTCCTCCTAAAGTTCGGAACTATTGGGGCAGCTCACGCTTACTCCCTTTGGATCACACTCGAGGCGAAGAACTAGACCGGAGGCTCCAGCGAGGAGGTCCCACCTCGTACCCAGAAGAGACTAAAGCTCTTCCCCTCCCTAGCCAATGCTGAGCTAGGTGCTTTAGAAGAAGTGGAAGGAATCAAGAAAACTTGCCCTTCTAAGGCACCTTACCGGTCGATTTATAGGCCTCTGAATTGGGACTGCCAATAACCAATTTACACCGCCCTGAAATTACTAGAATATCCCTGGCTAGGTCTGCCAACAGCCAAACTCCGCTGTCCACAAGGGCTAAATGCAGACCACCCAGGGTAAAAGGGTAAAACACCCCTGGGGCCCAAAAGGTGGGCCCGACCCTACCTGGACCGGCCTTGAACCAAAGTGGCACCTGGCGGGAACTCCCCCATAGGGTCCTCTCGCATGGCGAGAGGGCTACCCCGGGCGAGAGCTCCACTCCTGGAGTCCTCTCGCGCGGTGAGCTGGTCACTCGTCGGGAAAGCTTCCCGTCTCGGTATTCACCTATCTGAGGTCACGCTCCACTTAGGCCATCTCGCTTAATGCAGTGAACCTCACTCCATGCCCTGCCTCCTGGCACCTCTCGCCTGGTGCCTCTCGCCTGGCGCCTCTTTCCTTGTACCTCTCGCATGGGCCCTCTCGCTCGGCTCTTGTTACCTGGGCCCTCTCGCCTGGACCCTCTCGCTCGCCTGCGAGTCCGAGGTTGTACACAATCCCCGCTCTTTTCGAGGTTGTTTACAAGCTCGGAAAGACAGTTCAACCGAGGCTCGTGGTAGTACGACGAATTTATTGGGGGGAATCTTTTGGTGGGACCCTTGCCTGGTCTATAAATACGGAAATCGCCTCCCCGCAAGGGGCCGTTCCCTTTCCTCCCTCCTCTTCCAGCATCTGCCTCCATGTCTCTCAGTCAAAGTTTTCGAGACCGCATCGCGGCCGTGCGCCAACGGAACAAAGCGACGGCAGCGGGTCTGAACAAAATCCCCGTGCGCGATCCTCCTTCGGAACCGCCATCCACCTCTCTCCCAAAAAAGGCAAAGGTTTCGGAGCCTCCCCTCCCGGCAGGAGAAACTTTTTGCTCCTTTCCGAGGGGGTATGTACCTCCCACTCCATCTAGTCTCAAAGGAAAAGAGGTAAGTCTTTCAAGCCTGTTATGATCTCTTTGCACCACACATTTTTTACTTGCTACCTTTTCTCAAAAAATCTCGGCGCCTCCTCATCGTCCTGAGACCATTCGTATCAACATTTCAGAGCTTCCTTCCAGGCCTCTCTCGCCCCAAGCCTCCACTCCCCCCTCCACCCCCGTGACGAGGAGGGATGACCCTTCCACCACATCGGGCTCCACCCGCCGATTCGGTAAGAGGCTCTACCTCTGACACCTGCTCTCTTCTTCTTGCCGCCTGCTTTTTTCTTGCCGCTTTATCTCTTTGGCTCCTCCATAGGTGCGAGTTGAACCGCTGTCGAAGACTCACTGGCTGCCGACTCGCCGGCCGAAGATTACTCCAGGCAGCTGGCCCCTTCGCCTCCTCCCCCTATAGATGAGATCGAGGACTACCTGGGCGACCCCACGGACCCCATAGAGATGAAGCGTAAGGTGGTCGAGATGCTGCGGAAGCACGCGCGCATTATTCAAGCGCTGGAAAAAGGGAAGCAAGCCACAGATCACCGGATTGACTGGCTAGAGGTGGAATGCGCTCGCCTGTCTTCGGAGATAGATGCCGACATTGAGGTGGAACAGACGAACCCTCAGGCAATCTTGGATGACGTCGACCAACAGCTCCGTCTCGCCCGCAGTGGTGTTGAGGCGGCTCGCGCCTTCCACCTCCCCAGTCGTCCTCCCTGCGTGAGAAGCCGCGGGGGAGGACGATGGAGGTGGGATAAGAATTGACGAGAGCCCCACCTTCTTTCCTTTCGCCTCTCGCCTCTCGCTTCTTAGCTCTTTCGTTTGCCTTGTTTGTAATAATAAAATATTTGCTTATATAGCGCCAGCTGTGCGCTCTTCGAACTTGCCACCCGCCTTTATGCGGGATTAAATTTATCAATTTGGTGATTTGCCTTTTTTAATTGATGCGACAGCGTTAATACCTTCTTTTATGCTAATTTTTAACCTTCGTTGCTTTTATTTCTCTGCATCAAACTTTTCACGGCATTCTTGGGCTGATGGCCCACTTAGGGTTCCGCCGCCCGAGGCTTGGAGAGAGAGAAGGGTCGGTCGACGCTTGCCCTTCCTCGGCGTAGTTCTCTATCCGCTCATCCTCCTACTTATGAGGGCTATAAATACCCTCGCTCGAACTCAACTTGATATCAGCTCTATGTACAGGCATCCAACGCGACCGTTGGATGCTCGTACTTTACCGGGCGAGTGCACTTTACCTCCCCCGGATCCCACATTCCCACTTGTCCGGAGAGAGGGGGAGGTGAGAGAGAAAGAGAGCGAGGGAGAGAGATAAAGAGAGGAGGAGAGAGAGTTAATAAATAACTTTTTATATATAATATAATATTTATAATATAAATGTTATATTATTATTATATTACATTAAATATAAAAACGTAATTTTTTTTTATTAATATACGAGCATCTTCTACCGCTCGTGCTCGTTGCTCATCGCTTCGACAGTACATACCCCAACAATCATGGTATCTTCGCTCAAACTCGCTCGTTCTAGGATACTTTCAATTGACAGTGCATGATGTGTAACCCCCGTGTCTCGCACGGCAGTACTCACGTCTCGACAGTGTCCCGGTATGATGGTGCTCACCGCGCTCGCAAACCCTCGTGCGTTGACGGACAATCCCATACACTTGAATGGATCTAAGCATTTGTTCAGTTTTTTTGCATTCACCTTAGAACAAAATTTTCTTTTACAAACCTTAACAAATTTCACACAAGAAAGTTTTACATTAAATAAAATATCAATTGGGCCTTTAATAGAAAAGATACCAAATGAATTATTATGGAAACTTCCATTTCATATTTTGTAAATGTTATAATACTGATTAATGATAAAAGAAAGCTTTATAATTGACATTTTTCTTGGATACACAGTGCATATAAAATGCTTCTAAGCTATTTCATAACAAAGTTGACAGTCTAGTCGTGCACGAAAAGACCCCGGTCCCGGTCCGGGACCGGTCCTGGGCAGGACCGGTCTTTTGGGGCACCGGTCCCGGACCGGTCCTGCCCAAACCGGTCCCGGTCCGGGACCGGTTTTCCCTCTGAAAACCGGGACCGGCTGGGACCGGAAAAACCGGTCCTAACCGGTCCTAACCGGTCCCAGACCGGGACCGGTTTTTAAATAAAAATTATTTTTAAAAATAAAAATTAATTTTATTTTTAAGTTTTAATATTAATTAAAAAAAACTAAAAAACTTGTACATGTACACAAAATGTCAAAATCACAAATACAAAATTTTAAAATTGTAATTTGCAAAATAAATAAAATTTTTTATTAAATATGGAATAAAATTACAAAATTAAAATATAATTACAAATGAAATACAAAATACAATTTATAATTAAAAATCCAAATACAAACATTTGCAATTTAAATTTGAAATCAAAAAACTAAATACAATTTGAAATCATTCTGCGACGCTCCCCAGATTTAAGTTAGTAAGCTCGTCTTCAACTTCAGACTCGCTATCTTCAATTGACGAGACGTGTTGTCTCCTCCTCAAAGCGTCCAAATGATCCTTGTAGCAAATGCAAATCTCCAAAGATTCTTCGGTCAAACGGCTCCTTCGCTCGTTCAGAATCCTGTCACTCAAAGAAAATGCAGACTCTGAAGCTACTGTACTAGCTTGGATGGTTAGTAAATCGCGGGCCATTAAAGCCAAAATAGGATAATTGTTAGATTTATTTTTCCACCAATTTAAAATGTCAAAATTTTCTATTTCGTGCGCGGTCATAAATTCTTGAAATTGTGTTTTGCTATATAAACTTAATTCGTTTAAAGTGCTCGAAGTTCGTTGTTTTTTCTTCGAAGCTAATTCTAAAAATTTATTTTTTAAAATATCTTTTGTTCGCGGGGTGGCGGATTTCTCGCGAGGTCGCAATCCATATATTTGATCGTAATAATTGTATAGATTAGTAAAATCGGAATTAAATTTTGTTACACTAACGTTGTGGTAATTATTAGAAGATTCGTTTAAATCTAAATTTTTATTAATTTCTTCTATAAAATTTTCCACGCCGTCTACACCCATTAAAAGGGTTTAACGCCGCCGCACAAGAAAACATAGGTGGCATATGCGTATAATATTTTAAAAATTTTGCCTCCATTAAAAAAATTAACGGACGCCATATTGGGTTAATTTTGTAAGTTTTAAATGTTTCTGTAATTAATAAAAAATTTTCAATGACGAGCGAGCTTGTAGGATAGTAAACTCCTGATAAAACAGTTGTCGCCCTATAAAAACTCTCTAATAAATTAACGTAATCTTCGATTACAGCCCAATCTGACGCATTTAAATCGTGTGCTTCTTCTACGCTATTATAAAATTCGGTTAATAGTGATTTTTGTGACAAAGCCCGTTTTAACATTTTGTACGTGGAATTCCATCGTACGGGCATATCATAAGATGGATCCAAAATTTTTTTACCTTGTGCAATAACAAATTTTTTGAAATTTTGTTTTCTTCGTTTTGAACTATAAATAACACGTAACATAGTACGTATTTTAATAACGTAATCGTTCATAAAATTTAAACTATCTTGCACAATTAAATTCAACACGTGACAAACGCAACGTGTATGAAAAAAAATACCATCTAACGTAGGTTCTAGATCATTAATTAAATATTTAATAGTCATATTACTATTAGAGGCGTTATCAAATGAAATACTTAAAATTTTATCTTTTATTTTGAAATCTCGAATACACTTAATAATCACCTGGTAAATTGCTTTACCGGTGTGCGGATATTCAAAACCTTCAAAACAAATAATACGTTTATTTAATTCCCAACTATCGGGATCAACCCAATGACAAGTTATACAAATATAAGAAAGCCCGTCTACTAAACCGCTAGTCCAAACATCGCTCGTTAAACTAACTCGTCCCTCGAATGTTTCTAAATAATTTTGTAAAAAAAATTTGGATTGCATGTAGGTGTGTAAAGCATCACGCCGAGTTGTAGTACGACTTACCTGTTGATATTTTGGTTGGAGTGCTTCGTGTATGTACGACGTCATTTCGTCGTTGCCGTAGTGGTTGAACGAGAGACCGCTTTTGATGACATTCTCCATTTGTCGCTCCCGTTGCCGAGCTTGGTCATACGTCCAAATCTGCCCGGTCGTTGAAATCTGAGCTTGGTTGGTCTCCGACGGAGCTTGTTTGGATAGACACGATTTGTTGTGTCGGGCGAGAGTTGTGTTGCTGCTGTTAGCCGCCATAAGCTTGCCGCAAAGTTTGCACTTCGCCTTAATTTCGCCGCCGATCCGCACCTTCTCGAAGTTATCCCATACCGCCGCTTTATGTCGGTGCTCGACAATCTCATGTCCGACGGACGCTGAGGAGGACGCCGGCATGGAGGAGGAGGAAGCCATTTGAATGAGTGAGAGAGGTGAGAGAGAGAGTAAGAGAGAGTGAGAGTGAAAGAGAGTGAAATAGAGGGGGGGGGGGGGTTTATAGATTTTTAAAAAAAAAATCAAAAAGTTTAAAAATATAAATATATATTATTAAATATTATTTTATAATATTATTAATAATATATATTAATATATTATATAATATTAATATATATTATTAATAATATATAAAATAAAATAAAAAAAAGAGCCAAACGGCTCTTTAGAAAGAGCCGTTTGGCTCTTTGGCTCTTGTTATGAGAGCCTAACGGCTCTCATTTAATGAGAGTCGTTGGCTCTCATTAAATGAGAGCCGTTAGGCTCTCATAACAAGAGCCTAACGGCTCTTGTGAGCCAGCGACCGGTCCTGACCGGTCCCGGAACTGGTCCCGGACCGGGACCGATTTTGGTCCCTAAAACAGAGGCTGTCCGGGACCTGTGGACCGGTCCGGGACCAGACCGGTCCTATCCGGGACCGGTCTCTGACCGGTCCCGACCGGTCCGGTCAGGACCGGTCTTTTTGTGCACGCCTAGTTAACACATAGAAATTAGCACATATATTTTTTATAATGTTAAAATTACATAAATACACCTTTGAAAATAATAATGAAAAATTAGATTATTTGCATTTGAATGATAAAAGTAGAAATGAAAAATTTATTCATCTAGAGAGCGCAAGTATATTGATAGTCAGCCTAAGATTTGATTTTACACGGCACACGAGTTAGGATCAAAATTAGAAGATAAATTTAGGAGAATGTTATTAGCAGTCCAACAATAGCTATTCGCAATCCTAAGAACACTTAAAATAGTTATTCACAGTCCTAAAAATACTTAGGCTCCGTTCGTTTCAACGACATTGGCATTTAAGTATTGGCTTTCAAGTCAATATCAATACATATGGGAAATGATATTGGATTTAAATCCAATTCTTTTGTTCGTCCGCATGAAGACTTTATATCATAGGAATTGACATTGATATTTTTTTATTGTTCGCTTGTAGAAAGACTTTCTGCCATAGGAATTGACATTGATCAATGCTATTAATGATCACAATTTAAAATCACAAATGCGATTTTTTAGCGCGACCGTGATTTTTTCGCCCAAACTCAAGTTTTTCGACCACAACGCGAATTTTTTGACCGGACGTGAAATTTTCGCCCAAAAGTGTTATTTTCGCCCAGACGTGTTTTTTTCGCCATGACGTGATTTTTTTCAATCTGATTTGATTTTTTAAGTCTGAATGCGAAATTTTCATATGAACGCGAATTTTTCGCCCAAACGCGATTTTTTCGTCTACACGCGAATTTTATCGTCAGGATGCGATATTTTCGCCCGGACGCGATTTTTCCGCCCGGACGCGAATTTCTCGCTCGGGCGCGATTTTCTCGCCCGGGCGCGAATTTCTCGCCCGGGCGCGATTTTCTCGCCCGGGCGCGATTTTCTCGCCCGGGCGCGATTTTCTCGCCCGGGCGCGATTTTCTCGCCCGGGCGCGATTTTCTCGCCCGGGCGCGATTTTCTCGCCCGGGCGCGATTTTCTCGCCCGGGCGCGATTTTCTCGCCCGGGCGCATCTCCCGTACGCGATTTTCTCGCCCGGGCAAATCTCCCGTACGCGATTTTTCGCCCGGACGCGATTTTTACTTCTCAAATCGAATTTTTCGCCCCGACGCGATATTTTCGCATCCGGGCGAAATATTCGCGCCCGGGCGAGAAAATCGCGTCCGGGCGAGAAAATCGCGTTCGGGCGAGAAAATCGCGTCCGGGCGAGAAAATCGCGTCCGGGCGAGAAAATCGCGTCCGGGCGAGAAAATCGCGTCCGGGCGAGAAAATCGCGTCCGGGCGAAAAAATCGCGTCCGGGCGAAAAATTCGCGTCAGGGCAAAAAAATCGCGTCCGGTCGAAAAATTCGCGTCCGATCGAAAAATTCGCGTCTGATCGAAAAATTCGCGTCCGATCGAAAAATTCGCGTCCGGTCGAAAAATTGGGCGAAAAATTCGCGCCCGGGCGAAAAATGCGCGTCGGGGCGAAAAATTCTCGTCAGGGCGAAAAATTCGTGCAGGGGCGAGAAAATCGCGTCCGGGCGACGAGAAAATCGCGTCCGGGCGAGAAAATCGCGTCCGGGCGTGAAAATCGCGTCCGGGCGAGAAAATCGCGTCCGGGCGAGAAAATCGCGTCCGGGCGAAAAAATCGCGTCCGGGCGAAAAAATCGCGTCCGGGCGAAAAATTCGCGTCCGGGCGAAAAAATCGCGTCCGGGCGAAAAATTCGCGTCCGGGCGAAAAATTCGCGTCGGGGCGAAAAATTTGCGTCGGGGCGAAAAAATTGCGTCCGGGTGAAAAATATCGCCGCCGGGCGAAAATATCGCGTCAAGTCCAAAATATCGCGTCTGGGCGAAAAATTTGCGTCTAGGCAAAAATATCGCGTCCGGGCGAAAAAACCGCGTGCGGGCGAAAAAATCGCGTTTGGGCGAAAAAATCGCGCCCGGGCGAAAAAATCGTGTCCGGGCGAAAAAATCGCGTCCGGGCGGAAAAAAACGCGTTTGGGCGAAAAAACCTTATTTGGCCGAATAATTCATGTTCGGGCGAAAAAAATTGTGTCTGAGCGAAAAAAATTACGTCTAGGTGAATAATTCGGCCCAGGCGACCAAAAAATGAATCGTAGCGAAAAATTTCCGTACGGGCGAAAAAAACACATTCGGGCAAAAAAATTGCGTCATAGAGAAAAAAACCGCGTTCGTGCAGAAATATCGCATTCGGGAGAAAAAAACCTGCCTGGGTAAAAAAAATGCTTCAAGACAAAAAAGTACGTCTGGGCGAAAAAATCGTACACAGACGAAAAAAACACGTCCACGCAAAAAAATTGCGTCCCGATGAAAAATTGTGTTCGGTCGAAAAAAATCACGTTCAGGCTAAAAAAATGATCTCATTTTGGAAAACCGGACTGAATATCCGCCACTAGAGATAGATATTGAATTTATGAGTTTTTAGATTACGGTGAATATCGACGACTTTCCATCAGAAAGCCAATTCTAATTTAAAATTGTTGATACGAACAAGAGAAATGACATTCATATTCTCAAAGCCAATACTTCAATATCAATGTCTGTGAAACGAACGGACCCTTAAATTTATTGGACTGCGAATATAAATTGACTGCATTTTGTCATTATAAGACTGCTTATAACATTGCCCTAAATTTATAACAATATTAATTACTATTCATTTATTATTATTTGAGCTCATATATATTAGGGGCCATTCAAATGAACGAAATTGAGACCATAAAATAAAAAATAGATATCTATTTTCATTAGAATTAGGCCTCTAATTTCAATTTCAATTCCAATTCCCAAATTCCATCAAACTGAACATCTCAAGGAGGATTTGTTCTACTCTTACTGAGTCAATTCATAATGAATTAAATTATTTTGAAAAATAAATTAAAATTTGTGAAATACTCTCAAGACCCAAATATCAAGCTGCAATGAGGTAACATATCAACTTTCCAGAACAAATCTAATGACTAGATTTATAACACAAAACTATAAGCAAATAGAAGAAAATAATTTTGAAGCTCATAAAACTAGGGTAAAGTTTGCCTGCATTTCTTTCACCCTTGTGATGGGACCCTTGCCCAAACCCCCGCTTTGCGGGGGAAGATTTGTGCACCGGGCTGCCCCTTTTTTATATAACTATATTTAAGGCTATTAAGTTGCCTGTATTAATAACAGTTAAAAGGTTTTAAATTTGCAAATGAATGCAAAATATTCATTTTTGTATTGACTATATAAATGAAGAGTCAACCCCTCACTTTGAAGATAATATGCATTTAGACTACCTTTAAGCTTACAAAAGACACTCCATGGTGTTAGACATTCTTCGAGTCGATCGATTGAAAATAATTCTTGCATTACATGAGTTTACTACTGTTAGAAATCAGGCCGGGTGCTACGTGACGGAATCTGGAAGCTGGCCGACTGCAGTCGAATGGCTAAGAACATTCTCAACCAAATCTCCCGCGGCCCACAATTGGGAGGAATCCCGGATAGGTTGTTGAGGTCCCGGGAACAAGACCCGGGCCTCAACAACCTACCCGGGATTCCCCCCAATTGTGGGCCGCGGGAGATTTGGTTGGGGATGTTTGCTATTCGACCGCAGTAAGATTTTGCTTGCAAGAGGATAACCAATATGACAATAAGATTTTGCTTGTAAGAGGAGATGCATATATTCTTATATTAAGTTGCAAATAACTCTGCCAAAAAGTAGCTTTTAGATCTGTAATAAAGTGTTTTTAAAAATCTTTGTAAACTCTTTCTTAATTTTCTTTTGACTTCTAATTCATGTGTAACCAATAATAAATCATAGTCAACTTAGACAAGCAAGTGTTGGGATTCGAAGCAGTGCTGAAGTGCAGAATACCTGATGCTAGCACAAGTAATAATAATAGAAAACACAAAGGCACAAACAGAACACCAGAATAACGTGGTTCCCGCTGAATGAGTACGTCCACGGGCGGAAATGACAGTCACAATCTCATTCAACACAAAATACACAGTGTTACAAATGGGGATAAATTACCCTTATACAAAATGAGATTAAAAAAATGACTCCCGGATACCTTGCGGCAAAACGGCCAAAGAAAGAGGATGTTCCTCACGGCCAAGCACTGCGACAACCCAAACTCCGACGGCGTCTCTACGACGACGGCGTCTCCTCCCAAAACGGCGGCAAGGCCGACCCAAGAACGGCACAGCGACAGCGCCCCCCCTTCCCAAACGGCAGCAAGGCCGGCGGCACCTCTCCTCCACGGAATAGCAAGCACACCGGCGCGGGGTGACTCCTCCAACAGCAGGAGGCGGCGAGAGCCCTTCTCCACGAACGTCCGGCGGCGAGAGAGAGAGGACGAGGGAGCAGGGAGAGCCCGAAGGGAGCAGGGAGAGCCCGAAGGGCGCGGGGGCGGCGGCTTCCGATCAGGCCGAGAGAGGGAGAGAGATCGCGCTGGAGGGGGATAGAGTGGCTAGGGCTTGAGAGCGGTTGCAGGGGAGAACCGGATATATATGCCTATTAATTAAACCAAATAAAAAAAATCCGGTTCAGAATTCCTGAAGGACAAGTCAGAAATTGCGAGGTTGCAACCTCCCTTTCCGAGGTTGCAACTTTTCTGCCAGAATTTAATAATTACAGAAATTCGCCCTTAAAAATTTCCTTGCGCGCCCGGAGGTTTGGTACGGTGTTGGGGAGTTAATGGAGGCAAAAACCTAACAAACTCCACCTGCCGAGATAACTCCAACCAACCAAGTTGCCACCAAGAACGATGCAAATCGCATCAACTGAATCTGCTCCCGCCAAGGGCAGATAAAGAGAACTCCTTCAATCTGAGTAGTACATAAACTGGACTGACGTGACTACTCCAGAAATGCTCCACCTGAAGCAAAGGTCTAACTGCTCCACCTCCAGCGGTGGTCTCCCAAAGCAAAGGAAATATCACAAACTCCAGGAATGAGGTGCGCGGGGAGAGAAATGATAAATGCAAACACATCAACAATTGAATGCAGGCAAAACTGATCTCAATATGGATAAAGAGAACCCCTATACGAGTTAATCAGGAAATGTTGATTAGACACACACACTAAGCTCATGTGACGAAGGAGTAACAATGAGAGAGTTTAGGTACTAGGGTGAAACAAAAGCATTCATACAACGGAGTAATGACCGGAATAAATAACCCAAAGACAGGTTATAAGAAAGATAACATGAATAACATGAACATAATGAGGGGAAAGAAAAGCAAGCAACATAGGGAACAAACGGAACAGGAAGCACGAACATATAAGCGGAAAGTAGAAGAGCAGAGAGAAGGATGACCTAGATGAGGTTATCTCCCACATCCTCAAAGCATAGGGATGTGTCAGACTTCCCCTTTTCATCACCAGTGCTCTTCCCTTTATCTTTGTTCTGAAGCTTCCAACAGTCCTTGATCACGTGATCCTTCTTCTTGCAGTATTTGCAGTATAAATCTGAACTGCCCTGTGACTTAGACTTGCCCCCTCTATCAGAACCAGAATGACCCCAAGAGTATAGAACGGAGTCTTCAGTAACACGAGAACCTGAAGACCGCTTCCGGATGTCATCTGAGAGTAGGGCCGCAGTCACCTCTTCCAAGTCCAAGACGTTCTTACTGTAGGTAAGGGTAGTAACCATGCTCTCATAGAGCTTTGGAAGAGAGTTCAAAAAGATCACTGCTTTGTCATCTTCATCCACCTGAATATCCATGCTGAGACACTCCGATAACAGTCTGTTGAAACTGTTCAGGTGGTCATGAATAGAGGATCCCTCCTTCATGCTAAACTTGTACAGCTGCTGCTTGAGGTAGATCCGGTTGGGGAGAGACTTTGTCATATAGGTACTCTCCAACTTTGCCCAAATGTCAGAGACAGTCGTCTCTGAAAGAACTCCATATAGCACGTCATCATGTAAGCAAAGCTGTATGGTGGACAACACTTTGAGATTCATGTCCTCCCACATACGATCAGAAACCTCAACATCCTTACTGGTCTTGCCCAGTAAGGCACGGTGTAAGCCTTCTTTTATAAGTAGTGCACGAACTTTGACCTGCCATAGACCAAAGTTTTATTTCCCGTCAAACTTGGCCACAACACCAGGAATAGATGAAGCCATCGAGAACGGAACGCAAAACTGCACGGAACACTAAACTTGAGTTGGCGACCTCAGCAGTGCACAACTAAGGGGATAGCCAGCGGACCAACGGTCGTAAACTACCGCACCCAAGTGTACACTCGAGATCGAAAACAACTCGTCCTTTAAACAAAAGTGTCAGCCCGCAACCTCCCTCTGATACCACTTGTTCGGATTCGAAGCGGTGCTGAAGTGCAGAATACCTGATGCTAGCACAAGTAATAATAATAGAAAACACAAAGGCACAAACAGAACACCAGAATAACGTGGTTCCCGCTGAATGGGTACGTTCACGGGCGGAAATGACAGTCACAATCTCATTCAACACAAAATACACAGTGTTACAAATGGGGATAAATTACCCCTATACAAAATGAGATAAAAAAATGACTCCCGGATACCTTGCGGCAAAACGGCCAAAGAAAGAGGATGTTCCTCACGGCCAAGCACTGCGGCAACCCAAACTCCGACGGCGTCTTCTCCCAAAACGGCGGCAAGGCCGACCCAAGAACGGCACAGCGGCAGCCCCCCCCCCTTCCCAAACGGCAGCAAGGCCGACGGCACCTCTCCTCCACGGAATAGCAAGCACACCGACGCGGGGTGACTCCTCCAACAGCAGGAGGCGGCGAGAGCCCTTCTCCACGAACGGCCGGCGGCGAGAGAGAGAGAGGGCGAGGGAGCAGGGAGAGCCCGAAGGGCGCTGGGGCGGCGGCTTCCGATCAGGCCGAGAGAGGGAGAGAGATCGCGCTGGAGGGGGATAGAGCGGCTAGGGCTTGAGAGCGGTTGCAGGGGAGAACCGGATATATATATGCCTATTAATTAAACCAAATAAAAAAAAATCCGGTTCAGAATTCCTGAAGGACAAGTCAGAAATTGCGAGGTTGCAACCTGCCTTTTCAAGGTTGCAATTTTCTGCCAGAATTTAATAATTGTAGAAATTCACCCTTAAAAATTTCCTTGCGCGCCCGGAGGTTTGGTACGGTGTTGGGGAGTTAATGGAGGCAAAATCTAACAGCAAGCACTCTTAATTTATTTAAATAATGAATCAGGAAAATGTATAGTGCAACATTTGGGATTATTAAGAGCAATCAAACTGTGGGATTCGATGGTGAAAGTGAAAACCCTACAAATTTGATCTGACCTTCTCAATGAGCTCCCTCCTCAGAATTTTGCCTGAAGCAGACTTGGGCACACTGTTCACAAAAGTGACTCTTCTCAACCTCTTGAAAGGAGCTACCTGAAAAATACATTATATAAAAGAAGGGCTTAGGTCAGAGCTCCGCGGTCTCGCAGCCAGCAGTGGCAAACATAGCTCATAAGTTTTACTCCGAAGATCACTCGGAGAGCATAGGAATTCGAGGTCAATTTCATTGAAATTTGACCTCCAATTCCATGGCTTCAATTCCGCCAAAACGAACGGACCCATGTAGAAAAAAGTGCTAAATGATAGGATCGATGCCTGGCATAGATAGAGCGTATAGAGCTGCAAACCTTTCGCTCAGACCGACCTCTGAGCTGAGCCAAAATGACATCGAGTTGGCCCACAAACAATTCATAATATTAATAGTGAACAAAAGCAATGGAAGTGGACGAAAAGATTACAGCATCAGATCTATAGGTTACTGAGGGTGCAAGAACATTGAAAGAGCTTTGGAACAAGTAGCAAACTAGTTTTTCTTTCTTTCTATGGCAGCACCAAAAGGTCTTCTTTGTTGAAAATTGGTCCCCAAAATGTAAATTGATGACATTATGGCTCCGTTTGGAGGGACTTATTTTCACGACCGCATGAATCGAACCTTAATATTCATGCGGTCGTGACCGCTTGACCGGTGAAAATAAGTCCTCCCAAACGGAGCCTATGTCATGAAAACGAACTAATGCATGTCTGCATGTCGCATCCGCGGGAGCGAATTAGAAACATTTTCTCCCAGGGAGGCACCTACTATACAACTTCCTTTATTATGCGGCTAATAATCCTGCACCTGCAGGTCAATCATATTTGTAAATGTTGTTCCTACTTTCTTTGGTATTATGGTGTTATAATACATGCCTAAATTTAGGTTTGTTATTGCATAAACAAATGTCCTGCCTTTTATAAATTTCTAGGGGTTGAAGAGGAGATGAGAGACGCTCAAGAATGAGATTTTACTAATATGAGAACGAAAATACAGAGTCGGGGATGAAACAACCCCAAACATGATGAGCTCCTACTTTCTTTGATTCCCCCGTAGAGCGTATCTCCAAAAGAGATGCAATAGACGCAAAGACGATGAGCTCATACAACTCGGTATAAATTCTCTCATGCACTAATTAAGGTGGATAAAAAAGAGACATAATTACCCACAATAATATATTGCACATAACTACCAGCAATTAATACATCAATTTCGGCCATAATTTCAATTAGTATTATTAATTTTTTCTTAACCAATATGACTCTTAAGTTTCTCCATAAAATCCATCCTCCATAAATGAAAGCCTTAATGAGGAAACCAACACATGTTATGAGTCTCTTGCCTTGCCCGTAGGGTACAGAGGCATCGGCTCGTCACTTGACTGAAGGGTACTGCACATCAATATTTACCCTTTGAAAATTGTTTAGTCGTCAAGGAAATGGAAAGAAGATTTAACTTGTCAGAAGCTCATTAATAGACGTCGTGAGCCAAAGTGCGGTCTCGGGTAAATATTTATAACCTCCTCGTCTTTTCGTCTCTTCGCTCGTCTGTCAATTATGGTTTTTTAGATCAGTAACAATTTTGCTGTTCTTGTTTGCATTTCTCGCTCAGTCGCTTTCAGCTAAATTACTCATGCATAACAATTTACTCTTCATAAAATTTACATTTTTATAGCATCTAACTATTGAATTAAATACTAAATATGCATTGGAGATTCAAGAACCGATAAGATCCTGTATCACATAGCCTAGGAACTCATTGAAAAGTCTAATAAACAAAGTTTGAAAAAGCACCTGATTGGCAACAAATTTCTGCACTTCTGCTTCTGTTAGTGAGCAGCTGCTAGAGCGAACAACGTAGGCGATAGGAACCTCACCAGCTTCCTCATCAGGAAGTCTGGAGTTGCATTACAAAAAATAAAAATATAGTCTCAGCAGTTTTCTTTGTCCACAACTACTTTAATCAAAACAGATTTACCACAAAAATGTAACTTACGGGATGACGGCGGCATCTAATATATCAGGATGAGATAGCAGCACTGCTTCAAGTTCAGCAGGTGCAACCTAACAATTGATTTTTTTTTAATGTATTAAGCTTACTAGTACAAGGAAAAGTACTTGGCAGCATTTCACCAACTCAAAATTAAAAAGAAAGAAACAAAGGAAGTAAACAGTCTGTCTAGTCTTCATGCTTTTAAGAATGATAGAAAGATGAGAAATTACTGAATAGATTTAAGTTTAACAATAAAATCTTTTGGGTAACAATAATCAAATGCATGTCGGCACAAGCATAACAGGTTAACTGTGGTCCGTGCTTCTGATTGAGTCACCAGACGGGACGCAACAGAGGAGGAAAGTGGGAATTGTCGCGAATGATGTTTCCCTCTTGAACCTTCTTGATGACAGCATATGTTGAGATAGAAAATTGGAGTCTTTCCACGACATGCAGAGCAAGAGTAGTTGGAGTCATTGATCTAGAACCTATCAATGGATTAATCTCACTGTAAACGTAATATGTGATAGTGTCACTCGAAGCATCCCGAATGGTGATTAAGGTGGAATCACCTATCTGTTGCCCCTAGATGGGTATAAATAGGCGAACCCTAGGAGTTACTACGGGTATTGGATATCCGTATATCTGAACCGACCCGTTAAGCTTCCGAACCCGTTATTTGTCCAAATATACATTAATAATCTCCTCCTATCTTTGTGACAAATAATGTGTACGTCTCGGAGTGCAGAAAGTAGAGAGTACGAAAAGTAAAAAATTCGACTTTACGCATTTCCAGAATATTTAGCACATTTAGAGCATAAATAAGAGTTTTCAAAAACAGTAACATAAACATCCAAACATAACGTACTACTCAGGAATAAATAAGTCTGAAAACAACATAACAATGGATCAAAACGTATAACAATTCTACTCAAAGAGTAGATCATCAGCATTCATGTCAAAGTATACTTTCTATCTTTCATCTTCATCAGTGCCTACAAGAAATTTCATGAGTCAGACTATATGAATTCATAAACATATACAGTGACGTATCAAAGTAAACTAGTTTTACCTAAATGAGCTTAGTACTTGTAGCAGTAGTGAAAAAATACTGTCAGCATCTCTATCCAGTCTCAGTAGGACCAGTCAAGTTATAATTTTAATAAATCATACATTGTTATCTTACTCATTAGTGATCACTATGTAACTTATCATAAGATTTGACACACTGTCATTTGCAACATTATCAAATGTGGAGTAATGTGTTATGATCACTAATGTTAAATTAACTCGTACAACGATTTTTTATTCACAGTTGAATAATTCTCGAATAAACTTACAATGAGAAAAATGTTAAGTCATCAAATGTGGAATGACTAGCATCCAACGATCTTGGATTTTCATCAACAAATTATTTGGGATTTTCAGTCTATTATTAGATGTTTGAATGTTGCATCTATAGACTCTTACCATTAAAACATAAACATAAGAGGAAAATTTCATATGTCTATGAACTTTAATCTCATCTCTTCCGATATTTTGATTGTGAGAGCTCTATTTAAGCCTTTTGTTAAGGCGTCTGCAACATTATCTTTCGGCCTCACGTCAATTAGGGTAATAATTCTTTGACTTATGAGGGAGGTCAAGCAGGCTTGTTTCATCCTTAGTTGCCTTCTTTTGCTATTGAACAAATTGTTTGTAGCAATCGTTTTAGTAGCCTGATTGTCGCAGTAAGTGCAACAAAACTTAATTTCAGGCTCGACAGTGAAATGTTCATCATCAAATCTCTTATTCACTCTCTTTTTCTCCTGCAGAAGCTAGAGCATAGAGTTCGAATTACATAGAAGATAGTGCAATACATGATTATCTCTTGGACTTACATGCAACAGCTGCTCCTCCTAGTGTGAATATAAAACCATTATTGGACTTGCTGCCATTTATTTCTGAGCACCATGATGCATCAGAATATCCTTCTAGGACTGGAGGATGACCATGGTAATATAAAACATACTTTTGGGCGTATTTTAGGTATCTCATTAGTCTATCGAGTGCATCCCAATGGTCTTGGCTAGGATTACTAGTGAATCTACTCAACATGCCGACCTTAAAGGTCATGTCAGGTCCAGTGCAGACCATAACATACATGAGACTATAAATAAGTTTAGCATAATCTAACTGTCTGACTGCAGCTCCTTCATTGGGCTTTAAGCGGTTGTTATAATTGTATGATGTCTCTAATGCTCTACTTTCATTATATCCCCACGTATGCAACATGGATTTTATGTAGTAGCTTTGACTTAAGAAAATGCCGTTTTTCACAAAGCTCACTTGCATGTCTAGTATAGTTTCAGCTATGCCGAGATCTTTAATGCTAAGTTCTTTCATTAGTCCTGACTTAACGTCATCTACTTCAGAATGATCAAAATCAAGAATCAGCATATTATCCACATACAATCATATTATAACGATTGTATTTGATCTATGATGTATGTAAAGACATTTATCAGAGAGACTCGGCATAAATCTCATGTTATTTACACTATATTCAAACTTCTCATGCCATAATTTTGGTACTTGTTTTAGTTTGTATAGTGTCTTGATTAACTTATAGACTTTATTTTTTTGACCGTCTATTATAAAGCCTTCAGGTTGGCTCATGTATATCTCTTCAGTCAGATCTTCGTTCAAGAACGCAGTCTTAACATCCATTTGATGAACAATAAAATTCTTAATAGAAACAATAACAAGGAGGATCCTAATGGTTGCTAAGTGACACACTGGTGAATATACATCAAAGTAATCCACCCGACTAACTTGTGTGAAACCTTTAGCCACCAGACGTGTTTTATACTTAGCTACGATACCATCAGGATTGATTTTTTTTTTCAGAACTCACTTACACTCTATAGTTTTAGCGCATTTTCACTTATCAACTAACGTCTAGGTATTGTTCTGAAGTAGATAGTTCATCTTTTCATCTATGGATTCTTTCCAGAGTAGTGAATCTATTGACCTCATCGCTTCCTTATAGGTAGATGGATCAGCCTCGATGTGGTAAGTGACAAAATCACTACTGAAGGTTCTGGAAGTTCTCTCTCTCACTGAAGTCCATCTAGACTCTACGTCACTATTATCTACTGGAACTGAATAAGAGGTGCTCGGTAGTGATTCGGGATGTTCCTTAGTAATAGTTGATTGCATACTTGGGAGTGACAGGTTCTTATCTTTAAGGAATTTATCTTCAAAAAACACTGCATCCCTAGATTCTATAGTTATATTATTAGAAATATCTAAGAATCTATCTACAGCACTATCCTCAGCACAACCTAAGTAGACACACGTGTTGGTCCTCTTCTAGGGTCGGAAACTTTAACATAGGCTATATAGTCTCAGGTTTTAAGTCTAGTTATATATGGGGGTCTCTTAAACAAAAGCTCGTATGGTGTGACATCTAACTTAGCATGAGGGACTTTGTTCAGAATATGGTTTGCAGTTAAAACTATTTCTCTCAAATAAGCAGTAGGTATGCCAGCAGTGAGGAGCATAGAATTCAATATCTCTGTTAACGTTCTATTTGTTCTCTTAGCTATATCATTCGATTGGGGCGAGTAAGAAGCAATGGTTTCTGCTATGATTTTTTGAGAGACAAGGAAACATCTGAACTCACTGGACACGTATTCTCCTCCTCTATCACTTCTAAACCTTTTTATCTTCATGTCAAGTTGATTTTCTACCCTGGTTTTGAAAAGACAGAACTTTTTCAAACGTTTCATCTTAAGTTTTAAGAAGATAAATGTAATAGAACTTAAAGCAGTCATCTATAAATGTGATCATATACTTCCTTCTTCCTCTAGTGACAAAAATTTTGAAGTCACATATGTCAGAATGTATAAGCTCTAGAGGTGTTGTGCTCCTAGTAACCGCACTAAAAGGTTTTATAGTGATCTTAATCTGAGCACACACTTCACATTTCTCAAGTTGGTTTTTAGTGGCTAATGTGATCTGGTGTGTTCTAGCTATTTGAAACATTTTCCTATAATTCACGTGTCCTAGTCTCTCATGTAAAGTCTTAGGACTAACTAAATTTGATTGTACTTGTTGAACTATTTCATTTTGCTAGACTTAGTCGGTACATTATATTTTGGACGTATGCACATCCAAAATAGTATGAGTTAACTAATAATGTTACTATATTGCTATAAAATAAAAGACGTACCAGCATTATAAAGTAAACAAATATTGCGACGAACCGAATATCGCGCGCAGCATATTATAATTTTTGGTTTATATAAATCTTTGTTTTAAAATCCCCGATGATGATAAAATAATGGCAGTACGATTTTACGAGAATATTTCATTTTTGTTACTTTGAGTTTGGTATTTTGGAGGGTGGACTTAAGTTTTAGCTTGAGTAAATATGGATTATGATGGTTTTGGGTTAAATATTTTTGATATGTGGTTGGCTGTTATTGTGCTGGATAAGGTGACTGAGTATGTCTTTTGTGTTGATACTTGGGCTCATGATCTTAACACTTAGCCAACCAAGTGTTACCTATTTGGAAGTTGGGCTTTGTTCTGGATCGGTGTTTTTTTGGCTTTGTGTTCGGTTCAACACACCTGGAGCGGTGCTTGGCTTGACCTAGCCGCTTAAACCACTTAGTCACTGTTATAAAATCGAGTCGGGCTATTGCTTCTCCCGCACTGCTTTCGTCGATCTCCTGCTCCTGCGAGTTTTTCTTTTCCGTCGCCTTCTTCCTCCGGCTGCTCCAGTTCGACCGAGAACTCTCTTCTCCTCCTTCTTTACCCCCCTTCTCGGTGTTGTGCTCCTCGTGCCACCAGTTGGTGTGTGCCTTGCCGACCTTGTCTTGCCTCTGTGCCGCCGAGTCTGCTAGGTCGACGGTGCTGCCAGGCCGATTTGGGCTGCCGCTCCTCCATTCCTCTTCTTCTTGTTGCTGGAGCCGTCGCTGTTCTATTATCGTCACTGCTCCTGCTATGCCTTTTGCCGCTGTTGCTTTCCTCTCTGTGCCTGCGACTGGACTGTGCCGAGCTATTAGTTCATTTTTTTAAATACTGCCTATGCATTGAGTTACAAATGATGAAATCGCTAATCGAATGTGGGCAAGGGAAAAACTAATAGCGATGGATATATATATTCTGAGGGGAAAGTTTTATAAATAACAAATCATTTTAAAAGCTGGCATGGGGAAATACGAGGACTTTGAATCCGGTGACGTGGAGGCATCCACTGAAGATTCACTAGTAGGGGTGAGCCTACAATTACGCCCTTCGGGGGTGCGGCCAATTCAAGATTTGCATTACCTAAGTATTTCCCAGTAAATGTAACCTAAAAGGAGGGGATTTCAAGAAAATAAGATATATATATATACATATATATATATATATATATATATATATATATATTTATATATACCTGCATTTCTGTTCCATGTATGCATATTGATATAAATCCTTGTTGCATGTATAAATAATTTCACGAGATGTTGTCTCACACAGTCATATTTGTATGACTAATTCAGTTAAATTACATGTTTTTAGGCAGCAGGAGCAAGTCCCAGCGCACCACAGAGGATTCCGCCGGAAGAGCTGGCGAAGGTATGGTTGAAGATCTTTATCGGTATCGGGGAATGCTAGGAGAAGCATCGAATCACGAATCCAAACTGCGAGTGCGATTATTGTATCTATTATTATTCCTAGATTTGTAATTGTGCGCGGTGTAAATAAATAAATGAAAGTAATAAAATGGTTCATTTCTGAATGTGTGCTACTGTGACTCAATCTTTGAAAACTTCTGATTATTCCTCATATCATTTGGGGGAAACCTGTGTTAGAGTTTTCACAATTGGTATCAGAGGGAGGTTAGTTTTCAAAACATTGTGTCATGGGGCGTACACGATCATAAGAAATAACCTAAAAGAAATTAAATTCCTTTATAGGAACCTATTCGGGTCTATTCCAGTCGACGTCGTCAGGAGGATCGCGAGGAACGAGAAGTTCACCAAGGAACCAGATCGGAGGAAAGTGACAATGGACATCACCCAAGGAATCCTTCCGAATTTGTACTAGCCATAGCCGAAGCCCTTAAGTTGGTATTCCCAACGTTAGCTACACTTGTACCCCCATTACCACAAGAAGACCCTAACCTGCAACAACCTCGCCAACAACAAATGAACCCTCCTCTTAATCCTCCTTTCGACGTGGTTGCCCCTACACCCTATCATCAACAACTAGATTATGACCTCAAGAAATTTCTGGATTTAAAACCACCAACGTTCGTCGGAGGATTGTCCCCATTAGAAACTGAAGATTGGATACTTCGTATCGAAACTATATTCCAAGTCATGCGCTGCCCGGAGGATCGAAAAGTCGAGCTAGCATCATTTTTATTAGAAGGAGCAGCCAAACGTTGGTGGAACAATATCGTGGCTACAAAATTCGCCAGACGGGAACAAGTAACATAGACAAATTTTTTGCATGAATTCACCAACTGGTTTGTGCCACGGTCTGAGAAAAGAGTCCTGCACGATCAATTTCTGCGACTGGTTCAGGGAACAAAATCGGTACTACAGTATGAGGCAGAATTTTCTAAACTCGCATATTACGCTGATTCTCTCGTAACGACGGAAGAAGATTGTTGTCGACAATTTCAACAAGGACTGTATGACGATATTCGTAATTTGCTCATGCCCCTGGATATTCTCGACTACGGCAAGTTAGTTGAGCGAGCGAGACTGGTGGAAATTGACCAAAGTAAATCGCAGAAGTCTCGCGATAGTGGGAAACGAAAAGTACCTGAAACGCCAACCCAAAATGAAGTACAAGGCAATCGAGATACAAAGGCATTACAAACTGCTCCGTCAACCAGTAATACAACTCAAGTAACTGCGACAAAGTGTACGAAGTGTGGTCGTTTTCATCGCGGAGAGTGCTTGATTGGCGCTTGCTACTATTGCCGTCAACCACGGCATACCAAGAAGAATTGTCCAACACTCTTGAACAAAGCCTCCAGTACGCAAGGACCTCCACTTCCACCTCAACTATATCAAATGTATGCCGAGTCTTTAGCATCGACACCTGCACCAGCACCTGTACCTTTAGCTCCTTCCGCTCCTGTCCAGACTCCAGCTCCTCCTCCTGACGTACCCGAAGACCGAATGATCATGCCTCGAGCTTTTAATTTAGAATCTTATCGCAAGAAATAGTTTTATTTCAGTTTGTTTAAATATGTATAATGATAATTACATTAGCAGGTTGCGTTTTTGAGGACAAAAACTCTTTTAAGGAGGGATGAATTGTCACGAACCGAATATTGCGCGCAGCATATTATAATTTTTGGTTTATATAAATCTTTGTTTTAAAATCCCCGATGATGATAAAATAATGGCAGTACGATTTTACGAGAATATTCCATTTTTGGTTACTTTGAGTTTGGTATTTTGGAGGGTGGACTTAAGTTTTAGCTTGAGTAAATATGGATTATGATGGTTTTGGGTTAAATATTTTTGATATGTGGCTGGCTGTTATTGTGCTGGATAAGGTGGCTGAGTAGGTCTTTTGTGTTGACACTTGGGCTCATGATCTTAACACTTGGCCAACCAAGTGTTACCTATTTGGAAGTTGGGCTTTGTTCTGGATCGGTGTTTTTTTTGGCTTTGTGTTCGGTTCAACACACCTGGAGCGGTGCTTGGCTTGACCTTGCCGCTTAAACCGCTTAGTCACTGTTATAAAATCGAGTCGGGCTATTGCTTCTCCCGCACTGCTTTTGTCGATCTCCTGCTCCTGCGAGTTTTTCTTTTCCGTCGCCTTCTTCCTCCGACTGCTCCAGTTTGATCGAGAACTCTCTTCTCCTCCTTATTTACCCCCCTTCTCGGTGATGTGCTCCTCGTGCCACCGGTTGGTGTGTGCCTTGCCGACCTTGTCTTGCCTCTGTGCCGCCGAGTCTGCTAGGTTGACGGTACTGCCAGGCCGATTAGGGCTGCCGCTCCTCCATTCCTCTTCTTCTTGCTGCTGGAGCCGCCGTTGTTCTATTATCGTCACTGCTCCTGCTGTGCCTTTTGTCGCTGCTGCTTTCCTCTCTGTGCCTGCGACTGGACTGTGCCGAGCTATTAGGGCATAGCCGATGCTGCTATTATGGAGTTCTAGGAAGGAGTTTGCTACACTCCGGCGATCCATTAAGGATCAGTTGCGTAACATCCTTCTTCCTCCTTCTCCCGATGTAAGCATGCTTCTCCCTCTCTTTTTTTAATTCCTGTTTTAGGGTTTTTTTAGCTGAAATTATTTCAGGAGTTCACTGTTATTTTGGGCTAGTTTGAGTTGTGCATGTGGACTAAAACTAATTTATTTTTGGGTTGTTTGGACTGTTTTCTATCGCTGCTGTTTGGGTTGTTTTCTATAGCTGTTGGGGGATGTTTCGTGGTTTTTTATGCTGATTTTACGCTACTTTTTGCTGCTGGACAGCATGGTAAGGGGACGGGAGGTCCATCTGGGGGCTGGTTTAGCTCATTCAAACGATATTATGGTTGTCCAGCACTGTTTAAGGGCTGATTTTGGTGATTTAAACGTCTTTTTCTTCTTATTTTTCGGTTTATCGATTTCGGTTTTCAAAATTTGTTAATAATCAGAAATTATCCTTACGTATTATACTACGAGTAAAACGAGACGCAACCCGAACTATGTGCATCTTATTTCAGTGGTTTCCAAGACTAGGACAAACGAGGATGACGTCCCGCGATATTCATGGTAATAATACAACAAATGTTAAGGGTAAAGGCAAAGCGTTGGTGAGTATTCTATCTCTTGGAATTATACATATTCAAGTAATTTCGATAATTTTCATTTTTTTAAATACTGCTTGTGCATTGAGTTACAAATGATGAAATCGCTAATCGAATGTGGGCAAGGGAAAAACTAATAACGATGGATATATATATTCTGAGGGGAAAGTTTTATAAATAACAAATCATTTTAAGAGCTGGCATGGGGAAATACGAGGGCTTTGAATCTGGTGATGTGGAGGCATCCACTGAGGATTCACCAGTAGGGGTGAGCCTACAATTACGCCCTTCGGGAGTGCGGCCAATTCAAGATTTGCATTACCTAAGTATTTCCCAGTAAATGTAACCTAAAGGGAGGGGATTTCAAGAAAATAAGATATATATATATATATATATATATATATATATATATATTTACCTGCATTTTTGTTACATGTATGCATATTGATATAAATCCTTGCTGCACGTATAAATAATTTCACGAGATGTTGTCTCACATAGTCATATTTGTATGACTAATTCAGTTGAATTACATGTTTTTAGGCAGCAGGAGCAAGTCCCAGCGCACCACAGAGGATTCCGCAGGAAGAGCTGGTGAAGGTATGGTTGAAGATCTTTATCGGTATCGGGGAATGCCAGGAGAAGCATCGAATCACGAATCCAAACTGCGAGTGCGATTATTGTATCTATTATTATTCCTAGATTTGTCATTGTGCACGGTGTAAATAAATAAATGAAAGTAATAAAATGGTTCATTTTGAAACCTGTGTTAGGGTTTTCACAAATATACACTAAATTTGCAACTAATAAAGGAAAAAATTTATCATTTTCTAAATTAAATTTTACCTGAGTAGAGCACCAAGGTAGCATCAATAGCATGTGTCACCTTAGTCTCTCCTCCATTGCAATTATACACCTTTTTCATAACTACTGCGACCTTAGATAGAGGATCTTTGTCATTATACACATGTCAGGTAGCGGCGTTATTCAACCACTACTCAAAAGACCAACATGTTTATAGTATTTTGTGGGACTCTCTCTTTCTTCTTCAGTATGTCCATTTCAGACTTGAAGATGAGACAGCTTTGTACAACCCCGTGTTCGCCGAAGGGGGTCAGGTAACCAGGCGGGCCGCCCCCGACCCGCGCATCAAAGGGTTGCCCTAGCGAGCCAGCCTGGCCCGCACCCTCCTAGGCGGGGCGGCTCACGCCCTCCTAGGCGGACCATCCTCTGGCTCGCGCCCTCCCAGTGAGCCAGCCCTGCCCGCGCCTATTGTGGCGGGACAGCCCCGCCCGCCTCTCCTAGGCGGGTCGGCCCGCGCCCTCCCGGCGAGCCGGCCCCGGCCCGCGCCTCACGTCGAGTGGAAGCATTGAAGGGCTACTCGCTCGATCCCCAGTGGGGAGGATTTCTCACTGTCTTACCCCATTGGCCTGCCCCTAGCCGATCAAAACAACGGGGTCTCGCTGTTGGCAGACCCAGGTGGGCTGCATATAGCTGTTCAGAACAGCGGGATTTGGCTGTTGGCAGGCCAGCCCGAGGAGCTTTCAGTAATTTCAAGGAAGCAGAGATTAGTTACTTACAGACCATCTTCAAAATCCTATAAATAGGACCCAAGGGGTACCTCAAAAGGCAGGCTTACTTGCTCCCCAGTCTTCTTGCGCTTTCTGAGGTACCTTAGACCGGCATTTGGCTAAGGAGGGGATGCGCTCAGTGATCTTCTGGGTTTGTGGTGGGACCTCTGAGCCGGGCCCTTGGTCTAGTCCTTTGCTCTCTTTTCCTTGTTGTTTTTCTTGCAGGAGCGAAGTAGGTGCGCGACCACCCCTTCCCCAAGGGTGAACTCTACAAGAGACCGATTTTCGGTTTCAACATTTTGGTGCGGTGAGCGTGGACTGTGGTCAACACAGAAAATCTTCAGCGAGCTCGATGACGGGAGGAGAAGGGCAAGGATCGGACAGGACCGACTCGCCACCCCCTCCCACTCTCGCCACCATGGGGATGTTCGAGGACTTCAGGCAGGAGGTACTCGGCCTGGTTCGGTTCGCACTCGGCACGCGCGCCGAATGCTCGACTCCAGTAATCCCGGTCCTCGCAGATCCGGTACTCGGCGAGGTCGCTCCCGCCCGGCGAGCGGGGAAGGAAGTCGCCGAAGAGGGCCGGGGCATCGAGCTCCCCGGGCGAGTGCTTTTCCCAGGCTTGGGAGGCAGCAGCAGGTTTGGCGAGTTGGGAGCGCGAGACCCTCCGGCTCGCCCAGTGGGGGGAGAGAGTCCCTTCAGCGAGCTGGTCTCCTCTGCACCAGTCCCAGAGGGTTTCAGGGAGCCCGACATGTCCTACTACATCGGGAAGGGAGACCCGGTCCAGCACGTCCAATGGTTCGAGGATGTGGTCTCGATCCGGCAGATGTCGGATGGCTTCAAATGCATGCTCTTCGCCATCACTTTGAAAGAGAAGGTCAGAGAGTGGTTCCACCAGCTGCCGGTCAGTTCCATCTACTGTTTCGAGGACCTCCGTCGGGGGTTCATGTTGAGGTTCACCACCTCGAAGAAGAGGAAGAGGGAGTCGGAGTCCCTGTTCCGCATCAAGCAGGGGGTGAACGAGACCCTGGGGAGCTACGTCGATCGCTTCCAGGAGGAGGTCACCCAGGTTCAGGAAATGTCGGGCCACACTCTGATGATGGCCTTCACCCTAGGGCTGCAGCAGGGTTTCTTCCGAATGGAGTTAAAGAGGATTCCCCCCCCCCTCTCCTACGAGGAGTTGATGGAGAGGGCGGCGAGAGAATTCGACGGGAAGGCGTCGAACCCGGAGTTTGCCCGGAGGTTAGCCGGGTGGGGTACGGAGGAGGAGAGGCCCAGAGGAGGCAGAGGTTAGGAGGAAAGAAGAGTCGAGCCCCGACAGAGGGAGCAGCAGCCCAGGTGGGGCGTCAGGAGCCGAATCAGCGGCTAGGGTGGAGGCCCGAATGGCAGAAGCAGGGGGCGAGGAGAGGGTTCCGCGGAGGAGATAACCACCAAGGAGGCCAGGGCCAGTTCTACCCTCCAGGCGGGAGACAGGGCAAGAGGCCCCCCTCCTCGATCAAGAGGAGGCTATGGCTGTAGCCATGGGAGAAAGGAGAAGAGCAGCGCGGAGGAGAAGAAGGGAGGTTAGGGTGGAGTTACCCTACTGTGACTTCCATCGGGAGGAAGGGCACGCCACGGCCACGTGCCCGGAGTTCCTCGAGATGAGGGGAAACAGGGAGCAGCAGCAGCAAGACCGCCAAGGGTTGCGGATCGAGGAGGACAGGTGCGAAGACCAGTCAGATGTGGGAACCCGGGGAGGGATCAGAGCAATTCACCGGGGGGGGATCGAGGCTTCCCCTAAGGCGAGCCTCCACACCATGTACCGATGGAGCATTGTCTCCACATCCCAGACCCCGCCCCCGGAAGAAAGAATCATCTTCACGGCTCAGGACATGTCGGGTCACGAGGACCCCTTTTGCGATGCGCTGGTCATCCGGATGGCCATTGAGGATTTCACCATCTCTCGTATTCTCATCGACAACGGGAGCTCCGTCAACGTCATCTTCAAGAAGGCGTTTGACGCGATGAAGGTGGAGGCCAGAAGGGTGTTGGCCTCAGATGGGCCCCTGTTTGGCTTTTCGGGGGAGAGGAAGGAAGTCGAGGGAGGGGTCGGACTCCAAGTCTCTCTGGGGGGGGGGGCAGTCCCGCAATTGCAAGTTCGTCATTGTGGACGCCTCTAGTAGCTACAGCGCCATCTTTAGGAGGCCCCTCATCAGCGCCTTTCGCTGCGTCCCCTCGTCCTTCCACCAATGTCTAAAGTTCAACGTCGAGGGGGTCCAGGTCAGGGTCTGCGGAGACCCTAAGATGGAAAGGGAATGTTATGTCACCGCCGTAAACTCCATCTCATGGCAGGAGGGTGCTGAAGAGATGGGGAGAAGGATGGAGGAGGCAGAGTAGGGGGTTGGTCCGGAGGAGATGGAGGTGGAGGAGAGCTGCGCCCAGAAGGAGGAAGTGGAGGAAGCTCAAGAGCCGGTCGAGGCAATGGCCGTGGAAGAAGCCGAGGCAGAGGCCTTCGCCTCAGGAGGAGGGGAGGTTGAGGAATGGGGGGAGCGGCCTCGCCTGGAAGCGGCGGAAGAGGTGGTGGAGATGGAGGTTCTCACCCTCGGAGGCAAGGTGGAGAAGGTTCGCGTCAGCGGGGGCTGACCCCGGAGGCCCAAGGCAAGATGCTAGAGTGCATCCAGAGGAATGTGGACATCTTTGCCTGGAGCGCTGCAGAGATGCCTGGGATCGACGCCGACGTGGTCTGCCATCGCCTCAACCTGGATCCGGAGGCTCGCCCCGTCAAGCAGAAGAAGAGGCCTATCGCGGATAGGTTGGCCGAGCCGATTCGAGAGGAGGTGGTCAAGCTCCTTAAGGCCGGTTTTGTATCCGAGATCCAATATCCCGGCTGAGTCTCCAATGTTGTAATGGTTAAAAAAGGAAACGGCCGGTGGCGTATGTGTGTTAATTTTTCGCTTCTTAATAAATCATGCCCAAAGGATTGTTACCCCTTGCCTCGGATCGATGCGCTGGTTGACTCAGTCGTCGGTTTCCCTGTAATGAGTTTTTTAGATGCGTTTTCAGGTTATCACCAGATCAGGATGCACCCTCCCGACATCAAAGATGTCTCCTTCATCACCGGGGATGGATGCTACTGTTATAAAATGATCCCCTTCGGGCTAAAGAACGCAGGGGCGACTTATAAAAAAATGATGGACAGAGTCTTTCGAGAGCAGAAGGGAAGGAACTTGGAAGTGTACGGTGACGACCTCATGATCAAGAGTCGAGACGACGGCTCTCACCACCAGGATCTGGAGGAAACCTTCGCCACCCTGCGCGAGTACAAGATGAGGCTGAATCTTCGGGGCGAGCAAGGGCAAATTTCTGGGCCACCTCCTCACCCCCGCTGGGGTAGAACCCAACCCCGACAAGGTCCGGGCGATTATGGAGTTGGGGTCGCCTCGGGATACAAAGGAGGTGCAACGATTGACGGGGAAGCTGGCAGGGTTGAGCAGGTTCCTCTCCCGGGCCGGGGAGAAGTGCTCTCCCTTCTTCAAGACCTTAAGAGGAGGCCGGAAGTTCGAATGGACCTCGGAGTGCGAGGAGGCGTTCCAGGCCTTGAAGAGGCAGTTGACTCAGGCCCCCTTGCTCCAGGGGCCAAAGGAGGGGGAGGACTTATTCTTGTATTTGGGGGTTGGGGCGGAGACCGTGAGTTCTGTTTTAGTTCGGGAAGAGGGGAGGAAACAGCTCCCGGTTTATTATGTGAGCAGGGTGTTGAGGAAGGCCGAGCTCCGCTATCCTATCCTGGAGAAGCTGTCTTTCGCCCTCATCATCTCGGCCCGGAGGCTTCGGCCTTACTTCCAGGCACACTCGATCCAAGTGGTGACTGACCACCCCCTCCGCAGCATCTTCGAAGGGGTGGAGCATTCGGGCAGATTAGCTAAGTGGTCGGTAGAGTTGAGCGAGTTCGACGTCTCCTTCGTCCCTCGCCTCTCGATCAAGGCCCAAGTTATGGCCGACTTCCTGGCTGACTGTGTGGTCGAGGTGGCGGAGGAAGAACTCACTCGCCCGGTTCCTTGGAGGGTCATGGTGGACGGTGCTTCGGGGAGGCATTCCCTTGGGGCGGGAATCATCTTGGAGAGCCCCCAGGGAACGAGGATCGAGCAGACATACACTTCATCACCAACAATCAGGCCGAGTATGAAGCTGTGATTGCGGGTCTGCGTTTGGCCAGGGAACTAGGCGTGCATGATGTGGAGGTCCTCATTGACTCCATGGTGGTGGCTTCCCAGATTAACGGGGAGTTTGAGGCAAGGGAGCCGACTCTGCAGCTCTACTTAGCAAAGGTAAAGGGAGTCATCGGCACCTTCCAGACCTTTTCCATTCGACACGTGCCCAGGGAAGAGAGCGAGCAAGTAGATCAGCTGGCAAAGCATGGCCCCCGGGTGGGGGGTACCCTCACAAATCTCTTCCGCCCATCCATCGAAGAAGGGGAGCTGATGGAGGTGGAGCAGCACCCCTCGTGGATGGATCCCTTCACGACGTACCTGTCCACTGGGGAGTATCCAGAAGGGATGGACAGGAAAAGGCTCAAGTACAAGTCGGCATACTATATCATGTGAGACGGCCAGCTATACCGAAAGACCCTCTCCGGGATGTTGGCGCGCTGCGTGGCCGATAGGGAGGTCCCGAGGATCTTGGAAGAAATTCACTCCAGGGAGTGCGGGAGCCATTCCGGGAGTCGAACCTTGGAGGGTCGTATCATCAGGCAGGGGTATTTTTGGCCGACCCTGAGCCGAGATGCGGCGAAGTTCACGAAGGAGTGTCATAAGTGTCAGCTGTTCGCCCCCCTCCAGCTACAACTGGCCCAACGCCTCAGGAGTATCACAGCCCCCTGGCCATTTGCAATCTGGGGAATGGACTTGGTTGGACCCTTCCCCCAGGCCAGCGGCCAGAGAAGGTTCCTGCTCGTGATGATTGATTATTTCTCTAAGTGGTTGGAAGTTAAGGCGTTGGCCAAGGTAACCTCCCAGGTCATCAGGAACTTCGTATGGGGGGGAGATTATCTGCCGTCATGGGTTGCCTCAGGCCATCGTTACGGAAAACGGCCCTCAGTTCGCCAGCGCCGAGTTCATCAGCTTTTGTGAACAACTCGGGATCGACCTTAGGTTCGCCTCGATTCATCACCCTAGGAGTAACGGGCAGGTAGAGGCGGTGAACAAGATCATTGTTAACCTCCTCAAAAAGAAGGTAGAGAATCTGAGAGGAAGCTGGGTGGAGCAACTCCCTTCGGTCCTCTGGGCCCTTAGAACCACACCCAATACGGCGACAGGAGAGACTCCTTTCAAGCTCTCCCATGGGTGCGAGGCGGTGCTTCCAGTAGAGTTCGAGGTTCGAACCCCTCGGGTGGTCGAGGCCAGAGAGGGCAGAGAGGAATGGAGGACCGAGAACGAGGAGGAGCTGCGGCTCTCACTCGACATGGTTGAGGAATTGCGAGACCTCTCAGCCATCAGGCAAGAGGAAGTGAAGAGAAGAATGGCCAAATACTTCAACAAGCACGTCAGAATCAAACAATTCGCGGAAGGGGACTTGGTCTTAAGAAAAGTGGATGTCCCAGGGAGGTCGGCCACCGTGTGGAAGCTCAATCCCAACTGGGAGGGACCATACATTGTACAGGAGGCATTGAAGTCAGGAGGGTACCGCCTCCGGAATGTGGAGGGCGAGACCCTAAGTCTTACCTGGAGTGGTGATGACTTGAAGCGTTTTTTCCCCTGAGTCATGTAAACGTCGCTTCAGTTTTCTAATAAAGCTTCAGTTGATGAACTTGTGCCCCGGCGATGAAAAGCGCAAATGCAAGTCTGTCTCAGACCCCGAGCAGATCCCGCTGCCAGGCTCTCATCAAGCTGGCAGGGCTGGATGTCACTTGGAGAAGTCTACCTTAGACCCCGAGCAGATCCCGCTGTCAGACTCCCATCAAGCTGGCAGGGCTGGATGTCACTCGGAGGAGTCTGCCTTAAACCCCGAGCAGATCCTGCTGCCAGACTCTCATCAAGCTGGTAGGGCTGGATGTCACTCAGAGGAGTCTGCCTTGGACCCCGAGCAGATCCCGCTGCCAGGCTCCTATCAAGTTGGCAGGGTTGGATGTCACTCGGAGGAGTCTGCCTTGGACCCCGAGCAGATCCCGCTGCCAGGCTCCCATCAAGCTGACAGGGCTGGATGTCACTCGGAGGAGTCTGTCATGGACCCCGAGCAGATCCCGTTGCCAGGCTCCCATCAAGTTGGCAGGGCTGGATGTCACTCGGAGGAGTCTGCCTCAGACCCCGAGCAGATCCCGCTGCCAGGCTCCAATCAAGCTGGCAGAGCTGGATGTCACTCGGGGGAGTCTACCTTAGACCCCGAGCAGATCCCGCTGTCAGGCTCCCATCAAGCTGGCAGGGTTGGATGTCACTCAGAGGAGTCTGCCTGAGACCCCGAGCAGATCCCGCTGCCAGGCTCCCATCAAGCTGGCAGGGCTAGATGTCACTCGGAGGAGTCTGCCTTGGACCCCGAGCAGATCCCGCTGCCAGGCTCCCATCAAGCTGGCAGGGCTGGATGTCACTCGGAGGAGTCTGCCTCAAACCGCGAGCAGATCCCGCTGCTAGGCTCCCATCAAGCTGGCAGGGCTGGATGTCACTCGGAGGAGTCTGCCTTGGACCCCGAGCAGATCCCGATGCTTGGCTCCCATCAAGCTGGCAGGGCTGGATGTCACTCGGAGGACTCTGCCTCAGACCCCGAGCAGATCTCACTGCCAGGCTATCATCAAGCTGGCAGGGCTGGATGTCACTCGGAGAAGTCTACCTCAGACCCCGAGCAGATCCCGCTACCAGGCTCTCGTCAAGCTGGCAGGGCTGGATGTCACTCGGAGGAGTCTGCCTAAGACCCCGAGCAGATCCCGCTGCCAGGCTCCCATCAAGCTGCTGGCAGGGTTGGATGTCACTCGGAGGAATCTGCCTTAGACCCTGAGCAGATCCCGTTGTCAGGCTCCCTTCAAGCGGGCAGGGCTGGATGTCACTCGGAGTATTCTGTCCCAGAACCCCCCCCCCCCCCCCCGAGCAGATTCTCTACCTCGGCAGAGAGCCTTGAATGAATCGGCGGGTTGACGAGGGGATCCCGACATGATGGCAAGTAGGGAAGGACGGCTCCGGCCTAGAGATCGGCGGGTCCCATAGAAGGGGGCCCGGGCGGCGAAGGCGCTAGCCGCCCTCGCCACGAATGGATCGGCGGGTCCCATGGAAGGGGCCCGGGCGGCGAAGGCGCTAGCCGCCCTCGCCACGAATGGATCGGCGGGTCGACGAATGGTTCTCGACACGATAGCGAACCAAGAAAGCCGGCCCCCGGCCTAGATATCGGCGAGCCCCCAGAGAAGAGGGCCCAGATGGCGACAACCCGACCGCGCCAAGGCCCCCGGAAGCCGGCTCGCCCAGAGTCCAAATGCGCACCAGGATTTTCTCTCCCACCCAATGACGCGGATGGGTTAGCGAGCCCGGATGGAGTTGGCGAGTCGCTCCCTCGCGTCGCGACTACCCAACCTACCCCTCGCTCATAAGCCTAAGTTCAGAGTTTAAAGCGAGCGGACGACCTCACTCGCTCGCTCACTGTCGCGACGTCCATGAGAACATTCAAGGATAAAAGAAATCATAATTAGTGCAAGAATCAAGAGGCGAATGCAAGAAATAAGGATATTCGCGTTTCAGATCAAAAAGAAAAAAGAATTTTGTACATTGGCGAAATCCAAAAGGGATAAGGCTATTACAAAAACTGGGCTCTGGCCCGCGTAACCGCCTCGGCAAAAGTGGGACGAATGCAAGCTCTCGGCGAGGCGAGCCCTGAGCGGCGGGCCCTTATATGGGGTGGTATGGCCCGTCGCCCAGCTCTGGTACCGGAAGGAACAGCTCCGGTACCACCTCGCTCGCCAAAAGCTTGGCACCGTCGTCCTTGATAAGGTTGGCCCTCTGCAGCGTACGGAAGGTGTACTTTGCAGCATTGGCCGCGTTCTTCTGCATCATCACTTCGATCTCGTGATCACTGTAATGAGCGAGCTGGCAGCCGCTTGTAGATGGCGGCGGGGCGGCCGCTACAGCCTCCAACGCGTCCACTCGCTTCTGAAGCGCCTGCTTCTCCTGTTGGAGGGTGGCGACCTCAGTACCCAGCCGGCTGGCAGTCGCCGCGTCCTGTGAAAAGGAGAAAAAAACGAGTTAAGTTATGCGGGAGGGAGTAAAGGTTGAGCCGAGTCAAGAAACCCACCGCTCCACCTAGGTACTGAGCGAGAGCGGCCTCCGCCGCATCGGCCCGCTTCCGCTGCTCGTCTGCCTCTTCCCGAGCTAGTTGGCGGGCCGCCACCTTCTCGTCGATGAGCTTGGTGAGGGATGGAGCGCTCTTGTCCAGCCGAAGACACCGCCGGCCGACCATATGGGCCAGCTCGAGGCTGCGAAACTGGGCCCGCGCGCTTTCATAGATCAGCACCTGCGTCGCCTCCTCGTCGTAAACGGCAGCGTCCTCTCGCCCGTAGACGCCGAAGGCGAGGTTGTAAGCGTCCCCGCTGCTGGAGTCATCCTCCAACCAGCTCGGCAGCAGCGAGGATATGTTGACCATGTTGGCCTCCTTATCCCACTGAAGCAGCGGGACTTCGGCCTCGTCCGCGGGCCCCTCGCCGTAACCAAAGTTACGATGACCCCGGGGGATTGCCCCCCCCCCCCCCCCCGCGCGGGCCGAACCTCCTCCGGCGGCTGCGACGTGCCCGCCTCTCCGCCAAAATATCTGACGGCCGGAGAGGCCGCGGGGGCGGGATCGGCGGACGGCTGGCTCGCGGCGGCCTTACCCTTGTCGCGAGCCGGGGGAGGCGAGCCACCCGTCTTCTTCGACTTCTTGGGCAGTGGCGGATCCTGGGGCTGCTCGCGGCTGGGCCGCTTCGCGGGGGCAGGGGTCGAGAACTCGCGATGGGCGGCAACCGCCGCCTCGGCCCGCGCTAGCTCGCCGGCGGCGAGTCGCGCGCTCTCATGCGGCGGATGGATAGGGATGTCGCACTCGCCTACAGGAAGTGGAACTTAGAAAAAATTCGAAGAATTCAAGGATGCGTAGATAGGGCGAGCCGCTTACCTTCACCGGGCAGGACAGGGACGAGGTCGTTCAGATTCCTACAGAGGTAGGCCACCTCGAAGTTCTTCCCGACGAAGAACCCGAACAACCCCGCTTCGTGGCCCCCTAGGGCCGGGGGACGGTAGCTCGCCTCGCTGAGCTGGACCGGCGAAAAGGGGACGTTGCCGAAGTCCCCCTTGACGAAAATAAATTTCTTGAGCCAGTTGTGGCTCTTTTGACGGTTTCCCGCACCTTGACATGGCTGCTGGCAAAGCAGGCGATCCCGTCCTTATTCGCCCGGAAAGAGAACAGCTTGCGGAATACCGCGAGGCTGAACTCTATTTTCTCCTCTCGCAGGTAGCAGGCGAACCCGACGACCACTGCGATGGAGTTTGGGGTCATCTGCCCGGGAACCACCCCGTAATACTTGAAGATTTGGCGGACTTCCGGCCATAGGGGTAGCCGAAGGCCCGCCTCAAAATGGGCCACCGGGAACGCGAGTTCGCCAGCGAATAGCTTGTTCATTCGTTCCTCCTTCCTAGGCCGCCTCGCCTCAAAACCTGGCGGGACGAAGTGGCCTACCGCGTCTACTAATTCCCTCTCCATAAGGACGGTGAGAGGGAAATCATGCTCGGAGAAGGTCCAAGCGCATTTGGCCCTCCCCTCCGCCTCGCCACTACCACCACCCATCTTACAGTTATCTTGTTGAGCGGGACAGAGGGCTTTTTCGCAAAGAGCTAGGGGGAGAAGAAGTCTTAAATGTGGTAGGTGAGAAAGGGCCGCCAGGGGCTATTTATAGGATGAGAAAGGGCGGGAAAAAGCCTCTTTTGGCGGGAAAGTGCGGATAGCAATACGGCCCTGCCGTTTCGACTTCCGAACCCAAGTCGGGTTCTCGCCAACCCGTCAATCCGCTGCGAACCGCCCGCACTCGCGCCCGCATAATCAAACAGCGGCCGCCGAGCGGGCCAATTCAGACCCGCGCGCGAGTCACCTGTCACGTACCCGCGAGCAACCGGCTCGCCTTCGCCAGTACAGAAAAAGGGACCGGCGAGGCGACTCGGCAAGGCCGAGCCCGCGCGAAGGAAGGTCGGCTGAGCCAGAGCGTCTCGCCCGCACAGCCTGCGGAGGTCTGAACGATGGCGCAACCCAGAGAAAATTGCAATAAATATTAGCCCGTGACGGGCGAAAGTAGTCCTGAGTTATTACAAATATTTAGACTAACAGAAGTAAAGAAATGAACACCCTGAGCATTACCGCCGCATGTGGGGCGACCCGGACCCGGCGGATCACGACCGGCGAGGGGAGGGTGAAAACTCAACGCGGGATCCATTTCCACCTACCTCCCCTCCCCGTGCTGGTTCGGAGCGGTACGCGAGGGTAGTGATACTCGCGGACCGCCGACAGCTCCCGCTGGGTCATATTGATCTGCTCCGAGGCACGCCTCAGTCGCCCCTCGTCTAGCGTGATATGCACACCCGGAGAAGTCGCCTCGTCCTCGTCAGAGGAAAGTCTCGCTCCCTCCAAAGCCGCGAGTCGCTCCTCCATCTCGGCCTTATCTTTCTCCACTCTGTCGAAGACCTCCCGTAGCAGTAGCATGTGCTTTTGAAACAGTTGCTTTACCCGCTTCTTCATCCTCTCGGCATCACGCGGGTCTCCCAGGTACTCGGAGATGCTGTCCGCGTCCAGAGGGGCGAGTACCCTCCGCTCATCTCGGCGTCAGACGAAGAGACCACATTATAATCTGCAGAGGTAGGATCAGAAGGAGCAATGACCGTAAGCAGGCCAAAGCCAGAGGATTTACCTGGCGTCGGTACGTCGCCTGCATCATCAGTAGGCCTAGAGGTGCCTGGCCGACCCTGGAAGGGTTCTCCTCCAAGAGTAACGAAGGGTTTTCCCAGGCCGCGGGGCCTTGGCGACGGAGGCATCACAGGAGGGATAGGTTCCTGCGGCAAGGGACTAACAACCCGATCGGCCGCCGCCAGAGCGGAACGCCCGGGATCTCCCTCGTCAGCCCTAACTCCCCGAGACATCTCCTACCAAAAGGAAAGAAAAGTCAAGAAGCGGGGGAGGGAAGAATCGAGCAAGGGAAGTGCATATACCTCAAGGGTGACCTCGACACCACAGGCCGAGCTGGAGGTAGGGTCGTCGCGCCCTGAAGGTCGCTGGACGACCTTCGCTTTCTTTGGCTTAAAAAGGGGGCCAGGCGACCCGCGCGCTAGCCACGGGGCGGCTTCGAGAGTCGCATCCCGTACACCCTCTCTCGCAGCCGCCAAACGAGCCCGCATCTCCTCAAACATAGGCATCGCGCGGTTATAGATCGCGGAAGGGAGTAAAGAAGAGGAGTTACCCCAAAGGCCGGACAGCTTATTTATAGCGAGGAGGTGGGCCCCACCAAAAGATTCCCTCCAGCTCAGCAAGGTTTTCGCCGAACACGTGAGGGTTGGATGTTTCTTTCCAAGCCTTTTTCAAAAGCTCGCAAAGAGCGGGGATTATTTACAACCCCGTGTTCGCTGAAGGGGGTCAAGTAACCAGGCGGGCCGCCCCCGACCCGCGCATCAAAGGGTTGCCCTAGCGAGCCAGCCTGGCCCGCACCCTCCTAGGCGGGGCGGCTCGCACCCTCCTAGGCGGGCCATCCTCTGGCCCGCGCCCTCCCAGTGAGCCAGCCCTGCCCGCGCCTATTGTGGCGGGCCAGCCCCGCCCGCCTCTCCTAGGCGGGTCGGCCAGCGCCCTCCCGGCGAGCCGGCCCCGGCCCGCGCCTCACGCCGAGTGGAAGCATTGAAGGGCTACTCGCTCGATCCCCAGTGGGGAGGATTTCTCACTGTCTTACCCCATTGGCCTGCCCCTAGCCGATCAAAACAGCGAGGTCTCGCTGTTGGCAGACCCAGGTGGGCTGCATATAGCTGTTCAGAACAGCGAGGTTTGGCTGTTGGCAGGCCAGCCCGAGGAGCTTTCAGCAATTTCAAGGCAGCAGAGATTAGTTACTTACAGACCATCTTCAAAATCTTATAAATAGGACCCAAGGGGTACCTCAGAAGACAGGCTTACTTGCTCCCCAGACTTCTAGCGCTTTCTGAGGTACCTTAGCCCGGCATTTGGCTAAGGAGGGGAAGCGCTCAGTGATCTTCCGGGTTTGTGGTGGGACCTCCGAGCCGGGCCCTTGGTCTAGTCCTTTGCTCTCTTTTCCTTGTTGTTTTTCTTGCAGGAGCGAAGTAGGTGCGCGACCACCCCTTCCCCAAGGATGAACTCCACAAGAGACCGATTTTTGGTTTCAACAAGCTTGCTTAAAGTCAATGTAAGACGAGGATTCAAGGAAAATCCTTGCAAAATTCTCGTCTTTGCTTCACAGATATTTGTCCACATCCTCTCGAATAGTGGCGAAATCACTGAGCATTGTGGTAAATCTCCTATTTTTTCAAGTCAAGTTGAACGTGGAGTTTCCAACCATGGAAATCAGTGTAATTAAAACCTGCAATTTTACTGTAATCATAGGTACTAAGATTCAACATTTTAAAATGGAGAATGCAAACTGAAAAAATATCACCTGATCTGAGTAGAGTCGATCCATTCCACCTAGATCTCCATCTGGATGCTTCGAGAATGATAGTGTCTCTCGAAGCATCCCGGATATTGATCAAGGTGGAATCACCTATCTGTTGCCCCTAGGTGGATATAAATAGGCAAACCCTATGAGTTACTACGGGTATTGGATATCCGTGTATCTGAACCGACCCGTTAAGCCTCTGAACCCGTTATTTGTCCAAATATACATTAACAATATGAAAATATACTAAACCAACCTGATATTAGATCGTGTTGGTTTAGTTTAAATAAGATTTAAATAAAACCAAATGTAGAGTATATAAGTAAATGGTAATTAATTAATTGAGAATTAAATCATTAATGGTTCCTGATGAGGTTCTCCTGTGCGGGTCTAACCAAACCGTGGGTCCAGCAAGCACAATCGTAGTCATCTCTTGCAAAGAGCAACCTCGCGGCACGGTCGCCCGAGCCGTTCTGTGGTCTCGCGCGGCAATCGTCATACGCGGCGAAGGCCGTGCATGGGGGTTCACCCGCGTTACGAGTCCCCTGCGCGCAGTAATCATTCTACGCGCGCAGAATTAACCTCGCGTGCTGCGCACAGCGCGCATGAGATTAATCCTGCGCACTGCGCTCAGCGCGCGCGAGATTAATCCCCCGCACTGCGCACGGGATTAACCTCGCGCACTGCGCGCGGGATTAATCCCGCGCGCACAGTAAGCGCGGGTTAATCCCGCGCTCTGTGCGCGCGGGATTATCCCGCGCACAGTAAGCGAAGGTTAATCCCGCGCTCTGCGCGCGCGGGATTAACCCCGCACAACAATAATAATCCAGCCAATGGGAGGATTTCCCCCATTGGCTCGAAAGCGCAGACCAAGTCAGCGCCCATTTAGGTGCTGACTTGGTCAGCGCCTAATTTTGGCCTCCCTGTTGGGGAGAGCTGGGCACTCCCCAACAGGGATGGCGGGCTAACCGCTGGGGGTTAGTGGGGGACGTCGGCATGTGCCGGCGGCACGTTTCCCCTCTCTTTCTCAGACGCCATCGCCGTCATCAAACGTCGCGGCCGTCGCCGCAATTATTTCTAGACTTCACGGCCGACGACGTCTCCGTGCGCCGCCGCCGTCGTCTCCGGCCTCCACCGCCGTCTCCCAACGCCGCCACCGCCGCCGTTATTTCCCGACTCCACGACCGCCGTCGTCGTCGGTTTCTCCCACGGCCGCCGCCGCCGTATCCCAACGCCGTGGCCGCCGCCTCCGTTATTTCCCAACATTGCGGCCTCCGCCGCCGCCGTCTCCCAACGTCGCGACCACCGCCGTCGTCGTCCGTTTCTCCCGCGGCCGCCGCCGTCTCCCAACGCCGCGACCGCCGCCGTCATCGTCCGTTTCTCCCGCGGCCGCTGCCGGAGTTATTTCCCAACGCCGCCGCCGCCGTCTCCCAACGCTGCGACCGCAGCCATCGTCGTCCGCTTCTCCCGCGGCCGCCGCCGCCGCCATCTCCCAACGCCGCCGCCGCCGCCGTTACTTCTCGACTCCACGACCGTCGTCGTCGTCCGTTTCTCCGGCGGCCGCCGTCTCCCAACGTCGTAGGCGCCGCCACCGTTATTTCCCAACTCCACGACCGCCGCCGTCGTCGTCCGTTTCTCCCACTGCCGCCGTCGCCGTTATTTCCCGACTCCACGACCGCCGCCGTCGTCGTTCGCCTCCGCCGCCGTCGCCGTCCTTCGCCGTATGTCATGACTTTCCTCCGCCGTCTGATCGCGCTCCCGCGATCGCAGCCATCGATTACGTGGATAACCACCCATGTAACTACCCCCCATGATCTTTCGTAATGGGGAAATGCGCGGCTAAAAATAGACTGACATGCGGTTAGTATAATTATTAAATATTATATGTGCATATTATGTCATGAGTGAACCTATTAATAACACTCATGGTGGTTATGGGCTGCGAATAACCGCATGATCTCCAAAACCACCCATGAAGCCAATAAATAGGACTCATTTTTCCCCTTTTTATTCATTCTCTTCTTCTTGGAAAAAATCCTCCTACGGATTCCCTCTCTCTCCTTCCTCCTTCATCTTCTTCATCTTCTTCTCCCCCTTCGAAGATCTTCAAGCATTCTTTGAAGATCTCCTTCGTCTTCGAAGATCTTCATCATCTTCGCCCGGAATTTCTCTCTCCTTCATCGCCTCCTTACGAGCTCCCCCGCGCGTCCTCCTTGCGCGCACTCGAGCGTGCCGCCTCTTTGCGCGCTCTCGCGTGTATTTCTCCCTTGCGCGCTCTCGCGCGCGCCGCCTCCTTCGGGCGCACATTTCTCCCTCGGGCGCTCCCGCGCGTGCCGCCTCCTCGTGTGCTCCCGCGCGTGCCGCCTCCTCGTGTGCTCCCGCGCGCGCCGCCTCCTTGCGCGCATTTCTCCCTCGTGCGCTCCCGCGCGCGCCGCCTCCTCGTGTGCTCCCGCGCGCGCCGCCTCCTTGCGCACATTTCTCCCTTGCGCGCTCCCGCACACGCCGCCTCCTTGCGCGCTTCCGCGCGCATTTCTCCATTGCGCGCTCCCGTGCACGCCGCCTCCATGCGCGCTCTAGCGCGTATTTCTCCATTGCGTGCTCCCGCGCACGCCGCCTCCTCGCGCGCATTTCTCCATTGCGCGCTCCCGCGCACGCCACCTCCTTGCGCGCTCTCGCGCGTATTTCTCCCTTGCGCGCTCCGGCACGCGCCGCCTCCTTGCGCGCTCTCGCGTGCACCGCCTCTTTGTACATCATCACGCCCGTCTCTCCCCTGCACGCTCCCGCGCGTTATCACACAAGTTGCTCCCTTGCACGGGTCTCTTCCCCCAGCGCTCCACGCGCTCTTCTCCAACAAGCGCTCTGTGCGCCCTCTTTCATCTAGCGCTTCGCGCGCTCTCCTCCAGCAAGCGCTCCGCGCGTCCTCTTTCATCTAGCGCTTCGCGCGCTCTTCTCCAGCAAGTGTTCATCAAGCTCTTTGCCAACAAGCACCCTACGCGCTCAAGAACAAGTGCTTCGTCTACCGATAAGATAACTAAACAACGCTTCTTCAAAAGACAATCAGAGACAAGAAGCGGAAGATAACGTGCACTGAGCGCACCTCCGAGCTTCGAAGCACCAGGCATCTTAACGTGTACAACAAGCTACTTCCGCCTCCAGGAATAATTAGAAGACTCCAGAATACAACGAGCGCATCGCTCCCCGCAGCACTCGAAGAAATAATTTGTCCTCTGAGTGATGGCCTGTCACCCTCCGGGTTCTCTCTCTCCCCAATAATTGTAACGAGAGACGGCATGTCGCCCTCGAGTTCTTGAAAAAGCTTTGTAGCAGCACTCAGATCTAGTGGAGGTTTGGTCGGCATAGATCCGGCCACGTGATTTTTCACCTCTTTCCGGGGTTTTCCACGTCAAAAAAATTACTTTGTCAATTCTCTCTTTTCATTGACTGTGTGCGCGCTCGACCGTCCCGAGAGCTAAGGCGGTCCAGTTTATTCTGGTCCGACCGGGACGTCGAGTTAGTCCGCAACAATTCTGAATTATTGATTTCGGTTTTGAACCGAAATGACAACTTTCCCAAAACTACCGTAACTTCCTCTCTTATTGGATTTTTGAAAATCCTCTCTTTCTCTGGCAAATAGGGGGCATAGTTTTAGAAATCTATATCGGTGAGGTGCGAACGCATTAAACTTACGCTATGTAGACAATCGATTGTTTTTGGTAGTCTATTTAGGCTCTATTTGTTTGGGCGTTTCGCTGCTCCGTTTTGGGCAAACGCCGCCGGAAGGAGGGTAAACAAATGAACCTCCGGCGGCGTTTGCTCCGTTTCCACCCACCCACCTTGAGAAATGCCCCAAAAAGCTCCGTTTGGAGCAGCCACCTCCCCCCTCCGGTTCGAACACTCCGTTTCCACCCGCTGGATCGATCCGCCACCGCCGAACCAAATGAAACCTGATGCAGTACAGGTACCGCTCGCACACAATTAACTAACGCGCGCGCTAAATTAGACAAAACTCAAACACTTGGCAAGCGTACTCAACGTCACCGCCTCCGACTCGGACGAAATTGATTGTGACGCATGCACCACCTTGCTTATGCGAGGGACTTGCGGAGACGCAATTTCGGAGTGGAGATTCCGAGTTGGTGAATAATAACTCCGACAAGCGACTAGTCGCCGGTGTTGGCCCCCCTCCGATTAATGGGGTTGGGGACGAACGACGCACCCTTAACGTTCCGATTTGTTCGTTACTTCCGACCACACACCAATCAATCACATCCGCAAGAACACTAAAAAAAAGGAGATGAATCACACAAGGTGGAGAAGAGAACGGCGTTACCCAATCCGGACGAAATCCGGAGCCGAAGACGGCGGCGAGATGAGACCCACCCGGTTGGAGTGCGAACGACAGGAACGGCCGGTCGGAGATCTCGAGGTTGCGGCCCACCCTTCGGGTTCTTTCCCAGCCGATCGGCTAGTTCGTCCGGCGTCCGGGCGCAGGAGATCGAGGTGGCCGGAGGGGGGAGTGCAGTCGCCTGCGGCCGGAGAGGAGGAGCTCAAGTTCGCGGCTCGCCGGAGGGGGAAGGGGAGAGGACGCAGCCGCCGGCGTCGCACCGTCTGGATCCGTCGGAGTCGCACCGATGGAGGGAGGGGGGGTCCTGTCACGGGAGAGGAAGAAAGGCAACAGCCATTTTTTCTAGGCAAAATTGATTCCTTTTCAAATTAGGGTGAAATACAATGTGAGAGAGTATATATACTCCCCATGAGGAGCACTCCCAACCACATAAATCCATGATCTAATCCTAGCCATTCAAAAGTTTTAGACTTAAAATAAATGCAAGAAATTAAGGAAATTAAATGTCCGTGACCGCCTAACATTTTGGTCGATCGGACTCGCGAGCATCATGTGATAAATACGACTAGTAGGTAACTCAAACGTTGTAGCGGAGCATGTCGCGGTAGGACTTCCTTGTGTTGGGGCGAAGATTGTGCGCGGGTGGCGTGTCTTCCAACGGTGGCGGGTCGGCGCCATCAATCCTCCCCCGCTCGAAACCACTCGTCACCGGTGAGTGGTCCAAGCGGTAACGGTGTAGCATGTCCTCGTCAAGACGCTTCATTTCGGCGGCGGTCACCCAAGTGGCGTCACAAACTGGGCGGTCCTTCCAACGAACCAAGTAGCGGTGCACGCCTCCTTCAGAGGAAGCAATGACTTCAGCATCTAAGATCTGATCTGGAACAAAAGCAATCTTCGGAAACCTGGAGAAAGCATTAGTAATAGGCAAAGTAACAGCGGGCGGTTCACTCGAAGGTGAGGACGGTAGCTCCCCGGTTGACATATGTGGGTATGTGGTGTCACTCCCAAACCCAAGAGAATGGTCGTGAGGAGAAGACGAAGAGAAGGGATGTAATTCTTGTGGTGTTTCATGGAATAGTGTAAGATCGGAAACATTAAACACGGGGTGGATGCCCCAATCGGTAGGTAATTCGAGTACGTACGCATTGTCACCCAACTTTTTTAAAATCTTAAAAGGGCCGGCACGCCGGTTAGCTAGCTTCTTTATGGAACCCGTGGGTAACCGTTCAGGAATTAATTTCACAAGGACTAAATCTCCAACAACAAACGTGTGAGCCCGCTTGTGCACATTCGCATGAGATTGGTAAGCGTCATACGTAGTGGTTAATCGGAGGCGAATCTCATTGTGCAACGCATGTAAATGGTGAGCAAAGTCGGTGGCAAATTGACTTGATTTATACGCCGGAGGTAGCGGAATCAAATCAATAGGCACGCGTGCGTTGTAACCATGCACAATTTCATTCGGTGAGAGACCCGTGGAGCGATTTTTTGAGTTATTATAAGCTAGTTGGGCGTGGGATAGGATGAGATCCCAAGTGCCCTTGTGATCGCTTACTAAGCAGCGTAGTAAATTGCCCAAGCTCCGGTTGACCACCTCGGTTTGCCCATCCGTTTGGGGATGGTATGCCGCGGAGAAAAGGAGTTTGGTTCCAACCAACATCCATAGTGTTTTCCAAAAATAAGAGGTGAATTTAACATCTCGATCCGAGACAATAGTTTTGGGTAGCCCGCGATGACTAACGACTTCTTTAAAATAAAGTTTTGCGATGTGAGAGGCGTCGTTTGTGCGATTGCAAGATATAAAATACGCCATTTTAGAGAAACGATCGACGACCACAAGTATCGAATCGCTTTTGCGTTGTGTGAGGGGAAGGCCTAAAATAAAGTCCATGCTAACGTCGTCCCACGGTGTCGAGGGAATGGGGAGTGGCGTATATAAACCCGTGTTGTTTTTGTTGCCCTTAGCGAGTTGGCATGTTCGACAACTACGCACAACTTGGTTAACCATTTTTTTTAGACCGGGCCAAAAGAACTTGTCGTCTACTAAAGTGATAGTTTTATCGCGCCCAAAATGACCACCCAACCCGCCCCCATGCATTTCCCAAATAATGAATAGGCGTAGGGAGGAGTCCGGGATGCACAACTTAGATCCCTTAAATAAATATCCGTCACGAATATGATATTCCGAAATAGTGTGAGGCGAGTTCTCTTTTAGAGATTGAAAAATTTGCTTAAAATCCTTGCATCCCGCATACTCGCGTTTCACCCGTTCGAATCCTATGACTTTAACGTCAAGAGTGGAGATAAGTAAGTTAACGCGGCTTAGAGCATCGGCGACACGATTATGCTTGCCCTTGCAATGTTTAATAACAAACGTGTACTCTTGTAGGAAAGAGACCCATTTGGCTTGTCGCGGGCTAAGCTTGTTTTGAGAATTGATATAGCGTAAGGCTTCGTGATCCGAGAGAAGGATGAATTCCTTTGGCAAGAGGTAGTGGCGCCAATGGCGTAGGCTTTGTATAAGAGCATAAAACTCGCGTTCATAGTTTGAGTAATTTAGTTTAGGGCCACTTAATTTTTCACTAAAGAATCCAATCGGGTGACCCTCTTGGCTTAGAACACCACCTATACCCGCACCGGAGGCGTCACAAGAGACCTCAAAAGTCTTATCAAAATTTGGTAACTGGAGGACCGGTGCCTCAGTCATGAATTTTTTTATTCTTGTAAAAGCAAAGGAGGCGGATTTAGACCACTTGAAGTCGCCTTGTTTCATGCATTCCGTTATGGGAGCCATTATTGTGCTAAAATCACGAATAAAACGTCTATAAAAGGTCGCCAAGCCATGAAAACTGCGAACATCACGAATTGATTTGGGTTCCGGCCAATCTAAGATCGCTTGAATCTTGGCGGGATCCACCTTAATGCCATCCGCGCTCACAATATAGCCTAAGAAAGAGACGGAGGAGTCCATAAAATGACATTTTTTGAGATTGATAAAAAGTTTTTCCTTACGGAGAACGTCAAAGATTTGTCTTAGATGGAGGGTGTGATCATGTGGGGACGTGCTATATAGCAATAAATCATCGAAGTAAATCACCAAAAATTTGCCCATAAAAGGTTGAAAGAGTTGTGTCATCATACGAGAGAATGTGCTTGGGGCGTTGGAGAGCCCAAACGGCATGACGAGCCACTCGTACAAGCCCTCTTTAGACTTAAATGCTGTTTTCCACTCATCCCCTTCCCGAATCCGAATTTGATGGTACCCGCTTCTTAAATCAATTTTAGAGAAAATTGTGGCACCACTAAGCATGTCCAACAAGTCATCCAAACGGGGAATTGGAAAGCGGTACTTAATAGTGATTTTGTTGATCGCTCTACTATCGACGCACATTCGCCACGATCCATCTTTCTTTGGGGCGAGAAGTGCCGGAACCGCACATGGACTTAAACTGTGTCGGATGAGACCTTTGGAGAGTAGATCCGAAATTTGGGTTTGGAGTTCCGCATGCGCACTAGGATTAAGACGATAGTGGGGGAGGTTTGGAAGAGTAGAGCCCGGAATGAGATCGATCGCATGTTGGATATCTCGAAGGGGAGGCAATTCAGAGGGGAGTTCATCGGGGTGAATGTCCTTAAAATCCTCAAGTAGCGACAAAATGTCGGTGGGCAAGGATGTGGTATGGGGAAGTGCGCCATGAGATTGAAGTAAGACCAAGGCATAGATCATACCACCGGAAAAACTATCACGTTCGAATTCTTTGTGGTTGATTAAGCTTAATGTTTGTTTGACCGCGGGGAGGGAGGTGTCCGAAGTTTTGAGATCCTTAGGTGCGGTCGGTCGTAGTGTAATTTTGTAATCTTTAAATTTAAATTCATACGTATTTGCGCGACCAAAGTGTGTGACGTTGTAATCGTAAAGCCAAGGGCGGCCAAGGAGGATATGACACGCATCCATGGAGATAACGTCGCACCAGACTTGGTCGACATATTCCTTGATAACTAGGGGGACAAGGCAACGTTTGGTGACCGGAATTGAGGTTTTATTGACCCAAGCGACTTGATAAGGAGAGGGGTGTGGTTCGGTAGTTAGCTTCATGCGGAGAATAGCGGCTTCGGAAACCACGTTCATGCAACTCCCGCTATCGATGATGAGTTTGCAAGATTTTTCACCGCTTTTAAAGTACAAGGAAAAGATGCTTGAGCGCTTCCAATCATGGCTAGTACGGGGTGTAGTCAGAATACAACGCATGACCGAGAGGTTGTGGGTGGGAAACTCCTCTTCCATGTCACTAGGAATGTCCGATTCGTCAACGTCACTATGCTCCTCATAGACTAGATCGTCGTCATCGGCCGTGGGTTCGATCAAGGTGACTAGCTTGCGGCGAGTGGGGCATTCAACCGCATAGTGACCCAATTGATTACACGCGTAACAAGTAACATGTGCTTTGCTAGTTTTTCCTATGGGGATGCGCTCGCCCGACATGTCATTAGCTTTTCGAGCGGTGATGATGACGGATTTGGGATTTTCTTGGGAGATATTTTTTCCTTTTGAATTATTATAGTGCGTAGAGGTTTGTTTGGAATGGAAAAATCCTTTGGAGGAAGTCGCCCGCGGGTTGGTGGTCATAGAAATATGTTGTTCAATGTCAAGAGCGGCGTTCATGGCGGAGTCTAGATCATGGTGATCATAGCGCCGAATTTGAGTTTGTATTTCCGGACGAAGGCCCTTACGGAAGCGTGAGACCGTAAGCTCGGGCATCTCTTGGATTTCACAACGGATCATTAATTCAGTTAGTTCGGCCATATATTCGCTCACCGATTTATTGCCTTGACGTAGAGAGGTGAATTCGTCGAACATATTTGTTCGGTGGTAGGCGGGGACAAAATGATTGGTCAGGATATTGCGCATTTGTGGCCAAGTATGGGGAATCCCGCCTACACGACGCTCTTCATTGAGCCAAAATACTTGTGCACGCCCTTCTAATTTCATGCGCGCGACGACTACCTTTTGGTGGTCATGCAAGTTATGCCACTCAAAATAGCATTCGATTTTCATGACCCAATCGTTAAATTTCGTGGGGTCTCCGTAACCGTCAAACTTTGGGGCATCGATTTTTATTTTGCGGGTGAGGTCGTTGTGCCAAGCGCCATTGTGGTCGTCGTCGCCAAAGTCATTTTGTTGACGTTGTTGGCGGTTTGGGTGATTGCGAGGTGGAGGGTTATTAGGTGGGTTTTGCGGTTGAAAACCATTTTGGTTGTTTTGAGTGAAGCGTGTGAAGGCCGCAGTGAGTTGAGCCATTTGCTCAGTGAAATCACGTTGAACGGCCGCTAGTTGCGCTTGCGTGACTTCACGATTATCCGGATTGTCGCCCATATTATTGGACGCGGATGAAATCGGCGGGTACTCGTTCCCTGAGCGTGTGTGCATAAAATAAGGGAAGAGATGCGGGAGGACCGGCAAGTATTAAGAAATATTTGCGACGAAGTCTGATACCAATTGATGCAGTACAGGTACCGCTCGCACACAATTAACTAACGCGCGCGCTAAATTAGACAAAACTCAAACACTTGGCAAGCGTACTCAACGTCACCGCCTCCGACTCGGACGAAATTGATTGTGACGCATGCACCACCTTGCTTATGCGAGGGACTTGCGGAGACGCAATTTCGGAGTGGAGATTCCGAGTTGGTGAATAATAACTCCGACAAGCGACTAGTCGCCGGTGTTGGCCCCCCTCCGATTAATGGGGTTGGGGACGAACGACGCACCCTTAACGTTCCGATTTGTTCGTTACTTCCGACCACACACCAATCAATCACATCCGCAAGAACACTAAAAAAAAGGAGATGAATCACACAAGGTGGAGAAGAGAACGGCGTTACCCAATCCGGACGAAATCCGGAGCCGAAGACGGCGGCGAGATGAGACCCACCCGGTTGGAGTGCGAACGACAGGAACGGCCGGTCGGAGATCTCGAGGTTGCGGCCCACCCTTCGGGTTCTTTCCCAGCCGATCGGCTAGTTCGTCCGGCGTCCGGGCGCAGGAGATCGAGGTGGCCGGAGGGGGGAGTGCAGTCGCCTGCGGCCGGAGAGGAGGAGCTCAAGTTCGCGGCTCGCCGGAGGGGGAAGGGGAGAGGACGCAGCCGCCGGCGTCGCACCGTCTGGATCCGTCGGAGTCGCACCGATGGAGGGAGGGGGGGTCCTGTCACGGGAGAGGAAGAAAGGCAGCAGCCTTTTTTTTCTAGGCAAAATTGATTCCTTTTCAAATTAGGGTGAAATACAATGTGAGAGAGTATATATACTCCCCATGAGGAGCACTCCCAACCACATAAATCCATGATCTAATCCTAGCCATTCAAAAGTTTTAGACTTAAAATAAATGCAAGAAATTAAGGAAATTAAATGTCCGTGACCGCCTAACATTTGGGTCGATCGGACTCGCGAGCATCATGTGATAAATACGACTAGTAGGTAACTCAAACGTTGTAGCGGAGCATGTCGCGGTAGGACTTCCTTGTGTTGGGGCGAAGATTGTGCGCGGGTGGCGTGTCTTCCAACGGTGGCGGGTCGGCGCCATCAAAACCTTAATAGACTAAAAATTTACCAATTTATATCAAAATTTAAAATTGAAATAAAATCCAACTGAATATTTTTCACATCTCAATAATAAGTTTTTTTTTCATGCCCTGGTCCAAAATAAATGGTGCTCAAACCTAATGAAGAAGTGATCGTATATGATGAAGAAGTGATCGTATATGATGCAAAATTGATCATATCTGATTGTATGCCAGCAGAAGTGATCGTGTGGGACATCTAGCCATCGAAATTCGGTAAAATTTGGAGGGTTATAAATTACAGCATCAACTTACCTGAAATCCTTTGTATTTAATCAACTCTTTAATGCGATCGATCACAAAAAGTTGACCCTTTTCGTCAAAATATCCAACATCGCCGGTGTACAGCCATCCTTCGCCATCCAAAGTCAATTTAGTGGCCTCAGGGTTATTAAAGTAACCTGGATTGGAGGTTAAAATGCGACAAGCATCAGAACACCTGTAAAGAAATTTAGGGTCCGTTTGGCACGGCGGCGGCGGTCATGAACGACCGCGGTTATGAACCGTCGTTCGTGAACACCCTACCTCACATAAGAAGCTACATTCATTTTTATGTTCAAAATTAGTATTTTTTTTCTTGCGGCAGTCATGATTGATCGTTATCATCTCAAACACATATTTTCATGACGGTGGAAGCAAAAGTGTTGTGCCAAACAGATAATGGTTCACAACCGCGATGTTCAAGTCCGCCACGGCCGTGCCAAATGGCCAGAGCAACAGGACAAACTACCCTAAAATGCTAAATCGGCTATTCAATTTTGCCGGTTGTCAACATAAGAAATTCTTCACAAACTCAGGTTCCGTTTGGGGAGACTTATTTTCACCGATCAAGCGATCATCATCGCATGAATAGGAACTTTAGTATTGACAATAAAGAAAACAATTTAAACAAAACTACCAAAGAGATTGTGAAACTCTGGCTCTATTTGGCCGGCGAGGCTGGTTCCACATGTCACCGGATCTAGAGAAATCATTCAAGGTAACGTTGATTTTTCCTCCGGTGCCACAGCTTTCCAATTGTTTCCAATTGCTCCATTCCCACTGCACCGGTTTCTTGAAGCTCTAAGAGCAGTTCAGAAGCCAGTTCAACGCAACAATGGGGGTAAAAACAAGTGCCAAGAGACATATTTGTGTAAGTTTTCCTAATTATAAGTGGACTAATTCAATTGAGTCGTCTCGATCAAGCGCATGCGTCCGTTCGAGTTTATTTGGATCTCCCGCGAGTGTGCGTCAAAATTGGTTTGCGCGAATAGTCGAAACCTGTGATAGGTGGGCTAGACCTATTCAAACCTTCGTTACGCAAGCTGGGTCTCCTCTTGGCATGTTCAGATTGATCGGTTATAATTCGTGCGTACGATTTATTTTACGTGCGGATGAATCTCCATTAAGGAAAAGATGGGTGTTTTAGTAAATTTCCCCACTCTTCCTAATCCCTCTCCTATTTAGGGATAAAGACCGGTTATTTTATTTAGTGGAGATCTGAATCGTGAACAAGAGCGAGTAGAGGATTTGTGGCGGTTACTGTATCTTTTCTCCATTTTGTGCTTTGCTCCTCTCCTGACCAGGTATAATCCAGCGGCCGTGCTTGTTGAGTACAGCGGCAAGTTCGAGTGAAGGGTGGTCTACTGTGCTCTGAAGCGATAAAAGTGGTGGCCGGTTTTCCTTCTCCCATTTGACGACGCCATCAAGAATCGCTCCTGCTCCTCTTCTCCGGTCTTCTGTTCTCCTAGCAAAAACTTGAACTCCATCTCCGCCATCTCATGAACTGACAGCAAAGGGAACAAGGACTATGCTTTTTCCTTGATTGTGACCGGACAGAGCAGAGACACGGGATTACCAATTTTGCCTTGGGAAAGATTATTTTGATAAGTTCTGCTTTATTGGTTTAATTTGTCTAAACCAAAAGTGAATTGACTTTCATTAAAACTTGAATGTCAAGTCTACCATCAAGAGTATCAAATTTTATACAAGAGAACTCAAGTGCGCTCTTACGAATGTCGGCCACTATGCGTCACGAGGCCGAGTCCAAAAATGGTATGCATATTTAAGTTTTTTTTTCCCGCACTTTATAGCGCACTGCATTCGTTTTCATAAACTTCATAATTTGTGATTACATAAATTTTATATGTGATTAATTCTTGCTACACCGTTGCGTAGGAATTAACTAATTATGTTCATGTCGATCCTGCTTGCATAGGCCACATCAAGTTGTTAATTGTTCATTTATCTTACTTCGTGAATATTTGTGACCTTATGCGTTTCGTTTTAATTTCCATCAATTTGTTCTCAGCAGCTAGAAGCCCCAAAACAGGACTTCTTAGAAGAACTCAGATCGATTTACCTTTCATTATATTAGGTCCACGAAAGCACAGCTCTCCAACCTGGATAGGCGGTAGTGGCTCCCGGGTTTCAAGGCTGATAACTCTGCCCTCAACGCCAGCCAAGAGAAATCCGGCTGAACCGTACTTCTGATCCTTTTCTTGAGGATACCCCCGCGTAATAGCTCCGGTGGACTCCGTCAGCCCATATCCCTGCACCAAATATCATGAATGACAATAAAAAAAAATTCATCTTTCTACTCAAAAGTTCACCTTTCCCCCCACTTTTAAGATTCCAATACTCATCAAGAGAGGTGGTGCAAGACATAATCAATTCAGACAAAGTTTGAACACTTTGTGTTCTAATTACTTCCATATCTTAATATTGAAGTTTGACAATTTGCACCCCTAAACTATGAGTTCTTGACGCTTTGCATTTGAATATTTAAAATTGGCATGTTGCACTTCCCAATTATTGAAACTTTGTACTCCCAGGCCAAAATTTCATTGATATTTAGGTCCCGAAAGCACAAAAAATGCTCATTCAATGGCTATTTAGGTCCGGGCAACACCAATAATCCGGCGTGCAAAGTGGCAAAATGAAATTTTTGTGTGTTGTTTGGACCTAAATTCCCTTGAAACCTGGGTGCACAATGTCAAAAATTAGTAATTGGGGAGGCTGCAAAGTACCAATTTTAAAGATTCTGTATGCAAATTGCAAAAATCCCATATTTTTGGGGGGTGCAGTGTCAAAAAGCCTCTTAATGTTGAAACTTAGGCTGCCTTTGAGAAACCGGAGGTGACTTAGTTCCTGTGGGGCCGATCCGGAGGCAAGTTGTTTGGGAAACCACCGCCGCTTTGCCGCTGGCCCCGCGAGCACCAGTAGACCAGCCGTTTTGCCACTGCCCCCACAAGCACCAATGGACTGTTTCCACCGTCCGTTTTCTCTCTACTTCCCGGTGTGCCACGGGGCTGATTTCTCAAACGCAGCTTTACTTGTAAAAATCAAGTGAGTTTGCAGGAACACTCAACCACAACTAAAGTCAAGTAAAAGACAGCAGCAATAGTAGCACAAGAGTTTGCAATTGAAATTAACTTCTTTTACAGGGCAAGACATACATTGCAAGACATGATTTTACAATGTAATCAAGGAACAAAAAATTGCAACAAGAAGAAATCCGCGTGAACTGAGTCCAGTGACCGCAAAAACCGCCTACCCGCCAGCTGAGTCCGCCGAGACCGCCGAAGCTGCATATCCGCGGCTAACCACATTGACTGATGTTATTGAAATGCTGAACCAAGAACAAAACCCGCTGATTGACCGGGCGAACTGCTCCGCTTATCCGCAACCCCAAGGAAGAGATCAAGCCGCGAAGACCGCGATCTGCTGCTTAACCGCTGACTGTATCCGTGAATTATTCCACACCAACTTCCACTAGTCGCCTAGTCGCCAGCTGTTAGCCGTACAGTCTGCACAGAACCAACTTCCTTAGTCGCAATAGTTAGAAAACCGTAACCGCAAATTCAAGCGCGAGCTTGTTCTTACTGTTCACTACTTTTTTTATGACGAGCCGAGGGGTCCTATTTATAGATGTGAGGAGTGTCGTCACCACCTACATCAATAGGATAACTACTCATCAATCATGTCGACTAACACCTTGTATCTGCACAGCGCGGACACCAACACCTATTCGCCAGGTCGCGCCTATCAATAATGTCGAATAGACGACCAGTCCACCAACCCTGCGGGCACTGCTACAAGTCCGCACATACCGCAGCCCGTGACTTGGACAAAATCCATCCGGCCAATACTACCGAACTCGGAGAACACCAGAGCAGTCCGCATTAGGCGAACTCGGTGAACTAGGGAACTAGCTGTACTTAGTCCCCCAGACCAAGTCCACCCAACTCTGCGGTCTCCAATCGTAACCCCGCCACTTGATATCAATATCGCGACTTATTGAACAACTCCACTCCGCTCGCCACCATGCAGACTGCTCCATCAGTCTGAGCGACCTCCAGGCAACCTGTCCGCACAACTGTGCCAACTTCACGATCTAACATCCAGATCGCAAGCACAGAACCATGTCGGACACCAGCGAGCTCCAGAAGAGTCCGCGACATCAAACCCGTCGGACTCGGCGAACTCCAGATTGAGTCTGCCACACCTGCAGCCGGAACTTGTCAAAATGACCAAGTCCATACCAGCGAACTATGACCTTCCTCGCTCGAGAAGGCACCAACGACCTGTCAGAAAGCCACCGGTCCGCAATATCTGCCTGCCTTCTTGCGATACAGAGAACCTGCCGAACTTGGTGACCTCCAAAGGAGTACGCCACTACCCGCGGATAAATAAACCTATCCGCCCGATTACTCCACCAGAGTGCTTGTTGGTCCAGACCGCCAGAGAAGAATCACAGCCGAAATCGATTGTCCGACTAGGCTATCCGTCTAGTCCGTGCGGTCTTTGCAGACTGCCCAATCAGTCCGACCGACTTCCACCACTTCACACTTCAATAATTTCAACACTCCCTCTTGAAGTGAGAAGTGAAAACTAGCCTGAGCAACTCCCACAACCGAATAAATGGCTCCTTCGGCAATGACTTAGTAAAAATATCTGTCACGTTGTCCTGACTCCGCACGCAGTTGTGAAAGTAGCGAACAAACGACTAAAAACAACCCAGAACTTTGAATAATTGAAAGTTTTATTATCCAAAAAGATAACTATTACAAAGGTATGGCCTCCATTTTATAGAATGAAGGAGAGAAGAGAGATTACAAATAAGCAATGTGGGACTAATAATTACAAGAACATGAAACTATACAAGCCGCATAAGCCGCACAAGCCGCACGGTTAGACTAACCGCACGGCCACTACAAAGAGGAAGATAGCCGACCAATATCCCCAACCCGCCAGACCGCTCAGACTGCCAGACAAATTGCCAGACCGCCCGGTCACCAACCCGGCTACCAAACTGCTGGGACAAGCCGCCAGACTGCCAGACCTCCAGACCGCCCGGTCTCAACCGACAGACCGCTCGGTCTCAACACTCCCCCTCAAGCTGGAGCATAGATATCAATCATGCCCAGCTTGTCGCAAATATGAAACAAAGAAGCGGACACCGGCTTGGTGAAGACATCTGCCAACTCGTTGTCAGAAGTGACGAACGGAGTACAAATCTGTTTCTTCAAAATCTCTTCTCGAATAAAGTAACAGTTGACCTCTATGTGTTTTGTTCTCTCATGAAAGACCGGATTTTTGAAAATGTATATCGCAGCCTTGTTGTCGCAGAACATAGGAAGAGGATAGTTGTAGACCTCTCCTAGGTCAAGCATGAGAGCCCGTAACCATTTTAACTCACATGTGGTTGATGCCATACTACGATATTCTGCTTCTGCACTAGACCTGGAGTCTACAGACTGTTTCTTGCTATTCCAGCTCACAAGATTTCCTCCAACAAATGTGCAAAAACCCGATGTTGACTTGCGGTCTCCTTTATCATCAGCATAGCTTGAATCTGAGTATGTTTCAACCCTCAAATGACCATTCTTCTGAAAAAGCAGTCCTTTACCTGGAGCTAATTTAACATACTCCAATATCCTCAAGGCAGACTGTAGATGACACTCCCTAGGAGCTTGCATGAATTGGCTAACCTTGCCTACAGCATAGGAGATATCGGGTCTGGTCACTGTGAGATAAATGAGTTTGCCCACCAGATGCTGGTACCTCGAAGAATCAGATAGAGGAGGTGAGTCATCTGTCCACGTTTTGTATTCCCAAATAGCCATGGGATATCTGGCAGGTTTAGCACCAGTCAACCCTGCCTCTTTTAGCAAATCAAGAGCATACTTCCATTGGGAGAGAACTAAAGAGTTGGGTTTCCGAGAAATCTCAATCCCCAAAAAGTATTTGGGAGAGCCCAAATCCTTAGTGACTAGGTGTTGCCGGAGGTGTTTCTTCGTCAAAGCAACCCCAGCCTGGTCGTTGTCAGTCAGAAGAATATCATCCACATATACAGCAAGAACCACCATACCAGAGGAGGTTTTGCGAATGAATAAGGAGTGATCGGCTGAACTTCGTGCAAAACCAATGGCTGCAATAATGTCACTGAACTTGTCAAACCAAGCCCGAGGACTTTGCTTTAGGTCATAGATGACCTTCTTCAGATGACATACTCGTGTCTCCCCCTGAGCAACATACTCAGGAGGTTGCTCCATGTAAACCGCTTCCTGAAGGTCACCATAGAGAAAGGCATTCTTGACATCCAGCTGAGAAATGGGCCAATCCCTGTTGACAGCCACAGAGAGAAGAACCCGAATGGTGCTGAGACGAGCAATTGGAGAGAATGTGTCGAAGTAATCAACCCCATAAGTTTGAGTGAAGCCTTTGACAACTAAGCAGGCCTTGTATCGATCCACACTGCCATCCGGACAGAACTTCACAATGAATACCCATCGACAACCAACCACATCAGTGCCCAAAGGGGGGGGGAACAAGAGTCCAGGTACCCCGCTCAGTTAGGGTCACCATTTCCTCATCCATGGCCATCTTCCAATGAGGAATAGCAAGGGCCTCCTGGTAGGAACGAGGTGTGGCAGTGGCAGAGATAGCTAGTGCAAAGGACCTGCAAGAATGGGTAAGACGATCATATGAAACAACATCAACAAGGGGGTGTAGGGTACACGTCCGCACCCCTTTGCGAAGAGCTATAGGAAGATCCTGGTAAACAGGTCCCTCAGCATCCGGAGCATCCGTGGCAGAGAGAGCTGACCCGGGAGTAGAGAGCGACGACGACGGAGATGATGGAGACGGTGACGGAGAAGAGGGAGAGAGAGACGGAGACGGTGTAGGGGTGGAGATCGTAGTAGGAGATGAGGGAACAAAGGGAACGACAGGAGAATCAGAAGTTGGGGGAAGAGGAGAGGAGTCATCCGAGAAGTAGGAGGTATTCTCGAAGAAGGTGATGTCAGCAAAGACGAACTGCTTACGAAGAACGGGATCAAAGCAACAATAGCCTTTCTGAGTGGTGGAGTACCCCAGAAAGACACATTTGGTGGAGCGAGGGGAGAGCTTATCACGGGTGGCAGATGGAGCATGCACAAAGGCAGTGCACCCAAAGATTTGGAGAGGGAGAGGAAAAGGCTCCTTGCCCGAATACAGAATGGAGAATGGGGTTTTTCCGTGGAGAACCGTGGTGGGAATGCGATTGATAAGGTAGCAGACAAGGAGAACAGCATAACCCCAATAGGAGCGAGGAACATGCATCTGAGTCATCAAGGAGCGAGCGACATCGAGGAGGTGACGGTTTTTGCGTTCTGCCACACCATTTTGTTGTGAAGTATAGACACAACTAGTTTGATGAATAATCTCATTTTGCATGAAGAAGGTAGAAAAGTCATGACTGATATATTCTTTGACATTATCAGATCGAAAAACTTTAATAGAAACATTAAACTGAGTTTTGATCATGAGATAGAAGGACGTCCATACAAAGAATAATTCCGAGCGGTCTTTTAACAGATACACCCACGTACAGCGAGAGAAATCATCAATAAACGTGACAAAATATGAACTACCCCGACCAACAGTAAGGGTAGGAGAAGGACCCCAAACATCGGAGTGGATGAGATCAAACGGACGGGTAGATCCACGAACGTGCTTTGGAGGGAAGGAGGAGCGGTGATGCTTGCCAAGCTGACAGACCTCACAGTTGAGGGGAGGACTTTGTGGAGGAAGTTGGGGCAGAAGTTGATGAAGAAAATGTGGAGGAGCATGACCAAGGCGGAGATGCCATTGCAGAAGATCTGTAGAGATGGAGGAGAATGTGGACGATGCAGAAACGTTATCAAGGAAGTATAGGCCGCCACTCTCAGTCCCAGTAGCAATCGTCCGTTGGGAGTCCGGATCCTGAAAGGAACAAGTAGAAGTAAATGTGATGGAACACTGTAATTGCCTGCATAGAGAGGTAATAGATAATAAGTTGCACGGGAACTTGGGCACGTAGAGAGTATTCGCCAAGCGAAGAGACGGAGTGACATGAATCATTCCCATCCCATTGACCGATGATGAAGAGCCGTCAGCGAGAATAACCGGGGGTAATCGATCATGTGTTTCTAGGAGAGAAAAACACTAGAGATTGCCGGTCATATGATTGGTAGCACCGGTGTCGATCATCCATTTTCCTTGAGTAACAACGTGGGCACTACCAGAAGACGTGACCACCGAGACGAACGGCTTTGAGGAGGATGTGAAAGCCATGAAGGGAGAAAAACTACAGCGGTCACGGTGACAGCACACCAGCGGCAAGAAGGGCCACGACCAAGGTGCAGAGAAAGGCAAAGGAAAGAAGAGAGAAGAACCAGCCGCGCGACTAAATAGGAGGTCGCGGCGACTAATCAAGCAAAAGCGGTTAAAGGAGGGGCCGCACAGAGGAGGACAGGCCGCTGCGACTTAGGAGCAGGTCGCGATGACAAGGGGCAAGAGCAACGAGAGAGGAAGCTGGGAAAAGGAGCACAGGTCGCAGCGACTTAGAGACAGGTCGCGGAGACTAAGAGAGAGCGGCAAAGGAAGAAGGGCAGAGAGGCCGCTAATACAAGGAAGAAACCACCTGAACAGAGAGAAATTACAGTAGTTAGGAGAAAGAGATCTGCAGCAGTCACGATGATAGACACCAGCGGCCAGAAAAGCCACGACCAAGCTGCAGAACAAAGCAGAGGGAAAGAAGTCGAGCGGCTAGACAACAGCCCGCGCGAACAGAAGAAAGAGAAGACTACGCGAACAGAGAAAAGTCCGATGGGAGGCAAACAAGGCGAACAAGGCAAATAGGTCGCGACAATAGGCCAAGGCGACTAAAGAGGGGGAGCAGCTAGAAAAGAGGGCGCAACGACTAAGCACAGGTCGCGGAGAGAAGAATTGAGAAATAAGGAGGTCGCGCACACAAAGGGCAATGACAAAGAGAGAAAGAAGCCGCGCAAACAGGGTGCAAGAAGCAGAAGAAACAAGCCGCGAGGACAGGTCGCGAGAAGATGAAGCAAGCCGCGCGGACAGATCGTGCGGTCAGAGAGGGTGCACAGAATCAAGAGGAGAAAATCGAGTCCTCTGATACCATGTGAAAGTAGCGAACAAACGACTAAAAACAACCCGGAACTTTGAATAATTGAAAGTTTTATTATCCAAAAAGATAACTATTACAAAGGTATAACCTCCCTTTTATAGAATTGAGGAGAGAAGAGAGATTACAAATAAATAATGTGGGACTAATAATTACAAGAACATGAAACTATACAAGCCGCATAAGCCGCACAGTTAGACTAACCACACGACCACTACAAAGAGGAAGGCAGTCGGCCAATATCCCCTACCCGTCAGACCGCTCAGACCGCCAGACAAACCGCCAGACCGCCCGGTCACCAACCCGGCTACCAAACTGTTGGGACAAGCCGCCAGACCTCCAGACCGCCCGGTCCCAACCGACAGACCGCTGGGTCTCAACAGCAGTCAACCATCAAAGATCCCTACAACACCTTCTCCTGTATGAAGTTGAAAGTGAGGGGATAAGTTGTAAACTACTCTAGAAGGGGGGTGAATAGAGTATTCAAATTTTATGAACAACTAGTCAGCTCCCTTGGATTTTATTTGTGGAATAAATAATCTGATACTAGAACCCTAAGAGCCTAACACAGTGAAGTGCACAAGAGAGAGAGCTAACTGAAATTTCAGTTTAACTATAAGCCTATCACAGCAACTAGCAATCCTAAGTATTTCTATCACAGCCACAGAATAAGCAATTAAACAAAATAGCCAGAGGGACACAGGATATATAGTGGTTCCCTCTTAATAGGTACTCCACTCTTCTACCACCCTGGTAGGAATCCACTGCAGGTTTTTGCTAAGGTGTCCTGCCACCAATGATCTGATTCAGGTAGATCAAACAAGACCCTTTGAGCTTTTGATAAGGATGCTCAACCACAGGTTATTGATAAGGTGCCCTGTCACCAATGTTCACTTTTGAAGAGGTGTGAAAACTCTTTTACAAAGGGGTTGAGAGGGTTAGATTGTCTTCTCTGTTGTTAATAACAGATTAGAGAAGACTTGTGGATTCTCTAAAGAATCAAAGTCTCCCCCTGGCTTAGTGGAAGTCCAGGGAAAGCCTTTGCTTCAGGATGAAGGAGTTTCAGATATACTGAAACTAAATCCTCAGGGATCTGTAGACTGATTTTTATCAGGTCTTCAGATTCTGGAACACTTGAAGCAGAACTGGAGCTGGTCTTTCTGAAGTCTTGAAAACTCTAAGCAGATGCTCAGGAGACTTGAGAAAGAAGATGATTGCTCTGGGATTTTGCTTCAGAAAAACTTTTCTTCTCTTTTTGAGAGATGGTGAAGAGCTGCTCTGATGAAGCTTGAGCGAATGAAGCCTTGAGAAGAAAATCTCTCTGTGTCTGTAACTTGCTATCTCTGCTGAGAGAAAAATCTCTTTTAAATATGTCTTCTCTTTTTCCCTTGAAACGGCTCTATTGATTTGAATATCTCGATCCCTGCAACAGGTTATCTCAATATAGAATATAGCAATAGGAATAGAATGAGCTATTAACTCTCTGTCAGTCCCAATAAGGAAATAAATGAATGGGAAAATATCTCAGCATAAAGACTTAGCATACTTGGAAATAGCATACAGCGCCAACGGCTAGAATACAGCCTGGAAAGATAAAGTCAACATATTTTGTATAATAGGACAAAATACTTTATCAAATACGGAATCCCGTAATTTATGCTTAACATATTTGGTAATTAATTCATTTGAATTTAAGCCATAAATTAGCAAAAACAACTTCAGAAAATCTCTCTAACCACAAGCTAAAACATTTGGAAATAAACCAAGGAATAGAATGAATACAAACTGTTAAAGGCAGACAATAATCGTCGAACAGGGGTTCGATGATCGTCAACCTAGCCAACAGATCGTCGACTAAGGCAGAAATCGTCTGGGACAGAAATCGTCGAACAGCACATGCTATCGTCGACCAACAAAGAATCTGTCGAAACAGAAATCGTGAAGCAAGACTGCGATCGTTGAACTGCTGATGGCAGATCGTCGACCAATCCTTCAGAGCATAATAAACTTGCTCTGAGATCGTCGACCATTGGTCGACGATAATTGTCTTGGCTTCAACTATTCTATAGCCCTGCTATCATCGACCAATGGTCGAAGATCGCGAGGCCTCGTTCGACGATGGTCGAACGGAAAATGCCTTAACCATATATTCATTCTACAACTTCTAATCTAAGCTCTAGGTCAGTTATAAACTGCCCTAGGGAGACTAAACAAAGTCTAAACATGATCATATATAGTTATATGAATCAAGAGGGGCTGGAAAGGGATTACATGAGCCAAATCACATCTAGGGTACCAACAGAAGTGATGCTCGATCTCGATGTGCTTCGTCTGTGCGTGACAAACTGGATTATTCACCAGTTTGAGAGCACTCTCATTGTCGCCGAGAATCAGAGCAGGACACCGCACCTTCTCATTGATGTCATCAACTAATCGCCTAAGCCAAATGGCTTCCTGAGCAGTCAAGGCCAAAGCTTTGTACTCCGCTTCAGTAGTGGAGATGAACATCGAATCCTGATTTTTACTGCACCACGAAACTGCAGCCAATCCCGTGAAAAAGACATAACCAGACGCCTACTTTCGATCATCTGTATCTTTCTCATAATCAGCATTCATGTAGTCATGCAGACAAAAGCCTGTATCCCTCTTATACAAGAGACCCAACTCCAAGGTGGACTTGAAGTACTTCAAGATACCTTTAGCCGCCACCAAATAAGGTTTCTGAAGCTCCGCCATATATCGACTCACTCTACCAACTACATAAGCAATATCCGGTCTAGTAATAGTAAGATATATAAGACTCCACACGAGAGCCCGGAACACCAAAGGGTCTTGAAGAACCCCTCCCTCATCCCACCAAAGTTTTAATCCAACCTCTAGAGGAGTAGAACTGCTCTTCCCTTCCCCCATGTCGAATCGCTTGACGATCCTCTCCGCATAGCCCATCTGGGAAATGAGCACGCCGTTCTTTTTCCTCTTCGCCCCGAGCCCAAGGAAATGGTAAAGCTCACTCAGATCCTTCATCTTGAACCGGATAGCTAGCTCAGCCCGGATCCTAGCTACTTCCTCCTCCGAGTTCCCCGTGATGATCATGTTGTTAACGTATAACAGAATAAGGACCTGAAGCTCCCCCTACTTCTTAACGAACAGACTGGAATCTGAGTCTAAAGAAAAGTACCCGCAGAACTGGAGATATTCTGCGATCTTCACATACCACGCCCGAGACGCTTGCTTCAGACCGTGGAGGGCCTTCTTCAGCTTGCAGACGTGCCCTGGATATTGCTCAGATACGTAACCTGGTGGTTACACCATGAAAATGTCATTGTCAATCTTACCGTAAAGAAAAACAATCTTCACGTCGAGTTGTCATATCTAGAACCCTTGACAAGTCGCCAAAGAGACCACAATCCGCACTGAAGTCATCTTGGTCACAAGGCTAAACGTCTCCTCATAATCCTCCCCAAACTGTTGAGAGAATGGGGGTACAAGAAGAGTCTTGTACCGCTCGATACTCCCATCAGCCTTCCTCTTTATCTTATACACTCACTTGCACATCACATGAGTGATGTCTTTGACTTTGGGCACAAGAACCTAAGTCGCATACTTCCGGAGGGCAGTCATCTCCTCAATCCTCATTCATAGCACCCTCTCACTCCTTGACTCCAGTGACATTTTTAAAGCACGAAGACTCACACTCATCCAAGGGACTTGCAAAGAAATATGAGACAAAACTCGTCATATTTTTGTCCCTATACCGAGCTGGTGGAATAATAGTCCATTTGGACCTTTACGGGGCTTGACCCTGATCCACCACTCCCGCTGCTTCTTCTGTGCTAGCTCTAATCTCAGGCATACCAGGAGCATCGCTCCCCCTGCTTCCAAATCTAAAAGCCTCTATCCCGGGGCTAGTTGCCACTGGAGCACCTGACGACACAGGCTACTCTACTAGAAGATCCCGAGCAGCTTCTCCTTGCCCTCCATTAGACTTGCACTCCTGTAGCTCCACAGACGAGATACCAAGGTATGACGTTAACTCGTCAAATACCACATCCCGGGAGAACAAACTTCTGTGTCTCTAGATCCATGCACTTCCATCCTTTCTTCCGCTCATCATATCCAACGAAGACTAGCTTCCTTTCTTTCACATCTAGTTTCATCCTGAGCGAGTCTGGAACGTGCACGTAGCAAGTAGACCCAAACACTCAAAGATGTTCTACGGGTGGATTTTCATTGAATACCAACTCATGAAGAGATCTTATGTTGTTATGATTGAGGGGCATTCTGTTGATGATGTACGCCGCACATGTCATTCCCTCTGCCTAAAAGGACCTGTGAATGCCTTTAGCGTGAAGCCATCATTTGCAGGTCTCTGTCAGATGACGGGATCTTCCGCTCTGCAATTACGTTATGTTGTGGAGTGTGAACACAAGTAAGCTCCCATTGGATACCGAACTTTCTACAGAAGTTAGAGAAATCAAGCGAAGTAAATTCTCCGTCATTGTTAGTTCTCAACTTCTTAATTTATAGACTGAGCCGACCCTCCACAAGCTCCTTGAACTCCACAAACTTCCCGAACGCTTCTGACTTCTCCTTCAGAAAGTATACTCATATGTACCTGGAAAATTCATCAACAAGAACAAGAATATACCTGCTTTTGCCGAGATTGGGCGTGAAGGTTGTACAACCCCGTATTTGCAGAGTAGGGTCCTCCCGGCAGGCGCAGGACCAGCTATGATTTTTTAAGCTTTTGGAGAAGTTTTGCACTCTTTGTGGCCAATTTAGGCCTAACCCTTGTAATGTACTATTAGGGGGAGAAAAATCTACCTCTCCCCCGGCCCCTTTTGGGGGGCGGGTGCGGCAAGATGGTTGACACCCATCCCGGCTTGCTAGGTGCGAGGTGGGAGCAACGGGACTGGCTGGAGGCCAGGGTACCGTCCCTGCACCCTAGCGCTGGGTGGGGCGAGACCGGCCTGCGGCTTCTCGCCCCGGGAGGCTAGCTCCCGGGGGCGAGACCTGTCTGCGGCCTCTCGCCCCGGGTGGCTAGCTCGCGGGGGCGAGACCGGCCTGCGACCACTCGCCCCGGGCTGTTAGCTCGTGGGGGTGAGACCGGCCTGCAGCCTCTCGCCCCGGGCAGTTAGCTCGCGGGGGAGAGACCGACCTGCGGCCTCTCGCTCCGGGCAGCTAGCTCGGGGGGGGGGGGGGGGGGGGGGGGGCGAGACCGGCCTGCGACATCTCGCCCCGGGCGGTTAGCTCGTGGGGGTGAGATCGGTTTGCGGCCTCTCGCCCCGGGCGGCTAGCTCGCGGGGGCGAGACCGGCCTGCGGCCCCTCGCCCCGGGCGGTTAGCTTGCGAGGGCGAGACCGGCCTGCGGCCTCTCGCCCCGGGTGGCTAGCTCGCGGGGGCGAGACCGGCCTGCGGCCCCTCGCCCCGGGTGGCTAGCTCGCGTGGGCGAGGCCGGCCTGCGGCCTCTCACCCCGGGCGGCTAACTCGCGGGGGCGAGACCGGCCTGCGGCCTCACGCCCCGGGCGGCTAGATCTTCGGCGAGGTTCACCTGCTCGCCTCGGGTATCCGGGGGGTAGGGGGCATGACTTAGCCTCCGTTCCCCCTTGGACCTCTTTTGGCCATGCTTCTACCGTTGTGCCCTCGGGGTGGAATTACCTCTTTACCCCCCCCCCCCCCCCGGTGTGGATGTTTTCTATTGGCTCATGGCCTATTTGTCCTAGGGGTATTTGTGACCTTTTGGTCCCTAGGCTTGGAAAAACTGTAAATAGACCCCCTTGGGTACCTTTGGAGGGATGAGTTTTTTGGGCTTCTGCCTCCTTATGCTTCTTCTTGGTTGAGTGAGAGAGCTCTTCAAGGTACCCAACTCAGCCATTGGTGAGGGAGGGGAAGTGCTCTTGTGATCTTCTGGGTGTGTGGTGGGACCTCCACGCTAGAGCCGAGGGTCTGTTCCTAGTTTCCCAAGTCTTTGATCCGTGACGTTCCCCCGAGTGTAGTAGGTGTGAGGTCACCCCTCTTTTGGGACCCCAAACTCCACGAGAGGTTAATTCTGGCTTCAACATTTTTGGTGCAGTGAGCGTGGAGAGTGACCAACACAGAAGATCTCAGGAGAGTGTCATGGCTGGAGATCAGGGAGGTAATGATGACCTCGGCGAGCTCCCCAACCCAGGACCCTTTGTAGGAAGGGAGGAGTTCATGGCTTCCATCTCCGGCATCATGGAGATGTTGCGAAGTATTTCCCCTCGGTCTGACAGCTCAACCCCCACCCCCAGGGACTAGATCCCAGGGGTCTCGGCGAGTTGACCCAGAGTGGTCTCGGCGAGCTGCCTCTCAGGGGCATAGACGAGATGACCCCAACAGAGGTAGAAGGAAGTGCACCAGGAATAAGGTCTGGGAAGGAGAGGATGGGAGAGGGGGTCGAGCGAGACCTCCCCGGCCGGGAGTTGTTCCCCAGCCCGGCAAGTGCTATCCCTCCAGGCGAGCAGGTCACGCGAGTAGAGGTTGCGAGAGCACCCCTCAGGGGGTAACCCTTCAGCGAGCTAATCATCTCAGCTCCTATTCTCGAGGGGTTCAGAAAGACTGACATGGCTTACTATACCGGGAAGGATGACCCCGTCCAGCACCTACAGTGGTTCGAGGATTTCGTCTCCATCAGGCCGATGACGGATGTCTTCAAGTGCTGCCTCTTTGCGATCACGCTGAAGGAGAAGGCAAGGGACTGGTTTCATCAAATCCCTCCAAGGTTGATCTATGGGTTCGAGTACTTGAGCCGGAGCTTTTAACTTCGCTTCTCTACCTCCAAGAAGAGGAAGAAGAGTCCTGAGTCCATCTTCCTGATAAGACAAAGGGCCGAGGAGTTGCTGGCCCATTACATTGACAGGTTTCAAGAGGAGATCCTGGATATCCAGGAGATGCTAGGGTATGCCCTCCAGATGGCGTTCACGGTGGGGTTGCGCGAGGGGTTCTTCAAGATGAGCCTGACCCGAAAGACCCCCCTTTCCTTCGAGGAGCTGATGGAAAGGGTGGCTGAGGAGATAGCCATGGAGGTGGACAACCCGACATTTGTCAAGAAGTTGGCAAGACTAATAGTGTAACGTCCCAAAAAGTTGTAGGAGCGATGGGTGACGTTTTTAGCTAAAACAGGTTTTTGGTAGGGGGGCACACGGCCTGGGACACGGGCGTGTCCCAGGGCATGTCGAGCCCAGGTCGACGAGCTGGTCGAGAAGTCGACGAGAGTGGAGTCGACGATCGTCGAGCATTGAACACGGCCAGGGACACGGGCGTGTCCCAGGCCGTGTCCCAGACCGTGTCCCGCTCGGGTTGGTTCTATGTTTCTGCACGGACCGTGACACGGGAACCGACACGGGGCGTGTCAATTGGACACGGCCGTGTTCGAGGCTGTGTAGTTCTCGGTAAGTTTTGGGGATTTGCACACGGGGCGTGACACGGGTCTGGACACGGCCGTGTCACATGTGACACGGGCGTGTCGGAGGCCGTGTCACAGGCCGTGTTCTGGTCGGGCTTTCGGGACGACGACGAATGGGGGAGCACGGCCATGCACACGGCCGTGTGTCAACCCGTGTTCGGCCCAGATTTTCTATTTTCAGGCCTAATCATGGTCGTTCGTTTCCTTGGCTTTGGATCCAACGGCTGGGGGTTGGTGTTGGCGGTTTAAACCCGAAGTTAGGGTTTGAAATCCCTCATTTCATCCAAGTGCTTCTCTTTCTAAAGTGTAGAGAGAGGGGAGAGCAAGGTGGAGGAGGAGACCAAGATCCGGCCGCCGGTGGAGCGTCGGAGCTCCGAATCGCGATCCGAGTCTAGATCCGCGAAGGCGACGCCGTTGCGGTGCTTTCCAACCGCGTAGATTTCTCATGGCACCGCGGAAGAACGCAAGGGTAATGATTTCTCATCCTTGGGCATGTGAAGCCCTCTTTTCCTTTGCATATGAAGCCCTCTCTCGCGAGTGAGCGAGGAGTTGGAGCGTTCCTTGGGGTAGATATGTATAGTCCCCCTTGTGTAGAGTCCGTATGCGAAAACGGACATAGGCATTGTGTGTGAAGCCTATCCGGACAAGTTGGTCCGGATCGGTGATGTTGCGTTACATATGAACCGGGGAAGACTCTGTATGTTTGGGCGTTTTTCGGGTTTTCTACGTGGTAGATTGCAACAGGGAGCCTTGGAGACTAACTCCAAGGTGCACCCGGAAAATTGGGCAAAAACGTGTTTTGCCAACATGGTGGTCCGGGAGCCAACTTGAACATAACTGGATTATGTGCTTGTGTGATCGAATTTTGGGATCCGGGAGAAGCTTGGCCCGCACGTACGTCTTAATGTGACTATGCGGTGTGAGCAACGGGCAAGTGGACGCGGACCCGGGGCTATGCGGTTTGGTGACAGAAATCTGAAAAAGAGACTGGCCATTGGCATGGTTGTGCGAGTCTTAGGCATAGATCGGAAAGACTAGATTGCTCATGAGTTTTGCCATCCAAGGGGTGGTGGTGAAGCCACGGATTTGACCGGATTCACCAAGTATGTGCCCTGAGTGCACGGGGTTTGTGGTCGTGCGAGCCTACGCCTGTGATGTAGTGTGATTACACTATTAAATGTTGTCTATACTAATAAAGTGCAGGGAAAGAGCATCGTCGCCTCAATTCTGGGGGCGGGGTCGTTATAATTTGGTCAGCATAGCTGACCGTTGCTTTTGTTTGTCACCGGGCGGTGGTTTGTTGCTTGCAGGTGGTGCGGAGCCGAGCGGAAAATAGCAGGCTAAAGCCCAAGTTGCTGAGCCGGCCCTCGAAGGCCTAATTTTGAGTGTTTCATTTTAATCATGTGTGGCCGGCCTGTGAGCCGATGTATGAAAACACTTTTATGTCAAGCAAACTGTGTAAGGCCTTAAGGCCATTTCTATTTTTGTGTATTAAAACATTCCTACGGGTTTTATTGTAGTGGACATTCATGCTTTTTGGCCGGGTTCTTTTGTCTTGCAACTTAATTTTAATGCTTCCGCTAGATGCTTGTGTAGGACGTGTAATTGGTTGATTGGTTGAATGGTTTCAATGCGTAACCAACCGGTATGTCCGTAGTATATGGCGTCGGGCCCCGGCCGGACCTACTGTTATATGCTATGTGAAGGATAGGGGTGTTACAAATAGAGGCGGAGTGAAAGGAGTAGGGTGGCTCGAGACATCAAGAGGGAAGACGAAGAGAGGAGCAGAGAGCTCAGGGGTTCCAGGGATAGGAGGGTCCAGAACCAGGTTGGAGGCAGTAGGGAGGACCTGCCCAGGGTCTAGGAAGAGCTCTCATCCAGGGTGGAGGGAACTTACATGGGGGCCAAGGGAGGTTCTGCTTCCAAAGGCAAGCCCCAAGACAGCTCTTACCCCCACCGCAGCAAGCCTTGGTGATAGGAGGGGGAGGAGGTAACAGGAGAGATTTCCCAGCCCGCCGAAGGAGGGGAGGAGCACTACCATACTGTGACTTCCACCAGGTGGAGGGGCACGCCACAGCTACCTACCCCGAGTTCCTGGAAGTGAGGGGGGCGAGAGGCCCTGCCCAGCAGCAGCCGTCGGTGCAGGTTGAGGAGGTTCCACCCAGAACGAGGGGGATGATATATGTGAGGACCGGGTCGACGTCGGACCCCTGACATGGTATAACAGTGATCCACGATGGAGTGGGGATTGAAGCCACTCGAAAGGCAAGCCTCCATGTGATGTACCGACGAAGCGTCGCTTCAACATCCCAGACCCCGCCCTAGGAGAAGAATATCACCTTCTCGGTGAAGGACCTGCCAGATCATGAAGATCCGTTCTGCGATGCGCTGGTCATCCAGACGGCCATCGAGGGCTACATCGTCTCCCGGATCTTGATTGACAACGGGAGCTCCGTCAACGTCGTTTTCAAGAAGGTGTTTGACGAAATGAAGGTGGAACCAAGGAGGGTGTTGGCCTCGGACGGACCCCTGTTCGGATTTTCAGGGTAGAGGAAGGAGGTAGAAGGTGGAGTAGGACTCCAAGTAAAATTGGGGGGGGGGACTTCAAGGAACTACCGGATCGTCATTGTTGATGCTACAAGCAGCTACAATATCATCTTCAGAAGTCCCCTCATCAACGCCTTCCGTTGCGTGCCGTCATCGTTCCACCAGTGCCTTAAGTTCAGCTCAGGAGGGATCCAGGTCAGAGTCATGGGAGACTCCAGGATGGCAAGGCAGTGTTATGTTACGGCCATCAACACCATCTCTTGGTTGGCCAAGGCGGAGGAGATGGAGAATATCATAGAGAGCTTAAGCAGGATAGAAGTGTCCGACGAGAAGGAAACGGATGACGGCCATCATGCTTAGGCCCCCCTGAAGAAGCCTCGCCTTGGTGTAGTCTTTCCCTCTTTCTTATCCGTTAACAAGCTCTACCCCTGACCAGCTGAGTCAGGGGATCATGTAACCCAAATTTTTCCCCCGTTTGAGGATGTTGGATTTGGTAGAGTTCAAGTGACATACCTAGTTCCCCACCCCCGAGAGGATCTCCTCATCCAGGCTCTCACTAGCTAGTTGGGTCGAATGTGCCTCAGAGAGTTCAAGTCCCACCCCCGAGAGGATCTCCTCATCCAGGCTCTCACTAGTTGGTTGGGTCGAATGTGCCTCGGGGAGAGCAAGTCCAAACCCCCGAGAGGATCTCCTCATTCAGGCTCTCACTAGCTGGTTGGGTCGAATATGCCTCGGGGAGTTCAAGTCCCACCCCCAAGAGGATCTCCTCGTCCAGGCTCTCACTAGCTGGTTGGGTCGAATGTACCTCGGTAGAGATCAAGTCCCAACCCCCAAGAGGATCTACTCATCCAGGCTCTCACTAGCTGTTTGGGTCGAATGTGCCTAGGGGAGTTCAAGTCCCACCCCCGAGAGGATCTCCTCATCCGGACTCTCACTAGCTGGTTGGGTCGAATGTGCCTCGGTGGAGATCAAGTCCCACCCCCGAGAGGATCTCCTCATCCAGGCTCTTACTAGCGGGTTTGGTCGAATGTGCCTCGGGGAGAGCAAGTCCCAACCCCCGAGAGGATCTCCTCATCCATGCTCTCATTAGCTGGTTGGGTCAAATGTGCCTCGGGGAGTTCAAGTGCCATCCCCGAGAGGATCTCCTCATTCAGGCTCTCACTAGCTGGTTGGGTCTAATGTGCCTCGGGGAGTTCAAGTCCCATCCCTGAGAGGATCTCCTCATCCAGGCTCTCACTAGCTGGTTGGGTCGAATGTGCCTCGGGGAGTTCAAGTCCCACCCCCAAGAGGATCTCCTCATCCAATCTCTCACTAGTTGGTTGGGTCGAATGTACCTCGGTGGAGATGGAGTCCCACCCCCGAGAGGATCTCCTCATCCAGGCTCTCACTATCTAGTTGGGTCGAATGTGCCTTGGGGAGAGCAAGTCCCAACCCTAGAGACAGTCCCGCTGTCCAGGCTCTCACTAGTTGGCAGGGTCGGTTGACCTTTCGTGGGGGCCAAGTCCTTTTTACTCCAAGACGGTCTCGCTGTCTAGTCTCTTACTAGTTGGCAGGCCGGTTGACCTCTCAGGGAGGTTAAGTGAATTATACCCAAAGGGGATCTCGACACCCAGGCTCCCATTAGCTGGCATGATAGGTTGACCCCTCAGAGAAGTTAAGTGAATTATACTCGGAGAGGCTAAGTATCTTTTCGACCGCGCAAGAAAATTACACTCAGCAAATACGTTGGGTTGGATGTTTCTTACCGAGCTTGTGCCAACCTCAAAATGAGTGGGGATTGTGTACAACCCCGTATTCGCAGAGTAGGGTCCTCCCAGCAGGCGCAGTACCAACTATGAGTTTTTAAACTTTTGGAAAAGTTTTGCACTCTTGGTGGCCAATTTAGGCCTAACCCTTGTAATATACTAGTAGGTGGAGAAAAATCTCCCTTTTCCCACGGCCCCTTTTGGGGGGAGGGTGCGACAAGATGGTCGGGACCCTCCCCGGCTTGCTAGGTGCGAGGTGGGAGCAGCGGGACTGGCTGGAGGCCAGGGTCCCGCCCCCTGCACCCTAGCCCTAGGTTGGACGAGACCGACCTGCGTCCTCTCGCCCCGGGCGTGTAGCTCACAGGGGCAAGACCGGCCTGCGGCCTTTCGCCCCGGGTTGCTAGCTCGCGAGGGCGAGACTGGCCTACGGCCTCTCGCCCCGTGTGGCTAGCTCGCGGGGGCGAGAGCGGCCTGCCCCTCGCCCCGGGAGGTTAGCTCACGGGGGCGAGACCGGCTTGTGTCCTCTCGCCCCAGGAGGATAGCGCGCAAGGGTGAGACCGGCCTGTAGCCCCTCGCCCCGGGCGGCCAGCTCGCGGGGGCGAGACCGGCCTGTGGCCTCTCTCCCCGGGTGGCTAGCTCGCGGGGGCGAGACCGGCCTGTGGCCTCTCTCCCCGGGTGGCTAGCTCGCGGGGGCGAGACCGGCCTGCAGCCTCTCACCCCGGGCAGCTAGCTCACAGGGGAGAGACCGGTCTGCGACCTCTCGTCCCGGGCAGCTAGATCTTCGTCAGGGTTCACCTGCTCGCCTCGGGTATCCGAGGGGTAGGGGCATGACTTAGCCTCTGTTCCCTCTTGGACCTCTTTTGGCCATGCTTTTACCGTTGTGCCCTCGGGGTGGAATTACCTCTTTACCCTCCGGTGTGGATGTTTTTTATTGGCTCAGGGCCTATTTGTACTAGGGGTATTTGTGACCTTTTGGTCCCTAGGCTTAGAAAAACTATAAATAGACCCCTTGGGTACCTTTGGAGGGATGAGTTTTTTGGGCTTCCTCCTCCTTAGGCTTCTTCTTGGTTGAGTGAGAGAGCTCTCCAAGGTACCCAGCTCAGCCATTGGTGAGGGAGGGGAAGTGCTCTTGTGACCTTCCGGGTGTGTGGTGGGACCTCCACGCTAGATCCGAGGGTCTGTTCCTAGTTTCCCAAGTCTTTGGTCCGTGACATTCCCCCGAGTGTAGTAGGTGTGAGGTCACCCCTCTTTTGGGACCCCGAACTCCACGAGAGGTCAATTTTGGCTTCAACAACTGTAGGCCTCATTAGATCACCATGGATGCATTCCAACGATGCTCTACACCCAGTCTGCGATATGTCTAATGGAAGACGATGTGCCTTTCCATACTGACAATAGACACAGACATGACCGTCGCCATAGGATGAAAGACTAGGCAGATCATGCAATATGTCTTTCACCGTCATAGCCTTCAGCTTGTCCATCCCAACATGCCTCAACCACTCGTGTAAGATAGCAGCGCTATCATTCGCCCTCATCTTGTCAACATAAGAACTTGTCGTCAAAACAAACAAGTCTTTCACCCTTCTCCCAACAAGAGTAACATCAGCTTTCACAGTTGAAACGTTCCTGAGAAACCTCACTTTTGTCGGGCCGAACAGAACATGAAACCCAACCGCATTGGTCGCCGAGAAGAGATTTTTCTTTATCCCGGGCATATGATACACACTCCGTAAAGTGAGTTCTCCCTATCACTGCCTAAAGAAACTGATCTCTCCTGCTCCATCACATGCACAGTATCATCAGCAGTAATTATAGCAGCATTACCTTTATACTCCTACAGAGACGGGAACTTAGACATGTCTCGGGTGAGGTGATGACCAAGGTTGTCAAAATCGCGATCTGGATCCTAGGATCTTACGATCCTATGATCCAGATTTTGTAAATCGATCTTGATTTTGTAAAGCGATCCACGATCTGACCTTACTAAGATCCTACCTCAAAACGATCTCATCTAGAATCGCGATCCTGACAACCTTGGTGATGACCGCACCCGGAGTCCATGATCCCGTCTTCCTGATAATCAATGGAGGAAAGTGCCCGGACATAAGTATATGTCATGAAAGCACTTCCCCATCCTTTATTCTCAGGCTTGGACTTAGCCTCCTTCTCTACAGCATGTCCCGACTCAAGTTTTACCCCATAATCCTTATGGATGTGACCAAGCTGGTTGTATCTATAGCACTGAAGTCCACCCGCTTCTTCCTGTCGTCAGCTTTAGGAGATTTGCTGTTATCCTGTTATGATAAAGAAGACGAACCATCGCTAACAGATGTCTTTTCCTTTCTGTCACATATCATCCTCTTCCCTGAGAAGAGAACACCGTTGTCTCCCTTTGAGACCGACACTCCAGCCATCTGTTTTGCCAGGCTCTTATGTGAAGGCAACAGGTTCTCTAGCTCCAGCAAAGATGGCTGATTGACCTAGTATTGAACAGAAGTTACAAAGGCCACATATTCCTTCCGCAATCCGCGGATGATGTGTCTTTTCAGCTTCGCCTCTGAGATAGGCTCTTCCGGGTCCAGTACCGAAATCTAAGCGCAGTTGTTCTTCATCTTTAAGAAGAAAGATGACACTGACAGGTCCCCCTGAGTGACCTTAGCCAACTCAATCTCCAAGAATTGTAGTTGATCTACGCTCTTCTTGTTCAGTAGACCATCCAAGGCCATCTAGATCTCAGATGCCGACCGTCAATAAATAATGTGGTCAAACAACTCCGGTGAAACAACATGCTTTAGAGCGAATGTAGCTTTAACATCTGTTCGCTTCCACGCCTTCACCGCCTCAACATTGCCTCTGGTAGCGACCACTTCTTGTTGATTGTCCCCACCGACAACCTCCCGCAGATCCTCGCCAAGAAGGTAGTTGTTGGGTCCTTTGCCCACAATGTCCTAGATTTGAGGAGGTCAATCTTGTCAATGATATACATAAAGTTGTATTTGATGAGTACCTGAGTTCATGCATGCAGGGATGTCCTAGCAACAATGATGGGGCAGGTAGCCTAAGTGGCTAAGTCAAGTAAACACTAACCTAAGATGTGGATAGACAAAAATATGTCTAAATCCACAGGCGTTGAGTGAAGGTTGCTCACTCAACACCAGATGACTTATAGCGCTGAGTGAAGCCTATACAATCAAAGCCAAAGTAGTGGCAAACTGAGAAAGTGGCTAAGTGCAAAGCCGTTGAGTGAAGTCAACTCACTCAACGTCATACAACAAAAGGTTGTGAGACAGGCTAATGCAGTAATAACCTAAGAAGAAATGAGCAGAAAAGTGCCTAAGTCCACAGGAGTTGAGTGAGTATCACTCACTCAACGACATACTCTATATTCGTTGAGTATTGCCTTGTAAGTAAAAGCCACAAAATATTTGTGCTAATATTTGACTAAGTCCACAAGAATTGAGTGAGACAAGCTCACTCAACACTATATGATAAAAGCATTGACTGAATCTCATTCAGTCAGAGTCTGTGTTTTTAGGCACAAAAATTTGGCTAAGTCCAAATGCGTTGACTGTAGCTTACTCACACAACGCCAGATAAACAGAATAAAATTTGTTAAGTAGTTTGACGTTGAGTGGAGCTTACTCACTCAAAGCCAAGGAGTAGAAAAATCTGGCTAAGGCAGAAAGCGTTGAGTGAGACATGCTAACTCAACACTCTCAACGCCATGATTCAAAAAATCTATTTAAAGCAAAAAAGCGTTGAGTGAGCCGTGCTCACTCAACGCTCTCAACACTTAAGATGCTGAAGAAGCAGGAAATTGATTAAGGCAAAAAGGGTTGAGTGAGGAGTGCTCACTCAACACTCTCAACTCCTAAAATATAGAAAGCATGGCTAAGGCACAAGGCGTTGAGTAAAGCTTACTCACTCAACGCTGTCAACGCCTAGATAGACAGAATTCTGTCTAAGTACCTTGGCGTTGAGTGAAGCTCATTCACTCAACGCCTATTCTACTAATTTTGATTTTGGCTAAGTCCACAGACGCTGACGTCTACAAGTCAACATTATTCAAATTGACAGCGGGAAAGCTACAGTACAGGCCAAAAGGCGTCGCAGAGCTACTATAAACAGTTAGGGGTTAAAGCAAGGATGCAAATGGCATTAAATGTATGGGGCCCTCTGCGCAAAGAGCCGTTGTGACATAATTGATAAAAGGAAAAGCCTTTACAGAGGTAGATAACTTTTGAGAAAAAAGTTGTAGTAGTTCTTCCTCATCGCCATTGTTGATGTGAAAAGAAGAACAGAGAGCATAAAGATTGCAGGTTTAAAGGCTCAACAAGTTAGCTATTTGTGTTCATCATGGACTTCAACAAGATTAGAGCAAATCTCTGAAGGAAAGAAAACAGGATAGCTGGTGTCATTTTCCATCTACACCAGCAAGTTCTTCACAGATCCAGCTGTACAATTCTAAAGAACATTTACTGGAGGCTATGAAGAAGAAATTAGGGCTGGATCTCCTCAGCTCGGGAAAGAAAGAAGAAACAGAACAGTTGTCTGCAAGCTGCTTCCAGCACAAGCTAAAGCAAGGTCTACATCCTTGTTGTTGAGAAGAAGTTGGGTTGGGATTCTCACAGCTCAGGTAGTAGCAAGTCTTGTTGCAATCACTTCTCAGTCCGAGCTGGAAAAATCCCTGGTGTTGTGAAGAATAAGCTAGGGGTGAGTATATCTCAGTTCAGGTAAAAGTAGACTCAGGAAATATATTCCTGGAGTCATAGTTAGGCTGAGTTTATCTCAGTCCAGAAGCTTGGCACAGAGAAACATCTCTTGTATCAAGATCAACCACACAACCCACTTCCATCTTGTAGGATCCTTTTGGATCTGAATGGTAGGAGCAAATTTGCTCTGAGCTAGGATTCTGTTGAGAATCTGAGGGTAGGACCTTTAGGTCTGAGCTGTAGGACTTGGTTTCAAGTCTGAAGTTGGTGAGTCACTCTCACTGAGTTGTAGGGCACTTGTGCCTGAGCTGTAGGATCCTTTGGATCTGAGTTGTAGGGCTTAACAGCCTGAGGTAGGAAATTCATTCTCTCTGAGCTGTATGATCCCTTGTAGATCTAAGGTAGGGCTGTCCTCCCAGCCTGAGTTGTAGGGCTTAACAGCCTGAGGTAGGTGATCAGAGGATCATTGAGTTGTAGGGCATTGTGCCTGAGAAGTAAGTCTTGGAGGAGACTGAGTGATCCTAAGGGATCGAGGTGTAAGCTCTTAAGAGCTGAGATTGGAGAAGTTTCTTGTCTAAATAAAAGTTAGAAAGGTGAGGGAAAGTAGTTGTACTCATAATATGGGAAACCACTATAATTCTTGTGTGTGCTTTGTTTGGTTTCTCTGTGTTAGATTTATTGCAGGTTGCATATCTTGAAAGCAATAACTAATCAACTAACAAAGGTTTCAATAAAAGGAAAATAAATGATAGTCACTAAGGACTAAGAAACTTATTCACCCTCTCTCTAGGTAATTTAGTTATCCTTGAAAATAAAGACTTTCAGTAGCTCTCCATGCATGACCTCCAACGCTTGAATTTGGTCTGCGTCAAGAGCTCAATCTCAATCCCTCTTGCGAAACCGGCTTCCATTGCTATCAACTGAATCACTTGAACTTCAACGAAGGTATAACCACCTTAGATCGGTGAACTACTACTCTTCAACACCCCTCTGATACCATATAAAAATTTCTGAAGCGGGAGCTGATTGAGGTCGTAGGAACACTCAACCACAACCGAAGCCAAGTAAAAGACAACAACAATAACAGTAGCACAAGAGTTTACAATTGAAATTAACTTCTTTTACATGACGAGACATACATTGCAAGACATGATTTTACAATGTAATCAGGGAACAAAAAATTACAGCAAGAAGAAATCCGCGCGGACTGAGTCAAGTAAACGCGCAAACCGCCTACCCGCCAGCTGAGTCCGCCGAAACCGCTGAAGTTGCCTATTCGTGGCTAACCGCGTGGACTACTGATATTGAAATGATGAACCAGGAACAGAACCCGTTGATTGATCGGGCGAACTGCTCCGCTTATCCGCAACCCTGAGGTAGAGATCAAGCCGCGAAGACCGCGATCTGTTGCTTAACCGCCGACTGTATCCGCGAACTATTCCACACAATCTTCCACTAGTCGTCTGATGTTAGCCGCACAGCCTGCGCAGAACCAACTTCCTTAGTCGCAGTGGTTAGAAAACCGTAACCGCAAAATCAAGTGCGAGCTCGTTCTTACTGTTCACTGCTTTTTTATGACAAGTCAGGGCTCCTATTTATAGATGTGAGGAGTGTCCTCACCACCTACACCGATAGGATAACCGTCCATCAATCCTGTCGACTAACACCTTGTATCCGCACAGTGCGGACACCAACACCTATTCGCCAGCTCACGCCAATCAATAATGTCGGATAGACGACCAGTCCGCCAACCCTGCAGACACTGCTTCATGTCTGCACATCCCGCAGCCCGTGACCTGGATAAAATTCGTCCAGCCAATACTGCCAAACTCGGCAAACACCAGAGCAGTCTGCACTAGGCGAACTCGGTGAACTAGGCATCTCGCTGAACTTAGTCCCCCAGACCAAGTCCACCAAACTCTGTGGTCTCCAATTGTAACCGCGCCACCTTATACCAAGATCGCGCCTTACTGAACAACTCCAGTCCGCCACCATGCGGATTGCTCCATCAGTCCGCGCGAACTCCAGGCAATCTGTCCGTGCAACTGTGCCAACTCCACGATCTAACATCCAGATCGCAAGCACAGAACCATGTCGGACACCGGGGAGCTCCAGAAGAGTCCGCGACATCAAACTTGTTGGACTTGGCGAACTCCTGATTGAGTCCGCCACACCTGCAGCCGCGACGGGTTGTCAGAGAAGAACTACAGCCGAAACCAACTGCCAGACTGGGCTATCCGCCAAAGCAATGCACCTAGTCCGCGCTGTCTCTGTGGTCTGTCCGGACTGCCCAATCAATCCGCGTGACTTCCACCACTTCACACTTCACACTTCAACAATTTCAAACGCTACTTTTGCCATTCAAACAAAATTTTTAACCACATGAAGAATCTAACCTGAGAAACCCATGCTTTTGGGAAGTTTTTGGCCACTTGGTTCATCACATCCTTCCCCAGTGGCGCCGCCCCTGAGCTAATCAATGTCAACGAGCTTAAATCGTAGCTCCCGAGGTTTTTATGCTTGGCAAGAGCGATCATGACCGGAGGGACAACGGAAAGATGGGTAACCCTGTACTTTTCGGTTGATCTCAACGCTGTTTCCATCTCAAATCTCCCCATCAAAACCACGCTATTCCCTCTCTGCAGCTGCGAGTAAGCAAGCACCGACATCCCATATACATGGAACAGCGGCAGGAAACAGAGGAACGTGTTGGGCGGTTCTCCCAACAATTCCTGATCGCCCGAAACCATTAAAGACGTGCAGATGAAGTTTCGGTGAGTCAGCATCACGCCTTTACTCGTCCCCGTTGTGCCGGAGGAGTAGAGCAGCGCGGCGACATCCGATTGCCTGACGTCCGCCGGAACGTGCTCTGTTTCGGGAACCGACAACAGGTCGGAGAAGAAGCGGACCGCCGGAGCCGTTGCCGAGATGTCGGCCGAGCCGAGGAAGATGGTCGGGAGGTGAAGGGATTTTACCTTGTGCCACAGGTGGGAAACGGTGACGACGAGCTTGGCGCCCGAGTCTCTGGCTTGCTTCGAGAGCTCGGGGACGGTGTAGACAGGGTTGACGGTGGTGGCGACGGCGCCGGAGGCAACGATGGCGAAGAAGGATATCGCGAAGTGGATGGAGTTGGGGGCGAAGAGGAGGACGACGGAGCCCTTTCCTATGCCGAGACGGCGGAATCCGGCGGCGGCGGAGTGGACGGCGGAGCGGAGCTGGGAGAAAGTGAGGGTTTCGTTGGAGTCGGCGTCGGCGATGGCGAGGCGGTTAGGGTGCAATGCGGCTTTGTGGAAGAGGAAGGTGATCATGGAGAGGGACGGCTCGGAGGGAAGGCGACCGGCGGCCGAGGTGACCGGTGGACGCCGTCGGGACTGTAAAGCTCGCAGGAGAATGCCATGAGACAGGGCAAAGAGAGAGAGAGGGCTAGAGAGATAGTAAGATAACCAATGCTATATTCACAAGATTGAGGAGACATATATACAAATTCATGGGAGGGTGTTCACAAGCACTCATGGTGAGTCTAATGTAACTTTGTCACGCATTAAGTACACTACATCAAACCCCCCCCCCCCCCCCCCCATAAATTCACGGAAGATCATACACCGAGAGTTTAGACAGAAGATGAGCATGTTGGATCCTCGTCTACAGCTTAGTCATCAGATCTACAATCTACTACTAAGAATGGATAAGGAAGGAGCAACAGTATCACGACCATATTGCTCGTGTATGAAGAAAGCATCAACCCCGATATGATTGGATAATGAGTGTTTCACAGTGTTCAGAGTAATCTGAATGACACCAGTGTTATCACAGTAGAGTAGGGAAGGATCTGGACAAGAGACACCAAGGTCCTCAAGTAGCCAACAAAGCCAAATAATATCCTCAGCGGTGGTAGTCATGGCCTGAAGCTCAGTCTCAGTATTGGAACGAGAAATATCAGTCTATTTCTTGGACCTCTATGCAATAAGAGAAGAATTTGAGAATAGATAGAAACTAGTGATAGGTCGACGGTCAACAAAATCACTAGCCCAGTTAGCATCGAGTAAGCACAGAGCTGCAGAGAACAAAAGAGCTTCCAACTTTTTCCCATGTCGATGATCTCAACTAAACTCGAGTCTGCTATAAACAAAAGGGCTTGCCTCAGGGGATCCCGCAAGCCATTGTAGAATCGTTTAGCATAACCTCGGTCATCCAACTCGTAGGAGTCAGTAAACCTTGCCAGATGCTGGAACTCCCTCTGGTATTCCATAACCGACTTCGATCCCTGTTTTAATTGCATGAATATTTCCTTGAATTCGTCTCTAGCGGTCGACGGAGATGAAATGTTCCAAGAACGCTCCAGAAAACTCGTTCAAACTAATCTCCATATATACCCGTCCTTGAACGGTGGAGCCCATGAGGGACTTCCACCACCTCTTCGCGTGCAGTTCCAAGAGTGACACTGCTAACGACACTGCCATATTGGTTGGACATCTAATCCCTGTCATCAACTCCTGCACTGTGTCGAGCCATTATTCCGTACGTACGACCGACTCTGTCCCGTGATGGGCAGGAGCCACAGTAGATGACCATAGTGCACAGAGGTAGGCACACTATCAAACTGGTTCAACACATGAACTACTTGAGCAATGTCAGGCTGAATATGGTGAGGTAGACAAGGCTCCCAATGAGGTGGCGACAACGAGTGGGATTGGAGAGTGGAACACCATCATCCGGACATAGCTGAAGGTGAAGCACTATAGGGGTGTCCACCATGCGAGAGACAGAAAGAGCGGCCTGAGTTAGAAGATCTGATGTGTATCTCTGCCGAGAGAGCTGAAAACCATTATTTGCAGAGCTGACCTCAAGACCCAAAAAATAGCTCAGCTATCCAAGGTCGGTCATCTAAAACTGATGTTGATGGTGATATTTGATGAAGGCCGTATGAGAAGGATCATCGCCAGTAATGATCATATCATTCACATAAAGTAACAAAAGAGTTCAACCACGAGAGGAATAATGTTACAAACAGAGATGGATCATGCGGACTTGGCTGGAATCTAGCGGCTGTAATAGCTGAGATGAAACGAGGAAACCATGCGTGGGGCGCATGCTTGAGCCCATAATGGGCAAGCCTCAAGCAAAAAAACAAGGCCTGGAGGAGAGGATAGACTAGGGGAGAAAGCATGTATACATCTTGTTGAAGATCACAGTGAAGAAAGACATTTTTCACATCGAGCTAAGACAGAGACCAGTGACGAACAACTGCAACTGCAATAAGAGTCTGAACCATAGTCATATGAGCGACTGGAGCAAAGGTCTCGTCGTAGTCTTTCCCATGCTCTTGCTGAAAACCACGAGCAACTAGTCAAACCTTATATCTCTCCACAGATCCATCAGAGTGAGTCTTGATCTTGAAGACCCACTCGCAGGTAAATCGGAACAGCACCAAGTGGAAGAGGAATAAGGTCCCATATAGGGGTGCAACTCGGATCGGTTTGGTTCGGTTTCACTCAAAACAAAGAACTGACTTGTATAGGTTCGGTTCTAAATTTTTGGAGCCAGAACCGACCCACGGTTCTAAATTATAGAACCCGGACCGAACTAGAAATATCGATTTGATTCCATCTCGGTTCTCGGTTCCTTAAATTTAGGGGGTAAATATATTGCATTAGAAAAAATAAATGAAAATCAGTGTTTATAAATCGAAGAAACTAGAAGATCTTAAACTTATTTGTCTCCAAAATAATCAAAGTTTCTTAGACTGCTAAATATATTTAATGATCTCATCACACAATACTTTATATTCAAAGATTCTAACAATTAAGCAAAAGTTCAACACTGTCAAAGTATGAGAAAATAGTTTATAAAATTACACATGAAATACTTCCATCAAAAATCTCTTGTGCACCACAGATATATTTTGGATACCTAAATTCAATAACTCAGTTCTTGGGTCAGTTCTGAAGTACCAGAGTGTAAAATTCGAGAACCGAACCAAGTGATCGGTTCTAAAAAATTTGGACTCATAACTAAACCGAGACACATATAAACTGACTCGAATCGCTCAGTTCCGTTCGATTTCGATTCAGTTCTCGGTTCTTCAGTTATTTTTGCACACCTCTAGTCGCATATACGAGTGTGCTCAAGTGTCTCCAACTCAGCAGACATAGTAACCTGCCACTTAGGTATCTGAGCAGCCTCACGGTAGGTGGTCGGCTATGTAGTGCTACATGCAGTAGCAAGAAGGTCAAAAAGGTCCAGCGGTAGTGTAGCGAGGCTAAGGCAGTCGAGAGTACGTCGCACACGATGTGGGTTGCGACGCACGGGAGGATCGTCCATAGGACACTCACTAGAGGATGGAGGCACTAAGACTGGGGGCACTGGAGGCGAGGGAACAAGAGCAAGAGGAGGAGGACGAGTGCAATGGTATGGAAGGGGGACAATGAGCGCATCTGATGGAGAGTGGAAGGTGGAAGCGAAATATGAGAAGATGAGACCTGAGAGGTCAGAGATAGTGTAGGTTGTGCCAAGAAGAGGGGAGGTGGACATACTGGTGGAGAGGAGGAGACATGAAGAGGTGGAGTGGGAATAGTGTGGAACTTCACATCAGAGGGAGTCATAGACAAGTGTATGCTCGAGGGGACGAAGGACACAAAGAAAGGGTGAGATTCGTCAAAGGTGACATCACACGAGATGTAGCGGCCTCCCCAACCCACTGCTCGAAAGGACGACCGTCGGCACCCCCATCAGGTTGTTGTAACAACCTCTCCAACCCATCCTCATCCACAGGCGGGTTGTTGGAAGCCACAACCTGCAGCTCAATTGGTGATGAGGAGTTATTTGAAAGCTCCTTATCAAGGAGGTCTCGGGTTCGATCCCCGATCTCAACAACCCGTCGCGGCTGAGAAACAAGCACGGAGAGGGGTTGAGGTGCATGGTCTGCAAACTATTTGAAGTTGAACTCTTTCGAGCGTGGTACTGGGAATGCCAACAGTCGTCCTTTCGAGCCGTGGGCAGGGGAGGTCGTTACATCTCAACTAGTAGCCGACCACTTTAAATGGTGATTAACTTTTTTTTACATCATATATTTTATAGTTAATCGGCTCTCCACTCAATTAGTAGCCGACCAACCAAGAAAACACTAATAAAAATCAGTATTTATTTAAGTACTATGTTTTACGTTTGCCGAAAAACCGAACCGATGTTAAAAAATCGAACCGATCAGTTTCGATTCAGTTTTGATTTTGGGTGTGTAAAGACCGAAGTTATTCAGCTCAGTTTCAGTTTTATTTAAAATCGAACGGGACCGCTTGTAGGCCTAATTCCAACACTAGGATGACCATGCTCTCTTCTCCTGCCTGTTTGGGTAGGTCAGTTTTTCATTTTTCTTGTATTTCTCTTTATTTAGTTTAGTTTTTATTTTCATGCACTTTTATTTTTTGCAATGTAACTCACTTTCATTTCTTATATCCCTTCCTTTTATGCAATATAATATTATTTTTATTTCAACAATATTATTCCCTTCTATGCACTTTTTCTTAATAGAATAATAATTAGTCTTGGGCATTACAATCATTGAATGAAAAAAAATATTTTTCTCTATAATCATTCTTTTTCACTATTGATTTATTTCTGATTTATTATGTGTCGAGTTCATATGCCAGTTATGAATTTCGATTTATATTTTTGTACACTAGTAGATGAAAGGATCGTGCGTACGAATTAATCGTTCAAGAATAAAAAGAGTTGATCGTAACCCTCAAGTGAGGATGACAAAAATCTTCTGGATATCATGAGTCAAAGTCTATAGCAGGATTCACCTCGTAAAGCAAGTATTAGGTTATCGATTAGAATGAAAGTTCGGTCAATATTCGTAATCACAGTTGGGTGTAGTTATCAAAAGAGATGCGTTTATAATCTTGGAATCCCCATGACCAAAGATCGGGTTAGTCATTTATAAATTATCTTTTCTATTTCGTTCAAAGTTTGTTTTGTTCAAAGTTTGTTTTGTTCAAAATTAAGTTTCTTATTTCGCACAGTTTTAATCATAAATTTATCTTACATTTTTCATTGGTAAAATAATAATTGTTTTCTTGAAGTAACAGTACTCGGCAGGCCAGAGTTTTAATACGATCTTGACATTTTATATCTTATGTTATGGTTTGATAGGTGCACTTGTCTTAATCGACTATATATTGGAGAACACGATTTTCTCTATCAGCAGTGCAGCGAATAAACTCATACCAAAATCACATGACTCGGTCCTATGACAGAAGGGTAAAGCCAAGGCCGATTAGTATCGGAGACCTGGTCCTCCAAAACATCAAGTCACCAGGCAAGGGTTCCAAAAAAGACAAGCTCTCTCCAACATGGGAAGGACCATTCATTGTCATAACGATTGTAAAAGCCTGAGGCTTACAAGTTAAGGGCCATAAACCGAAAAATATTCCCCCGAACCTAGAACACGCATAACTCACATCATTTTTATCAGTGATCTGTAATTTTATTTTCTTTCATTCAAGACAGAAAGCCACAATATTGAATTTACGCGTGCATGTATCTGTTTATTCTTCAATTTTAATGCGAGCATTTTATGAATTCACAACTCGGCCCAGTGCACGCACGCATAGCGCCCCCCACGCTCACTCCCTACGTGCGCACACTCTCTCAGTGCATCGGCGGCACGACGCAGCCTCTTTGCCGCCGCAAATTCAGGTGAACCTACCCGAGCCACCCGGATTGCCCGAACCGCCCAAGGTATCGACGCCATTTTCAAAAAAGGAGTAAACCAGTTGATCGGAATCGTGCATTCTTATTCGTCATTTCAAATTCCAAAAAGGGGAAACTACCAGCGCCCCCCCCCCCCCCCCCCCCAAAAAAAAGCTTTGAATTTTTTTGCCGAAGACTTGACAACTGCTTGCACTTCGGCTCAACGGTTCGCTCTGCTCGCTCTTTTGCTCAAGTGTTCACCCTGCTCGCTCTCTCGCTCAAGTGTTCACTCCGCTCTCCACGATGTCTGCTCCACCGAGAGTTCCAGAGGTCGCTCCTGCGAACACCAAAGAAGTGCAGAGCGGTGACCAGTCACCCTCCCGAAGATTCTAACACTTATAACCGCATACAAATTAATGGATTTAGTTGGCGCCGAAACGACCCCATGATTTTTTTCCTACACGTAAAAATGTCTTACCGTCTTTGAGACTCTACTGTTAATTCTCTTTTAACTGTTTTCGCGTTAGGTTCGCTCTCAAGGTAAAGCGGTTCTATTCTCTGGACCGAAAATACCTTAAGCAACATGCAACAAACATAATTCCATAAATTGAATATATATCTCTACTAATATACGAAAACTACTCTTTGGTGAAACATTGTCTGATGTTCCTATATTACCCGTATAGTTGTATTAATAATTACACAATTATACCAAATTTTATATTAGCATATTATAAAGACAATATCCTTTTAGAAAATTACACAACTTTAGAATATTAAAATACAAAAAATAAAAACACTAGATACCCTAAACTTATTGTCTCTAGTTAGGAATGACAAGAGAAAAATTAATATTTTAACGTTAAAATACAATTTTTTTTACAAAATAAAAATTGTATTCTTGATTTATATTTTTTTACGGTCATTTTGAGTACTCATATGTATATGTTGCGGAGCGGGCGGAGCCCGCCGAGAGCGGGCAAAGCCCGCCGTCGTCGGTCGGGTACTGTCGCGCGAGGCCATAGGGGCGGGTACTGTTCACGACAAATGTTGCCGCCCACGACAAATGTCGCCGCTCACGACAAATGTCGTCCCCACGACAAATGTCGCACCACCAGCGAATGCCGCATCCCTGCGAATGTCGCACCCCGCCGAATGTCGCACCCCGCCGATTGTCACACCCCGCCGATTGTCGCACCCTCGCCGAAAGCCCCCACGGCCGAATGTTAATCTTATCAACAACAATGTTTCTTGAAACTGCTAGCGTCTTGTGAATATTAGGTGTCTGTTTGACACTCTGTCCCCGTGGCACGCTGGCGAGGATAGAGACAACTTCTGGTCAGAAAGGCAGATTGATTCTCGGCAATCCAGCGGCAAAATGGCAGGGCTGTTGCACTTTTAGGCCGGCCGTTTTGACGCTTGCAAATCCGTCCCAACCGGATTGTTCCGGCTCCATCTGGCAAGAACGTAGCGGTGCTGTGTTGTCAAACGGGCCTAGATCTTATAGTGAATAATATAAATTTTTTTATTATATAACTTATGTGCATAATTAAATATTATATATTTATCTATCAGCTAACTCATGGGGCGTTGACTAGTTGACACAGTCAACTGTGACGGAAAGCAATGCTTAATCCAGACATTGGATTCACCAATGGCTATGATCCCGAACAAAAATTTTATGTGCCTTGCTTGCATATGGAGCTTGGTGCACATAGTGGGTCTGCGTTGTTCGTCAAGTTGTGTTTTTGTTGATGTTTGGTGGGACGTTTTAAATTTTTTAGGTTTGCCGTAATTTCTCCTATAAATATGATGGTTATGATTCTTATTTTGAGAGTGGGGAGTGCGTGGAGTTGTCACATTGAATTGATCTTTCTTTCTCTCCCACCAGTAATAGTGAATCGTCCTTTTCCGTAGACGTAGATGTTTTTCATCGAACCACGTAAATCACATAGAGTTTTTTGTTTGTGATTGTGTGATTTTTGTTTTTCCTCAACATTTTGCACAACAAGTGGTATCAGAGCTAGATTGCGGTGCGATTTTTGTTGGATAATTAAGCGCATGTTGGGATTGACTCGGAATCTCCTAATGAGTTTCGTGTCATTTTAGGGCAAGACTATATGTTGGAGATACTATAAATATCAATTTTACATTTGATGAACAATTGTTGACTATCTTGAGCGGTGTCTCTAATATTTTTTGTTTGGAGACAACGCAAATCCACGGGGGCGGCCTGTGCACATACATTGAATCCAACTAGAAGGTTGGAGGCAACACTGGTTTTAGTGGGCCGTTGTAGTTTTGGATCTCCTAACGTTTGGGGGAGGCGGCGCCATAGATCTGGCCAGTTGTTCCAGAGGGGAGACCAAACGAACAAAAAGTTGAGAGTTTCGTTCGCTTAGGCGGCGCCGATCCAATTAGAAAAGGAGGCTTCTTATTCATCTGTTTTCACTGCGAATTTTTTTTTGGTCCAATACTTGGACCTAGACAAAGGTCCTAGCACCCCCACCAAAACTATTTTTTAGCTGATCAAAATTTTTTTCCTAAAATAATTATAAAATTTTAAATGAGAATTTTTTACTCACATTTTGAGATCTTATTTTTCTATAAAAAATATTTTTTTTAAAAAAAACCGATCTAATATTGCACATTTTAAGTCCTGTCGGATATCATATTACTATTATTATTATTATTATTATTATTATTATTATTATTTTAAATCGTTAATTTTTCTGACTATCAGATTAAAAATCGCACTACTAGATGGCTCGCGGACCTTCCTATAAGTTCGATCCGCTGACCTAATTTTTCTCTTACGTTGCAGAGGGTGCAGATCTTCAAAAGGTGTCGTGTTCCCTGTTTCTAATGGATCTCCAGCGGGAATAAATTCTGGGTACAGTACCCACACGCTGTAGTGTCTGCGAGAGTACCCATTAGTTTTGTATTTGCACATCAAAAATTGTGCGAGTGATTGAGTGCAATCAAACGACTGGATGTGGTATCGCACGGCACTGTAACTTGCTGTACCATACCCCAAAAATTGTTCCTCACACGGTGAGGAGCGGGGGGTGGAGAGAAGAAAACAAAATGATCGAAATTTTTTTTCTGTTAGTGCCACGTCAGCTTGGAAATAAAAAAAAAAATTGAAAGTTTTTCTTTGTTTTCCATTAAGCACATGCGGTGCAAATTCAAAGTGAAAAAGAAGAGAAATTTTGGGCTCTCTTTTGGCGTACAGGAAGACGGCAAAAAGAAAAAAAAAATTTATTTACTATTTATTGGGCTTTCACACTGGTAATGCAGGAATTGGTCGAAAAAGAAAAAAAAACAAAATTGGTTTTTTTGGTTCTCTTTCGGCAGAGTAGCGCGGGAACGGTATCGGAAAAAATGGTTCTCTTATGCAAATTTCTCAGGACCGAAGCCCGGACGTTCGGGACCAATAAAAAATGCCCAATGAAGCCAACCCTGCCTCACGCGCAAAAAATGCCCATTTTAGACTTTCTACTATTTTCTATTATTTGCAAGCTGAATTCGGTCGCCCTAAACACAAAAGACATCTTGGAGAGGTCCCCGACCAAAAAATAGACAGGGGGGGGGGGGATCCGGATCCCCTGGAGTTGGGAACATCCAGGGGGTGGAGTTCGCATTTTGCGAATAAATGGTGCTGAATCAGGAAAATTGGTTAACATGAAAGTTGTAGATATCCCCGAGACGAATAACTTTCATGTTGAATATTTTTTGATTTGAAGTCGTTTAGACCCCCGATTTGAACTCCGAAAAAAATCTGTCCGAAAATTATTTATTTAATATTTTTCGGACATATTTTTTTCGGGACCCAAATCGGGAGTCTAAACGACTTCAAATCAAAAAATGTTCAACATAAAAGTTATTTTTCTCGGGGATATCCACAACTTTCATGTTAACCAATTTTTCTGATTCAGCACCATTTATTCGCAAAATGCGAACTCCACCCCCTAGAGTTCCTGCGGGAACTCCACCCCCTGGAGTTCCTGCGGGAACTCCACCCCCTGGAGTTCCTGCGGGCTCCAGGGGATCCGGATCCTGCGTACAGTGATAACAATTTTTTTTCTATTTTTTTATTAACTCACAAAAAAATTATTGTTGATTTGTATTGTCTGGTTTTATGTGTTATTATTGTTATAATCTACTGGAAATATGAGAGACGCGGCGCTTGAGCGGCAGCATCAACAATTCATCGTACGGGTCACATTCGGTGAAAATTGATGTTATCAAATTTGATGAAATGAGTAACATTGACATGTGACGATGCGAGTTGATGGATGCGCTTTGCTCTCTAAATTTGGCGAATGTTCTTGATGGTAATGAATGCATTGATGGGATGACTGAGAAAGCGTGGTCGAAAATGAGCCAGAGTGCTTGTGTGTTGATCAGAAATTGTCTGACTCAGGAAATTAAATGCAGAGTTATGTTGGAGACGTCTACAAGAAATCTTTGGAGGGCATTGGAAAACAAGTATCTTACGAAGAGCATAGAAAATCGTCTCCACATGAAGCGTCGATTGTACCGATATACGATGAGACGTGGAGTTTCGATTGATGAGTATTTGAATGAATTTACAAAACTATTGGCAGATTTATTGAATTTGGACGAGTATGTTGGCGATGAAGACAAAGCTATCGCTCTATTGAATTCACTTTCAGATGTGTATGAGAGCTTCACGATGTCTCTCGTTCATGAGAAAGAGGTCTTAAAGTACAGTGAGGTGTCTATGATATTGTTGAATCACGAGTTTCGTCTAAGAGATAGAGTATCATCGAATACGGAGTCGACCGAATCACTTGTCTCATTGGGGTAGATCAAAGAAAAAAAGATCTGACACAAGAAGAGTAATAACGATACTCAAAAGCGTATCAATTCACGTGGTCGCAATCTTGAGCGCAATCAGTGTGCGTTCTCTTTGGAGACGGGTCGCTAGAAGAACGATTGTCCCAGTTAAAAGAGAAAAATAAGGGAAGTTTCTCAGAGGCGAATGCCCATATTACTCAAGAGATTATTAGTGTTGATGAGTCTGATGTTTCTCTTTATGTCACTCCTTAGTGTTTATTTATTGATGATTCATATTTGATTCTGGACACGGGTTACCTATCACATTTGTCCCAATTGAGAGTGGTCCTGTACTTACAAGTCTCTGGATACTAGCGTTGTTATTATGGGCAAGAATCATGCTTGTCATTGTACAACGCCGTGTTCGCCGAGTGAGCAAATAAGAGCGACTCCGCAGCTCCAAGCGAGTCGGAAAGGCGGGCTCGCTCTCACCCGGCGAAACCAAATCAGCATTGTGAATCGGGGTATCATTCAACAGCAAAGTCTAGAAGAATTAAATCCAGAACATGTGTAGGCAAAGATGAGGGAAAGGAAAAAAGAGAATGACGCAATTGCATGTGCAACTTGGTCAGACAAATGCCCCAAAAACACAAAAGCAACATGCGGAAGGAATCGAGTCATGACCAAGATATCCAGAATAATGAGGCGATTCAAAGAAAAAGACGCCAAACCTGCCACCAGGATGTCCAATTAGAGGTGCGCAATTCCCTTCCACAATCACCGAAGGCCAACAGAACTCTGTCGCCATCAACCGCCGAGCGAGCTACAAGTGCCTCAGCCACCACCTGAGAAGACACGTGATCCAACGTGCCAGAGCGCCGAGCCAAGCATCGACCATCAGAATCCAGAGCAATAACATCATACCCATCCATAGGTGGATCAGTCCAGACAGCGCCATCAAATTAATTTTAACAATCCCAAGCAGAAGAAAGGTCCAAGAGAGAAGAGGAGGTGCAGGATACCCAGCGCCCCCCGGAGGACCCACAAGTGACAAACGGATAAAGGTGATCGTTCTCCCCAAATCTTGAAGAGATCCATCCTAAAGCAGGTGATTGCGACGCCACCAAAGCGCCCAACACGTAGTAGAAAAAATAGAAAACTTCTTAGAAGACAAGGCATCATGGACCTCCCTGAGCCAATCAAAGCCAAAGCCACTACCCCCATGACGAGCAAAGTTTGGGAGCCCCAACAAGATCCAAAGTGGGGACACAAACCGGCACCGCCAAGCGCATGTCAAAAGTCCTCCTCAATATGACCACAAAGAGGGCACCCGAATGTGACCAAACAATGTCGACAGCAAAGTGCAGAAGACGTCAACAATAAATATCTCGAGTAAGGCGCCAAAGAAAAGTACGAACCCTAGGCTGAACACGTGCACTCTAAATGAAGCTCCAAGATGGCGGCCTAGATGAAGAGGATGCCGCCCCAATATAAGTGAATGAAAGGCCAAGTGATAAGCATATTTGATGAAAAAAAATCATTTTGTGCATAATGGCAAACCCAAACATGAGGCACAATACACCGCCCTAGGAGAATAGAAAGAACGGTCACAGCGTCATCAACACGAAAGAGAGTGTGAATCAACTCCAAGTCCCACTCCCGATGTCCAGGCAAAAACAAATCAAAAACCCGTCGTGGACCAACACCCCCGGGACGTGGAGACTGAATCCAAAAAGTTGTTGGCCTAGGAACCCAGAGGTCAATCCAAATATCAATATTCAGCCCAGAGCCAACAAATAGGCGAGGAAGGGAACAGACAGAGGGTTGGAGGGAATCGATGCTGACAGAAGGATTGAAGAGAGTCGGGTCGGGATCAAGCGGAGCGGCGAACGGACGCACGGATCAGGCCGGAGCAGGCAAAGCGGCCAAAGAAACGAACAGAAGCAGTGTTGGCTGAAGGGGAGAGCAGATCCGGGCCTGAAGCAGGCAGAGAGGTCGACGCGAAGCTCGATCGGGTCGGTGCGGGAGCTAGCGGAGCAGCGGTGTGTGGCACAGCCGCGTGCAGCGCTGTGGTGCAAAAGGGGGAGACGGACGGCTCAGCGCTGTCGATCATCGCTGGAGACAGACACCCGATTGTTGTTGTCGCTGGAGAACAGGCGTGACGCCAAATTAAAACGGGAGGGACCCGACGGCAATGGATGCAGGCTGGAAGGCTAAGTCAGACCAATGTTACCCGTGAGAGAAAACACTTGCACTAATTGAAATATGAAGAAACAAACACGAGGTATATTCGTGTCCAACTTCTGGAGGCTGGTTCCTCCAAGAAGTCCCTCTACAAGGAGAGATCCCAAAACCCTAATAATCCAAGATGATGATAACACTCTCATACCACCTTCTTATATAGGGAGGGGGCTGACATATCATGAAACATAAAACAAAAACAAAACAAGATAAAATAAGATACGTGCGCATGCGTAACACATGTATATGAATCTCCTAACCAATCTCGGGTACATTGAGGGGTCAACTCTCCCTTTTAATATCCACATCAATCTTGTGATTAGCCTCAATGGATGTGTCCACGAGAGCACACCCAAGCATACCAATTTCCTCCAGAAAATCAAGAATATATTTTTTCTGAAAGATGAAGATCCCACAATGAGACCTTACAATTTCAATTCCCAAGAAGTACTATAGCTTTCCATGATCTTTGACTTCAAGTTTTTTGCCCAATTGTTCTTTCAAGTATTTATGATTTCCTCTAGGTCTTTTCCCGTGATGATGATGTCATCCGCGTATACAATGAGTATATTTTAGTTTCTCTTTTCTTGATAAAGAAAGTATGATCAACTCATCCTTGAGTATAACCTAAATGTAACATGGTTTTGTGAAATCGTCTAAACCAGGCTCTAGGGGATTGTTTCGGGCCATATAGCGATTTTTGCAGAGGCAAACCTATACATTGAACCATCCTTTGGTAAAGTCAGGCGGGATAGTAATGCAAACTTCTTCCAGATCATCATGAAAAGAAGATATTTTTTATATCTAGTTGTTGTAACTCTCACCCAAGATAAGCATCATATGACATCACTCAAATATAAATCATCTTTGCCACAGGAGCACAAGTTTCTTAGTAATCAATTTCTTGGATTTGAGTGCGCCTTTGAGCGACCAATTGCGTTTTATATCGCTCCACCGCCTCATCTTGATTCTGCTTAATAGAGAAAATCTCGCATGACCTAACAGTTTGCTTCCCAAAGGGAAGACACGCAAGTTATCATGTTTCATTTTTTATAAACACACACTTCCTCCATAGCATGTTTTCACTCAGGTATCTTAATAGCCTCATGTCAGGTCTTGGGAATCACAATAGAGGAAAGAGATGAGATAAAAGATGTGTGCATGAGAGAGATGATGATAAGAAAAGTAACTGGCAATAGGGTGTTTGGTGCTACCAATATTAACTTTAAGAAGAGCGAGGAGAACATGGAGGTCATCATCCGAATCTGGAGCAGAAGCAGGGACTAACAATCTAACACTGGTTGAACAACCAGAGACTTGCTCAGTAGTACGAGGCATGCGAGAGTATGCATATAATATAGGAGGAATAAAAAGAGGAGCCGTACTGGAAGGAATAGACACAATATTGGGACAAATAGGAGCAGGTGTAGGAGGAACGTGTGGGGAAGCAATTATCGGAAGAGGAAAGTTAGAGGTCCCGCCAATGTTACTACTCATCACCAACTGATGAGGACCAAAAAACAATTTCCCCTAACGAAAAGTAACATCAACAGTGCAGTAGAATCGACGTGTAGGAGGGTGATAAGTACTGATAACCTTTGGTGGTAGGAGAGAACCCCACGAAAACAAATTTAAGTGCACAAGCATCCAATTTGTCGTGATGAGGGGTATGGACATGAACAAAACATACAACACAGAAGATGCAAGGAGAGATGTGTGAAGTGTGGACAATGTGTTTCTGGGATAAACGAGAAAGTGTTTGTTGGGTATTGCATCCACAATAACCCAGATTTGCATGAAGTCACATTTAAACTAAGATGAATTAAGTTGTATTTGATCTTCTGTTTTAGTTATGTGTTTGCAGGACTCTATTGCTAAGTGTAGACCAATGTCAGTCTACAGTGGGTCATAAACACAGGACCATACAATGTAATTCTTCATTGTGTGATCCAAGGTGTTGACTCATGTGTAGCCTCTCTATTGGGATATACTTCATATTCAAGCACTTGGATCAATGGATGAAGTCTTGGTGATGATTGGTTTCAAGAAGGAAAACTTTCTGGAAGTCAGAAATTCTCTAAGTCCATTACTCGAGTAATCTGTTGGTTCTCGAGTAGTATAAGTTAAAGTTCTCGAGTAATTAGTTTTATTAATCGAGTACAAAATTTAGTTCTCGAGTAGTATTACTTTAGTTCTCGAGTAACTAGGTTTAACACTCGAGTAGACTTTAACTCTACCTCTCGAGTATTCAGATTCTTTAACTCAGAAAATTTCTAAGTATAGTTCTCGAGAAGTTCCATTTCTCTCGAGAAAGCCTATACCTTGTTCTCGAGAAGTTCTTTTCCTCTCGAGAAATCATTTCTTGTTCTCGAGTAACTTTCCTCCAGAATCAGAAATATTTTTCTAAGTCTTTGTTCTCGAGAAGTATCATTCTACTTCTCGAGTGAATTTCTAGTTCTCGAGTAATTGCTTTGTACTCGAGAAATAATTCTTCTGTCTCGAATACCTTCTGTTAGACTTCTTCTCGAGTAATTTAATTGACTTCTCGAGAACCCATCTTGTACTCAAGTAATACATTTTTCTTCTCGAGTAATTTCAGAAATTCTTTTCTCGAGTAATCTTCATTCCTCTTCTCGAGTAATAAACTTTACTTCTCGAGAAATATTTCTTCACTCGAGAAATGAAGTTCAGTTTTGCAGAATTTTTGTTAAGTCCAGAATTGACGGGATTTTCAAATCACATAATGTGATTGGTGTACATATACGTCATTAAGATTAATTATGACTGTTAGGGAGATCTTATATAAGGTCAACCGACTAACCCTAACAAGAAGAATTTTCATGCCGTCATAATTTTTCTAAGCTCTCTGAATTATTTTTTTTCTCTCTCCAAAACGAAAGTCGTCGCCGCCGCCGATCTTCAACGTGCAAAAGCTAGGGTTTTCGATTCAAAGGATTCAGACCAAGATTGATTTCCAGATCGTGATTGTTGTTCGTTCTCCATCATCGTTCCGATCGGGTGAAATCAAAAAAAAAACTTCATATCTCTTTCTTGCCGAGATTTCTTTTTCAACAAATCTGACAGAGCCGCAATTTATAAAGAAGAAAATCCAGCCAGATTGTTTCAAGATTTGAAGATCATTTGTTTGTATTTTCAATTTATCTCTACTCAATTCTTGTAGGAGATTTCTCTCCGAATTGTAAGAAGTGCTATCTTTCGAGTGTAGATCCGTTTGGATCGAGTTTGTAGGAACTTGATTCCGAGGCGTAGGATTGGTTTTCAATCCGAGATAGTGGAGTAGCCGAGTCTAGTGATTTGCTAGATCGGTGAGGGAAAGTGGATGTACCCAAGGTTAGGGAACCACTATAAATCTTTTGTCGTTTATGATTGTTTGATTGATATTTGTGCATAGATCGCTAAATTTTTATTCCGCAAAAAGACGCACAACTCACCTATTCACCCCCCTCTAGGTGATTTAGGTAGACAACTGAACTCAATCAATTGGTATCAGAGGGAGGTTGATCACTAAAAGGTTAACACCTTGATCAGTTTTTTCTCTAGTTGTCTCTTGATATCTTCCAAGCACAGACAAGAATAAAGATTTTGCCAAGCTTCATTTGTGGACAAAGAATAACTTTCCCATGTGGAAAGAAAGGATTAAATTTTTCATTGAAGTTGTGGATTCCAGGATCTTCATGATTGTTGAAGAAGGTCATTACATTTCCATGACTACCTCCACAATAGATCCAATAAAGCAAGTTCCAAAGAAATTGATGGATCTAGATAAAGACGAGATTGCACTTATCTCTTTGGACAAGAAAGCTAAGAATATAATAGCAAGTGCAGTCGATGACTCAATGCTGCAGAACTTGATTCACTGCCAATCTGCTAAGGAGATATGGCAGTCCCTTGTCACTTTGATGGAAGGAATAGAAGAAGTGAGGGATGATAGAAGATCCCTCCTGAATCAGAAATACGGAGCCTTCCGGCAAAGACCTAAAGATACCATTGCAGATACATTTGAAAATTTCTTCAAAATAGTTAACGGTCTAAGAGTGCATGGCCGGGTCTTCACAAATGGGGAGCTAAATGACAAGTTTCTGAGGTCACTCACAAAGGAATGAGACAACAAAGTTTGTGTCATCCGAAAATTTGGCAAACTAGCTGAGACAGACCCTCAGAATCTATTTGGCAAGTTGATGTCCTATGAACTGCAAATAAACTCCAGAAAGGCTGAAGAAGAGAAAAGTCGATTCTCTTCAAAGGAAAAGTCTGTTGCTTTAAAGGCAGACAGTTCAAGGAAGGGCAAAACTACCTCACCTGCACCTGCTCCAGAAGAAAGTGAAGTGGAATCATCTGAGCCAAGCACTTCAGGCTCAGAGCTATCTGAAGGAGAGTTCTCACTGCTCTCAAGACAGTTCAAGAAATTCTTGAACAAGAAGAAGCAATGGAGAGGCAAGGATGTCTCATACAAAAGATCACGACATGACGGTGATCGACGAAAGAAGGGCTCAAGTAGCCATGACAGGTATAATTCTAAACCTAACAAACACATTTCGACTGACATAGTTTGTTATTGTTGTAACAAGCCAGGTCATGTCATTGTTGATTGCCCCCATAAGAAAAAGGAGGGTGGAAAGAGAGAGGAAAAGAAGTCCTCATACAACAAGAAGAGGACAGAGAAGAGCCTGATAGCCAAGAAGGGCAAAACTCTCAGTGACTCTGACTCATCTGAGTCGAGTGAAGAAGAAGAAGCCTACTTTGGGCTTATGACTCAAACAGACGAAGAAGAAGAGCCCCAATTTACTGGGGAGGTAAACTCTCACACTCCTCTTTCAGAATCCGAAGCTTCTGAGCATTATAATGAGGACAACTCTTCTGACGATGAATCTGAACTCATGGCCCGGTACAAAGAGTTAATCAAGGCTTACGACAAATGTCGACGAGTCGTGAAAACTCAAGCTAAAGAGATAAAATCTCTAAAAGCTAAAGAGAGTACCTTGAGAGAGGAAGTCGCTAAAACTGACTCACTCAAGGAGAATTTCAATAATACTATTGAAGAATATAATAAGGCTCTAGGGCACTTTGACTTAAAAGAGAAAATCATCAAGGAGCTGGTAGAACAACTCACTTTGACTTAAAAGAGAAAATCGAAGTCCAGGACTGTCCTTCCTCTCGTTGCTGAATTCTCAGCTCAGGCCAAGGGTGTTGGGCTAGGCCATGTAAAAACTCTTAGAAAATCATCTAGGAGGAATAAGGCTCAAAGAAAGAATAAGGCCGCCAAGAAGGCTTTGGCCAAAGAAAAGGGGAAGACCCCTCAAGATCAGACTGTCTTTAAGAAAGTCATTTTTCCAACCAATGAGTTTGATCTTGACTCATCCTACGGCCACTTGACTAGGCTTACTTATGTAGAGTCAAAGTCTCGTTACCAAGGTTGGACTCGCCCCAGAAACTTTGGTGAGAGTGTTTTTAAGGCACCTTATGAAGAAGTCATTCTTCAGGGCTATGGTCCTTATGATCATGGTCATAACTTCACGAAAGCACCAAAGGTAAAACCCATTGTGGAAAAGCATGCGAAGGAGAAGAAATCATGTGATTGTCATCATCACGAAGCCTCCTCCTCCAAGAATGCAACCCCTGCTAGACCATTATCCCAGAAGGTCAAGCAGGAGAACTTAAGGCAAAGATACAACAGGTTCGACTGTTGGTGTTGTGGCAGAATTGGTCATTTTGCCATCGATTGTTGGTTTAATCCGAGAAATGTTGCAGCTCCTCAGGTTGGCAACATGAGAATGACCACTCATAATGTTAATCCTCGTAGGGGAAGTATTCTAACACGAGACTAAGGACTCAAATGTGTTTGGGTTCCTAAGGCACACTGATTATGATTGCAGGTATGTCCAAAGGCCACCAAAACGCCAATCTGGTATTTGGACAGTGGATGCTCTCGGCACATGACCGGGACAAGAAGCCTACTTCAGAACTTCTCTCCAGTGTTGAACGGACCAAAAGTCATCTTTGGAAGTTCAGATCGAGGAATCACTAAAGGCTACGGTATGATCACTAACGGTATTGTATCCTTTTCGGATGTAGCTTATGTCGAGGGATTGGAACACAATCTCATAAGCATAAGCCAACTATGCGACAAAGAATACATAGTTGAATTTCATGCTGACAAGTGCTTGATAAAGTCTGTTGACAACATGGAAACGATTCTATCAGGCACTCGAAGCAGGAATATATTTTGTTTAAATTTCATTTGTATAGACTCTTCTACACCAGTGTGTCTTTTAGCAAAAGATAGTGTGTCTCTTGATGACTAATGACACAAGAGATTAACACATATTAATTTTAAAACTATTAATAAATTATTTTCTCTGAATTTGGTACGTGATGCCTCGAATGTCAAGCACGTCAAAAATAGACCTTGTCATGCATGTGTGAAAGACAAGCAAACAAGGGCTACCTTTAAAAGCGTTATTGGCAAAGATTCTAATAGATGTTTACATCTAATTCATATGGACTTGCTCGGTCCACTGCAAGTTAGAAGCTTAGGAGGCAAGGATTATACGTTGGTGATCGTTGATGACTACTCGTGCTTTGCGTGGGTGTTCTTTCTGAAACACAAGTCAGATACATTCGATGTCTTTACAAATTTTGTTAGGCAGATCCAAAATAGATACAATTGTTCCATAGTCAAGATCAGAAGTGACAATGGAACTGAATTCAAGTCTGGAGGCATGACAGAATTTTGTGAAAGCCTGGGTATCTTTCATGAGTTTTCCTCTCCTCGTACTCCACAGTAAAATGGAGTAGCTGAGAGAAGGAACAGAACACTCATAGAGACCTGCAGGACTATGTTGAGTGATGCTTCACTACCAGAATACTTCTGGGCTGAGACAGTCAACACTGCATGCTACGTGCAAAATCGAGCACTCATAAACAAGAACCATGATAAGACGCCTTACGAACTTCTAAAGGGCAGGAAACCAACTATCTCATATTTTAGAATTTTTGGTTGTAAATGTTTCGTGCTTAACAATGATAAGTATCACACTATCAAGTTTAGAGAAAAGAGTTTTGAAGGTGTTTTTATAGGTTATAGTAGTCATAGTAAGGCATACATGATATTTAATAGAAAAACTCTGGTTGTAGAAGAATCAATACATGTTGTATTTGATGAGACGAGCTTGCTGCAAAGCAACTCTTCTAGTGTGCTCACTGAAGATGCAGGTACAAAGTTGAAGGGAATTAGCGTGGATGAACCAAATAAAGATGAAGGTGAAAAGTTCATCAAGATCACCACTCCAACCACTATTGGAGAGGTAGATGATCAAGATGAAGAAGTAGTCCAAGTTGATGAAGTCACTCCAGTGGTTGAAGTTCCAGATACAAGGGCTCTAGAGCTCAGACATCTGAAGGATCACCCAATGGACCAAATCATAGGAGATCCCCTGGATGGTGTCAGAACCCGCAGAGGTGCAAGGAACGAAAATTTATATTTAAGTTTTCTCTCACAAGTTGAACCAAAGAAGTTTGAGGAAGCAAACTCAGACGCATCATGGATTTTGGCCATGAAAGAAGAACTGAACCAGTTCAAGTGCTGCAAAGTCTGGAAACTTGTTCCAAGACCCAAAGGTAAAAATGTCATCGGGACAAAGTGAGTCTACAGGAACAAGATGGACGAAGATGGAACGATCATAAAGAACAAAGCCAGACTCGTCGCCAAAGGATATCGCCAAGAAGAAGGAATCGACTTCGACCAGACATATGCTCCAGTGGCAAGACTGGAGGCAATCAGGTTATTCTTAGTGTATGCTGCACTAAAGAGCTTCACTGTCTATCAAATGGACGTGAAGTCCGCCTTCCTTAATGGTGACATAAAGGAAGAAGTGTACGTGGAACAACTCCCAGATTTTGTTGATTCTAACCTACCTGATCATGTTTATCTATTATCTAAAGCGTTGTACGGTTTAAAACAAGCTCCCCGAGCTTGGTATGAAATGCTATCTAGTTTTCTTCTTGAAAACAAATTCACAAGGGGAAAGATAGATGAGACATTATTTCTTAGGGAAATAAAAGGCAAGATTTTGCTAGTGCAAATCTATGTCGACGACATTATATTTGACTCTACTGACGACAACCTCTGCAAGAAGTTCTCAAAACTTATGCAAGGGAAGTTTGAAATGAGTAGCATAGGAGAGCTGAAGTATTTCTTAGGGCTTCAGGTGAAACAATCTGAAGATGGAATTTTCATCCCCAGACTAAGTTCACCAAAGAGCTAATTAAGAAATTTGGAATGGAGAACGCAATCTCTATGAGGACTCCAATAGGTTCAGCCATATCTCTGGACAAGGATGAGAAAGGGAAACCTTTTGATGAAACCAAGTATAGAAGCATAGTTGGATCTTTGCTCTACCTTACTGCTAGTAGATCAGACATAATGTTCTCTACATATGTCCGTACTAGATTCCAAGTGAACTGTAAGGAATCTCACTACGCTGCTGCAAAGCGGATTTTGAGATACCTTAAAGGTACACCGAATCTTGGCTTATGGTACCCAAGAAGTAATGACAGCGAGCTGATTGGTTTTTCAGATGTTGACTTTGCAGGTAGCAAAGATGACAGAAAAAACACTTCCGAGACATGTCAATTCCTCGGAAGGAGACTTATTTCATGGAGTAGCAAAAAGCAAAACTGTGTCGCAATCTCAACGGCCGATTCAGAATATATTTCTGCAGGCAGTTGTTATGCACAGTTGCTTTGGCTAAAGAATCAGCTGGAAGACTACAACATGAAGGTCAAAGACATTCCACTATTTTGCGACTCCTCCAGCGCAATAGTAATTGCCAACAACTCAGTCTCGCATAGCCGGACAAAGCACATCGAGCTAAGATATCACTTCATCCGGGAGCATGTGGAGCAAGGGGGCGTTGATCTGCAGTATGTTCCAACAGATAGGCAAATTGCAGATATTTTCACGAAGCCGTTGGACGAGACTAAATTCAACTTTTTCAAAACTGAGCTTGACATGCTCAACAAGGAAGAATGGACAAAGTGGAATAATTTCAAGGCTCAGAAATCAAGGACAAGTCAAAAAGGTTAAAAAATTTTCTAAGTGGACTTCATTTCTCGAGACATAGATTGACTTCTCAAGAAGTAATTTCTGACTACTCGAGTAATTCCTTCTCGAGAAACAAAGAAATCTCACTCGAGTACTACTCACTCGAGTAATATCCTTCATCTCGAGAAGTAAAGAATTCACTCGAGAAATAAATTTTAACTTCTCGAGAACTAAACTTCCATCTCTCGAGAACTAAACTTCCATCTCTCGAGAACTAAGTCTCCACTCGAGAAATGACATATCGCATTTAAAAAAATATCAATTTCTTCAGTTTCGCTTTACGCTTGATTTTCGCCCTAATCTAAGGCTTAATTTAGCCCTAATCATCATTACTAGACTTATATAAATAGAGAATCTTAGATTTCATTAAATCTACTCGAGTTCAAATCCTCTTTCTCGAAAAACCTTTTCGTCTTCCGTCGCTGAACCAGAGCAACTCTTCACCGTCGTTTTTCCGTCTGTCGCACATCCATTTCTGAAGAATCCATGGCGTCGCAGTCCAAGATAGGTGTTGGAAGTGAGCTAGTAGTTGCTGGAATCGCTGAACTTTCGGACGACTTCAAGAATCTGCTGATACTCCTCGACAGTGCCGGTTTGACATTCGTTCTTCAAGAACCTTGCAAAATCTTATTTCCAGAGGTTGAAGAATTCTTCAAGAACATCAAGGTGAGGAGAAATGGCAAAGTCCTAAAGTCCAAGATAAACGGTATTAAGATTAAATTGAACAAGACAATTGTCTCTCAACTTCTAAGGATGCCAGTTGTAGATGAGGAAGAAGATCTCACTGAAGAAGATAATGAAAGGGCTTGCAATTTCTGTGGAATCTCTATTGAAGTTACTTCTGTTAGAAGACCAGACTTAATGCTGAAAGCAAACTTCTAGTAGACATTATTGGAAAAGTCCTCTAGTGCAAGACAGGTTCTATAGGGTTCATATCTTATGATTTGTTTACTGTTCTCACAGCTATAGTATGCAGGAAGAGATTTCAGTTTGGAATGACGATTCTTGATAAAATAAGAGGGAGCATCAAGACTCCTAGTTTTGCAAGGATTATATCTCTGATGCATCATGAGATAAATCCTCAGGTATTTGACACTTCCAAAGGTACTCTCATTCATCATATGAAAAAGGTTTCTATTTCTTCTATTCAGAGGTGGGGAGTAAAGTTACATAATCCCACTCAAGCTGCAAAGGCTCCTGAAGCTCCTGCCTCAGAGGGCAGGACACCATCTCCCTCTCTTCCTGAAATTGCTGACATAGCTGGTGTATGCAACTCTGATGAGATGGCTGGAGGAAGTGATCTGACTGGAGGAGGAGAAGGAATCCTTACATCTGGAACAGAGGAGACAAGATGATAGAAGAGCTTACTTCTAAAGAGCCCATACCTCCACTCCATTCTGAAACTGCTGAACAGCAACCAGCAGTACAATCTCCTGTTCATTCTCCATCCCCATCACCTACTCCAGCACATTCTCCATCACCAGTGCAATCCCCTAAGTCACCTCCTATACATTCTCCAACTGCTGAGAAAAAATATCCATGTATTGTTCTACTTTCAGATGAAGATAAAAGTTCTCCAGAGCCTGTTGATGCTCCCTTGAGAAACCTAGACTTCTCCATTCCCACCTTCACTGGTGAGGATGAAGTTGCTTTTGAACATACTACAAGAGCTCAAAGCTCAGTAGTAATTGCAGAGATTCCCCCTGAAAAGCTCCTCCTCCTCCAGCTCCAGTTCCCCCTGCTGCTACTGCTACTGGTTCTGCTACATCCACTTCTTCTGATATTGTAAGTATGATTGAACAAATGTTGGCCGATCAAAAAAAATATTTTGATGAATCATTGAAGACAGTTCAAGATAAAGTTACTGCTCTTGAGAAAGAGATGAGAATAGGATTTGCTGAAATCCAGCATAACACAGATCAACTGAAACATCTTTTCAAAATAGGTGGTAAGGCATTGGACCACACTATTACCAATGCTGGTGAAGTGATGAACCAATTTGTAACTCTGGCCAACAATCAAATTCAACTTGAGAAGAAAGCACAAGAACATGTTATGAAAGTTTGTGAAGAAGTTGGAACTTTCAAAGAAGACACCATAGATACCCTCTGTGTAGAATTCAGAAAGGGAGAGACTCTAGTGAAAGAACATGTAGATAAGTTTGTTGCAACTGCTAACACTCTCTGGGCTGAGAAAGTACAAGAAATCAATAAAGATGTGCTGACACAAATTCAATCAGTGAAATTTCGTACTTATGATACTGCTGTATGGATGCATAACCAGATCTTTCCAGATTTTCAAGCTGATCCAAATGTCATTCCTCATCATCTCAATCCTCTTGTTGAAGGACAGCCTGCTCAGATGCCACCTCAGATGCCAACCTTCTCTCCTAGGCCTGATGATGCTACCCTTCCTCCAAAATTTTATTCTCAGGTTTAGGAATCTGACATCCCCAAAGATTTACCTGAAGTTCAGATTCTCAAGAGAAGAAAATATGGAGAAGGACCTTCTGCCAGTAAGTCAGTTTCAGTTCCAGAATCAGAAAAGAGAAAGACTCAAGAATTTGCTGAAGTCTGGAGCCCTACTTCCAAGACATTGATTCTAGATACTCTGAAACTTGTAAAGGACTACAATGAAAGCAGAGATCTACATTACAGTTTTACTGAATGGGAACTTTATGAGAAGTCTATGACAAAGAGAAGAATCTATGACAGAGAGTATGGCAGGAACAACCCAAAGGCACCTCCAAGACCTCCAAAGTACTATCCTAAGTCATTCAGCTATCAAAGAAGGCAACAGGAAAAGTATGACAAGCAACATCCACAGCATTAGAGCCAGAACAGAACTTTTGATTTTTGAGTTTGAGGATTAAATGCTGGTAGAAATGAAATCTAAAACAATTCTAATTATATAATCTCTAATTTTGATGATTATGTATTTTTTCTTTATTTCTTGCACTTTATCTTGTTCTTATCTTTTCATATCCATTTATTTCTCTTGTGATATAATTCACCTTAGTGTAGAGGGTTCTGACTTCAATAAATAGGGGGAGATTGTTGGGTATTGCATCCACAATAACCCAGATTTGCATGAAGTTACCTTTGAACTAAGATGAATTAAGTTGTATTTAATCTTCTGTTTTAGTTATGTGTTTGCAGGACTCTATTGTTAAGTGTAGACCAATGTCAGTCTACAGTGGGTCATAAACAAAGAACCATACAATGTAATTCCTCATTGTGTGATCCAAGGTGTTGACTCATGTGTAGCCTCTCGATTGAGATACACTTCATATTCAAGCACTTGGATCAATGGATGAAGTCTTGGTGATGATTGTTTCAAGAAGGAAAATTTTCTGCAAGTCAGAAATTCTCTAAAGTCCATTACTCGAGTAATTTGTTAGTTCTCGAGTAGTATAAGTTAAAGTTCTCGAGTAATTAGTTTTATTAATCGAGTACAAAATTTAGTTCTCGAGTAACTAGGTTTAGCACTCGAGTAGACTTTAACTCTACCTCTCGAGTATTCAGATTCTTTATCTCAGAAAATTTCTAAGTATAGTTCTCGAGAAGTTCCTTTTCTCTCGAGAAAGCATATACCTTATTCTCGAGAAGTTCTTTTTCTCTCGAGAAATCATTTCTTGTTCTTGAGTAACTTTCCTTCAGAATCAGAAATATTTTTCTAACTCTTTGTTCTCGAGAAGTATCATTCTACTTCTCGAGTGGATTTCTAGTTCTCGAGTAATTCCTTTGTACTCGAGAAATAATTCTTCTGTCTCAAATACCTTCTGTTAGACTTCTTCTCGAGTAATTTAATTGACTTCTCAAGAACCCATCTTGTACTCGAGTAATACAATCTTCTTCTCGAGTAATTTCAGAAATTCTTTTCTTGAGTAATCTTCATTCCTCTTCTCGAGTAATAAACTTTACTTCTCGAGAAATACTTCTTCACTCGAGAAATGAAGTTCAGTTTTGCAGAATTTTTGTTAAGTCCAGAATTGACGGGATTTTCAAATCATATGATGTGATTGGTCCACGTGTACGTCATTAAGATTAATTATGACCGTTATGGAGATCTTATATAAAGTCTTGTCAAACGACTAGCCCTAACAAGAAGGATTTTCATGCCGTCATAATTTTTCTAAGCTCTCTGAATCGTTTTTTCTCTCTCTCCAAAACGAAAGCCGCCGACGCGGCCGATCTTCATCATGCAAAAGCTAGGGTTTTCGATTCAAAGGATTCAGACCAAGATTGATTTCCAGATCGTGATTGTTGTTCGTTCTCCACCATCGTTCTGACCGGGTGAAATCAAAAGAAATCTTCAGATCTCTTTCTTGCCGAGATTTCTTCTTCAACAAATCTGACAGAGCCGCAATTTATAAAGAAGAAAATCCAGTCAGATTGTTTCAAGATTTGAAGATCATTTATTTGTATTTTCAATTTATCTCTACTCAATTCTTGTAGGAGATTTCTCTCCGAGTTGTAGAAAGTGTTATCTTCCGAGTGTAGATCCGTTTGGATCGAGTTTGTAGGAACTTGGTTCCGAGGTGTAGGATTGATTTTCAATCCGAGATAGTGAAGTAGCTGAGTCTAGTGATTTGCTAGATCGGTGAGGGAAAGTGGATGTACCCAAGGTTGGGGAACCACTATAAATCTTTTGTCGTCTGTGATTGCTTGATTGATATTTGTGCATAGATCGCTAAATTTTTATTCCGCAAAAAGACGCACAACTCACATATTCACCCCCTCTAGATGATTTAGGTAGACAACTGAACTCATTCAGGGTTGTATCGTAGTGAAGAGAGCGAGAAGGAAAATAATTAATGAGATGACCTGCAATCAGAACAACATCACCCCAATAGAACTTAGGAAGGTGTATGTCAATCAACAAACACCGAGCGACCTCCAATAAGTGTTTATTTTTTTGTTCCGGCACTTAGTTTTGAGTAGAAGTGTGGACACTGATGGTTTGGTGAAGAATGTTGTGTTCATCAAGATGGGTACCAAAAAAACCCTGATCATCATACTCACAACCATTATCACTACATAACACATAGATAGTCCCATTAAATTATGTCAAAATCATTTTATTAAAAGACCAAAAACAAGTAAACATTTCACTTTTTTGTTTTAGTGAATAGAGAGATGTAATATGAGAAAAACAATCAATAAAAATCACAAACTATTTATAATCAGATAAATATAACATAAAGGAGGGACCCTAAATTTCAGAATGAATCAAATCAAACGTGTAAGATCTAGGAAAAGAAACATGATTGGCATGATGACGAACATGTATTGACAGTTCACAGACACGTAGATGACTTGATCAAACAACTGAAAGTAGGAAATAGTTTGGTAAGATATAAATCAAATGGGTGGCTAGGACAAAGATGCCATCGCCAGATGTCATGGAGAGTAGGAACATGATTGATGGAAAGAGCACTGTGAGGCAATTGTTGTTTCAACAAGTATAGTTCGTTAACATTCCTACCACTATCAAACTTTCGCTTCGTAGTCAGATCCTGAAACATACAAACATCAGGGAAAAATGTTATGGGACAATTTAACGAATGTGTCAAATGATTAATGGATAATTGATTTTGAGGAAATGAAGAGACATGCAAGGCAGAGGAAAAAAAAGGTCAGGAGATCAAGAAATTGTTCCTTTGCTAGCAATAGAGAAAAGGGAACAATTGGCACCAATAAGCTTATCACGACCAGAGAGAAAAATATAAGAGGTAAAACATGAGGCAAAGTCGATCATGTGATAAGTGACACCGGAGTCAATGATCCACTTGGAGTGGGAGGAAGACACAACATGGGCATTCGAGATACCTGGAGTGGCAAAGGTGGCATTCAAGATACCTGGAATTAGCGTCAGAATGCGAACATAACATGTGACAGAAGGCGTCCAATTCCTCAACAGAAAGGCCCCCAGAGGGAGGTTGTCCTCATAAACTTCAATCGAATTGGGAAAATATTGTGAGCGGGCAGCAAACGGACAACCACCACCACGATGACTGCCTCTCCCACAGGCACTAGTTCCTCGACCAGGTGGGGCAAGATGAGGATGTGGCGATAACATGTCTCTTTAGTATGTCCTTTCTTCCCACAATGACCGCACACAGAAGCAGAGTGTGTAGGAGGACCACAACCCATTCCAGCAAGAAGTGAATGATCAGTACAAGGAACAAGGGAGTGACGACGATTCTCATCATTGAGAATCATACTGAAGGTCTCCCTAAGAGAGGGAAGAAGTTCATTATGGAGGACATGCAAGCGAACAACATCAAACTCCATATTGAGTTCAATAAAGAAGACGTGAACACGGAAGTGGTCTTTGTTCTTTTGAAGGGTCAGGGCATCGACAATGCACGCAAGAGTAAAAATGTTGAAGTATTCCTGTTCATGATAAAAACGTCTAAACTCTAAGTAGTAAGCAGAGAAAAACAAGGGTCCTTGCTTCAGTTCCAAAACACGGGGAGTGAGCTCATAAATCTACGTCAAACTCCTATCCTGAGAGTAGATTTCGTTGTCCCGAGTCCAAATTTCATGAGCAGAATCCATAAGCATATAGTTGTGGTACACTTGAGGGGACATAGAGTGAAGTAACCATGAGACAACCAGAGAATTGTTCGCAGCCCATTTTTTCCATGAGGGATCGGCACTCTATGGCTCAACAACAGTTTCATCAATATGCACATATAGTTGGTGACTCTATATAATATGTTGTGCTGCCCTAGATCACTCGTAATTTGTGTCATCCAAGACGATTGTAATGATCTTTAACGAGTCATATTGACCATGGTTCCGAGGAGGATCACCAAAAGGAACTGTCTGAGAAGAGGATGAGATGTCAGAGGAATCACCCATCGAGATCTCCCGAAAAAGAAACAAGATGAAGCAATCAAGTAGAACCCACATCCTACGAGCATCCCTTGGATCACGCCATCGGAGAGAACACCATAGGGTGTGACCACGATGTCTTCGACAACATCCATGAAGGACAAAAATGATCGGAGACAAACAGCCGCCCGCAGAACGGGAGGAGGTCGTTGGAGGAAATTGGCGGAGCGGTGGAACTGGAGGAAGGAGGAAGAGGCGGTGAACTAGGCGTGACCCTCTGGAGCCCTAAGTTGGAGCTGTGAAAACGACGATCTACGAATTGGGACGAGCAGTCAGGACGAACGACAAATTGAGATCTGCGGATTGGTGGAGCGAGCGGATCGAACGGAGGAGCGGGACAGACGAGAGATCGAACGGGCTGTGATACCACACATGGAGAATGAAAATATTGTATTAAGTTGCCCTAATACAAGTGATATGCATACATATATAAGATGAGATTCAATTGACATATCATGTGTAATACAATGTGAAAACCAAAAAATTTAAAACCAAATATGTATATTCAACCAAACGATCATGGACTGCAATCCTTGGAAGGATGTATAAAGTTTGCTCCCGCAAACCTTCAATGCTAAAATGACGTTCAGTCTCCTCCACGAACATGAACAACACTTCCTCTAAATGTACTGAACGCACTGCGATGTTTATCCTCCTTCACGCCTTCCCCAAAGTTGGTCTTTATATAAAATGGAAGGGGGAAGAAAGAGACATTGTTTTGCCCATGGAGGAAGATTGACTCGGTTGGCTTGCTAAAAGCTTGGGAGAGACCTCTATTTATAATTTTTTGCGACCACCAAACACAGCCACATAACCTCTTACCGAACACAACCACCTTATCTCCCACCTAGCACAGCCGGTTAAAAAATTCTCAAGAGAATCACATGGGCGGTTGGTTGACTTTGATCGAATCAAATTAACAAACACTGCCCTGATTTGGGTCAAACCAGAGTCTGCACTTGGCACATGCACGTAACATCACCTGCACCAAGCAACTGCGCAAACCACCAAACTGCACTGAGCATCTACACAAAGCTATACTATCATAGGACTTTGCATAATTATAGTGCATCGAGTAGTCCAAAATTTTTATTCGCAATTCAATATTATATTTTCACCTCCAAAATATCTCATAAGAAGAAGAAGCTAAATAAGATTTTCCTCGGTATCGTTCTCACTGTAAACTTGTCCACTTTTTCCCCAACATTGATCCCAAAGAACAGTAATCTCAGCTGAACTCAAAAATGAAAAAGAAAAACTATAATCTGACAGATGAAGAACAAGTTGAGACTACATTCATAAAAGTATTTCTTTAACAAATAATAACAAAGCCAAGAGTAGAGAGGAAGAGAAGAAGCTGGGAGCGAAGATTTGCGGGAAATAAGCTAGGAATGAGAGGGAAGGCTCGAACTCCCTGTGCAAAAACCGGGGAAAGGAAAATGAAATTTGAGCAAAGGAAAGTAGGCTGGACGCGAATAGGTGTGCGATTATAGGAAGAAATATAAATAAAAATAGGGCTTTTCCCATATAAGTTTTTGCATAGACAACATGCATGTACAAAAGAATAAACTCATCAAAAGATTATTTTTGTCCATGTGTGTTAACAAATATAAACTTAGCGGGGAGATTTTTGTCCCAAAATAGATGACCCTACATATTTATATAGGATAATTTAGGGATAGTTTTGTACCACCCAAATAAGAAGAAAATTTAAAAAGAGAGCTTGCTAATACTAACAAATGGAGGCCATTCCAATGATATCCATTGTAAATTAGCAACTCATGAAGGTAACATTTAGGTGGAAGCATGCTAAGGAAAGACTTATAGGGCGGCCAGGATCAGAGAAGGAATTCATTTGAAATATCAAGACGAAGATGACATGTCGGCAAACGTGAGAACACGAAGATGACTAAGAGAAACATGCACGAAAACAAATCTATAAAAGCCCATCACTTTGTTTGAAGTGTTGCCGTGATTATGGGGAGTTTATTAATCGATTGAGAGGGCGTGTCAACATGTTTGGTAGTTGGCCAGCTATGATCGTGTGGAGGAATCGGTCGTTGTTGGAAACTAATGTCTCTATGAATGCCTTCCGAGTAGCTCCGTTTGTAAGACTAGTGTTGTGAGTTGGTCTTGGTGAGTTGGCTTCTCCGGTTAGGCCTTTGTTGATCGGCGTCCAGTGAATGTGGCACGACAATTTGACTCCTTTTACAGTCTGACTATGCATGAATAGGAACTTGTTTGGACGAAACCTTGAAGTATCGTTTTCTCGTGTCGTGTTGAGTTTTCAGTTTTTGCTTAGGAATGATATTTAGAGTATAGAATAAGATAACACCCAATAAGGTGGTATGATGAGTAAGAATGATGAATAATTGAAACAAAAATATGACCATCATAAAATATGCAAAAAATGGATGATAAAGTTCCTTAGGTGAGGTAGGACGTTTTCAGGAACGACAGTTCATAACCACCGCATTCACAACCGCTACTGTAGTGCTAAACGGACTCTTAGGCTCCGTTTGGCGTGGCTTTTTTGCTCCGATGAGTTTGGACAAAACGCCACCGCCATAAAATGTATGTTTGGCATGACAACGGTTATGCCCACCGTCAATAAAAGAAAACTAGTTCCTTAGGTGAGGTCGGGCATTCACGAATGACGGTTCATAGCCACCGCGTTTGTGACCACCACCGCGTTCGTGGCTGCCACAACGTTCATGACCGCCACCGCCGCACCAAACAGAGCCTTGTTAATCCAATGCATTCAACACTAAAACCTAACACGCTCAAATAGTAAATCACTAAAACTCAGGGGTAAATAACCACTAACACATACATAAAACCAATGCCAACCTAGATATGCAAATAGAGTACTTCACTTAAACCAATGATTCATGATACTCTTACCTCTTCATGTTCAGCAGCAACTGCGGCCCCATCCTTCTCATCTGCTGAACTGCTCTCCAAAATCACTCCCTCCTCCTCAGCCGAATCGACACTCTCTGACTTTGTTTCGGCCGCACCAAGACTAAGAATTGGCGAAGAAGAATCGTCTCCCTCGTCCTTCGCATCTGCCAACCTCTTCCTTCCCAAAACCGCCTCAATGGCCGCAGCGCTCGCTCTAGCGGCAGCCGCCTCTTTAGCCGCCTTCTCCGCCTTAACCCTCTCCTCCTCTTCCCTGGCAAGCGCTTCAGCCCTCTCCTTCTCCTCTGCCGCCCGAGCCGCGGCCTCCGCCTTCTCCCTCGTCACATCTTCCAGAAGCTTCCCAAAATCCTCCTCCCTCGATTCCTTCCTCAATGTACTCTCCACCAGCTCCTTCATATCCTGGCTCAAGCTAACACTCTCATCCATCAACAAATCCTTCAACACCCGGAGAGCGTCATCCACCCTCTCGTCCCGGCAATAAGCCTGCAGCAATATCTCGTAGCTCGCCACATTCGGCTTCACCTCCCTCTCCACCATCCGATCAAAGAAACCCCGCGCCTCATCGAGCCTCCGAACGTCCGCCAACCCTCCGATAGCCTGATTATACGCATTGGCATTCGGCCTCAGGCCGGAATCCACCATCTTATTGAAGTAGTCGATGGCGTCGCTCGGCCTCCCGGCTCCAAAGTAAGATTCCACCAACAGAACAAATGTGTACTCATCAGGATTGAATCCCCTCTCGCCCATCTCCTCGAAGAGTTCTTCGGCCTCGGCGATCAAACCGTTCTTCCCGAGCTGACCGATCAAATTGTTGTAAGACAATACGTCGGGGACGCAGTTCGTCTCCCGCAATCGCTTCCTGAACACCTGGATCGCTTCCCCGAATCTTCCCGACGAGCAGAACCCATCCACCATCACATTAAAGCTTCCCAAATTCACCGCAATCCTCTTCGGCGAATCGTGCTCCCTCATCATCCTTTCGAACAGGACGACGGCGTCGTCCAACCGCCCGTTCTTCGCCAACGCATCGAGAACCGAGTTATAGCTCACGGCGGAAAACCTAACATTGGAATCTTGACCTAGAACTCGACTGTACAAATCCATGGCTTCCTCATCCATCCCCTTCTTGAAATACCCCTTCATTAGATTTCCATACACAATGCCGTCGTGTATAACATCTCCGGCAGCAATGGAAAGCTTGTCTTTGAGCTCTTCGAACAACTCCAGAACACGATCGTGTTCATCGTTCCTAACGAAACCAGTCATGAGAAGATTGTAAACAATGGGATCGGGCGGGGAGAGGGCCTTGTCGAGCATGTCGTTCTTGAGATCGACGGCCTGCTCCAGCTTGTTGTTGTCAACTAGGCCCTTGATGAGGATCCGATAGGTGGTTGGGGAAGGATTGAGCGGGACGTCTTCCTTGACGATGAGGCGGTAGTGCTCGAGGGCATTGTCGATTTTCCGGCAGTCGCAGTAGGCCTGGAGGAGGAGGTTGTGGGTGATGACGGTGGGGGCGACGCTGGCCTGAGTGATGAAACGGTGGAGGGAGAGGAGGTCGGTGTAGCGGCATTGACGGAGGAGGGCGGCGAGGACGGCGTTGCAGGTGAATATTGTGGGGCGGCAGTTGGAGTAGATGGAGTGGCGGACGAGGAGGGAGGCTTCGTCGAGGTCGTTTTCGCGGATGAGGGTTAGGATGCGGTTGTGGAGGTTGAGGCGATTGCCGGCGAGGGCGGTGGCGGATTCGGGGAGTTTGGGGGCATTAGGGTTAGGATTTTTAGATGAGGGAAGTCGGCGGGGGGCGGGCTGTTGGCGGTGGGAGGATAGAGGGGGCTCGATGCGGAGACGGCGCTTTCGGCGGCGACGCTCGGCGGCGGCTTCCTCGGGGGTTGCGAAGGAGAGGAGGCGGAACGGCGGAGTGGAGAAACGGAGGCGGACGCCGGGGGGAAACGGGCGGGGAAGAGGATTGAGGATTCTGAGGTGAGCGGCGAGGTAGGGTTTGGAGAGAGCCATTTCGATCGATTGGGGAGGATGGAGCGAGTGTTAAGCGAGCTGGGATTCTGGCCGAAGTGAATGAGTGATTGCATTAAGGCTCCCTTTGGGACGACTTATTTTCACCGGTCAAGCAGTTATCACCGCATGAATCGGGCCGATTCATGCGGTGATAACCGCTTGATCGGTGAAAATAAGTCCTCCCAAACGGAGCCTAAGGCTTCCTTTGATTTGGCATTTCGCCCTCTCCGATTGGAGCAAAACTCGACGGACGGCAGGTAAATAAACTGGCGCCGACGGCGTTTGTTCTGTTTGCACCCGCAACCAGGAGGAAATGATCTCGTTCCGCTCCGTTTCGACCCCCGCCTCTCCCCCTCTGATTCCAAAGTCTCGTTTCGACCCGCCGGCTGCACCTGCCACAGACGAACCAAATATAGTTTAAACCTTAGTGATTGTGAACCGCACTTCTTATTTGGCTATCTGTACCCCTTTTTTTTTCAAAAACATCTGCTTCTTAAAATTTAGTCACAACCCAAACACAAACACTAATCTTCCACATCCGTTGTTTTCCTCGTTGTGTCGCTCCTCCGATATTTTCCTCTTCGCTGCGTCGCTCGTCCTGTCTCCTCCTCGCTCGGAAGCCTCTATCTCCTCGCCTCCGCCTCTTCTATCTGTCTTCTCTGCCTCTATCACCGACGATTTCTCCACTTCCAGTGTCGATGAGTGATCTCGTTCCCAGTTGTGGCGTGCTCCATCGATTGTTCTTCTTCCAGCGCCCACGACCGGTCTTCTGTGGCATTTGTGTAAGGAATCAGGAGCGCCGAGAAGAGGAAATTCGAAAACGAATAACAAAACACAGAGCAATCAAACACACAGATATTACAGAGGTTCACCCAAAATCGGGTTACGTCCTCTCTCCCCTTCTTCCTCACCTTCTTGCGTTCACCAGAACAATACAAATTACACAAAGGTTACAAGGATCTAAAGCCCGATCCTACCTTTTCTTCTTTTGGACAAGAAAACTGTAGAAGAAAACCTTCTGGATTGACCTCCAAAAGACTATCGCCGCCTTAACCGTCGTTTTCCCCCGTCGTACCCTAAAATAACCAGAAAACGCCTTAAATAGGCTCCAGCACGACAGCATCGTCGAACGCAGAACGGCGCTCGACGATCGTCGAACTCACCCCGATCGGCGTTCGACGATCGTCGAACTCAGCCCGAACGTCGAACGTCGAGCTGCGTTCGACGCGTCGAACGTCGATCAGCGCTCGACGTTCGACGTCGAACCTAGTTCGACGATCGTCGAGCTGGGTTCGACGACTAGAGAAAATATCTCCCAAAAATTTGGGTCGGGGGCGTTGCCCCCGCACCCCCACCGGGGACGCTGTCCCCTGGACCCCTGCCCGCTGTCCGGTCAGCGGGACCTCTGCCGGGGGCGGCTGCCCCCGGACCCCCGTTGTCGTCGGCGCCAGATATGTCGGAGGGGGATCACACTTCGATTCCTCTAAGCTCACGTAAGCTAACCCGGTGTGAGAAACAAGAGGACCGGAAGTGTTCCACAACCCCAACATTCTCCCACTTGTTGGACAGCTTCCGCAGATGAGAGCAGCTCCTCCAATCTTCCTCTTCAACCCCACTGCTGTTGCACACCATTCGAACTTAGCAACAGGCACAGCCTTGGTAAGAAAATCAGAACTGTTCTCCTTGGTATCAACCTTCTCCAGTTGAACCACCTGCTTCTCTACCTTTTCCCTGATGAAGTGAAATTGGATGTCAATGTGCTTGGTCATAGCATGGAAAGCCGGATTCTTGGCTAACTGAATAGCCCCTTGGCTGTCACACCACAGCTTCACAGGACCCTGCTCAAAATCGAGCTCCCCGCACAACCTCCTCAGCCATATGGCCTCCTTACTGGCATGAGTAAGAGCCATGTATTCCGCTTCCGTTGACGAGAGTGCCACCACTCCTTGCCGCCGACTCATCCAACTAACGGCACCACCAAATAATGTAAAAACATACCCACTGGTGTACCTCCTGCTATCCAGATCACCTCCCCAGTCAGAGTCCACGTGCCCAACCACGTCCAGGACTCTTCCAGTTTCAGCACCTTCATAACATATAGAATAGTTTGAAGTGCCGCGAAGATACCTGAACACCCGCTTCACAGCATTCCAGTGCTCCTTCCCTGGTTTTGCCATGTACCGGCTCAGCACTCCCACTGCTTGTGCTATGTCAGGCCGAGTACAAACCATGGCGTACATGAGGCTCCCCACTGCACTAGCATATGGAACCTTCACCATGTCCTCCATCTCCTCATGTGTCTTGGGACACATCTCCGCAGATAGCTTATTCCCCACGGGCATAGGGGCACCAACAGGCTTGCAGTCAGCCATGTTGAATTTCTTCAACACCTCTTCGACATACCTCTGCTGCCCCAACCAAAGCTTCTTTTTGCTTCTATCCCTGGTAATCTGCATCCCCAAGATCACACTTGCTGGCCCCAAGTCCTTCATTTCAAACTTGGCCGAGAGCAGCTTCTTCACATGTTGGATCATCTTGACACTGTTTCCTACGAGCAGCATGTCATCAACATAGAGTGTCAAGAAAATGAAGTGCTCTCCCTTCCTTTGGATATAGATGCAGTGGTCCGAATTCGACCTTTCAAAACCCAACTCCAGCATGTAGGTGTCGAACTTCTGGTGCCACATCCTCGGAGATTGCTTAAGTCCATAAAGGGACTTCTTCAACCTGCACACCAGATCCTCCTTGCCCTTGGCCTCGAATCCTTCAGGTTGCCGCATATAAATCTCCTCCTCTAGATCCCCGTGAAGAAACGCCGTCTTCACATCCATTTGTTCAATCTCCAGATCATGTACAGCCGCAATGGAGAGAACCATCTTGATAGAAGTGAGCTTGGCCACCGGCGAGAAAATCTCGTCGTATTCCACACCTTCCACCTGTGAGAAGCCCTTGGCAACCAGCCTCGCCTTGTACTTCTCTATGGTGCCATCCGCCTTAACCTTCTGCTTGAAGACCCATTTACTCCCAATGGCCTTCCTCCCTTTTGGAAGCTTGCACATGTACAACCCCGTATTCGCAGAGTAGGGCCCCCTTTGGTAGGCGCAGAGCCAGTTTCAAGTTTTTAAGCTTTTTAGAGATTTTGGACTCTTGGTGGCCAATTTTGGCTTGGACTTGGAAATATACTAGTAGGGGGATGAAATATTTTTCTCCCCCCCGGCCCCCTCGGGGGGTCCCCAGGCCGCCGAGCTCCCCAGTCCGCCGAGCTCCCCAGTCCGCCGAGCTCCCCAGTCCGCCGAGCTCCCCAGTCCGCCGAGCTCACCAGGCCGCCGAGCTCCCCAGGCCGCCGAGCTCCCCAGGCCGCCGAGCTCCCCAGGCCGCCGAGCTCCCCAGGCCGCCGAGCTCCCCAGTCCGCCGAGCTCCCCAGTCCGCCGAGCTCCCCAGTCCGCCGAGCTCCCCAGTCCGCCGAGCTCCCCAGGCCGCCGAGCTCACCAGGCCGCCGAGCTCACCAGTCCGCCGAGCTCCCCAGGCCGCCGAGCTCCCCAGGCCGCCGAGCTCCCCAGTCCGCCGAGCTCCCCAGGCCGCCGAGCTCCCCAGGCCGCCGAGCTCCCCAGTCTGCCGAGCTCCCCAGTCCGCCGAGCTCCCCAGGCCGCCGAGCTCCCCAGTCCGCCGAGCTCAAGGCCAATTGGTCGTAGGGGCATTTCGGTCATTTTATCCCCAGGACTTGGAAAAACTATAAATAGACCCCCTTGGGTACCTTTGGAGAGGCATTGGCTTTTGGCTTCCTCCTCCCTAGCTTTCTTCTTGGTAGAGTTGAGAGAACTCTCCGAGGTACCCAGCTCTCATTGGTAAGGGAGGGGAAGTGTTCTTGTGACCTTCCGGGTGTGTGGTGGGACCTCCGCGCTAGAGCCGAGGGTCTGTTCCTAGTTTCCCAAGTCTTCGGTCCGTGACATCCCCCCGAGTGTAGTAGGTGTGAGGTCACCCCTTCCCCAAGGGTCGAACTCCACAGAGACCAAGTTTTTGGTTTCAACATTTTGGTGCGGTGAGCGTGGAGAGTGACCAGCACAGAAGATCTCGGGAGAGTGACATGGCTGGAGATCAGGGAGGTAGTGATGACCTCGGCGGTCTCCCCAACCCAGGACCCTTTGTAGGAAGGGAGGAGTTCATGGCTTCTATCGAAGGCATCATGGGGATGCTTAGAAGCATTGCCCCTCGGGCTGACAGCTTAACCCCCACCCCCCAGAGACTAGCTCCCAGGGGTCTCGGCGAGCTAACCCAGAGTGGTCTCGGCGAGCTGGCTCCAAGGGGGCAAGGCGAGATCACCCCAGCAGGGGGAGAAGCAAGTGTGCCGGATAGGAGACCTGGGAAGGAAAGGATGGTAGAGGGGGTTGAGCGAGACCTCCCAGGCCGAGAGCTGTTCCCCAGCCCGACGAGAGCTAGCCCTCCTGGCGAGCAGGTCGCGCGAGTAGAGGTGGCGAGAGCCCCCCTTAGGGGGTCACCCTTTAGTGAGTTGATCATCTCAGTTCCCGTTCCCGAGGGGTTCAGAGAGCCAGACATGGCTTACTATACCGGGAAGGATGACCCCGTCCAGCACCTGCAGTGGTTCGAGGATGTCGTCTCCATCAGGCCAATGACGGACGCCTTCAAGTGCCGTCTATTTGCGATCACCTTAAAAGAGAAGGCGAGGGACTGGTTCCATCAACTCCCTCCAAGGTCCATCTTCGGGTTCGAAGACTTGAGCCGGAGCTTTCAACTTCGCTTCTCCACCTCCAAAAAGAGGAAGAAAGGTCCTGAGTCCCTCTTCCTGATAAAGCAAAGGGCTGAGGAGTCGCTGGCCCACTACGTTGACAGGTTCCAGGAGGAGGTCCTTGACATCCAAGAGGTGCCAGGGTATGCCCTCCAGATGGCGTTTACGGTGGGGTTGCGCGAAGGGTTCTTCAAGATGAGCTTGACCCGGAAGACCCCCCTTTCCTTCGAGGAGCTGATGGAAAGGGCAGCAGAGGAAATAGCCATGGAGGCAGCCAACCCGGCCTTTGTAAAGAAGTTGGCAAGGTTGACAGAGGTGGAGTCAAAGGAGCAAGGTGGCTCGAGGCATCATGAAGGGAGAAGGAGAGAGGAGCATAGAGCTCAAGGGTTTCAGAGACAGGAGGGTCCAGAGCCAGGCTGGAGGCAGCAGGGAGGACCTGCCCATGGTCCAGGAAGAGCTCTCATCCAGGATGGAGGGAACCATCATGGGGGCCAAGGGAGGTTCAACTTCCAGAGGCAAGCCCCAAGACAACTCCTGCCCCCACCCCAGCAAGCGATGGCGATCGGTCGAAGGGAGAGGAGGAACCGCACGGGAAGAGGAAGAGTAAGAGTAGAGTTACCCTACTGTGAGTTCCACCAGGAGGAGGGCCATGCAACAGCTACCTGCCCCGAATTCCTGGAGGTGAGAGGAGCGAGAGGTCAAGCCCAGCAACCACCCCCGAGGCAGATCGAAGCCCCGCCCCAAGCCAGGGAGGAAGACAGATGTGAGGATCGGGTCGACGTGGGCACCCAGGGAAGGATCGGTTGATGCAAGAGGCGAAGGAGCCTCGCCTCAATAGGATCTTGTATTTTTTATTATGTTGTACTGAGTCTAGCCCCCGACCCACTGAGTCGGGAGAGGTCATGTAACCCAACTATTTTCCCCTTTTGAGGATGTTGAATTTTGGCAGAGTTCAGGTGACACGCCCCGTCCCTAAGTCCCTTAGCTCCGAGATGATTCCGCTGCCAGGCTCTCACTAGCTGGTGGGTTCAGGTTGATCTCTCGTGGGAGCTAAGTCCTTTTGCTCCGAGATGATTCCGCTGCCAGGCTCTCACTAGCTGGCAGGGCAGGTTGATCTCTCGTGGAGGCTAAGTCCTTTTGCTCCGAGATGATTCCGCTGCCAGCTGGTGGATTCAGGTTGATCTCTCGTGGGAGCTAAGTCCTTTTGCTCCGAGATGATTCCGCTGTCAGGCTCTCACTAGCTGGCAGGGCAGGTTGATCTCTCGTGGGAGCTAAGTCTTTTTTGCTCCGAGATGATTCCGCTGCCAGGCTCTCACTAGCTGGTGGGTTCAGGTTAATCTCTCGTGGGAGCTAAGTCCTTTTGCTCCGAGATGATTCCGCTATCAGGCTCTCACTAGCTGGTGGGTTCAGGTTGATCTCTCGTGGGAGCTAAGTCCTTTTGCTCCGAGATGATTCCGCTGCCAGGCTCTCACTAGCTGGTGGGTTCAGGTTGATCTCTCGTGGAGGCCAAGTCCTTTTGCTCCGAGATGATTCCGCTGCCAGGCTCTCACTAGCTGGTGGGTTCAGGTTGATCTCTCGTGGGAGCTAAGTCCTTTTGCTCCGAGATGATTCCGCTGTCAGGCTCTCACTAGCTGGCAGGGCAGGTTGATCTCTCGTGGAGGCTAAGTCCTTTTGCTCCGAGATGATTCCGCTGTCAGGCTCTCACTAGCTGGTGGGTTCAGGTTGATCTCTCATGGGAGCTAAGTCCTTTTGCTCCGAGATGATTCCGCTGCCAGGCTCTCACTAGCTGGTGGGTTCAGGTTGATCTCTCGTGGAGGCTAAGTCCTTTTGCTCCGAGATGATTCCGCTGCCAGGCTCTCACTAGCTGGTGGGTTCAGGTTGATCTCTCGTGGAGGACAAGTCCTTTTGCTCCGAGATGATTCCGCTGCCAGGCTCTCACTAGCTGGTGGGTTCAGGTTGATCTCTCGTGGGAGCTAAGTCCTTTTGCTCCGAGATGATTCCGCTGTCAGGCTCTCATTAGCTGGTGGGTTCAGGTTGATCTCTCGTGGGAGCTAAGTCCTTTTGCTCCGAGATGATTCCGCTGCCAGGCTCTCACTAGCTGGTGGGTTCAGGTTGATCTCTCGTGGAGGCCAAGTCCTTTTGCTCCGAGATGATTCCGCTGCCAGGCTCTCACTAGCTGGTGGGTTCAGGTTGATCTCTCGTGGAGGCTAAGTCCTTTTGCTCCGAGATGATTCCGCTGCCAGGCTCTCACTAGCTGGTGGGTTCAGGTTGATCTCTCGTGGAGGCCAAGTCCTTTTGCTCCGAGATGATTCCGCTGCCAGGCTCTCACTAGCTGGTGGGTTCAGGTTGATCTCTCGTGGGAGCTAAGTCCTTTTGCTCCGAGATGATTCCGCTGTCAGGCTCTCATTAGCTGGTGGGTTCAGGTTGATCTCTCGTGGGAGCTAAGTCCTTTTGCTCCGAGATGATTCCGCTGCCAGGCTCTCACTAGCTGGTGGGTTCAGGTTGATCTCTCGTGGAGGCCAAGTCCTTTTGCTCCGAGATGATTCCGCTGCCAGGCTCTCACTAGCTGGTGGGTTCAGGTTGATCTCTCGTGGGAGCTAAGTCCTTTTGCTCCGAGATGATTCCGCTGTCAGGCTCTCACTAGCTGGTGGGTTCAGGTTGATCTCTCGTGGGAGCTAAGTCCTTTTGCTCCGAGATGATTCCGCTGTCAGGCTCTCACTAGCTGGCAGGGCAGGTTGATCTCTCGTGGGAGCTAAGTCCTTTTGCTCCGGGATGATTCCGCTGCCCGGCTCTCACTAGCTGGCAGAGCAAGTAGAGGTTGACTTTTTACCCTGAGGGGGTCTCGCCACCCAGGCTCTCATCAGCTGGCATGGCAGGTTGACCCCCCAGGAGGCTAAGTGTTTTTTACCCTGAGGGGGTCTCGCTACCCAGGCTCTCATCAGCTGGCATGGTAAGTTGGCCCCCCCAGGAGGCCAAGTGTTTTTTGCCCTGAGTAGGTCTCGTCACCCAGGCTCTCATCAGTTGGCATGGCAGGATGACCCCTCGGAAGAGGCCTTACAGTCTTTCGACACCACAAGAGCAAGCTGTACTCAGCGAATACGTTGGGTTGGATGTTTCTTTCCGAGCTTGTGCCAACCTCGAAAAGAGCGGGGATTATGTACAACCCCGTATTCGCAGAGTAGGGCCCCCTTTGGTAGGCGCAGAGCCAGTTTCAAGTTTTTAAGCTTTTTAGAGATTTTGGACTCTTGGTGGCCAATTTTGGCTTGGACTTGGAAATATACTAGTAGGGGGATGAAATATTTTTCTCCCCCCCGGCCCCCTCGGGGGGTCCCCAGGCCGCCGAGCTCCCCAGTCCGCCGAGCTCCCCAGTCCGCCGAGCTCCCCAGTCCGCCGAGCTCCCCAGTCCGCCGAGCTCCCCAGTCCGCCGAGCTCCCCAGGCCGCCGAGCTCCCCAGGCCGCCGAGCTCCCCAGGCCGCCGAGCTCCCCAGGCCGCCGAGCTCCCCAGTCCGCCGAGCTCCCCAGGCCGCCGAGCTCACCAGGCCGCCGAGCTCACCAGTCCGCCGAGCTCCCCAGGCCGCCGAGCTCCCCAGGCCGCCGAGCTCCCCAGTCCGCCGAGCTCCCCAGGCCGCCGAGCTCCCCAGGCCGCCGAGCTCCCCAGTCTGCCGAGCTCCCCAGTCCGCCGAGCTCCCCAGGCCGCCGAGCTCCCCAGTCCGCCGAGCTCAAGGCCAATTGGTCGTAGGGGCATTTCGGTCATTTTATCCCCAGGACTTGGAAAAACTATAAATAGACCCCCTTGGGTACCTTTGGAGAGGCATTGGCTTTTGGCTTCCTCCTCCCTAGCTTTCTTCTTGGTAGAGTTGAGAGAACTCTCCGAGGTACCCAGCTCTCATTGGTAAGGGAGGGGAAGTGTTCTTGTGACCTTCCGGGTGTGTGGTGGGACCTCCGCGCTAGAGCCGAGGGTCTGTTCCTAGTTTCCCAAGTCTTCGGTCCGTGACATCCCCCCGAGTGTAGTAGGTGTGAGGTCACCCCTTCCCCAAGGGTCGAACTCCACAGAGACCAAGTTTTTGGTTTCAACAGCACAGACCCCAGGTCTGATTCTTCCGCAGAGACTCCATCTCATCAACCATAGCAAGCTCCCACTGATTCGCATCAGCCCTCGACCTCGCATCCCTGGCTGAAATGGGATCTTCTCCAAGCATGTTCAGGCAATATTGTGCTCCAACCGCACTAAGGGAGTACCGGATTGGTGCCCTCCTTTCCCTCGTTGAACGCCTCAGAAGTGGAGCATCAGCAACTTCATCTTCTGATTCATCATCAAGGCTCACCTCCTCCAAAACATCAGATTCAGAATCTGAATCCGAAACAGCCACTGTAGTGATCTGAGCATCCTCCAGAGGAACTTCCTCCATGCCCCTTTCCACTACCACCTTTTCTGCAGCTTTCCCTTCCTTCGCTTGTGTAGTGACTTGAGGACGGGCTTCATGAAAGACCACATCCTTGTTATATGTCACCGTCCTCGTCACCGGGTTCCAAAGCTTATATCCCTTAATGCCATCTTTGTAGCCCACAAAGATGCACCGCTCGGACTTCATATCCAGCTTCCCCCTCTTCTCCTTTGGAATGTGAACGTATGCATCACATCCAAAAACACGAGCATAGGCCAAATTTGGCTTCTTCTAGAAAACAGCCTCAAAGGGGGTACACCCCTTCACTGCAGATGTAGGGGTCCTGTTCTTCAAGTGATTAGCTGTAGCCGCCGCTTCAGCCCAGAACTCCGTCCCCAAACCAGCCCAACTGAGCATGCACCTGGCTTTCTCCATCAATGTCCGATTGAGCCTTTCCGACACTCCATTCTGCTCTGGAGTATACGGTGTGGTCTTCTGCTGTGCAATCCCCTGCTCAATACAGTACCGCTCGAAGACGTCCGAGCAATACTCCCCTCCGTTATCAGAACGGAGAACCTTCACCTTCCTCTCAAACTGGTTCTCCACCAGGTTCTTAAAATCCTTGAACCTATCGAGAACCTCTGTCTTGGACCTGAGAAAATAAAGCCAAGAATACCGAGAATAATCATCAATGAAAGATACATAATACCTAGCCCCACCAAGAGATGGGACTGGAGTCGGCCCAAATACATCGCTATGAATCAAGTCCAGTAAACCGGTGGCCCTCGTCCCTGCTCCCTGAAAACTAACCCGGTTCTGCTTCCCAAATAGGCAATGCTCACAGAACCCAAAACTCGAGGTGCACACGGGCACACCCACCACCATCTGGCCGGATGTCATAGCCGACATCCCCTTCTCACTGATGTGTCCGAGCCGTTGGTGCCACAGCCTGGACTGCTCCTCCTGGTCCTCCTCTTGGCCTTCAGAGATGAAGGCCCCGCTAGGCACCACTGTATCAGCAAGTAACTTGTACAGTGTCCCATGCCTCACGCCTTTGGCGATCACCATCCCCCCTCGGGTCATCCTGCACGAGTGCATGTCACAACTGAAAGACACTCCCACATCCGCCATAGATCCCACCGAGATCAGATTCCTGCTCATCCCAGGAATATGCATCACCCCCGGAAGGGTCTTCATGGTCCCGTCGGCCATCTTCAGCATCACCTTCCCACGCCCAATAATCTGCACAGCAGTATCATCGCCAAGCATGACGTCACCACCATCAAACCTCTCATACTCACAAAACCAGTCTCTATGTGGGGTCATGTGATATGATGCTCCTGTGTCGACATACCACACATCAGAATCCTTCTGGGCAACACATGCAGCAGCAATATACATGTCACCCCCTTCAGTCTCCTTCTTTGCACCCGAAGTTGACCCAGCATCTTTCTGAACGGGCTTGTTGGGACATTGAGATTTCACATGCCCAACCTGATTACACTTCCAGCACTTGATGGGCTTCTTCTCTTTCTCTCTTTCTCTGCTCTTGGATCTACCCCGAGATTTATCTCGAGATCCTCCTTGCTTATTATCCCTCCATTGAGGGCGAGATCTGGACACACTCAATGCACCTTTGCTGGTCTTCTCAGAACTTCCTCTCCTGGTCTCCTCAGATAGCAAAGTGGCACATACTGACTCATTGGAGAGAGCCTTATCTCCATTACCACCTATGGCAACAATAACATTGTCCCAAGAATCCGGCAATGAGCACAGCAGTGTAATAGCTCTGTCTTCATCCGAGATTTTCTCACCAATTGAGATCAACTGACCCACGACAGTGTTGAAACTGGTCAGGTGCTCTGAGAACGAACCGCCTTCCTGCATCTTCAGATTGTACCATTTCTTCCTCAGCAACAGTTTATTAACCAGAGACTTGCTCTGGTAGAGAGATTCCAACTTCCGCCATAGGCCTTGGTTGGAAGTTTCCTCCATGACATTTGTTAAAATTGAATCTGTGAGAAAAAGCCTGATCAGACCTTTGGCTTTCCGATCTGCCTTTGTCCAGGTTGCAAATGTAACACCCCAGAACTCAAAATATGTTTGTACACAATTTTGAGTAGCAGGCTGGTAGACACGGCCTGGGACACGGGCGTGTCCCAGGGCGTGTCGGGGGTACACGGCCTGGGACACGGGCGTGTCCCAGGGCGTGTTCGATTTAAATCTCAAAATTGGCCTATTCGGGTCAGAGCCGTACACGGCCGTGAACACGGCCATGAACACGGGCGTGTCAGGCTGGACACGGGCGTGTCGGCTGCCGTGTTCCGACCCGTGTACTGGTTTTGGAAGTCGATGGGTGCCGTGTAGCAGGGGACACGGGCGTGTCTCAAGAATGACACGGGCGTGTCAGGTTCGACACGGGCGTGTCGAGCCCCGTGTTGTTCAGTCGGTTCCAAACCGCGTGTGCCGCTTAAGGGTACACGGCCTGTGACACGGGCGTGTCACAGGCCGTGTCAGGCAAAAATTGGGTTGCTTGGGCAGATCTCGGCCGTTCGTTTCCTTCTATTTGGATCGTGTGGTCCATAGCATTTCCAGCCTCTTTAAGGCCGTGGATTGAGTTGAAAGCTCATTCCACTTAGCCTTTCTTCTTAAGAAAGAGAGAGCTTGGAGGAGGAGGAGGAGGAGGCCGGTGGAGCTTCATCGAGCCGAATAGAGAGCCGAGTGCAGCGTTGCGGAGGCAAGGCCGCTGCGGTGGTTTCCATCCGGCTAGTTTTCTATGGCGCCGAAGCGATCGTCAAGGGTAACGATCTTTCTTCCTTGGGCAGGTGAAGCCCTTTGTTTTGCATGTGCATGGGATCCTCCATCAAGAGATGGAAACGCGTAAGTGATTCCAGCAGTTGAGTCTGCATCTAGAGCCGGAAGCCTGTAGTACGGCATAGACATGCTGTGTGAAGCCCATCCAGACGTATGTCGGGATTGGTGATGTTGATATTGCGATCCGGAGAAGACTCCGTGTATGCATCGTTTAGCCTGCGGAGATGGTGAGGACGATGTGTTTGGTGTATAGGATGCTTTGCATAGCTCCTTTAGTTGTATGCTTGTAAGAGCTGGTTGATGGAGTGCGGACACCTCTGAGTGGGTGGGTGCGTGAGGTCTTCAACAGGGGTTTGGAGGCTTATGCCCATTTCACCAAGTGGCAATGTTAAGATCGGGTGAGCGGTCGATTGGTAGCAAAGCAGCAGGGCGAATTCCCTAGGCTTGTTACACTACGGGGGTAGGTCGACTGATAGTGCTCACGGGTTTTGGTGTGGTGCGTACCTCTGAGTGAGACGGGTGCGTGAGGTCTTCAATAAGGGTTTGGAGGCTTATGCCCGCCTACCAAGTACAAACCATAAAAGGTGCCCTGAGTGCACGGAGCGCCTGGCATTGAGGCCGGCGTTTGTGATGTTGGGTGTATGTGCTTTATATGTTGAAATTGCTATACATGCAAGGAAGGAACCACTGCCCCGGGTAAGGGGTGGGGTCGTTATAATTGGTCAGCTGAATGCTGACCGTTGCTTTGTTTATCACCCATGGGGTGGACGTCCATATGCAGGTGTTGCGGGCTGATGGATTGAGCGGGCAAAAGCCCATGCTGCTGGTAGGCCCTCGAAGGCCGTGCGAAGTGTTGGATTTCATGTGTGGCCGGCCTGCGTGCCGATGTATGAAATTATATGTGTTGTTAAGAGTAACTTGTAAGGCCTTAAGGCCGTGTGCGGTGTGGTTTTGTAAACATTCCTGGTTATCTATATAAATGTGAGATTTGTATATTAGTGGACATTCAATGGTATGAGTTCTTGCACTTAATAAGCTTCCGCTAGAATGCTCTGAGTTAGGACTCGTTTGGTTTGGTATTATCCTGTGACCTCACCGTCTGTTTGTGGCATATAGTGTGGGGCCCCGGCCGGACCTTCTACTATACGTCATTTAACGGATGGGGTCGTTACATTTTGGTATCAGCGCTTTTGTCGGTCTTCCCTTCCGAATTCGTGGTCGAATTCTTTTGTGGGGTGGCGAGCACGTGTTCGTGCGACCTGCTGTAATGCTAATGAACTCAAGAATGTCCACTAGGAATGTGTGTGTGTGTGTCTATTCGGTGAGTTTGCCGTATTACCATGGAAAGTAATGCTATCTTGTTCACCTATAGGTGACGAGGAGTGGAGCTGGGCAGTCGGAGCCCCAACGTTCGGATGAGAGTGCGGCACCACCTGAGGTGCCTACACCTCCCCCTTCTGCGGAAACGGTGCGCTTAGTTGCGGAGATGATCTTTGCTATGCTTCAGGCACAACCTTTTGGACAAGCGAGGCCCGCTGTGGCGCCAGTGCACGTTGGTGCGAGGCAAGAGCATGTTGAGGTTGGTGCGAGGCAAGAGCATGTTGAGGTTCCGGTTGCTGTGCAAGCAGCGGACAAGCAACTTAAGCACTTTATGGAATTTAATCCGCCTACGTTTGTCGGGGCAACGTCTCCAACAGAGGCCGAGGATTGGCTCTCTCGAGTGAAAAGAATCCTGGCTGCGCTCAGGATTAGTGAGGAGCAGAAAGTCCCGTTAGCCACTTTCCTCCTGGAAGGAGAGGCGAGGCTTTGGTGGGATGAGATCGAGTTGCACCAGTTGGGCGGTAGAGATCTGGGCGACATATCGATGGACGAATTCTCTAGATTGTTTTGGGCGAAATATTTGCCAATGGCGCAGAGAATTGCAATGGAAAATGAATTTCAACGTCTGGTACAGGGTGATAAGACCGTGGACGATTACCTGCATGAGTTTACCAAGCTCGGTCGTTATGCGGGGTCGACGTTTGCGGACCAGGCGCGGAAGACAAATAGGTTCTATGAAGGGCTGCGTGATGAGCTGAGGTTGGCTCTCCCAAGTTCAGTGAACCAAGGATTCCAAGCATTGGTGCATACCGCTAGTGCGCTAGAGAAGGATTTGAAGCGGGTGCGGGAGAAGAAGATCGTAGCGGTGGAAAAGTCCGACTTCAAAGTTCCGCCATCAGAGCAGTCCGATTTCAGGAAACGTGATAAGAAGCGGTTCAGGCCTGCTGAACAAACTTCTTCAGATGTTGCGTCAGGAGCAACGTTTGGGCAAGAACGGGTTGAGCCGCGGACATGTTTCATTTGTGGGAGGCCAGGACATATTGCGCGATTTTGCTGGAATGGTGCGTCCAAGGGTGAACGAAAGACAGGTGCGTCGTATGACGAGAAGGGTAAAGCTGTGGCAGAGTCGTCTGCATCGCGGGCGCAACCGCGAATATACACTCTTGAGATGCAGGAGCCGCAAAGCTCAAATCAAGCAGAACAGCAAACCCGTGCTTTGGACTTAATGGAGGCCGCTAAACGGATTCTGCGAGATGCGGAGAAGCCGAAATAAAGTGGAGTGTGCACTTTATTTTGTTGTTTGTTGTATATATGTATGTATGTATTTCTGTTTGAGACAAACAGTGTGGTGGTACGATTCCATGGGGCGAGCCAAGCTGTGGCCTCTGAGCTCTAAACCTGGATCGTTTTGGGTTGTATCGCAACAGCGTGGTTGTGTTGATACTTGTGCGTTGCGCTAAATTTAGGGACGAAATTTCTATAAGGAGGGGAGGGTTGTAACACCCCAGAACTCAAAATATGTTTGTACACAATTTTGAGTAGCAGGCTGGTAGACACGGCCTGGGACACGGGCGTGTCCCAGGGCGTGTCGGGGGTACACGGCCTGGGACACGGGCGTGTCCCAGGGCGTGTTCGATTTAAATCTCAAAATTGGCCTATTCGGGTCAGAGCCGTACACGGCCGTGAACACGGCCATGAACACGGGCGTGTCAGGCTGGACACGGGCGTGTCGGCTGCCGTGTTCCGACCCGTGTACTGGTTTTGGAAGTCGATGGGTGCCGTGTAGCAGGGGACACGGGCGTGTCTCAAGAATGACACGGGCGTGTCAGGTTCGACACGGGCGTGTCGAGCCCCGTGTTGTTCAGTCGGTTCCAAACCGCGTGTGCCGCTTAAGGGTACACGGCCTGTGACACGGGCGTGTCACAGGCCGTGTCAGGCAAAAATTGGGTTGCTTGGGCAGATCTCGGCCGTTCGTTTCCTTCTATTTGGATCGTGTGGTCCATAGCATTTCCAGCCTCTTTAAGGCCGTGGATTGAGTTGAAAGCTCATTCCACTTAGCCTTTCTTCTTAAGAAAGAGAGAGCTTGGAGGAGGAGGAGGAGGAGGCCGGTGGAGCTTCGTCGAGCCGAATAGAGAGCCGAGTGCAGCGTTGCGGAGGCAAGGCCGCTGCGGTGGTTTCCATCCGGCTAGTTTTCTATGGCGCCGAAGCGATCGTCAAGGGTAACGATCTTTCTTCCTTGGGCAGGTGAAGCCCTTTGTTTTGCATGTGCATGGGATCCTCCATCAAGAGATGGAAACGCGTAAGTGATTCCAGCAGTTGAGTCTGCATCTAGAGCCGGAAGCCTGTAGTACGGCATAGGCATGCTGTGTGAAGCCCATCCAGACGTATGTCGGGATTGGTGATGTTGATATTGCGATCCGGAGAAGACTCCGTGTATGCATCGTTTAGCCTGCGGAGATGGTGAGGACGATGTGTTTGGTGTATAGGATGCTTTGCATAGCTCCTTTGGTTGTATGCTTGTAAGAGCTGGTTGATGGAGTGCGGACACCTCTGAGTGGGTGGGTGCGTGAGGTCTTCAACAGGGGTTTGGAGGCTTATGCCCATTTCACCAAGTGGCAATGTTAAGATCGGGTGAGCGGTCGATTGGTAGCAAAGCAGCAGGGCGAATTCCCTAGGCTTGTTACACTACGGGGGTAGGTCGACTGATAGTGCTCACGGGTTTTGGTGTGGTGCGTACCTCTGAGTGAGACGGGTGCGTGAGGTCTTCAACAAGGGTTTGGAGGCTTATGCCCGCCTACCAAGTACAAACCATAAAAGGTGCCCTGAGTGCACGGAGCGCCTGGCATTGAGGCCGGCGTTTGTGATGTTGGGTGTATGTGCTTTATATGTTGAAATTGCTATACATGCAGGGAAGGAACCACTGCCCCGGGTAAGGGGTGGGGTCGTTATAATTGGTCAGCTGAATGCTGACCGTTGCTTTGTTTATCACCCATGGGGTGGACGTCCATATGCAGGTGTTGCGGGCTGATGGATTGAGCGGGCAAAAGCCCATGCTGCTGGTAGGCCCTCGAAGGCCGTGCGAAGTGTTGGATTTCATGTGTGGCCGGCCTGCGTGCCGATGTATGAAATTATATGTGTTGTTAAGAGTAACTTGTAAGGCCTTAAGGCCGTGTGCGGTGTGGTTTTGTAAACATTCCTGGTTATCTATATAAATGTGAGATTTGTATATTAGTGGACATTCAATGGTATGAGTTCTTGCACTTAATAAGCTTCCGCTAGAATGCTCTGAGTTAGGACTCGTTTGGTTTGGTATTATCCTGTGACCTCACCGTCTGTTTGTGGCATATAGTGTGGGGCCCCGGCCGGACCTTCTACTATACGTCATTTAACGGATGGGGTCGTTACAGCAAAAGCCTCCGCATCAGACTTCTCTGTTGGAGGAGTATCCACTATTGCATCCCACAAATCACGATCAACCTACAGGTCCTCCATCTTCATCTTCCACAGATCAAAACGACTGCCATCAAACTTCTCTATCTCGATCCTCACTCCTCCTGAACCCATCGCCAAGAAAACCAAGAACCTGGCTCTGATACCAAATGTAAGGAATCCGGAGCGCCGAGAAGAGGAAATTCGAAAACGAATAACAAAACACAGAGCAATCAAACACACAGATATTACAGAGGTTCACCCAAAACCGGGTTACGTCCTCTCTCCCCTTCTTCCTCACCTTCTTGCGTTCACCAGAACAATACAAATTACACAAAGGTTACAAGGATCTAAAGCCCGATCCTACCTTTTCTTCTTCTGGACAAGAAAACTGTAGAAGAAAACCTTCTGGATTGACCTCCAAAAGACTACCGCCGCCTTAACCGTCGTTTTCCCCCATCGTACCCTAAAATAACCAGAAAACGCCTTAAATAGGCTCCAGCATGACAGCATCGTCGAACGCAGAACGGCGCTCGACGATCGTCGAACTCACCCCGATCGGCGTTCGACGATCGTCGAACTCAGCCCGAACGTCGAACGTCGAGCTGCGTTCGACGCGTCGAACGTCGATCAGCGCTCGACGCTCGACGTCGAACCTAGTTCGACGATCGTCGAGCTGGGTTCGACGAACGTCGAACCCAGTTCGACGACTAGAGAAAATATCTCCCAAAAATTTGGGCCGGGGGCGTTGCCCCCGCACCCCCACCGGGGACGCTGTCCCCTGGACCCCTGCCCGCTGTCCGGTCAGCGGGACCTCCGCCGGGGGCGGCTGCCCCCGGACCCCCGCTGTCGTCGGCGCCAGATATGTCGGAGGGGGATCACACTTCGATTCCTCTAAGCTCACGTGGGCTAACCCGGTGTGAGAAACAAGAGGACCGGAAGTGTTCCACAACCCCAACAATTTGTTTGGTGAATAGCAAAGCTCCGATTGAAGACCCCATGCGGCCTTCTGTCATTCAGGTAAACCCTAACTTAAAAATGGGGGAAGAAATCAAAAGTCATAGATTTTGAAAAGATCAGATTGTTCTTCTTTCAACACCCATGACCGGTCTTCCGATTGACATATCTGTTTAGGCTGGATGTTATGCTTTCCTGCTACATGAGAGAAATTAATGAAGCTGCAACATTGTTTTTGTTTGGGAGAATCTCTGTTTAGGCTGGATGTCAAAGATTTTGAATTGTTATAGCTTGACTTAGTGTGTTATGAAGTCGCAAATCAAAACTTTTTTTTGAGTTCTCCAGTAGAAATCTATTCATATTAATGATGGTCTCAATAGTGTTTTTAATTGTTCAAATAGGTCAAAAATAGGGATTTTTGACACTTTGCACCCCTCAAATAGCGGGGTTTGGCACATTGCATCCTTAACATTTAGTTTTGGCACTTTGCACCCTTCAAATCCTTGAATTTGGCACTTTGTACCCTCTCCTATTTATTGTGGTTTTTTATTGCCTTTAAAATATAATCTGAATGGTATTTTGGTCAACAAAAATTGGCGTCTTTAGTTTAGGTGGATTTTTAAATGAAATTCCATGTTTTAAATTGGCATGATCCATTTATTTAGGCTGGTTTTTTTCTGAACATAACTCATACAGCCACCTAAATATATCCGGATGTTGTATGAGTTTTTTTAGGAAATAATCAGCCTAAACTCGTACAACATCCGATTCAGGAGTTCTGAACAAAACTCATACAGTCACCAAAATATTCTCATTCCTCTTCGTTTGTTTTTTTATTTCCGAAAACTCATACAATATCTGATCATTTGAAGAAAAAAATTACAGAACATCAGTGATTTCAGCAGTGTCTTTGTTGTTTTCTTTTTAAAAACAATTTACAGATTTCAGAACTTATATTAGAACATAACTTCATTAGAACAGATTTCAACAATTTCAGAACTCTTACATTAGAACTCATACAAAACTACTTTAGTACTACTTCTAAAACAAGCTTCATTTCAAAACTCGTACAATAGATTTGTGAACTCATACAGAACTTCTTAAATAGTAGTCAAACAGAACGTATACATAACTCATAAACAAGCATCATTACATAACTCATAAACAAGCATCATTACATAACTCTCAAAACAAACATGCATCATTCCAATAGTAATATGCATAAGAACACCAAAAACAGCAAATTATCCAAAACATAACAAAATAGCAAATTATCCAGTAGTAGTCTTCATAAACATTCAGCTGATCACATATATGTAGTGTAGTCTTCATAAACATCCGGCTGACCAGCGTAGAATACAAGATAAATTTTAGAATGCAACCCACTTAATTCTTCTTCAAAAGATATAACATTATATTGAGTATCGTCATATGACGAATGTGATGGCCCACTTAATCCATCTTGCTCAACAACATTTGAACGTCCGACCTTCTTTTTCACTTAAATTGAATTAGAGTATGTATGCATCAAATTTAATATCAATAATGAATGAAAGCAAAAAAATAGTATTTGTATTAATCGCTAGTTTGAGTTTGGATTTTGTTGGTAATGGTGGTTCAGTTTCATTGGACGACTGCTCACAACTCTTTTATTATGTCCAGTTAACCCACATTTGGAACACGAATATTTTGTACCAATTCTATTGACACCATATTTCATGATCCTCTTCATCTTTTCTTCTTGCATGCTTTGAAGGTCTTCCGGGCAATTTTGGTTTTGTATTCCACCACACCACAAGATTTAAATTACATTGATGTCACTCTCCTTATCCTTTAATGGGATTCAACATATGATCAGAAGCTTTCAAGAAAGTTGTTTTCTTAAACCAGTAGTCTACGTGGTCTTCAACTTTCTCTCTTTTAAAGAAGATGCACGCTATAACATGTACACATGGATTCCACTTAGGTCCCACTTCTTGCAATTACAACTTTGAGATGTTAAATTAACTATCCATATATCACCTACCCACCCCTTAACCTCAAATTTCTCTTTTCCATTACACTCTAAAATATAATCTTGAACCCCTTTTTGTTATTTTATATAATCTTTTGAATTGTCGGACATATATCTCCAACATATTTAAATGTTTTATCTCTTTGGGTATGTATCCTTCTCATCATAATAATCTTTATTATCTCAAGCATCATGAAGATAGATTTGTCTCTGGCTTTTAATATTACATTGTTGAAGCTTTCATATAAATTATTAAGTAACATATTATATTTTGGTCATGTGCTAAAATGTGATTTTGCCTAATTTTTGAGATCTTTTCCCCTTACACATTCATAAGCCACAACGTTGAATTCTTTCAACTTCTTCATCTCCCTATTAAAATCAACAACTGTTGTAGAAGATGCAGTCTTCCACAACAAATATTTGAGATGTAAGTCTTTATGTAATTGTTTGAAGTTATTATACATGTGTCTTAAACAAAACTGGTGTTCTGCATTAGGTAGTAATTCTTCAACAACTCGTATTAGGCCTTTCTGTTTATCAGAAATTATAGTCCATGCATAATGATGTACAATATTTAAATCTTGCATTAAAAGACTAATAAACCATTGTCAGGTTTTCTCATTCTCTCTCAAAACCATAGCATAAGTTATAGAATACATACCATTGTTCTCATCAATACCAACTGCGCATTTTAGAACTCCTCGGGTAGAAGTTTTCAGGTGAGTTCCATCAAGTCCTATAACTGGTCGGCACCCAGCAATAAAACCAATCTTTATAGTATCCCAACATATATATAATCGTTTGAATGCACATGCTTGATTTTCAGATACCTGTCTACACTATAATTTTATCGCTATATAAGGATTACTTTGGCGGATTTCTTCACAATAGTTCAATAGGCTGGCGTACTGCTCCAATTCCATACTGTGAATTATCTTATTGACATGCTTTTTTGCTCTATACATCTTCCAAATAGAAAGAGATATTCTATTTTCCATTTGCATAGTCTCTTACATTGAATTTACGTGCCACTCTGGATTATTTCTCATTTGGTGTTTGTTGAAACTAAAACTTGGTTTCTTGTGGAGTTTGGACCCAGGGGGTATCTTGCACCTACTTCTCTCAAACGAGAGCACATGTCCAGCTGATTGGAACTAAGAGACAAAACATGAACTACAACGAGGAGGTCCCGCCATACACCCAGAAGATCAAAAAGAGCTTCCCCTCCCTAACCAATGCTGAGCTGGGCACTTTGGTGGGCCTTGAGAACACTAGCCACCTGAAGACAGCCTTTGGGGGGAGCCAGAAGAAGTCGTCCTCTCCACAAGGTGCCCATGGGGGTCTCTTTATAGTTTTTCAAGTTTGGCCTGCAAATAGCGGAATCCCGCATTTTGGTCTTTACTAAACGCAACCCAAAACGGTCTTCCAACAGCATAACTCCATGGTTTGGAGGGGATACTAGCAGACCTGAAGAGGTATCCTGGGATGGGCGAGTGCTCGATGAAGCTGGAACTCGCCACTCGCCCCGAACCTGGACCTTGCCCCTGAGGGGCTGCATTCTCCCCAGGGAGTCTGGATCTCTCTCCTGGGGGCTACACTCGCCCCAGGGAGCCTGATCTCGCCCCTGGGGGCTGCACTCGCCTCAGGGAGGCAAGATCTCGCCCATGGGAGGTGACTTCTACTGCACTCCTGTAATGCCCCAAAAATCCCGAAAAAGGAAGGATTGGAAGTTAACGCGCGACGCTAGTGTTAACACTGGCATTAGCCCTTGAATTAAAGCGACTGATGTCTCGGGTATCTACCGCGCGGTGGTAGAAAGCTATCGCATAGCGATACCATTCGACGCACTCAACGCTTTTGACGAATCGTTGAGAGACTACCGCGGAACGGTAATGAGATATCGCGCGGCGATATCACTCGACGCACTCAACGCTTTCGTCGAATCATTGAGTCACTACCGCGCGACGGTAGTGAGCTAACGCGCGGCGATAGCGGATTAAAATGGCATTTTCCTCGGGAAGATACCGCTCGGCGGTAGTAAGTTAACACCGACGGTAGCTTGCCATGTGGCAGTGCAGTGGATGCTGGTTTGGGCGACAGAGCGATGTCTATTGGCCCAAGCGGCGACCGCCTTTGAAAGTGAGGGATACATCTAACTTTACTCTAGAGGGGGGTGAATAGAGTATTTTAAAAACTTTAATTTATTTTTATAGCAGATTTAAAATAAGTGATATAAGTATATATATAAAGAGAAATCACAGTACACAAATAGAAAGAAAACAATCACAGACGACACAAGGATTTTTATAGTACCCCAATAAATCTAGGTACGTCTACTCTTCTACCACCCTGGTAGGTATCCACTACGGGTTTTTGCTCAGGTACCCTGACACCATAAGATCTATTTTCTAAGGGAGATCTTGCAACCCTTTGAGCTTTTAACCAGGCCCAAAAACCAAGTTTAAGTTTTTTGATCAGGTGACTTAAGAATCAAGAGTTAACTTTTGAAGAGAGTTAAAAACCATGTATATAGTTTAGAAATAAACTATAAGAAATGTTGTTGTCTTCACTGTCAAGAATCTCTGAGAAGACTAGTGGATGATGTTGCAAAAAAGCTCCCCTGATTTGAGTAGAGATTTGTGATCAGGAGAGGAAACTTTTCTTCAGGGTGTAGACCTTCTTGTTTCTGATTGATTGAAGATTTTGCACTCAAAGACTTTGAAGCAGAATATCTGTATATGTGTTGATTTATGTTGATCTTGTCACTCCTAAAACTGTAACTACATAGTCTGTAACCTCATTAAGCAACAATCTTTTGAATATATAATATCTTAGAGGAATTCAAATATTTGAATTAAAATCATTCTGAAATGCCTGAAGAACCTCTGAGAATTATAACTGCCCTGAGAATTCATTAGAATTAAAACTCTGTGATAAATTCATATTTAATGCTGGCTTAAATGGTTATATTCAATTAGAATATTTAGCATTAAATATCAGAGTTTGTAACTGATTGAAATTAAGTTTTTGAAAACATTCTGCCTCTGAATATAGAAACTGCTTGATCGTCGAACACATCAAGGAATTCGCCGAACTGAGCCTGGAGTTTGTCGAACTGAGTTTTCTATTTCGTCGATCTGAGCTCAGATTTCATCGAACTGAGTTTGGCTTTCGTCGAACTAAGCTTCTGAGTTGAGATCAGAGTTCGTCGAACGGAGCTCAACGTTCGTCGAGCTAAACTCAGAGTTAAAAACCTGAGTTCGTCGAACTAAGCTCGGCATTTGTCGAACTGAGCTCGTCATTCGTCGATCTGAATTCTGCATTCGTCGAACTGAACTTCTCTGGATTCCTTCTGAAGTAACAACCCTGGAAATAATCATATGGCCCTAGTCTATACAAGTTGGGTCAAACTAAACATCCCAAACAAATAATAGTGATCCTAGCCCAAATAAGTAATAAGGTGTTCCAACAGCCTTTGATACCGCACGACAGTATCGGATACCGCGCGGCGGTAGTTTGATATTAAGGGTTGGGTTTGAGATTTCATTCTCAGTTTCCTCTCTCACACTCTCTCTTGATTCTTGAGCTTCTTGAGGGAAGAGGAGGAAGAAAGTCCAGGAGGCTAAGAGGAGAAGCGATCCAAGGTGTGCTTGTGATCAGAATTGAGAGTCGACGCTAGATCCGTAGAGAGTAAGCTGTGACGATCAGTTCAATCCGGATCAAAGAACAAGGGTATGGCTGCTAAGAGATCTATAAGGGTAACGAATTTCTCCTTGGACAAGTGAAGTCCTCAATTTGTATACGTGCATGGAACCCCTCACCAAAAGGTGAAGAAAAAGGTGGTTTCCAGCGGGTAGATCATGGTGATCTCCACTAAAACTTGCATTTAGACCCGGAATCAAAGTACGGAATAGGCATGTTGTGTGAAGCCCATTTTGACAGGTTGGTCTAGATTGGTGATGAATTGATTTGTGTGCCAGAGAAGACTCTGTGGATAAAATGCGTGGATAAATGTGTAGAATCTGGGGTCTAGGGGTGTGCAGGATGCTGTAGTGATAGTACTGGTGGTGATCTCCAGGAAAACACCCAAAAATGGGAAAGAAGTGACTTCTGTCCCTACCGCGTGGCGGTAGTACTACCGCCAGCGATAGCTTCCAGAAAGCTATGAGGCCGGTCTCTGGGAGACCAGGGGACATTGTTTGAAGCTAAGAGCCTTGTGATCCCAGCTAAGGTGGTCATGCAAGCCAGCCTGGATGTTATTGCGAAACCTGTGTCCGTGAGACAAGGTGCATAGTATTTTGCGAAGCCCGTGTCTGTGAGACAAGGTGCGTAACATGAAAAGCTGTGAGCTTGGAGAGCACAACTATTGGCCATGAGAGACATGATGATCATTGTAGGCTCAGGTCCTGGGGATATGTGAGCGACAATTGATTCTGAGAGCCTGGAGTTCCCAGCAAAAAGGTCAAAGAGTCGAACAGGCAAGGGAAGGCTGACCCATGTCTTGTCGTTCGTCATGATGGTTGTGACCGTCGGCATTGACATGACGATTTGAGCAACGGGCTGTGGCTGAACTGTACCTGCGTTATGTCATTCGGACCAAGATCGCCTAAAGTAAATTGCTTTTGTCGTTGGCATAATGAGATTCTTAGGCCCCGAGATGGAAAGACTAGAATGCTCAAGTATACCATCAAGTCTAGGACTGTGGATGGTAGTGGGACCCGAGAAGTCGGTACACCGAGAATGTGCCCTCAGTGCACGGGGCGTGTGGCCGATCGAGCCTGCGTCTGTGGCAAATGGTGCTTAAGTGCACGTTGTTATTTTCCAAAAGATATATATGTTGCTGCTTGCAGGGAGGAGAACCGCCGCCCCGAGTGAGGGGTGGGGTCGTTATAGGTCAACTAATACTGACCGTTGCTTTGTTTGCCACGTTTTGGTGGGTCTTGCTATGCAGGTGCTGAAGAGGCAAGTGAAAAGTAGTGGGCTGAAGTCCCTTAAGCTGCAATTGACTGGCCCTCGAAGGCCCAAAGGCGAATGTTTACTGTTTCTCATGTGTGGCCGGTCTGCGTGCCGATGTATAAAAACACTTTTTGTAAAGGAAACAGGTGTAAGGCCTTAAGACCAGTACATTTGGTGTATTTGGTTATCATTCCTATATGTGTAGTGGACATTTCTGGTATATGGGTTCTACAACTTAAACTGCTTCCGTTAGAATGCGCTCTGAGTTAGGATACGTATACGATAATATGGTTTCAATGCGTAACTCCGCCGACTGTCTGTGAATTATGGCGTGGGGCCCCGACCGGACCCTCTATTATATTCTATGAGACAGATGAAGGTGTTACAACTCCTCCTAATTGGGCGAGAACCTCTAAGCCATCATCGGTTGCATCTAATCTCGACGAATTATGAGTTATACAGTATTGATACTTATTTGCAAGGAAATCTGAAATATAATGCTTAGAACTTGGAGCTCTATAGCATGTATGTTGGCCTTTGATTGTCTTCACTTGAAAGGTGTGATCATTCTTAGAGATGAACGCGGTGTATATAACCCAATCGTATTCGCAAGTAACCTACACTTTATCACTATATTTTTTTATAAATTTAATAGGTCTCCCTTGCATATTTGAATACGTCTGTACTACATGTCTAAAATCTTGAGATGTATTAAAGCATAGTCCAACTTGAAATTCAAATTTTGATTCACTTGTATCCCCTTGATAAATTTAACAATTTGTTGATCTGGTTTTCTTTGGATTTGTTGTGGTAAGAGAACTATTGTGTTCAATCATTTGAGTTGGCTCTTTACCACCAACCCATTTGACAGCTTCATCAATATTTTCATCAAACTACAAGTCATCACTATCATAATCATCATCTTGAAGTCCATCAGTAAAAGTGGAATATGTGTCATCAGTGTCATCTTCATTGCTTACCGAGTCGCTGTAATTTTGAACTTCTATTATTGGTGTAGTATCATCATTGCCTCCAAACATATCGTGTTCTGCTTGAGCTTCCACGGTTTCAACATAAACATCAACTTCTCTTTTCAAGTTAAAATGTTGTATCAAACTTGTACAACCTCATCATTATCCAACAATAACATATTTCTGCAATCACTACTCCTAGATAAACAGCCAAAAAAAATCTCACCCATCTATTGTGACCAAGTTCTATTGTCATTTCATGCAAATCATGTAGCACTATTTCATCAGAATTACAGTAGTCAAAATAGTTGATTACATCAAGTTCGTAAGCTACATTTGCAGAACCTATGAATGAACCTGAATGGTGCATTCAGATAGTGAATAAGGAGGTTTCAAACGACATGTAAAATGCACAATCACTTGCATCCTTACCTCTACTAATCCACATTATCCTTTAACCTAATGAGTGAGAATAAAAAATTTAAACAAGAATGAGGAAAAAAACCCGAAACCAGATATGGATTTTAGGGGAAATAACTGGAAATCAAATAAATACTAGAGATCAACCAGATTTAATTGTGATCTACCAGACATCAAATACTTGCAATCTAATATTAGAGATCAACCAATTTTAACCTTAAATAAGGGTATAAATATCTCTGCATTCCAGAAATCTACCAGATTAACGAACAAAGAATGAGGATTTATACCTGAATAAGGTTTAGATCTCGGCCAAAAAAGCCGTTTCTTGGAAGATGAAGACCTGGAATCTACCCGGTAATAGAGGCGACCTGAAACGTTGTCGCTGCTGCTGAAAATGGTGACGGAGGACGGCCTTGACGTCGATGTGAAGGAGCGGCGATAGATAGCCGGGACGATCGCAAGCGTGGAAGGCGGACACAAGCGCCGCTGCTACTTCACGGGGAATGGGATCGACTGATCAGCGTTAGGGTTTTGCCGGGTTTTACTCTATCTGCTTGAATCAAAGGACCAAAATATTCTTCATAACATAATTAAAAGGAAATAAAAACATGATAAGTGGGAGAGGGTGCAAAGTGCCAAATTCAAGGGTTTGAATGGTGCAAAGTGCCAAATTCAAGGGTTTGAATGATTCAAAGTGCCAAAACTAACAGTTAAGAGTGCAAAGTGCCAAAACCCCCTATTTGAAGGGTGCAAGTGCCAAAAATCCAAAATATAGGAGCAGAAAAGCATGACAGAGAAACCATTTCTATTGACACTTGACATTATGCAGGATGGTATAAATAGTTGAAAGGAGCCAATCATGTCAAGAATTATGCTTAACAATAGCATGGATAAACTGGTTACTGTTAGTCACAACGTGGATCTGCACCTCCTGCGAATTCCAGCACAGTCAAAGCCCTCCAGAATACCCAATTGGATCACCAGTGGCTATCAAAGCCCAACCTCTTCACCCACCTTTCTTCTTGCTTTGTTCCCAGAGATTGCCCTAAGAGCCGTTGAAGCACAAGCTGGAAGATGAAATGTAGATTTTGCCGATGTTGTTAACATTTTATACATTTTGGAGGGCTTTGATCAATGTTTAGGGGCATGTTAACATTTTATACATTTTGAAATATAGATTTTGAATTGCAAATGATATTATGTGAATTAGTTTGATTAAATGATTTTATAAGGGTTGTTTATTTTTTTGGGTTGCGGATAAATTTTTCTGAATTTTTTGGATTGCGGTTAACAACGGGGTGCGACAAGTCAAACATTGGGTTGCAGTTAACATTTTAAATAATTTTTGGGGTGCGGTTAACAATGGGGTGTGATAAGTCAAAATTGAGTTGCGGTTAATAATCGCCTAAATCTTTGACTCCTTGTTATGTTGTGTTATCAGAGTTAGTTAAGGAGATTAGTAATCCTAAATTACTTTTGGCTATTCCTACACTTTTTTAAAAAGCTATTATTACTTTAAAAGAGATATTCGTAGCCCACTCCCCCTCATTTCTTTCGTAGCCGCCCCTCCCAGTTTCGCTCATGCCCGACCGAAACTCTCGCTCGACCACCCCCTTGCGCCGCCTCTTTGCTAATTTCCCTCCGGCGAGACCTCCTTTTCCGCCGGTTTTAACTACGTGGATTCTCTCCTTGTATTCAAGTGACTCTTTTTTACATTTTTCACTCAATTTTTTCCATCTGAAAACCTCAAATTGCTCAAATCTCTTTGAAATCATTGTCCCATAATCTATATTTACCTAAAGTTAGATTTTTTTTTTTGAATTTGATTGCTCCAAATCATATATTTGTGTTTCATATTTTTGGACTTTTGATTTTTGAATGTATTTTTCCTTTATTAATTTTAAACTCTTGGGTTATGTGAATTTTTCCCCAAAAATTGTTAGATTATTGATGTGTTCAATTTTTTTGTCTTTTTAGATTAAAATTGATTTAAGAGGATGTTAAAATGTTGATCACTGAATATGATGGTATGATTATTACTATCTTTATGTTTGATAATTATTGTTTGTTTTCTGTTTTTTAGGTTTTTTTGGAAACAACTACATCAAACGACTACTAATTGGATGTTATAAATCCAGATTATGTTCGAATATATGTATGTATATTTTTTTTTTAAACAACATTATTTTTGGGGAAAGATGTATCCAATTAACTTATAAACTAACATAGAATAAATTATTTGCGTTGGTCACTTAATATATATGCCTAGTTTGATCTGTAAATTCAATTTATAAAATAAAAAAAAATGGGTACGAATAACGCAGTTGGGTACAATTTTAATTCGTTGGTCTATGAATAAAAGTGGGTTAGGAAATAATAAGAGATTTGTTGAGTGCACTGTAATTTTTGTTATACTCAATCTTTTGGTTAAAAGCACCGCACTATAATACGTGTACTATAATTATTAAGCGTGCAATTTTAACATTTAAGATCAAATTAGTTTTACCACATCAATTTGTTGATTCTGATTTTTACAAATTCAGATTTTTCAGAAATTGTTTTACTTTTCTGCGGAAACTGAAAGATTGAACGTTTTTTGATGCTCCTTGTTGCGGTCTAACTCGATGCTCCGGTCGGGCCGGATATTCTTGGGCCGCCTTAGCTCTCGGAGCGGTCGAGCGCGCACACAGTCAATTGAAATACGGGGGATGGACACAGGAAGTTTTAGCGTGGAAAACCCTTCAACCGGGTGAAAAACCACGTGACCGGGTCGGTGCCGGTCAAGAATCCACTAGATTGCTGGAGGTACACTTTTATGGGGGAATCGGGGCGACAGGCCGCTCCCGTTACAATCTTGAGGAGAGAGAGAGTGTACGCACCCGTTGGTGGGCAACAGACTGCCTCGCCAACGGGGCTTGGACGGTGGAATGCACGAGATACTTCGGGCGCGTGCGCTCAGGGGCGACGCGGGTCCAAGGGTTGTCACTTCTTCCTTTGTGCGCCTTTCTCAGCTCTTGGAGTGCGCTCTTTGCCTTTGGGCTCTGATGGGGTGCCAATAGCCGGTGACAGGTTCTGGTAGCTGTTGACGGGTGCTGATATCCGTTAGCGGCCGCTGGAGGTCGCGGGTGGTTTCCGGTGGTTGGCGGCGAGAGGCGGCCGCTGGTGGTCGGCGACGAGGGGTGGTCGCCGGCGGAGGAAACGGGAGAGCTCCCACCTGAGGAAGAAGAAGAAGGGGGAAGCGTTGGAGAAAAAGGTTAGGAAATGAGAAGCCCCTGGGGTCCTTTTATAGGCTCCAGGGGGAAGTTATGGCGGGCCCCACCACTAACCTAGTGGGTTAGTGGGTGGTTTTGCCCCGATCGGACGGCCGGTAGAGCCTCCCCTTTGATCGGACGGTGGGGAGGTCCTCCCGTGGTGGGGCCGCCCGGACGACGCCGGCGGCGAGGAGGCGGCCGGGTACGGCGGCGGCCGGCCCTGGCCGTGGCCGGCTCGCGGGCCATGGCCGAGGCCGGCCATGGCCGAGGCCGGCCACGGCCGCGAGCCGGCGATGGTCGGGGCCGGCCATGGCCGCGAGCCGGCGATGGCCGGGTCCGGCCATGGCCGAGGCCGGCCATGGCCGAGGCCGGCCATGGCCGCGAGCCGGCCATGGCCGAGGCCGGCCATGGCCGCGTGCCGGCCATGGCCGAGGCCGGCCATGGCCGCGTGCCGGCCATGGCCGCGGCCGGCCATGGCCGCGGCCGGCCATGGCCGCGAGCCGGCCATGGCCGCGGCCGGCCATGGCCGCGAGCCGGCCATGGCCGAGGCCGGCCATGGCCGCGAGCCGGTCATGGCCGCGGCCGGCCATGGCCGCGGCCGGCCATGGCCGCGAGCCGGCCATGGCCGCGGCCGGCCATGGCCGCGAGCCGGCCATGGCCGCGGCCGGCCATGGCCGCGAGCCGGCCATGGCCGCGGCCGGCCATGGCCGCGGCCGGCCATGGCCGCGGCCGGCCATGGCCGCGGCCGGCCATGGCCGCGGGCCATGGCCGTGGCCGGCCGGGGGGAGCCGCCGGCGGCGGTTCCCTCCGCGGGAGAGGGGAGGAGATGGGGCCCACCCCCCATGATCTCCATGAGAGATCATGGGGGCAAGGTGGGCCCTCCCATGATCTCCCTTGGTGGGGATCATGGGGGGTCTCTTTCATTCTTATAAATTAAGGTGGAGCCTATCAATTGCCCCCCAAATCTCTTTCAGTTGGGAGGGAAGCGAGCACGGGGAGAGATTTTTTAACTCTGGTTGCGGTGGTGATAGCCGGCGTGGAATCCGGGATGGTGGCGATGGTGAGCGGCTCCAAGGTATGTTGGTTCGTGCTGGTTTGGAAAGCGGACGTCGGACGAGCTTGCGCAGGGGCCGGCAGGGCGTAGGAATCGGTGGCCTGCCACCGTCGCGGGAGAGGGACCGAGCGCGCGCCGTCACGCCGCGCACGCAGACCGCGCGTGCGCAGGCGGCGCGCGCGGGGCGCGTGCGCAGGCGGCGTGCGCGCAGGCCGCGCGCGCAGGCCGTGCGCGCAGGCCGCGCGCGCTGGCCGCGCGCGCTGGCCGCGCGCGCTGGCCGCGTGCGCAGGGCTTGCGCGCAGGCCTTGCGCGCAGGTCGCGCGCGCTGGCCCTGCGCGCAGGCCGCGCGCGCTGGCCTTGCGCGCAGGCCGCGCGCGCTGGTTCTGCGCGCAGGCCGCGCGGGCGCCGGTCGCGCGCGCGCAGGCCGCGCGCGCGCAGGCCGCGCGCGCAGGCCGCGCGCGCAGGCCGCGCGCGCAGGCCGCGCGCGCAGGCCGCGCGCGCAGGTTGCGCGCGTGCTGGCCGCGCGCGTAGGCCCCGCGTGCGGATGTCATGCGCACTGGCCGCGGGCGTGCGCGCGTGCTGTCCGTGCGTGTGCCGGCCGCGTGTTTGCTGGGCTTGGTGAGACGGTGCGTGCGCGTGCGTGCAAGCGGTGTTTGCGTGCAGGCCGTGCATGGTCATGGAGAGGGTTGTGTGTGTGATTTCACCACTTTGAATTAACTAATTTTTTGCGGTGTGCAGGTATCGAAGCGTTCTACTGGACCAATGCGTCTACGCTCCTCTTTGACTGAAGACGGCGTTGCTATTTGGAGGACAAAGTTCGGGCTTCCTTCAGACTTGGAGGTGAGGATCCCGCGTCCCGAGGAGCGGGTTCAAAATCCTCCCCGTGGCTGGTTGACTGTCTGCGAAGTGTCGCTCAGATCTGGTTTCCGTCTTCCTCCCTGTGACGAGGTGGTGGAGATTCTGAAGTTTTGCGGAGTTCCTATTTCCCAGTTTGCCCCAACCGGGGTGACTCGTATCATGGGCTTGATTGCTTTTTTTCGTGAGCACGGGGGCTCTTTTTCTCTAGACCAGTTCCGTGATTGGTGTGATGTGCGCTTTGATGGTGGCGAGCGGGTCGAGGTGCGCAGCAACAAGGTTTGGCTGGAGCTTGAGTCTCGCAAAGATCGCCGTCATGGTAACACTTTGTTTGGATATGTGAAGAATTTCTGGGGTCTTCCTGAGGTGTGGAATGCGCTTCCCGACCGTTGTCGCCGTGTGAAAGGGAGGGAGCGAGACTTCTCTCCTGTGCTGGGATTTTCCGAGCCTCGTGAATTGGCTAACCGTCTTTTCAACATATATGCGTTTGTCGAAGAGAGGAGATTGCTGGGATGTGGTATTTCTGTTGGCACAGGACGGGTGGTGTCGTCTTCTCAGGGAGGAGGCCGCAAGAGAAAAACGATTATGGCCCCCGATAGTGATGTCGACATTGTGGTGGTAGCCTCTGATGATTCAGTCCTAGAGACGCAATTGCCTGCTTCCCCGACTCCACGGGCGCTTGCTAGCGCATCAGTTCCTCGAATGTCTTCCTCTTTGAAGGCGATGAGTGATGCGGTAAGTTGGTGGCTCATTGTTCCTTCCTTTTCCTTCTATTTTTTGTTTGAAGGCGGCTAATTACGTGTTCTCCTTTTGCAGATCGAGACACAGGCGCAGATAGCGGTCACCTGGAATGATCATTACGTGAGTCTGAAGGATGGTTATCTTGCTCTGCAGGAGAAGCTTCGACTGTCGATGGGTTCACTTTCTTCTCTCAAGGAAGAACATGACCGGGACATCGCGCGGTACCATCGAGTTGGGTCAGAGTTGAAGTCTGAGTTAGAAGACGTGCGTGCTTCCTTGGATGTGGAGAAAGCCGTGGTGGAGAGGACTGCCCAGATGTTAAAACATGCGCGGGAGGAGATATCTGGCTTGGAGACTCAGTTGCATGCGGCGCGAGATGAGGTTGCAGGCCTTGAGACCCAGCTTTGTGCGGCGAAGGCGCAGGTGGAGATGTTATCTTCGGATGACCGTACATCAGAACTGAAGGCCGCAGGCCTTGCGGAGTACCTGGAGTCCTTGGACTATATGCGGGATCGTAGCCTGATCGCGGAGGAGGTTCGTGATGACATTTGGTCCAAGGAAGTAGAGCCTCAGATGGATGACATGCGCCAGTTAGCGCTTCGTCGTGGTGTTTCGAAGGCCTTTCGCTTCATAGGGAAGCATCTTGGGTGTGATATTTCTAGTTTCAGCTTTGCGGACGTCTCAGATGATGAGCGTTCTAGCTCAGATGCTGATGACGAATAGCTGTGGTGCCTATCTGTTTTTGTCTGTTTTGTCATTTATTTGTAGTTATTTGCTTCTGTTACAGCTTTTGAGATTGTCGCCGTTAGGGCTCTCATTCATTATTTGCTATGATAGTCTTACTTGTATGTCATTGTTCTGTGTTTTGTACAGATGTATTTTGACATGAGATAGTTGTTGGTGGGAGTTGATCTTTGTCACGGTGTATTTGTAGGGAGTTGATCTTTGTCACGGTGTATTTGTATGGGGATGACCCATGGTTTAATGTGTGGGCCTGACTCGCGGCCTAGTTTGTATGAGGGCTTCTTTGTGAGGGGGCCGAGTCCTCATGGTGTTGCGTGGAGCAGGTCCACGGCTTTTTGCGTAGGACAAGCCTGCGGCTTCTTCGTGAGGGGGGCAGGCCCCCACGGTGTTGCGTGGAACAGGTCCACGTCTTTTCGCGCGAGACAGGCCCGCGGCTTCTTCGTGAGGGGGGCAGGCCCCCACGGTGTTGCGTGGAACAGGTCCACGGCTTTTCGCGCGAGACAGGCTCGCGGCTTCTTCGTGAGGGGGGCAGGCCCCCACGGTGTTGCGTGGAGCAGGTCCACGGCTTTTCGCGCGAGACAGGCCCGCGGCTTCTTCGTGAGGGGGGCAGGCCCCCACGGTGTTGCGTGGAACAGGTCCACGGCTTTTCGCGCGAGACAGGCCCGCGGCTTCTTCGTGAGGGGGGCAGGCCCCCACGGTGTTGCGTGGAACAGGTCCACGGCTTTTCGCGCGAGACAGGCCCGCGGCTTCTTCGTGAGGGGGGCAGGCCCCCACGGTGTTGCGTGGAACAGGTCCACGGCTTTTCGCGCGAGACAGGCCCGCGGCTTCTTCGTGAGGGGGGCAGGCCCCCACGGTGTTGCGTGGAACAGGTCCACGGCTTTTCGTGCGAGACAGGCTCGCGGCTTTTTCGTGAGGGGGGCAGGCCCCCATGGTGTTGTTCTGATTAGCGCCATGAGTTTCGTATGATTGTATGCTCTCTATGCGGGCGAGTCATTTTCTCGATTCTTGTACTGTTTTAAGATAAGTAAAGAGAAGAATAATATAACATGAATGAAGTAATTCAAGAATGGTGGTAACATGTCCGGGGGTTGGTCCCATGGTTCAAAGCGAGATGATGGTTCTTACTAGCTCAAACATGCGGAGTTTTATCATTTTTAATAAACATAATAATCCAATGAAGAAAACGACTCATGGACGGAGGTGGCTTGAGCAGGATTGGAAGACATCCCAGAGTGACTGCTGGAGTATTGCTGTGTAGTCGGAGTCAGCTTGGATGACGACGAACTGTACGTCGTAGGATGTCTGTCGGTGTGCATCTTTGAGAGCGACTGGGAGAGTGATGGTGCCGATGATTGGTACCGGGTGATCCCCGAGAACACGAGCGCTTGCAGATGTTAGTTTGAGATATCCGTCGGTGAGCTTGAGCTGAAGCAGAGTTGGTAAAAACAGTACATTGGTGGTGACTTCCTTGTCTATTAGAACCTGATTAAGTTTGACAGGCGGTTCGCCGATCTCGACCGTAGCGCATCTTATGTTCTGGTTGTTAGGTGGTCTTCTTCCTGATATGAGTTGATCAGCTACTCGTAAGTTGGTCAGTCGTTGGACTTCTTCTTTCAGTCCATTACATTCGTTCGTGTTGTGGCCGTGACTTCGGTGATATTCGCAGTATCTTGCGTGATCTGCCTTGGGGTTCGGTTGCGGCGCTCTTGGTCGTTGAAACGATGAATTATTCTGGATTGCATACATCACATTAGTGCAGGTAGTATTCGGAGGGACGTATTCCTGGAGTGAATGTTGCCCCCCCTTTCTCGGGGGGCTGCGTTGACTACCATTGGGGCGACTCCGCTTCTGGCGTCGTTCTTTTCGCATTGTACGGGTTGGTTCACCTTCTTTCTTCCTCTTCTGTCTTCTGCCTGACCTTAGATTTTCTGGTGAGGGCTTTTCGATTGTCATGAACCTTTTGATAAAGAGGGCGGCAAACTCGATGTAGCTATCGATATCTTCTCTCTGTAGGGATTGAAGCCAGGTCCGAGCTTCTCCAATTAATGTCGTTGAAAATACTCGGACCATGAGTTGATCGGAGGAGTTGCGGGAGTGCATGATGGCTTCGAAATGTTTCAGGTGTGCGAGTGGGTTGCCTGTCCCGTTGAAACTACGGATTTCCGTGTCCGCGGCGGTGCAGGAACTAGATGAGTTATTGTTAGGTAGGTATTCATCTGGTTCTTGCTTTGTGGCAGAAGTGCCAGGGGCCATAGTGTTTCTAGTGCTTTCTTCACGACGAGGACGCGCGAGGTTGTGACCATACATCTCCTGGAGTGATGTTATAGGCACGGGAGAGCTATTTGTGCTTGAGAATTCCTTTTCTATATCGTATTCTCTGGGTAGGCCAGGCCTGGCGGGGGCAGGGAGCTCTTCTGTCGGCAGTAAAACAACTTGTTCGAACGGCTGAGGAGTCGTTAGGTGGCGGAATGTTGGTTTATTCCGCGCTGCAAGGGTTGCATCGACTCGCGTGGTGTTGGGAGGTGTGTGCTCTTGAGATAGCTGTTGCCCCCCAGTCCCTGAAGGGTCTTGTTGTTGAGGTGCGGCCGGCCGCCACTCTTCTGTTCCCGTGACGGCTTGCTCTTTCCTTTGTTGAGATTCTGGTGTTGGGTTTAGTAATGAGAGAATGACTGGTGCCCCCAAGTTTCGGAGCAGGGTGAGCATTTCGGTTTGTAGTTCTTCCATCTGGCGAACTCGTCCTTCCAAGGCAGGCGCTTGAGCTAGGGCGGTGATGGGGGCGTAAGCTGCTTCCGCGGTTAGTGGTGCGTCTACTAGAGAGTGAGATCGTGCAGGCTCAGTGTGTCCGCCAAGTGCGGATCCTTCGGCGGTGCGGGCACTCCTCTTTGCCATTGTGATGAACTTGCTCTGCGAAGGATATTGGGAATGTTTCCCACAGACGGCGCCAAACTGTTGCGGTCTAACTCGATGCTCCGGTCGGGCCGGATATTCTTGGGCCGCCTTAGCTCTCGGAGCGGTCGAGCGCGCACACAGTCAATTGAAATACGGGGGATGGACACAGGAAGTTTTAGCGTGGAAAACCCTTCAACCGGGTGAAAAACCACGTGACCGGGTCGGTGCCGGTCAAGAATCCACTAGATTGCTGGAGGTACACTTTTATGGGGGAATCGGGGCGACAGGCCGCTCCCGTTACAATCTTGAGGAGAGAGAGAGTGTACGCACCCGTTGGTGGGCAACAGACTGCCTCGCCAACGGGGCTTGGACGGTGGAATGCACGAGATACTTCGGGCGCGTGCGCTCAGGGGCGACGCGGGTCCAAGGGTTGTCACTTCTTCCTTTGTGCGCCTTTCTCAGCTCTTGGAGTGCGCTCTTTGCCTTTGGGCTCTGATGGGGTGCCAATAGCCGGTGACAGGTTCTGGTAGCTGTTGACGGGTGCTGATATCCGTTAGCGGCCGCTGGAGGTCGCGGGTGGTTTCCGGTGGTTGGCGGCGAGAGGCGGCCGCTGGTGGTCGGCGACGAGGGGTGGTCGCCGGCGGAGGAAACGGGAGAGCTCCCACCTGAGGAAGAAGAAGAAGGGGGAAGCGTTGGAGAAAAAGGTTAGGAAATGAGAAGCCCCTGGGGTCCTTTTATAGGCTCCAGGGGGAAGTTATGGCGGGCCCCACCACTAACCTAGTGGGTTAGTGGGTGGTTTTGCCCCGATCGGACGGCCGGTAGAGCCTCCCCTTTGATCGGACGGTGGGGAGGTCCTCCCGTGGTGGGGCCGCCCGGACGACGCCGGCGGCGAGGAGGCGGCCGGGTACGGCGGCGGCCGGCCCTGGCCGTGGCCGGCTCGCGGGCCATGGCCGAGGCCGGCCACGGCCGCGAGCCGGCGATGGCCGGGGCCGGCCACGGCCGCGAGCCGGCGATGGCCGGGTCCGGCCATGGCCGAGGCCGGCCATGGCCGCGAGCCGGCCATGGCCGAGGCCGGCCATGGCCGCGTGCCGGCCATGGCCGCGGCCGGCCATGGCCGCGGCCGGCCATGGCCGCGAGCCGGCCATGGCCGCGGCCGGCCATGGCCGCGAGCCGGCCATGGCCGCGGCCGGCCATGGCCGCGAGCCGGCCATGGCCGAGGCCGGCCATGGCCGCGAGCCGGTCATGGCCGAGGCCGGCCATGGCCGCGTGCCGGCCATGGCCGCGGCCGGCCATGGCCGCGGCCGGCCATGGCCGCGAGCCGGCCATGGCCGCGGCCGGCCATGGCCGCGGCCGGCCATGGCCGCGGCCGGCCATGGCCGCGGGCCATGGCCGTGGCCGGCCGGGGGGAGCCGGCGGCGGCGGTTCCCTCCGCGGGAGAGGGGAGGAGATGGGGCCCACCCCCCATGATCTCCATGAGAGATCATGGGGGCAAGGTGGGCCCTCCCATGATCTCCCTTGGTGGGGATCATGGGGGGTCTCTTTCATTCTTATAAATTAAGGTGGAGCCTATCACTCCTCACGATCTGCACGACTGTACACCGATCAGAGAAGAAAGTTTCAATCCAAAACAAAGATTTGATCGACAACATATCATAAGAAAAAAGAGGGTTGCAATCTATCTGGTTCTGCTAGGGTCGGATTGACACCCACAATGAAGTTTCAAGCCAAAACAAAGAGAAGTCGAGGCGGCAACGAACCAGTATCTCTCATGGGATAGGCAACATCAAGCAAGCCCATCGGTCGGAGAAGGAAGTGATGTTGAGCAAGCCCACCCCTCGCAGGCAAGGGCGCGGGAGAGGCGGAACTATTTTTCGGCATTGCACCTTACAATTTGTACATGTTTAGTCGTCTCCTTTTCCTTCTAAGCATCAAAACACTAGCTTTTTCACTTTCAGAATAACTCTTTTAAGGGATTCCCAAAGTCAACCGACTTTGATTCTTTCTTGATGATGGTCCTCAAGGGACTTTTAACATCTTATCTTCTCAAAAGACGAAGTTACTACGTTGAACTTCTTCGGACAATCCCACCTAATTATTTACTACTACTTGAGTCGTGTGGACTCAATGAACTCTCTAACCCTCACTCGTAGTGAGTATATATTTTTCTTACATGATCTCACTGCCTTTCGATAACCTATACGTATTTTTCTGAGAAAAAAAACAAATGACTTTCCTCTTTGTACAATCCCTATTCGTTACGGGTCAACGGTCAACCGATCAGCAGTCAACAAGTCAACAAACAACACGAACATATGAAGACCCGATCAGCAGTCAACGGCCAGCAAGAGGTGCAAGGGGATCCTTGGACATAGGCGAGGATCACGCCCGCCAGGTCGCGCGACCACCCAGCAATGCGGGCGAGCTTTAAAGACCATTTTATCCCGGCGAGTTTCGAGTAGCAACAGTGGCAAGTTGTATTAGTACTCACCTAGCAGGCGACCTCTGATCAGTCACTATGTCAGGCGTGTCGAGTATCGCAGATGGTCGCCAGCCGATACTTGTCGACAATCGAGAAAAGTCGCCAGAAGGATGCAGCTGGTATTCGCAGGGCTAGGTCTCCTCGCTTAGATACCCCCTTCCCCGAGGATTTGTCTATAAATAGGACCTCAGGGGTACAAGAATATGGACTTTGAAATCTTGAAAAAGATCTTGACCACCTCTTTCCTTGGACTTTTAGTTGAGCATTTGGATCCTTTCGTCAAAGAGACAAGTCACCAGCTAGTGTCCCCCTTGTACCTTGCTCGACCATCTTTGATTGTGAAGAGGAAGTGTAACACCACAAAAGTTACAGGAAATAGTCGACCTGGGCTCGACGAAGATCGCCGAGTGGACTCGACGAAGTGCGCCGAGCGGAGCTCGACGAAGTGCGCCGAGCGGAGCTCGACGAAGGTCGTCGAGCGGAGCTCGACGATTTTGAAGCGACTCATGTCAGGTGGATGTTGTGCGGCCACTGAGCGGTGATTGACTTTTTAAACTTCAACCCGAGTCGTTGCTTGATTTTGTTGATTTTATCGTGTGGTTGGGATGTAGTCCGAGGCCACTTATGCAAATGGATAGGAAGGAGAAATCATTTCTTTGTTGAGGAAAATATATGTTATAACATCTTTATTGTTGTATTCTGGTGCTGTATGCAAATTTCGGGACGAAATTTTTGTAAGGAGGGGAGGATTGTAACACCCCAAAAATTACAGGAAATAGTCGAGCTGGGCTCGATGAAAATCATCGAGCTGAGCTCGACGAAGTGCGTCGAGCGGAGCTCGACGATTTTGGAGCGACTCGTGTCAGGTGGATGTTGTGCGGCCACTGAGCGGTGGTTGACTTTTTCAACTTCAACCCAAGTCGTTGCTTGGTTTTGTTGATTTTATCGTATGGCTGGGATGTAGTTTGAGGCCACTTATGCAGATGGATAGGAAGGAGGAAATCATTATTTCCTTTTCTCTTCTCTCTCTTTCTAGTTCTGGAGCAGAAAACTCTCGGTTGGAGTTAGGGCTTGCTGAGGTTGCTGGAGAAGATCTTGTGGCCGAAAATAAGATCTGAAGCTAGATTCGCGAAGGGGAAAGTGAGGCGCTCATTTTCTTCAGCATAAAAACGTTTTGTCATGGCTCCAAAGAGAACGTCAAGGGTAACGATCTTCCTTCTTGGACATATAAAGTCTTTATTTTGGCATGTGCATGGATTTCCCCACCAAAAGATGGAGAGTTGATGGGATTCCTTTGGGTTGATTCATGAAATCCCCAGCGAGTCTTGCATACAGATCCGAAAATGTGTAATACGGAATATGCATGTTGTGCGAAGCCCATCTGGACAGGTTGGTCTAGATTGGTGATGTTTATTTTGCTTGCCGGAGAAGACTCTGAGTATAAACGAGTACTAGACGGGGTCTGTGGGGTACTGGAGTTGCATTCCAGGAAAATACCATAGAAATCCACGGTTTAAGACCAGTTTGGTATCGCCGAGCGATAGTGAGTATCGCCAACGACGATAGCTCTTGGGAAGCTATTTGTGATGTGAAAGACTAGTTTTCTGGCACTGTAGGAGGCTGCAGGACTTGGGTTGAGTTTGGGCGTAGAAAGAGAGCTTCTGTTGGTCCCGCCAAGCGATTGTGACGAACGCTGACACTAACTCCCTTTTTTATTGTGAAGCCAGTCCATGGAGGACAGTGTGGTTATTGTGTGAGCTACGAGCTCTTAAATGCCAGTGTGTCGAACGGGTAAGGGGAAAGCTGACCCGCGTCATTTGGACGATTTGAGCAACGGGCAAGGCTGAACTGTACCGGCGTTATGTCTGACCGACTGGTAGACCTAAGTTATTGGTCTCGTTGGAGCGTATAATGAGAGTCTTAGGCCTGCGCGCCATTAAGACTAGAATGCTCAAACTTGTCGTTATGTCTGGGACCTCTGAACGGTGGTGGGACTCTGGTTTTCAAGTACACCGATAATGTGCCCTGAGTGCACGGAGCGTCGGACCGTGTGGTCGACGTTTGTGATATATTGATTGTGCGTGAGTGCACATCTTGTGGTATATCTGCTTGTGAAAATGTTATGCCTGCAGGGAAGGAATACCACTGTCCCGGGAAAGGGGTAGAGTCGTTATAAATTGGTCAGCTGAATGCTGATCGTTGCCTTATTTGCCACCCTCGAGGTGGATTGTCTCTGTGCAGGTGTTGGAGAGCCGAGCGGGAAATAGCGGGCTAAAGCCCATGCTGCTATGCTGGCCCTCGAAGGCCGAATGGAATAGTTTTACCGTTTTCATGTGTGGCCGACCTACGTGCTGATGTTTGTAATCCACACCTGTGAAGTTTAATTGTAAGGCCTTAAGGCCAAACACTTTTGTGTATTTCTGGTTACATTCCGATGATATATATAAATGTGGTTGTTTATATATGGTGCGCATTCATGATTGTTGAGTTCAGTAATAACCCTTAAAGTTTCTGCTAGAATGCTCTGAGTTAGGATGTGTGTACTGGTTTTGATATTCATAAGTAATATCGGCGACTGTCTGCGGAATATGGCGTGGGGCCTCGGCCGGACCCTCTGTTATATTTCATGTGACTGACGGAGATGTTACAGGAAACTTCTTCTAAGCATCTGGGTACGTGGTGTGACCTCCTTGCCGCAGCGCCTAGAGTCCTCTTAGTGTTGCCTAAGCTCCTTAGTCTTCGCCTGTCAAGCCGTCAAGCCTGATCAAAGGATCAGTAACCTTAGACTGTCTTGATCAGAATTTTGGAGTTGGTATTTTCCCAGCTTCAACACTCTTCATCCTAGCTAGTACTTGTGTGAATAAAGGTCTTTAGGAACTGGGCCTTTGGATCCCCTTCAAGGTAGCTTTGATAAGTATCAATAGGAAGACATTCATTCATCCACCGAGAAGAAGGTTAGTCAGTCCAGAATGCTTGAGATGGCATGCAGCTTTACAAAACTTACGTTCCTTATTCTTCTTGTCCCACCTTATGCCTTCTTCAAAGCCTCATGCTTCCTTTTTTTCATTATTGGACTGAATTGTTTATCCTCTCGTACCTCCCCACTCTATTAGGAACAACAATGTGAATCCTATTACTTTTCCTTCTGTGAGTTTTAATCAAAAAGTTCCCCCTCAAAGATCAACATGATCCTCAATGTGGTGGAAGTAAATTATGACCTTCATTTACTTCAAGAGAGTCTTCATAATCTGCATTAAGTCTCGGGCATCGTTCACGAGCTAGGATAATTTTCATAAGTTGGTTTCCTCTCGTTCGCTTGCAAACAAAATTATTTCAATAATTATTGTATTATGTTGAGGATGTAAAGTTGTTCTACTCCAGAACATGTCATAGACAAACACGATCTGATAGTGCCCTCGTTGAAGGATGACATCCTCACAAACCTCTTTTCCTTAATCATTTAGGAAATAATATTCGCGGCCCTTGCATATAGGGTCCTAAACAAAGGTTTGTGGCTTTGATGATTGTTTTCACAAAGCGGACAAAAGATTATGTGGAGATGATTCGACTGAATGAGAAGACAAATATTTAGTGTCTACATTCTAGGGTTAATACTCACTATGTAGAGATTTAATGCCAAGCTATCAAAGGGCTAATAATCTCTATATATAAACCCTTTACAAGGATATCCATTAGGAATTTTTGAACAATAGAAACATTCTAAGAGGTGAACATGAATGTTATTCTAAGGAGCGTGTTTCGTCTTTTGGACATGTTGAAAAGCACAGGCTAGCTTGTGAGTCCTTCCTTCTTTCTCAACAAGGTATGCCGCATAATGCTATAACATCTTGATTAATGAGATCTCGAAGAATCTAACCGCCCTTATTTAGAAAATTCTTTTGTTCCTCCTACATAATCATAGTGTATTAAATTTTCTACAAATCTATGCATGTAATTGTTTTGCTAGTGTATGTTCTTGAATGTTGGAAATGCTAGGTAAAGTTTGCCAGCATTTCACTCTTGTGACGGTACTCTTCTCCGGACCATCACTGCACAAGAATGTCTTGTGCATCAGGCTGTCCTTTATCTATTTTTTGACTTCACAACAATGAGAAAAAAAAAAAAATTCATTTTTAGTGTCGTTTGAAATTTTTTTGTTTGTTATAATTTATAATTGTTCAATATACTCCAACTTATAAATATATTTTAGCAATTTGTATTAAAATAACTATTGCACTGCAGTCTTGTTAAATAATTATAAATTTTTTTTTCAAAACAACCCTACAAATCCTGATCATTCAAATAAATCTTCAGTCGAAGCAGACAATCTTCAAAAGCTCTATTTGCAATCCTCCACCGTGAAAAAATTATTCGCACGTGTAACGCACCAAAGATCACCATGTGTTATATGCTATCAGACTGTCGTTTTCTGCAAACAAGATATTTTAAGCAAGAATATTGATTGAAAATACTACTGTATTTCAATACGACTGTGCTACATTTATATTTTTGCAAAAAAAATCTTCTGCGTAGAATCATGAATCGTAGAGCTGTGTTTTAACCGTCCATTAGCCGTACCTAATTATCTCTCCTCTACCGCTCTCACAAATGGACCTTTTGCTTCCTTTTGAGAAACCAACATTGATTCACGCTCTAAATTTTGAGGGTAGTCGACGGATAAGGGGCGGTAAAGTACGAGTGATGCATTTTATCGTAAACTAGTAAAGCATGAGCATCAGGTGTATCCCACACTTCACTCCCCCTTACAGGTAATTAGCCGGTTGAGTCTGTTTTACTAAGGAAGACGTCTGTGTTTTTTTCCCGGGAAGAGACGGGTAATACGGGCAATTGTGGGTCCCCGTCACTCCAGAATCAGTCATCCAGCGGCCACAGGAACGGCTACAGCGGTCTTCCTTTTTGCGCACACGGCTTCTCCGTCGAGCGCTTCTTCTCCACCGCCTTTCCTCTCTCCTCTCTGTTTCTGGAATTTCTGGACATGGCGGAATCCTCAACACTCTCTTTCTACGCAAGCTTTCGCCTTCTACCAGGTCTCTCTCGGCCGGCCGATCTACTTTTCCCGACGAAACTCAGTGTCGCCTCTTCTTCACCCCCTTCGCTTCGCGCTCGTTCGCTTGCCCGATGCCGCGCTGGGAACTCCGGCGATGGCAGCTGCTTCGGCGGAGATCTATATGGACCCTATCCGTGGGAATCGTTTTCTTCATCCGATGAGCGAAGTAAGTCAGTGCCATTAGTTCCCGTTTGCTGATTGACTAGATTTCTATGGTATTATTTGATACTGCGATCCTGGAAGTACTTTCGGATCGTCGTGCTATGCGAAGGGATTTGTGAAATTTCTGGGAAGATAGGTTAAGCATGTGCATCTACGTGATTCTTGTGACGATACTTGCTAAACCTACGGAGAATCATGTGCATGAATTTACTGCCAGTTGTGGCTACTATGTTGAAGAGAGTGTGTAATTGCTTAAAAATCCCGTCTCTGAGAATTTTTTAATTAAAGCATGATTTTGATGCCCTAGATAGGCTGATACATATTTCAACACAAATGCTTTGTAGTGAATGTTTGGTAAATTATTATTTGTAGGATATATATGCTAATGTTTCTTCATGTTGTCACGTGAAAGAGAGCTACCATTTCAAAGATAAAGAGAGAATATTAACTTGGTTGAGATAGAATTGATGGGGTTCCCCCCTGAAGACTCCCAACCCAAATCGGGAGGACTTCGACCGAAACACTCAAGCAATACAATCCGATTGAGTGAGTCGCACCTGCTCGAAGGGTCTAAAGTGACTCCGTGAGGGAGGACTAAACCAAGCACACAAGAGCGTCGTGCATGGCCCGCGCACGTGCATACGGCCAGCGCGTGCATCCCGCACGCTCGCGCCTCGACCGCGCGCACACGCGCACCGCTCGGACACGCACGAGTGCGCTCCTTGTGCTCGCGCCCACCGGTGGACGCCGTCGCCTCTGGCCATCACCGCCGCTTCCAGCCTCCACTGCCACCGGGCAGCTTGCCCGGGTCGGCAGGACCGCCCAGGGGGCATGTTCGTCATTTTAGAAAAATTGGTGATCCAGGTGACTGGAACAGATCAACATCATTCGTCAACTCAAGGTTTAGCCTGACACAATTACCAACGCGTCCCTTCAAAAAGCTTTAAAAAGACCCTCATGCCTTCATCTGAAGACAAGTAATTTGAGAGACTAGAGAGAGCTCTGTGGTTTTCCAGCGAGGACGTGGGACTTAGATCATTCCTTCACTCGGAATTCACTCTGCTCCTTTTCTAGTTCACTCATGCTCAGTGCTCTCACGCACATAGCAGCAGGCGCAGGAAAGCACCCAGAGGTGCGCGCTCGTGGAAACTCCGAGGGACGCTGTCTTCGAGGCTTCGTGGACTACCTACTTTTTATATTTTCTATACTTAAAGCTTGTAACGGGGGGGGGGGGGGGGTGGTCTGTCACCCTCCAAGGAGTTCAAACACTTGTAAACAAAGGGAAATAGTGGATCCGGCTATGTAGTATTTCACCCTTTTCGGGTTTTTCACGTTAAAACTCCTCTTCTCATTGCGTCTTGGTTTTCACTTGACTGTTTGCGTGCCCGGTCAGACTCGAAGCTAAGGCGGTCTGATTCTCTGGACCGAAGGAAAGCCGGGCGACCCGAAACAAGTAGAGTTAATGAATATGCTGAGTCACAGGACACAAGAGCGTTGATTTAGGGTCTGTTTGTCGTGGCGTTTTTGGTTTGGTGAGTTTAGACAAAAACGCCACCAACATAGAACGTATATTTTGCGTGATGACGGTTATGACCACCAAGAAAAGAAAACTTGATTTGAATATAAAAGTGAATGAAGTTCCCTAGGTGAGGTCGAACGTTCACTAACGACGGTTCATAACCACCGCATTCACGAGTACTGCCGCCGTTTAATCTCACATTAGATGAGTAAAAATATGTTGGCGGGGATATAGAAAGTGTTTGACGTTGACCCATATACTTAACAAACATGAATTTGGATTGAGAATGCGTTTAATTGTCGGTGTATTTGGCCCAACTTTTACTCCTTTGGTTATGCTTCAAACAAGTAGTATTGGGGATATATTTGGTTAGGATCGAGCTTGTTTGTACGGCTTGTGACTGTCATAGGTCTTGATGCTTTCAATCATCGCCGAACGATTCAAAGGATGAGTGACTCCCACAATGGCTCCCTGTGGTTTATGGCAATTATGGGGTCTTGACACAAAATACTTGATGTAAAAAAAAACTGTTGTTCGGGGGATAGTGATGATGATGTGTAGAGCTCAAGTGAGGTGGAGATTTTGAAGGCATGCAACTGTATTGGTTTAGTCCTACATTAGATAAGTGAAAATATGCGGCTTAGAAGTAACAGGAGGTTGATCTTCACCGATATATTTAAGCTTTTTAGTTGAAGATGAGTTGATTGTGGGTGCATTTGGGCTTCCCTTTAGTTCATGTTCCACAACATTATGATTTTATGTGTAAGAAAATTATATTCCGCGACTTATTGAATTTAGCAGTCGCCTTCGCTTTCTTATAAATTTCTTGCATTCAAGAAGTTAAAGCTATGATCATAGTGTTTGTCATAGTTAAGGCTTAATTAAGGTCATTTCACTGAACACAACATGCAAGTTTTACTTTTGCATTGATCATTTATAAGACATCTTTCATGGACCATGAAGTTTATCTTTCCTTAATTTGAGTTCTCGCTTCCTCGTAAACAGAGCTATTAGCTAGTCCAATGTATATTTTAGGTGAGTGCATTGACACTGGTACTAGCACTACATTATTATCATAAAAGCGCTATGAAATGTACATGTAGCTTCAGAAATAGTATCAGGAATTCATGAGGCATTGAATCAGATAATGGTCTTTACATAATATAGTTAATATGATATTTTGAAATTTGAGAGCAAGGATAGAATTAGAAGGACTGTGTGCAGTGCCTTCGATACTTTGGTTTGTATAAAATTGACAAGATAACTGTTTCTTTACATTCAAAGTAATAGTTAAGAATATTAAGTTTTTGACACTTGAGCTAGAAATTTCTAACACTTACGTTGTTGTTTAGTTTATTTTCCAATCCAAATTTTCATTGCAGGTGTTTAGAGTTCCTAAGAAATTTTGTTTACTTTTTTTCTATTTTTTATGTCTCAGAAAAATATTATGGGTTCTTGGGCATACCTCTAATCATTATATGTGTTCTTCTGGACAGTGGAATTTCAATTTTTTTCCTTGTTCTCCTATATAGTTAACTGTGCGCATGTTACTTGCTTGATATGAAAATTCTAAACGTTTATAAACATCTGCAGATTTCCAATGGGTTACTGAAGATAAAATTACCCTCTTTACCTCCGAAGGACTTGTTCATATCGGGGGCTCTCTTGTTCCTCGCCATTTTCCAACTTCAGATGTAATTACTTTCGATAAGTTGATTTGTGAATTCTATTTGATTTTTTCCATAATCTATGAACTTTTAGTTGAATGTTTTTTGTATCACCAATTCTAGTATGCAGCTTGTTGTTTGTCTTTTGGATGTAATAGTGCTTTTTGCTGCTTGCTGAATTTTCAATATGTTTATGAAGCTAAATTGTTGTGAGGACTTTTTCTCTGAAAGGGACTGTGTACTAATGCAGTATAGTTGCACATAAATGCATCTGTTACCTTCTTTTGGGTTATGATCAACTCTGAAAGTTATTACTTCAAGGTTAGCTATCTCACCTAGAGGGGGGGTGAATAAGTTTCTTAGTCCTTAGTGACTATCTTTTGGTTTCTTTATTATATCTTTTTTTTTTCAGCTTAGGGTGATTTAGAGCTTGTCCTTAACACCTGCAAATAAGAAAATAAAAACAACCACAAAAAAGCACACAGATATTTATAGTGGTTCCCCAACTGGGTACATCCACTTTCCCTCCCACCTATCCAACTATCTTGTTGGACTAGGCACTTCTCCAAAACTTGCTCCAAAGAGCTTACACCTCAGATCCCTCAGGATCTCTAAGTCTCCTCCAAGACTTACTTCTCAGCCACAAGGTCCTACAACTCAGTGGTCAACAAACCACCTACCTCAGACTGTTAAGCCCTACACTCAGGCTGGGAGGACATCCCTACCTCAGATCCACAAAGGATCCTACCTCAGAGCTCTGCAGTGCTCCTACACTCAGTGACCCTCAAGTCACCTACCTCAGCCTTATCTCTAAGGCCTACAGCTCAGGATTCTCAACCCTACAACTTCAAGCACAAGGCTCTACTCTCAGAGTGCTGCAACACTCCTATAGCTCAGTACTCAACAGGTACCTACCTCAGTGCCCTTCCAGGCACCTACAACTCAGTGACAAGCTTATCACCTACGTTAGGCTAAAAGGCCCTACACTCAGATCCACACTTGGATCCTACCTCAGTACCCCACAGAGAACCTACCTCAGTGACTGAATAGTCACCTACAACTCAGGCCCAAAAGGCCCTACAGCTCAAATTTTGATAAACTGAATCCTACATGATGAAGGTGGGTTGGTGGTAATTCTTGACACAAGAGATGTTTCTCAGTATCAAGCTTCCTGACTGAGATAAACTCAATCCAACTTATGACTACAGGAATTTAATTCCCGAGTCTACCTTTCTCTGGACTAAGTAAATACTTAGACCTAACTTTCTCTTCTCAGCACCAGGGATTTTATCCAGCTGGAGCTAAAGAAGTAACTGCAGTAGATCTTGCTGCAACCTGAGCTGGAAGAGTCCCATCCCTACTCCTTTCTTCACAGCAATGAGGATGAAGATGTGCTGGAAGTAACTTGCAGATCTGTTTCTCTGCCTCTTCCTGAACTGAGCCAACTGTTCTGTCCTATCTCCTTCTTCACAGCTCCCCAAGAGAATGTTCTTTAGGTTTGTTGGCTGAGATTGTGAAACACCTGCAGCAAGGGTTGGCCCAAGCTACTACCTTTTGCTCAGAGAATCCTTCTGAGCTTTCTTGCTGGTGCAGGTGAGAATGACACCAGCTATCTTGCTGTTGAAGATGTTGATTCCAATAGCTAACTTGCTCTTTGTCTTATAGACTTGAGCTTCCTGTTCTTCAGCTCCACAACAATGGCGGAGAGGAAGAACTTTCTTCTTGATTGATTCCTTTTTCCAAAAAAGTTTTCCTTCTTTTATTTGGCTTGACCCAACGACTCTTGAGCAGTAGGCCCCACATAATTAATGGTCTGCAGCACTTTGCTTTATCGCCAGCTTTTGTACAGTAGGTCTGCGGCAACATTTGTCGCGTACTGTACTTATCCCGCCACTAATTTGAAATATGTTGACTTGCTGACGTCATCAGTTGTGGACTTTGTCAAAAATCAAACAACATTAATATAGGCGTTGAGTGAGTAAGCATCACTCAACGCCAAATCACTTAGACAGATTTACTGTCTCTTGGCGTTGAGTGAGTAACCTTCACTCAACGCCAAACTACTTAGAATATAATTCTGTTTCTAGGCATTGAGTGATACAGCTTCACTTAACGTCAGCTTGCTTTATCAGCTATTTGTTACTTGGCGTTGAGTGTGTGATCATTACTCAACGCCAAACTACTTAGACAAAATTCTGTCTTCACTAGGCGTCAACAGCGTTGAGTGAGCAACCTCCACTCAACTCTTTTTGCCTTAACCATTTTTCTGCTTAACTTTTCTCAGCGCTTTCTTGTTCTCGGCTGAGCCAAACACTTGTCTCAACGGTTATGCTGAGACTAACACTTGTCTCAGCGCTTTCTTGTTCTCTGTTGAGACAAACTCCTGTCTCAGCGGTTTTGCTGAGACCAACATTTCTCTCAGCGCTTTTGCCTTGATCTTCTCAGTTGTCTCAACGGTTTTTGCCTTAGAAAAAACTTTTTGCAATTTAGTTCGACTAATTGAACTGAGTTCGACATTCGTCGAGCTGCGTCGAGCTCAGCTCGACGAACTCTGAACTCAGTTCGACGAATTCTCTGAACTGAGTTCGACGAATTCTCTGAACTGAGTTCGACGAACTCAGAGTCTCAAACTCTGAACTGAGCTTGACGAATGGTGAGCTCAGCTCGACGAACTCTGAGCTTAGTTCGACGAATTCCTGAACTGAGCCCGACAAACTCAGAGTCTTAAACTCTGAATTTAGCTCGACGAAAGGTGAGCTCAGCTCGACGAACTCTGAACTCAGTTCGACGAATTTCTGAATTGAGTTCTACTCACAGCTTTTTGCTGTATGGCGTTGAGTGTGTCTTCATCACTCAATGCCTGTGGACTTAGATTTCTGTCAGCCCACAACATAGTGTCGGCCCCACAACATAGGTAAGAGTTTACCTGACTTGGTCACTTAGGCTACTTCCTGCCTTTCCAACATCTTTAGTTTGTGACCACCTGTCACATCACTCAGACCACCTGTCTAGACTTGTTCCATGGAACTCCTGCACATGATGAGCTTAAACAACATCAAATACAACTATGCTCTTAGTGTTGATGGAGATGTCTCTTCAAATCCATTCTAGGGAACATTGTGGGCAATGGACCCAACAAACTCTATAAATTTCTAACTGCCATAATGTGCATATTATTTAATCAATGCATTACTAAAACTACTTTATAGATGTTAGTTTTTGTGCAATCTTTGTTATTAGTTGATTCATCTTTTAAATTTTAGAATTTGTAGTTTTTTTAGTTTTCATATACATTTAAAGAGAATTTTAAATAGCCAACCTCCAGCATTTCAGATACCCGTGATTAGGATACAAGGAGATAAATATACCTTGATTAATAATTTTGTAAGTTTGGAATAAAGGAAATAACTATATAATTTTGTGCTAAATTTTTATTAATGTTAACATTTTGAGAAAAAGGAACAGGTAAGGTCAAAGATATCACAAAGGTCCCAGCGGTTTCAGGAGAGCGATTACATGGATCCTAGCCAAGTCCTTTGCCTCGGCGCCCTCTTTGATATTGCAGCGACAAATGTTAGTGAGACCTTCTTATTTTAATTGCAAAAAGTTCTTTTAAGCCTAAAGCCTTGTTTAAAATGTGTCTTTTAGGGACTGGACATGGGAAGAAGGTTATGCATCTTTGGTTTTTGCCGTTCTATTGAAATGCTCAGTGATGTAGTAGAATACAACGTCTTAGAGCATGGTGGAGAGGTACTTAGCTTCATGATTTTGTTTCAAGAAATTTTTTTATCTGAACCATATTATTCTACATTGTTTTTTTTTCATGGTTATTCACTATTTCCAATTTGTTTTGAGAATGGTAAACAACACTATTTAGCTTTATTGGGTTAGTTAATTAGCATTTTAACTCATGTTCAGAATCTTTGCGTGCTACCCTGGTTCTACTCTAAGAATTTGAGTCAGCATTTGTCAGGCTTTTTCTTGTCAGTCTTTCTTAAGATCTGAATGTTGGTTGCAGTTTTATTGTTAGGGAAAATGATCCAAAGGAGCTAAGTTCGATTTGATACACTAATGTTTGAACCTAATTGTGTTCTAAAAGCTTAAGGATGTAGCCTATGGCCAAGCATTTTAGTATGTCTATTAGATGTTTTCATTCTAAAATGATATCAGAGAATGTTTTGTTCGTGTCCCTCTCTCTCGTCCAACGTGTCCCACATATTCCATTACACGTGCCTTGTTCCACATGCTCCTATACGCTAGAGACCATGTTTGGCTATTTAGTCACCCATTGTGTTATTTCATCAACGTTGTTCTTTAACTATTTAATTTTAGATTGGATGTCTGGGTTCTAATATCGCAATATTATTGGATTTGTGCAAATCTTATTAATTTATTATTGGCCTTATCTCTTAATTAAATAGATTAAGCCTAGTTTTTTTAAAAAAAATTTAATTAAGTGGACAGATATAATGAAAGTTTGTGATTCTTAATTCATGATTATCCTCATTTATTGTAGTTAAATCATGATTTATTATGGAATTTAGTGATATGCTAGAAAGCAGGCACATAAAGGAGAGAAGTCATAAAAGAGCATTCTCGAGCACTTAATAAGAATACATTCTAATACTCTCCTTCAAAATGTAGCGCATTTATCATTAGATGCAAGCTTGTTATGGAATGTATAAAATTTATTCAGATGCAAATATTTAGTAAAAATATAAGTTAGTTATTCTATGGGCCGAAAAATTGAGAAATCAGTAACTTTATTTTTACTTTCTCTCTAACAAAGTTGCAGCCAACTCCTTATAACTTTGTCATCTTGTTCTCAAAGTTTGCTTGCTGCCATCGTCCTCTTCACTTATTTATATTCTTTTGTCAAACGGTTCATATCGCTTAAGTGCGACCTAACTACCTCACCCCTATCCCCATATGACCTTCCTTTCATGTAACCCTTGAAAAGCCATAACCTCCCCTTACCAACATCTCTTATCCAATGCTCAACCATCTCTTACCCTAGTCGGTAACCCATACTTTTTCCTCTTCTTTTCTTTTTAATCAAATAAAGGAGTGTATGGAAGGGTTTTAGGTTGAGCAGGACTAAGACGGAGTGTATGGAGCTTAAATTTAGCAGTACAAGAAGGTTGGATGACTTCATTATTAAGTTGGATGGTCAAGATATTTCCCGTAGTGAGTGTTTTAAATATCTTGGATCAATAGCTCAAAAAGACAGAGGTATTGATAAAGATGTGACACATAGAATCCAAGCGGGTTGGTTGAAGTGGAGAGGCGCGTCAGGGATCTTATGTGATCGTTAAGTACCACTAAAACTTAAGGGCAAGTTTTACCGTACTGCAATTAGACCCGCAATGCTCTATGGTTCTGAGTGTTGGGCAGTGAATTGTGTACATGAGCAAAAAATGGGAGTTGCGGAGATGAGAATGCTTAGGTGGATGTGTGGACACACGAGACTGGATAAAATTAGGAATGAATGTATCAGGGATAAGACAGGAGTAGCACCAATTGCAGAGAAGATGCGAGAAGCTCGACTAAGATGGTTTGGACACGTACAAAGGAGACCATTAGAGGCACCTGTTAGGTGTTGTGAGATTCTAGTCACTAGGCATGTTAAACGAGAGAGGGGTAGACCAATAAAGACTTGGAATGAAACTATAAGGAAAGACATGATGTACTTAGGCATTAGTGAGATTATGTCAAAAGATAGGGCACAATGGAGACAAAGGATCCATATAGCCGACCCCACTGTAGTGGGATAAAGGCTTGAGTGTTGTTGTTTTCTTTTTAATCACCCGCCTGGTAATTGCATAACTTCTCCCTAGCTATTGCACCTATCCTTGTTACGCTCAGCCCTTACTTGTAACTGTTCCAACCCCTTCAACTTCCTAATCTCAATCCCAACCGAGACCCTCGCCATAACCACTTTCTCCTTCCACCACCTCATTTCTTTTCACCTAATTTAGCTTCCTCTCTCAATGTTAATACTGTATCTAAGCTCCCCCTTCCCTACTTTCTGAACCTGGCCAAAGTTAATATTTATTTTTTCTGGATTAAGTGTACAAATATTCAATCTGTAGCTAACCCACCCCAATCCTCTGTCTTACATCAAATATCAAAGTCACCGCTGATGCATGACGACGCATAAGGTTTGCGCGCGTGTCAGCTATTTCTAGGAAACCTTAAATGCATGCAATGCTGAATTGTAATTTTGAGCGGGCGTTGCATGAACTTTAAGAAATGAAGCAACTTAGATTTTTTTGTAAAGCACAAAATTACTATTTGTTTAAAAATGAATTTTCTAAAAAATGGTTCATATCTAAATCCGGGGAAGGAAGTTTGCAACTTTCGTTATGTTCCCCTTGTCGTAGAAAACGGAAATCGTGAACTCCAAATATGTTTCCGTTCGGAGCTTTTGACGTAGCGTTCGCTGACAAAATCCAGACGAAAACCCAACAATGAATCTGAAATCCTAAGAGAAAATGTAGTGTTGTCGAGAGAAAAAGGATTGATACCATTGCAATACAAGGAGACCTCTATATATAGAGGTGTTACAATTAATACAATTAATAAAACATAAATAGAAATTATATAATCTAACACTCCCCCTCAAGTTGGGCAAGTGATGTTGATCATGCCCAACTTGTCCACAATCTTGCTAAATGTGTTCCCACTTAATCCTTTCGTGAGAATATCTGCTAGCTGCCTGTTGGAGGGCACGAAGGGAGTACACACAATCCCTCGCTCAATATTCTCCTTGATGAAGTGTCGATCCACCTCGATGTGTTTCGTTCGGTCATGTTGCACGGGATTGTGAGCGATACTGATGGCCGACTTGTTGTCACAGTACAGAAGGATGGGTCCTTCTTCTTCGAAACCAAGATCACGCATTAAGGCACGAAGCCATAAGCCTTCACAGACCCCTTGAGCCATAGCTCTGAACTCGGCCTCAGCACTAGAGCGTGCCACAACTTGCTGCTTCTTGCTCCTCCAAGTAACAAGATTGCCTCCAACAAGAGAACAATATCCCGAAGTTGAACGTCTATCATCAACAGATCCTGCCCAATCAGCATCAGTGTAGACTTCAACCTTTAGGCCGGTGTTTGGGGCAAACAGAATACCCCTTCCTGGTGAAGACTTGAGATACCGTAAAATTCTGTGAGCAGCATCCACGTGTCGGGTCTTGGGAGCATGCATGTACTGGCTCACAACACTCACAGCATAGGAAATGTCTGGGCGAGTATGGGACAGGTATATCAACCTCCCTACTAATCTTTGGAACCCTGAGACATCTTCGATGTCCACACCATCATCCCGCGATAGACGGTGATTTGCTTCAATTGGAGTGTCGGCCGGTCTGCATCCACTCATTCCCATCTTCTCAAGGAGATCTAACGTATACTTTTGTTGAGAGATGAAGATCCCCCGCTTAGATCTGGCAACTTCTATTCCCAAGAAATATCTGAGTTTTCCCAGATCCTTGACCTCAAACTCTCCAGCTAGCTTTTGTTTCAAGCTCTGAATTTCTTCCATATCATTACCAGTTATGACAATATCATCAACATACACAATGAGAGCAGTAAGTTTTCCAAATCTACGTTTAATGAATAATGTGTGGTCAGCATTGCTCTGATAGTACCCAAATGACATCATGGCCTTGTGGAACCGGCCAAACCAAGCTCTTGGGGACTGCTTCAACCCATAGAGAGCCTTCAATAGTCAGCACACTTTTCCAATAGAACCAACAGGCGCAAGACCCGGGGGAATCGACATATAGACCTCCTCCTCCAAGTCACCGTGGAGGAAGGCATTCTTCACATCCAGCTGAAATAGGTCCCAATGTTTGCAAGCAACAACGGAAAGTAAGACCCTGATAGTATTCATTTTGGCCACCGGGGCGAACGTCTCCTGATAATCAATGCCGTGGGTTTGAGTATAACCTCTTGCAACCAATCTCGCCTTACATCTTTCAATAATTCCTTGTGGGTTCTGTTTCACCGAGAACACCCATTTGCACCCAACAAGTTTCTTGCCATTGGGAAGAGGAACCAAGTCCCATGTATGATTTTTTTCCAGAGCCTTCATTTCCTCCATCATCGCCTCACGCCACACAGGGATTGCCAGAGCCTGTTGCCAAGATGCAGGAATAGAGGCAGTGGAGAGGGAAGACACAAAGGACTTGTAGGGGGTAGAAAGCGCAGCATAAGATACAAAATTCGATAAGGGATGGTGAGTACAAGACCTGGTACCTTTTCGAAGAGCAATCGGAAGATCCGAAGGCCCTGAGTCAGGATCCACTGACTGTTCCGGTAGCAGAGTGGGGTCTTGTGAGCTTGGTCGCATGACACGCCGGGTATATACCTGCAGGATTGGGGGTGGTGAAGGTATGGAGGAAGATGAAAGTAGAGGTGAGGGGATCTCCTCCACTGGTATTTGAGGACTCACTTCCACAGGTAGAGTCTCCCCCTGAAGTGAGGGATATGGAGGAGGAACGGGGAGAGAAACACCCGAAGACGGGGAATCACCAGGAGACGGAGAGTCAGTGAGAGGATAGTAGGACTCGGATTCATGGAAAGTGACATCCATACTAACAAATACTTTCTTGGTAGGAGGATGAAAACACTTGTACCCTTTTTGTGTAGGAGAGTAACCGATAAAGACACACCTGAGAGCACGAGGATCCAGTTTAGAGGGGCGGGGTTGGTGGATGTGAACAAAGCAAACACAACCAAACACTTTAGGAGGAAGCTGAGTAGGGCGCACCCGGAGGGTATGAAGAGGGGTGGAATGCCCAAGGACACGCGTTGGCATTCGATTGATAAGGTATGCCGCAGTCATGACAGCATCTCCCCAATAAAATTTTGGAAGATGCATGGTGGACAACAGACAGCGAGCGACCTCTAGGAGGTGGCGATTCTTCCGCTCAGCCACCCCATTTTGGGCTGGAGAGTAAGCACACGGTCTGGTGAAGGATGCCGTGATCAGCAAGATAGGTTTCAAATTGCGAATCAATGTATTCGCGCCCATTGTCACTCCGAAGAACTTTTATTTTAGATTGAAATTGACAAGAAACCATGCTATGAAAGCGCCGAAAAACAGAGAATACATCACTTTTACGATGTAGTAAGTACAGCCAGGTAGTACGAGAGAAACAATCAATAAAGGTAACAAACCATGCACACCCAGAAATAGAAGGAACACGACAAGGACCCCATATATCACTATGAATAACAGCAAATGGAATAGAACTAGGTAGCGAAGCATGCTTAAATGAAGTACGATGATGTTTGTTTAGACTACAGACATCACAGACAAAAGTGTCAAAAATAGCATTAGACATAGCAGGAAATAGTAATTTCATAATAGAGATAGGAGGGTGGCCCAGGCGACAATGCCAGGGGTACAGCGGATGGGTAGTGCTGGAATGAAGAGCCATGGTGGGAGAAGCAGTGCCAGGATCAAGAACATAGAGACCGTCCACCATACTACCAGAGCCAATCACCTTCCCCGTCGTCAGGTCCTGAAAGACACAAGAGGAGGGAAGAAATGTCACAGAGCAATGCATGGAGTTAGTTAAATGACTAATTGAAAGAAGGTTACGAGTAAAGGTGGGTACATGAAGAACCGAGGACAGGGTGAGAGAGGAGTATGGAATGGTACCCTTGCCAGCAATAGGGGCAAGAGAACCATCGGCAATACTCACCTTATCACGCCCAGACAGAGGGGTATAGGAAACAAAACCTGTGGATGACCCGGTCATATGATCCATAGCCCCAGAGTCAATGACCCATTGAGTAGAGGACGAAGAAACAACTGAGTGGGCACCTGGCAGTCCTATATGAGCGTAAGAGGACGATGGCTCAGTAGACATTCCCTGCATCATGCGTCGGAGAGCCAACATTTCATCCGCAGTAAAGCCACCCGGGGTAGCAGCAGCATCAGTACCAAAGTATCCAGAAGAGGTGTCTGTAGGAGCATCAACAAGATGGGCTGCACGGGGCAGAGCAGCATTGCGACCTGAGAAGCGTCCAGAACCACGGCCTCCACGAGGTGGAGCACCCCCTCTTGGAGTAGGAAATCCATGTAGCTTGAAGCAGGTGTCCCGAGTATGGCGACCCTTGCCACAATAGTCACACAGAAGATGATCCTTATCTGAACCCTTCAACTTGAAGTCCCGGGATGGCCTAGTACCAAGAAGAGAGGGGGTGGTAGCAGCCAAAGCAGAGCCCTCCGGCACAGAGTCAGGGAGAAGTGTCTGTCGACGATCAAACTCTTGTTGAACAATGCTGTAGACCTCAGGAAGAGAAGGTATCTGTGGTTGGCCAAGGATCTGAACGCTGATCTGGTCAAAGTCACGATGTAATCCATGAAGGAATTCAAATATGCGATTACGGTCATCCCGGGCTCGAACCATTGCCTCATCGATGGGGCTTACAAAGACAAGAGAATCAAAATGATCATACTCTTGATAAAGTTGCGTGAACTCCAAATAGTACACAGAAGGAGAACGGTCACCCTGCCGAAGTAAGCTGATCTTACGGCGCAACTGGAAGATCTGGGCAGTATTGCCCCGACGAGAGTAAGTAGCCTCAGCACGACGCCAAATGTCAGTGGCATTATCGAGGAAGAGATAGTTGCGGGCAATGGACTCCTGCATAGAGTTGATAAGCCAAGACATAACCAAGGAATTCTCGGACTCCCACTGCTGCCATTCGGGGGAATTCCTCTCCGGTTCCTTTATTTGGCCCGTGACATAGCCATAGAGGCGCCGACTTTTGAGAGCAAGGATGATAGACCGTGACCACGAGAGGTAATTGCCGTCATCAAGACGGATGGTAGTGATTTGAGAGGTAGTATGTTCGGTGGTTCCACGATAGGTAATAGCCGGAGTAGAGACACCGGAAGGAGCCAGAGTGGCTCCGGTGGAGAGTGAGGGAGAATCAGCGCCATTAGTCTCCATACCTAAGGAATAGAAATCCAGAGGGAGAGGAAAAAAAATCCGGAGGAGAAATCCGGAGAGGGAAGCAGCCCAAGGATTAGGGCATCAAGAGATGGACGGAAAAAAGGAGAGGATTCATCCACAAAGAAGCCATTACGAGAAGAAAACGGCGTCGGAAGAAGCAGAAACTCACTGCAGGATCATTCCGGCGCTAGAAGAAGAAAAAGGAAGACCGGTCGGGAACGAGAGGGGCGCGACGGAGACGCGGCTTGCGGAGCGACGGGCGACGGAGGAGCGAGAGGGGTGCGACGGGCGACGGAGGAGCGGCAGCGGCTTGCGGAGCGGGCGCGGGAGGCGCGACTGGCGACGGATCGAGGCGAGGACGACTTGCGACGGAAGAGCGGCGAGCGGCTGCGGGAGCGAATTAGGGCACGGGTCCCTCTGATACCATGTTGTCGAGAGAAAAAGGATTGATACCATTGCAATACAAGGAGACCTCTATATATAGAGGTGTTACAATTAATACAATTAATAAAACATAAATAGAAATTATATAATCTAACATGTAGACACACGCAAAGGAGAGGGAAGAATCAAGTTACCCACAAAAAGAGACGTCTTTCCGTATTTGAAGTCGATGGCGATCCTGCGAGAAACTTCTTGTCACCTTCGATCTCCCGCTCCGAGGTCGTCCGCTGCCGCACACGGGCACCACGGAATTAGTTTCACTCTATATCACACTAAGTGGCTCCACGAAGTCTCAATCGCTCAACCTTACATAGAGGCCACAAACTGAACGTTTCAATCTCATTCACAAGTGCTACCAATCCTAAATCACACCACTCACTAATTCTTTACACAAAAGAGGCTCCATGTAATCTCTTATCAGAAAATAACTCAAGTTTTAACTATTCCCGGAATCACTAATTCACAGCAGCAGATCCACTATTCATCATCTCTACAACAACATTTCATTTCAACAGGACTCGCAAATCTCACGACAGCAGTAAGAATCTCCACAAAAAGTTTCATCTACAACTACACAGGTTCTTCAACAACGGAAAAAAAACTTCACAATTTCAATCCTCGCTCGGAAGCGAACAGGCACATCAAAACAAAAAACTTACATTCATCAACGGCTCAACAGGAAACCTCCTCAACATCCCTAACAGAACCAGCAAAAACACTCTAATCCTACAGAAAACAAACCTAAATCTCATTCACCTTCAACTCTCAAACGGGAATCACAAAACACAAAGCAATCTCAAATTAAATTTTCATCATCCACCCACACTACCATTTACATCCCCATTTATAGGGCATCAACAAGCAGCAGTAAAAAAAAACGAAGCAAGAAGCAACGTTCTCCATGATAGGCGGAGCAAACTTCACGGAGCCATGGGGAACAATCGTGGCTGAAACCGTCTGAAAATCCAGGCCTACCATGGAATCTGATGCCGATACCTTCACTGAAGAACTGTCTGGGGACGTGGTTAGGGTTGGCCGACCGGGAGTTGCGCAGAATCGTGGGGCGGTAGATGCGGCGGAAGATGTGCGATGCGAGGGGGACACGATTCAGAATCATGGGCAGCTGAGAAATGGGGAGGAAACTGAACCTGCGCTGGGCTGGCCGATTGGGGAGATGAAATGACCCGGTCCTGTATTGCTTTCCTTTTTAACAGGAAAACAAAAAAAAAGCTAAAAAATAAACCATAACACTAAAATGAAATTAATGCTACGCACGCAGGCGTGCAAAGAAAAATTTGTTCAACATAGAAATTGCATAATAAAATAAAATAAATTAATGATTCAGGGCCGGTAGGGTTTCGAACGAGCTCGGCGTCGGGTACTTCTGCGTCGACCGGATCTGGGCTGTTCTCCACCAACCGCACTTAACAAAATTAAAATGCTCAGCAATTCAATGTCCCTATCACCTACTATGTTCAGTGATCTCAAGTCTTTGACTATATAAGGAATAAGAAGGCCGTGGAACAGAATCTTGTTTGATTTTGATTTGAGGTAATCCTGAATAACAACATTTGCAATAAATATTTGAATCTGTACCCTCACCCAGGAAGATAACTTGTTGGGGCATCAAGAGAATCAGCTAATTTTGAATTGTGTGCTTGAGATATATATTACAATTGGGCTCCACATATAAGCATCCTACATAGAAAAAGAAGAAGAATGACTTCTATTATGGCCATAATATAGCTAATTTGTGTCGGTCATAACCATTGTCATGCCAAACATACGGAAGCAAAAACTGTGCACCAAACAGAGCAACGGTCATGAACGTGGTGGTTATGAACCGTCGTTCGTGAACGCCCGACCTCAGCTAAGGAGCTTCATTCCCTTTTATGTTCAAAACTAGTTTTATTTTCTTGGTGACGGTCACAACCATTATCATGCCAAACATACATTCTATGTGCGTCAAACGGCGTTGTGGTAGTGAACGCGGTGGTTATGAACTGTCATTCGTGAATGTACAACCTCACCAAAAGAACTTCATTCACTTTTATGTTCAAAACTAGTTTTCTTTTCTTGGCGGCAGTCATAACCGTTGTCATGTCAAACATACATTTTATGGCGGTGACATTTTTGTTCAAACTCACCGGAACAAAAAACACCGCTTCAAACATAGTTTAAGAGTGTCGACTATGCTATGCAGCCCTTTCAAATCACACCGAGTTCTCGTGTATGCAACTCACTCTTAAAACTCAACAATATTAGTAGTCACAAGCTCAAATCATTTACTCTAATACTTATTTTCAACCCAAAAGTTGTTTAATCCAATTATATAGAGTAACATATATTTTCTTTTTATCTTCCAATGTGGGATAAAATTTCATACTCTCACATATCTTAACAAAATAAAAATATTCCATGAAACTTTGTCATAGATTGGAACTTGAAGCCTGAGTCTTCAGTTTAGCAACTACTCAACATTTGGAGCAGGTTACAGCAGTTACTTCCATATGTATATGTAACAAGCCAGCCATTAATAGCTTTCTTCAAGTGGAGATACTCCTAATATTAAGCAAGTTCTCTACACCATTATTTCACATCTCATGCAGGTTGTTGCCGCGGAGAAGGAAAGCAAGGGAGGATTACAGGAGAAATTGACCATGACGGTCGCTGTCCCTCTGCTATGGGGAGTTCCGCCAGCTTCAGAGACCCTGCATTTCGCCGTCCGCAGCGGCGGAGGCATCGTCGAAAAGGTATACTGGCAGTGGGATTTCTTGTAGCGAAACAAATTGAAATAACTAGCTCTTAACTGTATATATATATGCTGCCGCTCTTCGGCGCGGCGGCGCAAGCCATTAATTGTTATGTACATGCAGGTGATATCTGTCCTTGTAGAAAATATTGATTTGACACTTCAATGAAGAAAGGGTTTGTCTCAATGATTCTTTGATCCATCTTGATAATTATGTTGTGATTGTGGAAATTAGGGTTCTGGTTCTACCTATTGGTTGATTTGCTTCTTTTAAACAAAATCATCATTTTCAAGATTGCATCTTTAGGTCTTACTTATTGCCTCCTTGAAGGAGAGAGTGTTTTGTGCCCTTGGAATATGAAGGTCTTAGCATCATCGATCCGAGGGTTGCGTTGTCATTTATTTGTTTGACGCAATCATAGTTTTTTGTTCGGCGATGCAGCGCTTCTTTATTTTGGGATTTTGCAAGTTAGTTTGATGTAAAACGTATCATATTGGCTTTTAATGTGTGCGACAAGAATGATGAGAACCGCAATCTATCAGTGTTGTTGTGATTGGGATTCATGGGGCATGCATATGATATAATTGACTTGTGCCTGTGTTTCTTTGCATGTTATTGATTTTTTACTTGATTTTATTATGCTTATAGTTTTTCAAAAAAAAAAAACCATCGTCATTGTCGGTCACTAGCACGAAGGAGAAAGGTTGATGTTACCTGTAGAAGTCTGAATTTGAAGCTTTGGTAGTGCTAGGGTTTTCACTAGATTAATGATCTAAAAATGTTTTTTTTTGTACAATGATCTAAAGATGTTTATTAGGCGCCGGCCGCCCCACTGTCACGCGTGTTCATGCGGAATTTTGCAAATACGCGTTGCGCATATTTTCATTATTCTGTATATATATAAATATATATAGGAATAATTACCAAAACTTCCCCTGGAAGATAGCATAATTACAGCTTGCACCCTTCTTATTATGAAAATTGTGAAAATCTCCCCTCAAATGTTACAAAACAGAATATTTACTTCCCATGAAGTTTACATTTCATAATGGGGATATTTTTGTGCATTGTGTTATGAAGTTTACATTTCATAATGGGGATATTTTTGTGCATTGTTGTTATTTACCTGTAGAAGTCTGAATTTGAAGCTTTGGTAGTGCTAGGGTTTTCACTAGATTAATGATCTAAAAATGTTTTTTTTTGTACAATGATCTAAAGATGTTTATTAGGCGCCGGCCGCCCCACTGTCACGCGTGTTCATGCGGAATTTTGCAAATACGCGTTGCGCATATTTTCATTATTCTGTATATATATAAATATATATAGGAATAATTACCAAAACTTCCCCTGGAAGATAGCATAATTACAGCTTGCACCCTTCTTATTATGAAAATTGTGAAAATCTCCCCTCAAATGTTACAAAACAGAATATTTACTTCCCATGAAGTTTACATTTCATAATGGGGATATTTTTGTGCATTGTTGTTATGAACCCCCCCCCCCCCCCCCCCCCCCTCCCCCAGGAAATGTACTCTGATGGGGATATTTTTGTGCATTGATGTTATGAAATGTGTATTTCAAAGGAGGTAAATGTTATGTTTTGTAACATTGAGGGGGGGTTGTAATTTTTCAAAGTTCGGCGTGAATTTTTTGGGGCCCAAATCGGGGGCCTGAACGGCTTCAAATCATAAAGTTATCATGAGATCTACAACTTTCATGTTAATCACTTTTTGAAATAAGATACATTTGGGGGTCAATCTCGCGATTTTCTTTCCTTCTCGCCCTGACCTCTCTTTGTTGCCTCCGGCTCCTTCCTTTGGTGTCACTGGGTTTGGCATCTTGTTATTGAAATCACCGACCCATGAGATTATGCATGATCCCGCCTCCTCCCCCCCCCCCCCCCCCCCCCCCCGTCCGAAGGCGCTTTTGTCATTCACACTCCTGCCATCATTTCGGCTCGCGACTAGGTTCCATTCCCCCCGGGCTTTGGGAAGTCGCTGACAGTTCCCCTCGGCAAACCCTTCCTAGGGAGGCCTAGTGCATCTCGTCATCGTCCAGACCAAGGGGTAGGTTCCTCACACGGTCTGTAGGAGTACTCACCCTCTTTTCGTGATTGTGCCTGCCCTAACTTTTGTCTTCCTTATCTTCCTATATAATCGAAAAATCTCGGCGATCAAGGAGTCGGACGCAGGAGCCTACTCGCCACCTCCTTCCTCCAACATGATAGAAGATTTTCTTCGCGACCCGAGTGACCCTGTGGGGATGAAGAAGCGAATGGAGGAGGTCCTGCGGAAGTATGGGTATCTACTGTGCGGGATCCAGGAGGAACAGATAGTGAACAACGGTTGCACACTCTTAAGAGAGACTATATACAACTGGCGAAAGAGGCGAGGGAGGAAGCGAGTGGTGAGGTGACATCTCCGAGGTGCACATTGAGCGAGCTGAAGCGCAAATGCGCCAAGTGCAACGAGAGCTCAATGTGGTCCGCGAGTATAATAATCCTCGCTGACCGCCCGAGACGGGGCTTCGAGGCCGGGGAAGATTGAAATGGCTTCAGTTTTGAGCCTAGTGGCACTCGCGACCTCCCCCTCTAACCTCCTCTTTCTGCTTCCTCGTGCCTCTCGCTCTTATCATAATAAATATTGAACTGTCTGTGTTGCTCCGTTATGAACTTGTGTGGGGAATGTATTGAATGACTTCGAATGTTCGCCTTGTGTGAGTGCGGCATCCTGGTGCCCCTGCTTATTTTCTCTCTTACCACGATGTTCTTGTTCGACTCACTAGCATGTGGGGTGGGAGTCACGGGGATAGTTATGGAGTATAAGTGGTGGGGGGGGGGGCATTGCGAGTTGGCTATCCGCACACCTCCCCTCGTCTACACCCTGATTATCTTGGCTTTCTTCTATAAATAGCCCCCTCTTAACTTCACCATACGCTTTCACCTACCGCACTTATTGCTTCTGTGCTTTTGCCTCCACTCCCCTTTAGCACTCGCCGACCTTTGTCTACTCCTCACTTGGCCTGTTTCGATGGGAGGTGATGGAGGGTCTACTGATGGTAGGCTAAAATGCGCAAAACAGGTTACTGATCACTCTTTCTTCGAAGGTCACCTGACTGAGCAGTAGTACTTATCTTGTGTTGCCGAGTATGTCCCACCGGGGTTCATCGCGTGTACCCCCAACAAGGGTGAGACGATAAACACGTTTCTTGAGGATGAGCTCGCATTCCCCATCTTGCATTTCGAGGCGGGGTCATGCCTCCCCTTGTGGCCTGAAGTCCGCCAGGTGTTGAAGTATTTTGGCGCTTGTGAGAACCCGCCCACCCTTATCACATCTCAAAACTCAGGTATTGAGATGAAGGGTGGCAGGGTACATAAACACGGAGGAGCGGGCGTTGCGAGCGATGTGAGACTAATCCCAACCACAGGACCGCAGGGATATTCCACCATAGGGGGCCCACCGTGGTCAACACCCAGACCAGGAACGCGATGGGGAAAGCCACGGGGTCGGTCCCACACACACGTGTCCTGCTGGCAAATTACTCCAACACACCCCTGCAACAGGACAACCATCCTCTGATACCATGTGAGAACACGCCCACCCATATCGCATCTAAAAACCCAGGTATTGAGATGAAGGGTGGCGGGGTACATAAACACGGAGGAGCGGGCGCTGCAAGTGATGTGGGACTAATCCCAACCACAGGACCGCGGGGATATTCCGCCACAGGTGGCCCACCGAGGTCAACACCCAGACCAGGAACGCGATGGGGAAAGCCACGGGGTCGGTCCCACACACACGTGTCCTACTGGCAAATTACTCCAACAGCGCTGTCCTAACACAACTGAACACTAACGCGATTGCGATGCTAGTAGCATTCACATGCTTCCTGCGTGAGGAACGGATTGAGTTCAACCTCACCGTCTTCCGAAAACTATTCACATACTGGACGACAAACAACGATATATCCTTCTTCTCTTGCTCACTTCAAGGTATGCGAGACCGCGAACAAACACCACCATTGAATCACTAAGTTCATCTTCGTTAAGGGGAACCTCGGGAACTTCCCTTACGAGTCAGTCCAGCAGGATGAGGCGACATATCGTGCGCCTCAAGTGGGGGGCCAGGAGGAAAAACTCCACAAGTTCTTCCTCTAGAAGAACTTTGAGGTCACCTATCTAAGGCGGAACGTCGACACGCTGCTTCTGGTGTTTCCTGGGGGAAGGTATTGTCTCGCCCTGCTTGTTCTTGGTCTCACTACCCTTGGTTTTCCTTTTTTTTAATATTGTTGGTGTTGTTACGTTGTAGGGGAGCGACTCATCCCTGTGAATCCTCCATACGTTAGTGCCAGAACATCGACCACTGAACTAGCGCGAGCAAAATTGGTTGCTGCGGCATGCAGCGACGAATCAGGGACTTCTACCCCTCTCAGCGGCAAGAAGAGGCTTGCACCCTCCGGTCGCGACTCGTCCTTGACCTCAGTTCTGCTGAAGAGAATGACAAAAGTCGTGGCGACCAAAGAAAAGCGAGCTGAGAGGGTCTCTCAAGAAGGATTGACGGCGAGCGAGGTGCCTGAATCCCCAACCGGGTCGGGTTCAAAAGATCAGGAAGAGGAGATGCCCGACTCGCACCCGAACTTTGGTCTGGGGCATAAGGTCAAAGATAGCTCTGGCGAGCCAATGGGTCTCTGGGATGAGAAGTCCACCAGAGCCTCCATTTCCACACTCTTCCCCTCGTGGTCTCAAAGGAGCCCCCCCCCCAGCGGGCATGCCTATGCTCTCTCATACGAGCTCTATGAGACGAGGGACGCGACGAAATACGAGGTTGCGACCACAAAGGATTTGGCCCGCGAGAGCGCTTAAGCGCAGTTACGGCTCTTGAGCTCATACGTATGAGTTCGCGTCGCAGTCTGCACCTCTCCCGGGATTGGAACCGGGTCGAGACCGCGCGGGAACTTGCGGTAGAAGAGGCTAACAGGCTAAGGCTCAAGCTGGAGGTCGCCAAGAAGCTTCTGGAGAAGGGGTCTAGAAGAGTGGTAAGTTCAGGTTTCCTGGGGCATCCGTGCTGCTTTCCCATCCTTTACTTTAACCTGGTTTTCGCTCGCCTTTCACAGGATGCTGAGACAGCAGACCGAATGTGCGCCTGTGTCTCCAACCTGGAGGAGGAGAACAAGGGACTTAAAGCCGAGGTCATCTGATTTGTCTCCTCCATTCTTCCTCTGGACCGCGACGAGTCGTACAGCAAGATCGCTGATGCAAAGCAATATATACTGAGCGAGATGTCAATAAGATGATGTGGACCACCATCAACAAACCCGCAGAGCACACATTCTTAATGGTGCAAACTCTTGGCATGTTGAAGGCGGACTGTGAGAAGGTCACCACGAAAAATTTGGTCCCCGAGCGACCAGGCTTAATAGCTAGGATCTAGGATATTTTTGACCCCGCCCTAATCGTTGTTTATTGTTTTTATTCACTCGCGGACGCGGGAGAGAATTGTTTTGTAAAGGACTGCTTTATTTTATGTTTATTGTTTTTATTCACTCGCGGCCGCGGGAGAGAACTGTTTTGTAAAGGACTGCTTTATTTTATACATATTCATTTCTGTTTTTTAACAAGCGGCTTCTTTCGCATATCAATTTCTTCTTTTGCTCGCGACTCGCCAATGTCTCTTGAGTAGTTTAATCATAGAACCTTGAAGCGTAAGAGTGTGACTGCGACATGATTCATCAAAAACTTCTTTTCGCGATACTCAGGTCAAGTAACTTACGCTCGCATCTCGCTCAGGACTGAGTTGATCTCGCCTAATTGTAGTTTCGCGCAATCACAACCTGAGAGTTCCTTGCGAGGCTCGTTCGTCATTTCTGGGGTGGGCGAGTGTACATCACGGGGGTAGAGCGAGTGCAATTCTTCCCTCCCTTGCCCTTTTTTCCTCATTTTATACCTGTCTTCTCATGGGGCAGGCGAGTGCCCAACAGGCGAGAGTGGGTCGAGTGTGGTCCCACTCGCTCGTTCTATCCCGCTTCGTCTTTCGTTCCATCAACTTGCCGCTCGAGTGCTCCTCCAGCCCTGTCAACTAGTGGGAGCCCAGTCAACGTGATCTGTTCTAGGCTTTCAACCAATTAACATTTCATAGTTCTGCCACTCGAGTGTTCTTCCAGCCCCGCGGGCTAGTGGGAGTCTGGTCAGTGTGATCTGTTCGAGACTTTCAACTAATCAACATTTCATAGTCCTGCCACTCGAGTTTTCTTCTAGCCCTGTCGGCTAGTGGGAGTCCGATTAGCGGGATCTGCTCGGGGTTTTCAACTAATCAATATTTCATAGTCCTGCCACTCGAGTGTTCTTCCAGCCCTTCCGGCTAGTGGGAGCCTGGTCAGCAGGATCTGTTCGGGGCTTTCAACCAATCAACATTTCATAGTCCTACCACTCGAGTATTCTTCCAGCCTTGTCGTCTAGTGGGAGCTTGGTCAGCGGGATATGCTCTAGGATTTCAACCAATCAACATTTCATAGTCCTGCCACTCGAGTGTTTTTTCAGCCCTGCCGGCTAGTGAGAGCCCGGTCAGCGGGATCTATGAGGGGCTTTCAACCTATCAACATTTCATAGTTCTGCCACTCAAGTGTTCTTCCAGCTCTGTCGGCTAGTGGGAGCCCGATTAGCGGGATCTGCTTGGGGAAACCAATCAACATTTCATAATCCTGCCACTCGAGTGTTTTTCCAGCCCTGCCGACTAGTGGGAGTCCGGTCAGCGGGATCTGCTCAGGTCTTTCAACCGATTAACATTTCACAGTCCTGCCACTTGAGTGTTCTTCCAGCCCTCCCGGCTAGTGGGAGCCCGGTCAGCGGGATCTGCTCGGGGCTTTCAACCGATCAACATTTCATAGTTCTGCCACTCAAGTGTTCTTCCATCCCTGCCGGCTAGTGGGAGCACGGTCAACGGGATCTGCTCGGGGCTTTCAACCGATCAACATTTCATAGTCCTGCCATTCGAGTGTTCTTCCAGCCCTGCCGGCTAGTGGGAGGCCGGGCAGCGGGATCTGCTCGGGGCTTTCAACCGATCAACATTTCATAGTATACATGTACACAAAAACAAAAGAGAGGGTTATAAATAAAGGAAAACAATCCCTTTGTTCAATATCAAGGATAAAAGAGTTTCAAATCATTATCACTCAATGTGCAACCAAGAGGGACCCCTCCCACATCTTGGAGGCGGTATCCCCCTTCCCTTAGGTACTCCGTGACTACATAGGGGCCCTCCTAGTTGGGGTTGAGCTTTCTGACTGTCGTTGACCTTCCGGCCGCGTCCACTTTTTTGTGGACAAGATCTCCTTTTACGAATTTTTGACTTGGATGTGCTTATCAAAGTACCGGGCCATCCGACGTTTGACCTCCTCATGTCGAGTGTCTGCCAAGTCACGGAGTTCCTCCATAAGATCTAGCTAGAGCTATTGTTCCTCTTCAGCTATCACTCTCCATCTTTTGTCTCCTTCTCCTACGACCACTACTCTCGGGGACCTGACTTCGAAGCCGTGAGATGGCTTGAAGGGGGTCTCCCCCGTGAAGGTGTTAGGTGTGGTCCTCAGAGTCCAAAGAACTGAGGGGAGTTGCTTCACCCAATTACTCCTCAGGTTCTCCACCCTCTTCTTTAGCAGGTTCACGATTATCTTGTTTGCCGCCTCCACCCTCCCGTTACTCTTGGGGTAGTGGACTAACGCAAAACAGAGTTCTATGCCCAACTGTGTGCAAAAGTTGACGAATTCTTCACTAGCAAATTGTTTTCTGTTATCCGTGACTATTGCCAGAGATAGCCCGTGCCGATAAATGATCTCTCCCCACACAAAGTTCCTGATTACTTGTGAAGTCATCTTGGCCAATGCCTTCACATCTAACCACTTCAAGAAGTAGTCAATCGTAAGCAGGAGGAACTTTCTTTGCCCGCTAGCCTGGGGGAAAAGTCCTACCAAGTTCATCCCCCAAATAGCAAAAGGCCATGCATGACGTTGTGATGATACTGAGTCTCTGAGTTGGCAAGAGCTGGAGTGGTGCAAACAACTAGCATTTTCGTCACTTTCTCGCAAACTCCGCCGCATCTCTTCTTATGGTTGCCCAAAAGTAGCCTTGCCGTAATACCCTTCCAAGGTCATACTCCCGAAATGGCTACCACATTCCCCAGAGTGGACCTCTTCTAGGATCTTCGGGACATCATCTTCAGCAACACATCATGCTAGGAGCCCAAAGAGAGTCTTACGGTATAGACACGCTTTATGCAACAGTATTATGTCGACTTATATTTGAACCGCCTCTTATTTGAGATGGCCTTTGAGAACTCTCCCGTGGTCAAGAAAACCACGAGGGGATCCATCTACGAGGGGCGCTGGTCAATCTCCATCAGCTCCCCCTCTTGGATGGGCCGAAAAAGTCTGTCATATTCTCCCTTGGTTGAGGTCCGAGCTTGGCCAACCGATCGGCCGGGGTGCTCTCCTCCCACGAGAAATACTGAATTGTGAACATTCAGAACATCCCGATGATATCTTTTACCTTTGCCAGATATTGTTGGAGCGTGGGTTCCCTTATTTGTAACTCTCCCTTGACCTGGGAAGCCACCACCATCGAGTATGTTAATACTTTCACATCCTGCACCCCAACTCCTTAAATAAACAGAGTCCTGCTATTACAGACTCATACTCCACCTGGTTGTTTGTGATGGGGAAGCGTATTTCAATGGCCTGCTCTATTTTCATTCCCCGGGGTCTCGTCAAGACTACTTCTCCACCGAGAGAGTGCCTCCCTGATACTCCGTCCACAAGTATCTCCCAAGCGACTTGCTGCGAAGATCCAGCTTCTTCCACCTTGACCATGTAGTATGCTAGGAAGTTTGCCACCGTCTGAACCTTTATTGCTAGCCAGGGGACAAAAGAGATATTAAAGTCGCTCAACTCCACAGACCACTTCACAAGTCTTCCCGAGTGCTCTACCCCCCCCCCCCCCTCCCCAAAGATATTATAGAGAGGGTGATCGGCCACAACACGGATTGAGTGTGCCTAGAAGTATGGCCCGAGCTTCCTAGCCAAGACGATTAAGGAAAACGCCAGCTTCTCTGAGATCGGGTATCTAAGCTCCGCTTTCTTCAAAACTCTACTCACATAGTAGATCGACATCTACTTCCTTCCTCTCAGACCAAGACTAAGCTCACTGCCTTCGCCCCTACCCTAAGGTACAACGTCAGGTCTTCTCCTTCTCTAGGTCCCTGAAGTAAGGAAGCCTGGGTGAGTTGCTTCTTTAATGCCTGAAAAGCTTCCTCACACTCTAGTGTCCACTCAAACTTCTGATTTCCTTACAATACTTTGAAGAAAGGTGAACACTTCTCGTCTGGCCGGAAAATGAACCTGCTTAAACCCTTCAGCTTTCCCGTGAGACGTTGAATCTACTTTGCGCTTTTCGGTGACTCTAGCTCCAAAACGACATTTACTTTTTCCGGGTTGGGCTCCACCCCGACTGGCGTAAGGAGATGACCCAAGAACTTTCCCCTGCTAGCCTCGAATACACGCTTCAAGGGGTTGAGCCACATCTTGAACCTCCTCAAGGTGGCAAAGGTTTCTGACAGATCCTGGAGGTGAGAGCCGACATCCCTACTCTTCACCAATAGACCTCTAGGTTTCTCCTCTTCTACTCCCGAAAGACTCAATCCATCATCTTCTAGTAGGTTGCACCTGCGTTCTTCAGTCCGAAGAGCATCATCTTATAGCAGTAACATCCATCCCTCGTGATGATAGAGATTTCTTTGACATCAGGTGGATGCATATGGATCTAGTGGTAACCTGAAAAAGCATCCAATAAACTCATTATAGGGAAACCGATAGCTGAATCAACCAGCATGTCGATTCTAGGCTGAGGTAACAATCCCTAGGACAGGTTTTATTTAATAAATTAAAATCCACACACATCCTCCACCTCCCATCACTCTTCTTAACCATTACCACATTGGAGACCCAACTTGGATACTGGATCTCTGATACAAACCCGACCTTCAGCAGTTTCTCGACCTCCTCATGGATGGGTTCCTCCGGCTTGTCGGTCACAAACCTTCTCTTATGGAAGATGGGGTGGACACTCGGGTCAAGATTAAGGTGATGACACGTCCATCCATATCAATGTCCGGCATGTCTGCAACACTCCAGGCGAAGTTGTCTACGTTCTGTTGGACACAATCCAGGATTTTCCCCTGGTTCTCCGGGCTCAATCCTCCGTTTACCTACACTTTCTCCATTCCCCCACCCTGGGTGAGGACCTCCTTCTCCAGCACTTCCCCTGCCGCCTCCAGCCTTTCTTGCTCCTCCATCACCTTCTCCATCTCCTCCACTTCCTCCCTCCAAAAAATAGTGTTGACGGCCGTGACATATCACTGCCTTGCCACCTTTGGATCTCCTTTGGCTCTATCTGCAACCCTCCAATGTTGAACTTCAGACACTGATGGAAGGAGGAGGGGACGCACCAGAACACACTGATGAGGGGTCATCAGAAAATGGCATTGTAGCTGCTCAGAGCGTCAATAATGATGAACCGGCAATTCCTGGCCCCCCAGAGTCATGTGGTGTCTGACTCCCCCTCCACTTCCTTTCTTTTGAGAACCCGAACAACGAGCCATCTGCCTCCAGCATCCTCCTCGCTTTCACCTTCATCTCATCAAACACCTTTTTTGAAGATCACGTTTACCGAGCTCCCATTGTCGACTAAGATCCTCGAGACTGTGAAATTTTCAACTGCCGCTTAGATCACCAGCGCGTCACAAAAGGGATCCTTGTGCTCTGCCATGTCCTTTTCCATGAAGGTAATCCTCTCTTCTGGAGGCGGGGCTTGTGAGGTTGAAGCGACGCTTTGATAGGATATCGTATGGAGGCTCCCCTTATGGGTAACCTCGATCCCCACCCCTCCATGGATTACTAAGATCCCTCCTCGGGTGCCTACATCAGCTCGGTCCTCGCACTTTTCTTCCTCCTCCGCTCCTCTCACCACTACCTCCTCAATCCACACTTGTTGCTGCTGCTCCTGTGGGCCCCTTGCCCCCCTCAACTCCAAGAACTCTAGGCATGTGGTCGTGGCATGGCCTTCCTCTTGGTGGAAGTAATAGTAGGGCATCGTCACCCTGCCCCTTCTTCTTCCTTCTTCTCTCCCATCCCTTCTTCTCCTACGGTCGATTGCCATAACATGTTGTGGTGGGGGCAGGAGCGGCCTCGGCGCCGGTCTCCACCCCGGAGGGTTGAACCTCCCTTGTCCTCCATGGAAGTTTCCCCCATCTTGTACGACCCCCTTCCCTGACCCTGCACTGGCCCTTCTAGCGGCCTCCATGCTGGTCGGTAAATGGGATCCTGTCGTCCTCATCTTGGCTCATGTCCTCTGTGCAGCCCTTTGAAACCTTGTCCTCTCGGCTCTTCTCTCCTTCTTTCTTCCTACTGTCTAGGTCCTCCTTGATCCTCCCGCTCGTTCACTTCTATCTTGGCCAACTTCTTTACAAATGTGGGGTTCACGACCTCCCCCTCGATCTCATTTACTGCCCTCTCCATAATCTCCTCGAAGGATAAGTGGGACTTTCAAGTTAAGCTCATCTTGAAGTAGCCCTGGCGCAATCCGAGAGTGAAAGCCAGCTGCAACGTATACCCCAGAACTTTTTGAATTAGTAAGACCTCTTCCTAAAACCGATCCACGTAACTTGCTATCAACTCTTCTAGCTCTTGCTTAATCGAAAAGAGGCGTTCTGCCCCCTTCTTCCTCTTCTTGGATGTTGAGAAGTGTAACTGGAAGCTTCGACACAAGTCCTTAAAGACATAGATGGACTTGGGAGGGAGCTAGTGGAATCAGTCCCTCGCTTTCCCCTTCAGTGTGATGGCAAACAAGCAACACTTAAAGGCATCTGACATCTGCCTGGTGAAAATAACATCCTCGAACCATTGGAGGTATTGACCAAGGTCATCCTTTCTCGTGTAGTAGGACATCTATGGATCTCGGAACCCCTTTGGAACCGAGGCAGTGACGATCAACTCGCTGAAAAGATTTCTCTCATCTGCAGGGTAAGCTAACTCCTCTTGCACCATCAGCTGAACAGGACTACCAACACTCAACGGGCTAAGGAATAACTCTTGCTCGGTGAGGTCACTCTCGCCTCCTTCTGTCGTCACCTCCTTGACAGGCCTCCATCCCGGGGCAACCTTGCCCACAGACTGAGGTGTTAGTATGGGGCCATTCAGCGTTGAGCACTCACGTCGTGGGGCGAGTCCATGTAGCATCTCCATAATGGCCTTCATAAACTCCAGGAAATTACCCCTTCGCACGAAGTCATTCATGTCACACAACTTGCCAGGATTGTCTCCTTATTCCTCATCTCCAATCATGAGACTTACTCAAGATTTTCTGTGCAGACTACAGTCCACGCTCATCACACCAAAAATGTTGAAACTAGAATTCGGTTCCAAGAGGAGTTCAGACCCTAGGGTGTAACTTGCGCCTACTTCTCTCAAGTGAGAGCACCTGACCGATTGTTTGGAACCTAAAAATAAACCCTGAGCTGCAACGAGGAGATCTCGCCACACACCCGAAAGATTGAAGAGAGTTTCCCCTCTCAAGTCAATGCTGAGCTAGGCACTTTGGAGGGCACTTGGGGCCAACCATTACCAACCAGAGGAGAAAGAAGCCAAAAAGAAAAGGATCCCCTCCAAAGATGCCCTTAGGGTCTATTTATAGTTTTCCAAGTTTGACCTACAAATAGCGGAATCCCGTCTTTTGGTTTTACTAAATGCAACCCAAGTTGGGCTGCCAACAACAAAACTTCACCGTTTGGAAGGGCTATCTACATACCAAGATAGGCTCCCTGGAGAATTCCATCTGGGCGAGTCGACTATACTATTATGCTTGCCCGAGTTGGCAAGTGATCGGTGGAACTGGCACTCGCCACTTGCTTGAGCCGGAGGCGAATGCGTGTTGCATCACCCGCTCTCCTACCACTTCCCTCTAGCCTGAGGCGAGTGTAGGCCATGCTGCCGTAGTCGCCCCTGCCGCTCTCGGCACTCGCCTTGGACGAGACGGGAAGGTATATCTTCCTCTTGATACTTCGGCTCGCCTAGGCCAGGACTGCCTCTTTCTACCTTGATTTCTTCAACAGGTCCCTCATAGGGCCCCACTCGGCGAATACGGGGTTGTACAATGACTCTTTCATCTATTACAAGACCTAGAAAGACAATTTTTGAAAGCCAAAAATCATATTTGAGAATTTTGCATATAATTTGTGGTCTCGCACCATATGTAAAATTTGGCATGAATGATGCACATATCAGTATATCATTAATAAATACGCTTAGCCTACTCACTTAAAAGAAGCTACTCTAAATATTGTCAAGAGTAAGATGCAGTGTCATCAACCCACTTGAGCCCTCACCTAGAAATTGCGAGCTTTCTAGTGTGTCCCGCAAGCCTGCCTCTCATCCCGACCTAGCTCAACTTCTGATTTGGGAGGACGAGTTCATATACACTCTTGGGTGTGAGATGGGAACTCCAAGTTGTCACCATCTCTTTACTTGTTTATCTTTCTCGGTCTGTGTTCTCTACTTCAGTGGGTCAATAACTTCTGCCCATATCAAATCCGAACTTGAAGTTGAGTTATATGCCTCAACACACATGAATGACCTCTCATTTATCTCATAGTTAAACATTAAAACACCATTATTAAGGTATCCCTTCAGATAAATAATTTTGTTTGTTAATATAATTTATCAAATTTAAATATGAGAATTGTTAAAAGAACCGCAAATTTCACTAAAGGCACCACAAACTCACTTAAATTTTGTTTTAAAATACTCCCTGCCTTTTTAACTAATGGCGCGCAGTTTTGCGCACAACACATTTTCGCATCCTGCCCTAGCCGCTCCCTGAACCTGATTCCTCTTCGAGGCCTCCACACGTGCTTTGTTGGTGCTTCCGCAATGCCACGCCCCTCCATCGGTTCTTCCGCAAGGCCGTGTCTCTCCTTCGTCGCTTCCGCATGTTCACGTTCTTCAGCCGGTGCTTTCTCCATCTCTCTCTCTCCCTTCATTACTCTGTGAGAACCTTGAAACCCTAGAATAGATCATTTCTTGTGATCAATTTCGAGCATCGGGTTGGAGGAGAAGTCACTTCATGTAGTTCTCTGCTGCAGGAGTTGCGTAGTCTTAGGGTTTTCACGATGCCTCTTGTCCTGTGAAGAAATTTACTTTGAATGATGCACAGTCCTAGGGTTTTCACGACTCATTTCTCCGAATTTGAGCCGAGATGTAACATTTACTTCAACAGTATGCATCTTTGTTCTTTATAATTGCATTGCCACTGCCCACATTGACTTCCACGACGACTCTTTGTTCTTGAGAATTATTAAAAGCACAACATTTTTGGCTATGTGCACCGCTTTGTTAAAAGCACCACAGTATGTTAAATGCACACAAAAATGTTATAGGCACCACAAATTTGTTAAAAGTAAACCAATTAAAATTTTTTTCATATATCAATAACCTACAACATGAAATCATAAAAATATAGGAGGATCAATGACAAACAATTTGAATATAGGGGGATCGATTTCAAGATTACTCTCCCCAATTTCATCCAAAAAAACCTAGATTGCTCATAAAACCGGTCATGAAAAACAATATATATAGTAAGCATCATATCATCATCAAAACATCAAAAATGTTAATGTGATTCTTAAATAAAGATAAAGAACAAAGAGGCATCGTGGAAGTCAATATGGGCAGTGACAATGCAATTATAAAGAACAAAGATGCATAATGTTGAAGTAAATGTTACATTCCAGCTCAAATTCGGAGAAATGTGTCGTGAAAACCCTAGGACTATGCAACATTCAAAGCAAATATCTTCATAGGACAAGAGCCATCGTGAAAACCCTAGGACTAACGCAACTCCTGCAACAGAGAACTGCATGAAGTGGTTCTCCTCAACCCGACGCTCGAAACCCTAGCAATCACAAGAAACAATCTATTCCAGGGTTTCGGAGTTCTCACAGAGTAATGATGGGAGATAGAGACGGAGAAAGCACCGGCTGAAGAACACTAACAGGCGAAAGCTGTGAAGGAGAGACGCAGCCTAACAAAAGCACCGGTGGAGGGGCGCGACCATACAGAAGCGTCAACGGAGCACAGGCGAGGGCCATCAGAGAGGAAGTGGGTTCAGGGAGCGGCTAGGGCTTGATGTTTTGATGATGATATAATGCTTATTATATATTGATTTTCATGATTGGTTTTATGAGCAATCTGGGTTCTTTGGGATGAAATTGGGGAGACTAATATTGAAATCGATCCCCCAATATTCAAGTTGTTTGTCATCGATCCCCCTATATTTTTATGATTTAATGTTGTAGGTTATTGATATATGAAGTTATTTCTAATTGGTTTGCTTTTAACAAATTTGTGGCGCCTATAACATTTTTGTGTGCATTTATCATACTGCGGTGCTTTGAAATGCAGTGTTTTTAACAATTCCCTTAAATATATCTTTGTCTTGATCTTTCCTTAAATAATAGGATTGAAATCCGATAACACTAATAAATCAGGGATGTGTATCGAGTAATAAAAGGCATTTATATAAACATACATGCTTTGGATATTTCAGCCTTATGATAATTGCATCGCTCATTTCAATATGTGTAGGCACATATGTTAATTGCAGATCAAAATATATTTTTTAAACCCACAATTATTTTTCTCATTTTCTTGTCTACATAGAAATATTGTTATATAAAGACATATATATAAAATAAAGAAACAACATTAGAGCATACTATTTGTCAGAATGAGATATAACAATACATTGTTGCACTGTTCTAATTGTTTCAGGACATCCAAAAATTTGTAGCAACAAGGAATAACATAAAATTCAACCATACAACTTGTTGCCCTAAAATGAACATAAACCACAACATACATTCAACAAAGTTAATTAGCAGTGTTTAATTGAATTGCTCTAAATCAGTATTCAAGTAGAATTAAATATCTAACGTAGTGGAAATACAACAACACTCAAGTCTTTTTCTGGCTATAGTGGGGCAGGCTATAAGGATCCTTTGTCGCCATTGTGCCCTATCTTTTTTCATAATCTCACTAATGCCTAAGTACATCATGTCTTTCCTTATAGTTTCATTTCAAGTCTTTATTGGTCTACCCCTCCCTCGTTTAACATGCCTAGTGACTAGACTCTCACAATGCCTAGCAGGTGCCTCTAATGGTCTCCTTTGTACATGTCCAAACCATCTTAGTCAAGCTTCTTGCATCTTCTCTGCAATTGGAAATCATTAAATTGCGCAAAAAAAATTACGCAATTTATTTGTGATTCCCCTCAAAATCCAATGATTAATATAACATTATAGAGCTCATAAAATTGCAATATGCACAAATAATTGATGATTAAAAAATAGAAAAAAATAACAACATAATTTCAAAACCAAATATGCAAACATTTCCTCAATCTTGAAGATCTGTTATACAAGGTGGGACACCGTTCAACCATTTCATCATGATGCCTCATTCATATTTGAAATACCCACCACACATTTTCAAAAGAACAAAGTGATTGACATTTACAAATCAAATGTAAATAATGTCGGAGGTGCCAAAAGAAACAAAAGAAAGGTGAATAAATGATGACTTGAGATATGAATAAATTGGACATTAATTGTAGTTCAATGCGACAACAATGCTCATATGTTGCATTGACATTCACTTATCAACTGGGGCATAACTGATGGAGGTGTTGAAAGCAACAAAAGAAAAGTGAATAAGCACTGATGGCTTGAGATATGAACAAATTGGACATTAATTGTTGCACTATGCGATTTCAATGCTCTAATAATTTTGTATCCAGAGTAACTATCACCCATCACGTCCATGACGTCAATAATGTGTGTTGAGATATATGCCCACATTTGTTATTGTACGCGTTCAAACAAATTGTTTATATTGCTCACAACACTTCCTGTAGTTTTTTAATATTTGTCTTCAATGGATGGTTGTTGAGCACCAAGATATGTTCAAAATGAGAATACTATCCTTTTGTAGATTTAATATTCATTTTTTTTCAAGCTACCTTTTTTGGAAGTCCTTCAACTTATTTGGTATTTTAGGAAGCTTTCTTTTCAATTCTTTCCTTTGTAAAATAGTAATATTGGTATACCGCTGCATTAGCCCTTCAAGCTCATTTATCAAGATCATTTTCTTTCTTTTCTTCATCTTAAATGGATGGAATATGATGAATTTCATGCATTATTAATTGTTTTCAATGCCATCCATAATGACATAGTGTAAATGCATTACATTGATTGATATACGACAAAAACTCATGTGCACATGATAATTCAAGAATATATTTTATACATTCTTTTTCAGGTTCCACATAATATGTTTTGGTAAAAAGTTCTTCCTTATTAATAATCTTTAGGGCAGAAAAATTATATCAATAATCTCAGAGTATATCAAAATTCAGACAAGTCCGTGACACCGTGCTAACTTGAATCTTGCTTTATAAACTATTTTTTTAATTTTACATGCTATAAATTTAACAACTAATAAAATATCTTGCATGTAAGATTACCAATAGAAGCTTCTAAAAATTTCTTCAACCGACTATGTCCAATCTCTATATGATTGGTAGAAGTATTACTCATACAAATATTTATCAATTCATATTCAAATAAAATTCTTTTTATAAGGCTATAACAATATTGTAGAAACATATGAAATTACATTAAGGTATTTCACTACATTATCACTTATCATTTGATTAAAGCACATGTTATATTCATTTTCAGTTTTTGTTTCAACTACATGGTGTCATACTCCAAAAAAAATGACGCAATCTTTCCTTCAATGAGATTTTTTATGCAATGAGGCAAAATATTTCTACTTATATGTATATGACATAATAGAATTTTGACATAAGAGAAGACAATCTTGATTGCATTCATTAATGCTAGCTTCTGATCCATGACCAAACTATTTGGCAACACATATTCATTATCCAATGCCATCTGTAGCTTACCCTGGTTTCATTCGACATGAATGTAAAAGAACATAAAAGTTTGATTGGTTGAAGAAATGCCAACAATACAAAAAAAAATGATAGTCGGTATTGGTTAGTCATATGTGCAGTCAATCAAAAAAAGCATTTGAGATTAAGGCTCTGTTTGGGACAGCTTAGGATGATGAATAAGCCGCTAATTAAAAATTGATGGTTGAATAGAGATTTTATATAATCAATGATGAATAAGCAGTCGACTGTTTGGATAGTTTGTCCAAAAATGCTTATCTAAAATTTCATTCATTCATAAGGATTTGTTTGTTTGTGCGCATTTTTTTTATCCATGCACGATTTTTTTGCCTGGGGGCGATTTTTCGCTCGGACGTGTTTTTTCGCCCGTCACGATTTTTTTCGTCCAGTCAAGATTATTTTCGCCCAAGCTGGTTTTTTTTCGCTCGGGCGTGATTTTTTCGCCAGGTTGCGTTTTTTTCGCTCGATCTCGTTCTTTCGCCCGCTCGATTTTTTTCAACCGGGTGCATTATTTTTATGCGTGCGCAATTTTTTCCCCCGACCGCGGTTTTTTTCGCCCGGGCGCGTTTTTTTCGCTCGAGCGCGTTTTTTTCCGCCTTCGCGATTTTTTTCGCTCGGTCGCGGTTTTTTCGTCCGGGCGCGTTTTTTTCGCCGAGGCGCATTTTTTTGTCGGGGCGCGTTTTTTTCGCCCGAGCGCGATTTTTTCGACCGACCGTGTTTTTTGTCCCGGGCGCAATTTTTTCTCACAGGTGTGATTTTTTCCCCAGCAAATTTTTTTCAACCCGAAGCACTTTTTTCGCCGGGAGAAAAACGAAAAAACGCGTCCGGATGAAAAAATCATGCCCGAGCGAAAAAAAGACGCCCAGGAAAAAAAATACGCGTCCGAGCGAAAAAATCGCTTCTTAGCGCACCTGGGCGAAAAAATCATTTTCGTGCGAAAAAATCGCTTCCGGGCGAAAAAAATCGCCTCCGGGCGAAAAATTCGCGTTCGGGCAAAAAAAATCGCGCCCGGGCGAAAAAATCGCGTCCGGGCGAAAAATTCGCGCCCGGGCAAAAAAATCACGCCTGGGCAAATTAATCGCGCTCGGGCGAAAAAATCGCGCACGGGCGAAAAAATGCGTCTGGGCGAAAAAACGCGTCCGGGCGAAAAATGCGGTCGGGCGAAAAAAACGCGTCCGGGCGAAAAATACGCGCCCGGGCGAAAAAATATGCGCCCGGGCGAAAAATAACGCGCCCGGGCGAAAAAATAACCCGCCCGGGCGAAAAAATAACGCGCCCGGACGAAAAAATAACGCGCCCGGACGAAAAAATAATGTGCCCGGGCGAAAAAATAACGCGCCCGGGCGAAAAAACGCGACCGGGCGAAAAAAATGCGCCCGGACGAAAAAATGTGCCCGGACGAAAAAATGCTCCCGGACGAAAAATTCGCGCCCGGGCGAAAAATTTGCGCCCGGGCGAAAAATTCGAGTTTGGGCGAAAAATTCGAGCCCGGGCGAAAAATTCGCGTCCGAACGAAAAAATGACATCCGGAGAAAAAATCACTCATGACTTTTTTAAGAAATAAGCGCTTATGAGTAATCATAAGCTGGACCCGGATAGCTTATAAAAAATCAACTTATAATCTGTTTTAAAATAAGTGATTTTATATAAGCTGCACAAACAAACAGCTATAAAACAACTTTTGCGTTTTAAGTAGAGATTATATATCAACATAAGTTGTCCCAAACAGAGCCTTTCAGCTTATAATGATGAATAAATCGCTAATTGAAAATTGATGTTTGCATAGAGATTTTATAAAATCAATGATGAATAAGTAGTCGATTCTTTGGATAGTTTGTTCATAAATGCTTATTTAAAATTTCATTCATTCATAAGAGTTCGTTCGATTGGAAGAGTTTTTTTTCGCCCGAACGGGATTTATTCGTCCGGGCGTGTTTTGTTCGTGTGGTCGGGATTTTTTCACCCGAGCTCGATTTTTTTCGCCCGAGCTCGATTTTTTCGCACGGACGATTTTTTTCGCCCGGGCGCGATTTTCTTGCCCATACGTGTTTTTTTTCGCCCGGACGCGATTTTCTTCGCCCAGTCACATTTTTTCGCCCGAGCGCTTTTTTTTCTCCCGGACGCATTTTTTCGCCCGGTTTCGTTTTTTTTTGCCCGGGCGCTTTTTTTCGCTAGTGCGCGTTTTTTTTCGTCCGAGAGCGTTTTTTCACCCAACCGCATTTTTTTCGCCCGGACACGTTTTATCACCCAGACGCGTATTTTTCGCCCAGTCGCATTTATTTGACACGGATACAATTTTTTCGCCCATGTGCGGATTTTTGGAAAGTGCGGATTTTTTCTCTTGGACGCGATTTTTTCGCCCGTGAGAACGAAAAAAATGCATTTCGGTAAAAAAATCATGCATACGCGAAAAAAACACGCCCAGACAAAAAATACGCGTTTGAGGGAAAAAATCGCGTCTGGGCAAAAAAATCGCTCCCCGTTGCGTCCGGAAGAAAAAACCGCATCCAAGAAAAATATCACTTCAAGGAAAAAAAATTGCGCCCGGGGAAAAAAATCACGCCCGGGCGAAAAAATGCGTCGGGGAAAAAAAAAATGATCCCGGGCGAAAAAATCGCGCCCGGGTGAAAAAAACCGCGTCCGGGCGAAAAAATCGCGTCTGAGTGAAAAAATTGCGCCCGGGTGAAAAAATTGCGGCCGGGCGAAAAATCGCACCCGGACGAAAAAAATTGCGCATGAGCGAAAAAACGCGTCCAGGCGAAGAAATCACGGTCGGGAGAAAAAACCACACCCGGGCGAAAAAAACTCACACGAGGAAAAATTATCGCGCCCGGGTGAAAAAAATGCTCTAGGGCGAACAAAACACGCTATGGCTAAAATATTGTGTCCGGGAGAAAAGATCGCACTAGGGCGAAATGATCGCGCCCTGGCGAAAAAATTCCTGGCAGGTCGAAAAAATTGTGCCAGAGCGAAAAAATTGCGCTGTGTCGAAAAAACCGCTCCCTTGCTAAAAAATTTCGCCCGGTCGAAAAAATCTCACTCAGGTAAGAGATTCTCTCGCGGACGAGAAATTCGCGCTTGTGTGGAAAAATCACGTCTAGATAAAAAAATCACATTTGTATAAAAAAATCACGCAAATGACTTTTTAAATAGATAATCACTTATGAGAAGTTATAAACTTGACCCCAGCAACTTATGAAAAATAAATTTATCATCAATTTTAAAATAAGTGATTTTTTATAAGCTGCACAAACAGAACCTAAATTGTTTAACTCAACAAATATTGGGTGTGAGTAAAATGTCAACTCTCCAACTGATTAGTGAATTCATTCACGACATTGAAACTGGTATATTCATATTCATTAATACACTTACACAAAAAATGAGTTGGTGTCCCCCTCCAATTCAGTTCTATAGATCTTTGTTTTTTTTTCATCGTAAATTGTCGACATATATGTAGAGTTTGATGGGTTCCTTTTTAATGTCATTTGTAGGTGAATTGTTTTATGATTACGAACCTCACATGTTATTTCAAGTTTCCATTCTTCTAATTCCTCTCTACGTCCTCTTAACACAAATTTGAAGCCGCATTTTTAAAAACTTGCTTTCTTTAAGTTCTTCTTAATGAAACCTTTAGGATTTTGACTCTTAATTTACAACCAAAAATAACTCTAGGTTTTGCTCTTGTTTCAAGTTTGTTGACCATTAAGAGGTGACAACAAATCTCAAACTTTTTCCAATATTTTCTGCCCATGCAATTAACTCTTCTTTTATTGGAAAATTAATATCTATTATGAAATTAACTCCAGCATCTACCACTAATTGTTGCCCTAAGTCCCGTCGTAAGACAATAGTTTTCCCTCTTCAGAACTCATTTAAATCTAGCAAAATAAACAATAATGAATTTCCCCTTCTTGCACGCACCATCTTGTGTGTCCCCGCGCTCCTCTCGAAGTGTGCCTCCGCGCGTTCTGCAAAAAAGGGCGCCCCCGCGCGCTCCCCTCCAAAGTACGACGAGCATATCGCTTCCCGCAGCATACAAAGAAATATTTCGCTGGTGAGTGGTGGCATGTCACCCTGCGAGCAAAACTCTCTCTCTCCAATAATTGTAATGAGGAGCGGCCTGCCACTCTCGATTATCTTCAAAACCTAATTCTTCAATGACAATATGCTACACATTTTTTGCTCAAGAAAATACAATGCGAGAGAATAGGAGCAAGGATTTCAGGTGGGCTGAGTGAGATTGGTAACGGGGGTTACATGCAATAGTTTTTGGTGGAATCTTGGATTCGAGACAGCAATATCACTTCGAACTATCTACAAAGGAATCCAACGGCCGGTGCGCGGCGAGAGAGTGGTCGGCATGGGCTGTCGCAGGAGCGAAGCAGAAAGAGAGAATAGGGCGCATTGTGCGCGGGATGCATCTCCTCCATCCATCAAATTGTGTTTTTATTTGATGTATGCTCAGATCTTCTGTGCTCACCATGCTAAAGCCCACAAAAAAATCGGCTCCTTTTATTTATTTATTCAGGGGTTCAAATATAGTTGCTTATATAAGCATATCCCATGAAGCGGGAGTGTGCAGTGCAGCACATTCGACAGCTGCGAGTGCAAAAGCACTGCATCAGCACAGCGAAAATTTTCTGTACGTGAAACGCACGCGGAGAACCGTGCGTTTCACGTCAATTTTCTCCTATGTCTTCTATTTTTTCACAAAATAAATCACGAAATATTGAACTATGCATTTTTACGCTCATTTTAAGTACTCATATGACTATGTTTTGGGGTGAAAATCCAACTGTTAAAAAAATGTTTTTTTGAACTAAAAATCCAGTTCATTTTTCGAACTAAAATTCAACTGGATTTTACAATCAATGAAAATCAAACTGTATTTTTGAACTAAAAAAAGGTTCCGCACCATTCTCTCATGCGATGCACGCACAGAAAATTCTCTCACCAGCACACGAGTGATGCACTTGTGCCGTGATACGTGCCAGGAGTTGATTTTCCCTTAGAAAGGTTTTATCTCTCTTTTCTTTCAGCTCTGCTTTTCTCCCCGGCGCTTCGCCGCAGCCATCAGTCCCATGGCCGCCGCCGGGTTCTTCGCGCTTTCTCCCCCATCCGTCTTCTCCAAACCTAGCTTCCTTCTCAATCCTCTCCGCCGGCTCCCTTCCCTCAGCATCTCCGCCTCAAACTCGTCCTCCTCCCCCACAGAATTTAAAATCTCCTTCGCCGACTCTACCACCAAAACCCTAGTCCCCTCCCCGCCTCCTCCTAACCCCTCCGCCTCTCCCATCCCCCTCGTGATCCCATGGATCGTGCGCGACGAGAACGGAAACTTCAAGCTTCAGTCCACTCCTCCCGCCGGATTCCTTCACGCCATGTCCGATTCCAAGCCATCTTCCACCAAGAACAGCCGAGAAAAGAAGAAGAAAGATCCAACCTCGGCACCAAAGCATTCCAAGGCGGCGAGGAGGTTCTACAACCAGAATGTGAAGGAGCCGCAAAGGCTCAGCAAAGTTCTTGCCGCTGCCGGAGGTATAATTGAGGTATATTTACTTCTGTTGATTGTGGGTTTTCATGTTGTTTATTCAAATGTTTCAGTGGCGTCCAGGAGGAGTAGCGAGGAGTTGATATTTGAAGGGAAAGTGACAGTTAATGGGTCTGTCTGCACTTCTCCACAGGTATATTAGTTCTAATTGCTTTAATTTTGGTTAATATTCTTATTGTAGATTGCTCTGCAACATCAATTTTAGTACTCATCTTCATGGTTAACACTAGTATGGTTCTTTGATTTTGTCTAAGGCTTCGTTTGGCGCGGTGGTGGCGGTCGTGAACACGGTGGTCATGAACTGTCGTTCATGAACGCCCGACCTCACCTTCAAAAATTCATGCATTTTATGCTCGAAACTAGTTAATTTTCTTGGTAGCGGTCATAACCTTTGTCTTTCCAAACATACATTCTATGTTAATGGCATTTTTGTCCAAACTCATCGTAGCAAATAAGCCACGCAAAATGAAGCCTAAGCCATATAAAGGCGGAATTTTTGTGTCCGGGAGGTGAGAAATCTGAAACCAATTATGGCGTGTCATGTGTAAAGCGGATTTTAGATGAATGTATTGAATTTATCGGGCGATAATCCCATAAAAGTGAATGGTCATCGTCCTCCCTGGTTACAATCGGGGCTCCGACACAAAAATCGCCCCATACAAACAGTCCAATATTTAAACATGCACACAATATTTTTTAATTATTTCAAGATTTCATATATGCTCCATGTCATCATCAATAGCTTTAATTAGCTTTATCCAACTATTTGGGGTCGGCTCTAAGAATCCTCATTTTTTTTTAATTCGTTCCTATGGGTCTATTTTATGCCGCACTTAGCCCTTCTCTTACCCAATCATTCAATATTAACTCTATCTACTAGTCTAATTGGGGAACTAACTTTTATTGTGCATGCTCAATCACCTGCGTCTGTTTTTTGTTAACTTATCTTCAATAGATTGCACTCTCATTTCTAATGTAAAATATCTTCCATAATTTATCTTTTCTATTTATTTATACATCCATATACGCGTTTTCATCTCAGCCACACTAAACTTCGATATCAATGACTTTTTTAATTGCTCAGTTGTTCAGATCCATACAACATCGCCAACCTACTTGCATTTTTACAAGATTTATCTCTAAATCTCCATGATATCCTTTTATTGCATATTTCTTTGTATTTTTAAGACACTTTTCCATTAAACCACCCATCCTTAACTCCAGAGATTTTATCCTCATGATCATCATCATCTATATTCCTATTCTTCTGAATAATCATTTAAATTTGAACTTTTTATACCTAGGTACCTCTTTATCTCCTAGTATGACACGACGATAGTTGATAATATCACTCAGTAAAATTGCTTATCATGCCCTCAACCTTCTTTCTATTATTTCGAAATCATCTATCTTCTAAACAATGCCGTCTTTGCTCTAATTACATATTATAAAATACTACATGCGTTTACTTTTGCAGAGATGTATTATTTTCACTAATTAATTGACAAATTATATCCTTTTTTTGTGGTTCATAAATTGTAGACACGGGTTGACCTTTCCAGAGATTCAATCTATGTTAATGGGAACCGACTTTCTAAAAGGCTTCCTCCAAAGTTGTATTTTGCTCTTAACAAGCCAAAAGGGTCAGTTTTTTCTCTCCATCAAATACCTGTTTATTTTCTTCTTTGATGGATCAGGGTTGCTTTAACCTGCGTACCGTTTACTAGGAGAATTGTATCATACTGCATTACGTAAACAGGTACATTTGCTCAAACGGTGAAGAGAAGAAATCCGTAGTTTCCCTATTTGATGATTACTGGAAGAACTGGGTATGCACATTTTGTTATCATTAGTTAGAACTGTAAATGTGGGATTTAAAAATCACGAAAAATTGAAATTTGGAAGCTTTAATAACATCAATGCACCTTTCATCTATTTAAAATTCATTCAATGAATGTTTTTTTTATTTATCTCCAACAGAGTAAAACATATCATGGCTTACCAAAGCCCCGGTTATTTACAGTGGGGCGCCTTGATGTTGCAACTACTGGCTTGATTATTGTCACAAATGATGGTATTCTCTCTCTTTTAGTAGGGAATCTGTCATTGCAGTAGATTTCTGTTTTTTTCTTCACTGAAAATTATCTCTTATTGCAATTTAGTTTGTTTCAGGTGATTTTGCTCAACAAGTTTCTCACCCTTCTTCTAAGTTTACAAAAGAGTAAGTCTATAGATCAATAACTTTGAAATTTTGTTCCTAATTTTATTGTTTCATCTCCCTTTGCATAATATTTGTGTAAAAAAATATGTGCAGGTTATCTCTGTTATGCATTGCAAACTTGAAATTGTATCTGAACTCTGGAGAATTGTTAACTAAATAGTTTTATGAAAAAAGATTGATTTTTTGTATGGATCTGTCTTAGATGTTTGAAAGCTTTTGGTAGTTATATTTATATTCCCGCACAATTCAAAATGCAGATATATTGCGTGTATAGAGGGTACTGTTCATCGAAGGCACCTGATATCCATAAGTGAAGGCACAAAAGTAGAAGGTGTGCATTGTGTGCCTGACTACGTGGAACTGTTGGCTGCCCAGTTAGATGCCCCAAGGCCAAGACTTCGTATAGTGGTATTGCTACTTATTTCTATGAATATAATAATCTTGTCCCTGAACTTGATAGTTCCTTAGTTGATTGGTGAAGTGTTATTTTGGTGTTTTTTTGCTAATTTTTACTCTGGTGTTTTTTTTGTTTCACTTCACGGGATAAATGTAAGTGCGGTAGGAAAGCATTAGAATAGCTACTAATGCATGGGATCCTTAAAACATACACTTTTGTATATCAATTTTTTTTAAAAAATAAATCGTTTTCTCTTCTCATGGTGTGTGAAGTTACAACATTATTGTTCTCTCCTCCATATATCTTTCATTTCTCCTCCAAAAATATATGTTACTTCAACATTTCCCAAGGAAATATATATCACACATCGGATGCATATAAGCTACACTCAACACACCCAAATTTTTGGTAACTGTTAAAGAAGCCCACTTAAATAGGCCCATTTATGTGTTTTATATTGTATTCTCTCTCTCTTCTTTAGTCCCACATTGTGTATAGGACCTAGCTCTCTCTATCTCTCATCTATATATTTGTACTCATTCTTTGTATTATACACAAGTGAACATATATACAAGGTGGATTTTTCCCTTCTCTACATGGTATCAGAGCCACCGGTCCGGTCTACGCGGATAGCCTCCTCTTAACCGCCTTTCTTCCCGAGTTCTCAAGTCGGCAAGCGGCTAGCTGCGGACAGCCTGCACTATCCGCTTCTCGCTCTTCTCGATCGGTCTCGGGCGGTCTGATTCTGGCTATCCGCTTCTCCTCCCTTCTCTCCCTTCCATCTTCTTCCCTCCGTGGTTCCACTCCTCCCCTTCCGCCTCTTATAGCATTCGTGTGGGGCCCGCCTGTCTTTCTTCTCGTGCGGTCTCACCTGTGCTATTCGCCGCGGTCTCTTACTCCCGGCTACTCGTTCCTTCCTACGCGGCCTCTCCTCTATCCGCGACCTTGTCCACCTGACCGTGCGGACTTCCCTCCGCATTTTTTTGGTCGTGATCCTCTGATCGCTGGTGTGACCGCGCGGACTGAGTCTTTTTCTCGCAGCGGCTTGCCTCTTGCCGCTGCCTCTTCTCGCTGCGGCCTGCTCTCTTCTCGCTGCGGTTTGGTTCTCGCTGCGGCTGCCTCTTCTCGCAGCGGTCTGCCGTCTTCTCGCAGCTGCCTGCCTCTTCTCGCCGCGGCTTCCTTCCCGGCCTCTCCGCTTGAGTGTCTCTACTCGCGGTCTCTTCGCTCTTCCCGCTAGTCGCTCCTCCTTTGACCGCTGCCCTGCTCATCCTGACCGTGCGGACTGTTGCCTCCCGCATTTAGGTCGCGGTCTTCCTCTCTTGCTATCCGTGCAACCTGTCTCTGTCCGCTGGTTCTTCTCCGCCTCTGGTCGCGGTTTCCTCCTGCTGCTGGTGTGTCTCTTACATCGTGACCGGGCGGACTGTCTCTGCCCGCCTGCTAGCCGCGCGGGTTGTTCCTCTCTTGCCGGTCTGCTTTCCTAGCCGCTTCTCCTCTATGGGTTCTTCTGCCGATTCCACCGGCACGGCTATTCCTCCTGCAGACCGCCCGCCTTCTCTTCCAGAAGTGCGGGATGAACTTCATATTACGACTATCTCTCTGGCTGGTAAGAAGAATTTCGTGGAATGGGCACATTCTGTTCGCCGGGTCTTGCAATCCAAGGGGTTTCTTCATCACTTGACCCAGGGTGTTACCGGTACTTCTACTGATGATTGGTTACGCAATGATGGTCGGGTCCAGACCTGGATTCTTAATTCTCTTGATAGTGAATCCTATCGCTTGGCCATGTATCATGAGACGGCCAAAGGAATGTGGGACGAGCTCCATACTCTCTACTCCGGCAAAGATAGTCTTCACCATCTGTATGACATTATCACTGCTCTCCAAGCCCTCGATAGCAGTGGTACGACCGATCTGACATCCTTTGTTGCTCAGGCTCGATCTTTGGTCGAGGCATGGATCCAACATCAGCCTCCTACTGGCGACCTTGCTGCCCAACGTGTCCAAAAGGAAGCTGTGGGGATCGCCATGATGATGGCTCGGCTACCCCATCACCTTCACAGTGTCCGGGCTCACATCCTCTCCTCTGTTGTTACTCCATCATTCTCAGATGTGTGCTCCATGCTTCTTAAAGTCACTCCGCCTCCTGATGTGTCTGGACCTCCTTCACCGGTTCTTCTCCAGCAGGTACCTCCACCGTTACTGCCTCCTCCCTCCTCCGTCCGTGGAGGCCGCTCTAATTCTCGGGGACGTGGTCGCGGAGGACGGCCTCGGCCTAAGTGCTCGTTCTGCGGCAAAGATGGGCATTTTGAAGCCACATGTTATCGCAAGCATGGTCGCCCTCCTCGTCCGCAGGCTTCTGTTGCTGCCACCGACGCTTCTCCTGCTCCTTCTGGCCTCGACGAGGTTCGCCTCCAGCTTCAGCATCTTCATGGGCTGCTCAGCCGTCCGCCTGCCTCGGTTGCCTCCGCTGCCTCCTTTCCCCCTGAAGGTATCACCTGCCTTTCTTCTGGACCGCGATGGATCCTCGACTCGGGTGCCACTCACCACATCACCTCTGATCGGCCACCTCAGTACTTGTCTACATCGCACCCCGCAGTCCATTACTGTTGCCAATGGCGCCTCCGTCCCTGTGGTTGGATGTGCCGATATCTCTCTCACCCCGTTTCTCCATCTCCGCTCGGCTCTTCATGTTCCGGGCTCTCCGTTCAATTTACTTTCTGTTAGTCGTCTTACTTCTGATTTACAATGCTCCATAACCTTTACTTCTTCTTCTTGCGTGATACAGGATCAACAGACGCGGACTATCATTGGTAAGGGGCAACTGCAGAACGGGCTTTACCTTCTTGACGATTCTCCTACTCTCCTCGCATCTGTCTCCTCTTCCGATTGGCATCGACGTCTTGGTCATGCTCCTCTACCGGTCCTCCAGAAGGCTCTCCCGGATGTATCTCTTCCTGTTTTTCAATGTGAAACATGTATTTTTGGCAAACAGCCACGTACATCTTTTCCCTCTCATTGTACTCGGAGCTCTGCTCCTTTTATCTTAGTTCACTCCGATATATGGGGTCCGTACAAAATCACTAGTATCTCTGGCTATCGGTATTTCGTTACCTTTATTGATGATTATTCGCGCATGACGTGGTTGTATCTCCTTCGCGATCGGTCTGAGCTCCCTCGTGTCTTCCGGGCATTCATCCTTGAGACTGGTACTCAATTCTCTGTACCCATTCGTACTATTCGTACAGACAATGCGCGAGAATACACTGGTCATGACTTTGCTACCCTCTGCTCTGAGTTCGGCATTATCCACCAAACCTCATGTGCATATACTCCGCAACAAAATGGTGTCGCCGAGCGCAAGAATCGACACCTTCTGGATGTGGCTCGGTCCCTTATGCTTCAAATGCAGGTTCCCAAACCATACTGGCACTTTGCGCTCTCCACTGCCTGTTTTCTTATCAACCGTCTACCGTTCTCCGTTCTTCAGCATGCCACTCCGTTCAGCCTCATGTTTCCGTCCACTCCGGCCTTTCCTGTAACTCCTCGTATCTTTGGATGTACTTGCTACGTTCACCATCTCGGCCCTCCTACCGACAAGTTGGCACCCCGTGCGGCCAAACATATATTCGTCGGTTACTCTCGCACTCAGAAGGGGTATATGTGCTATTCACCTACTACCCGCAAGGTTACCGTTTCTGCGGACGTTACTTTCCGGGAAGATCTTCCCTTCTTTTCTGCTCCAGATATAGTTCCCCTCTCTTCTGCTCCGGATGTGGTTCGTCCTATCATCCCGGTTCCCTGCTCCTCCTCATCTCCTCCTCTTGATCAGGTTCCGGTCCGTCCAACTCCACCTATTATTCGGGTCTACTCTCGTCGCTCTTCTACTACCGATGCCCCAATGCAGTTGGCCCCGTCCTCTGATGCTCCGCCACCTGTTGCTCCGGTTCCTGCCTCCACCGCTCACCCGATGGCGCACTATGTCTCTCTCCATCGTCTCTCACCACCGCTTCGCCGCTTTGCCACCTCATTATCTTCTATTTCTCTTCCTAACTCTTTGCAGGAGGCGCAACAACATCCTGGCTGGCGGGCTGCCATGGAGGATGAAATGAAAGCCCTTTGGGCCAACCAGACCTGGACCCTGGTCCCGTTGCCTCCCGGTCAGCACCCGGTTGGATGTAAATGGGTGTTTGTCATCAAACATGCCCCGGATGACACTATTGCCCGCCTGAAGGCCCAATTGGTGGCCCGGGGTTTCACTCAACAGCAGGGCCTTGATTGTGAGGAAACCTTCTCTCCGGTCGCCAAGCTCAACTCAGTTCGTGTGCTTCTCTCCGTCGCTGTGCACCGCCACTGGCCCCTTCATCAGCTCGATATCAAGAATGCCTTTCTGAATGACGATCTTCACGAAACTGTCTACATGCGCCAACCGCCCGGGTTTGAGACCACGGGGGAGTCTCATGTGTGTCTTCTCAAGAAGTCTATCTATGGTCTCAAACAATCCCCCGGGCGTGGTTTGACAAATTCAGCAAGGTGGTTCAAGACATGGGTTTCACTCGGAGCTCTGCTGACTTCTCCCTCTTCACCCGACACCGGGCAACAGGAACTGTCGTTTTGTTGGTCTATGTTGACGACATCCTACTTACTGGGGATGACTCACAAGGGATCCAAGCAGTCAAACAACATCTCAGCACTGTTTTTCAGACCAAAGACCTCGGGCATCTTCGCTACTTTCTCGGTCTTGAGATCGCACGACGACCCGATGGGCTTGTACTCTCCCAAAGGAAGTACTGTCTCGATCTCCTCAAAGATGCTGGCCAGTTAGGTTATAAGCCAGCTAATACACCGATGGAGGTAAATCATAAGCTCTGTGCTCATTCCTCTGATAGTGATCTGCTTCTCCAGAACCCGGAGTACTATAGACGCCTTGTCGGAAAGTTGATCTACCTAACCGTCACGAGGCCTGACATATCATTTGCTGTTGGGGTGGTCAGCCGTTTCATGCATGCTCCCCGGGTTTCTCATCTGCAAGCTGTTGAACGGATTCTTCGATACCTTAAGGCAGCTCCGGGTCAAGGGCTTGTTTACAAAACCTCCACCTCGGCTCCCGCATTGATTGCTTATTCCGATGCCGATTACGCTGGTTCCCTGGACGATCGGCGATCGACCAGTGGGTTCTGTACTTACTATGGAGGTCATCTCATTACTTGGAAAAGTAAAAAGCAAGCCGTGGTTGCTAGATCCTCCGCAGAAGCTGAATATCGATCTATGGCATCAGTTGTTTCTGAACTCACATGGCTTGAAAGCCTTCTTGCTGACTTGGGAGTAAAACTTCCTTCATCTGCTGTTCTCTTTTGTGATAGTCAAGCGGCCATACACATAGCAAAGAATCCGGTGTTTCATGAGCGTACGAAGCATATTGAGGTCGACTGTCACTTCATACGAGAGAAAGTTCAAATGAAGAAACTTGAGTTGAAACATGTTCCGGGCACTGATCAGGTTGCTGATATTCTCACGAAGGCCCTATCGAGCACCTTGTTCTATCAGTGTTTGTCCAAGCTGGGTGCATATGATCTATACGCTCCAGCTTGCGGGGGAGTGTTAAAGAAGCCCACTTAAATAGGCCCATTTATGTGTTTTATATTGTATTCTCTCTCTCTTCTTTAGTCCCACATTGTGTATAGGACCTAGCTCTCTCTATCTCTCATCTATATATTTGTACTCATTCTTTGTATTCTACACAAGTGAACATATATACAAGGTGGATTTTTCCCTTCTCTACAGTAACTAAATTCCCTAATTAATAGTTAGTTTTCACATGGATTTTATCAATGATCTCTTGTTCAATATTTTACAAACAAAATGGCAGTTTAGTTTATGCCCTTTCGTTCATAAAAAAATTGGATCGTTAATAATATAAATGACGATTTTATTGTCACACTAGATTTTATTGCTTCCTTAGATTGATAATTGTTGGTTGACTCGATTCCAACGGGTTCGCATTGTGTGGGACTGCCTGATGTGCTGATTATCCCCAGTAGCTTGTATGTTGATTAGTCTTACATTGCCTACCATGCATCACCTGCTTGTGCTTATAAGTCCATCCCACTCCTATCACTTCAGAGTTTTGGAATGGAAGGGCAGGTGATGCAGTGGTAGACCGGTTAAAGTGAAGACGCACTATAATACGATCTAAATGAGTATGAGACCAAAGTGCCATGCACGTGCAAACTTGAGAACAATCCAAGTCAAGATCGACTAGCAAGTAATAAAGCTTTAGCAAAGACTAAGAGCATGACATCCACAATTGTAAGCAACAATTAACGTAAGAGACGATTACAATTTACCAACAAAATGAGGCATGATTCAATTGAAGTGCGCCCGTAAAGATCCCGCAAATCAAACCACAAATAAATTGCAATAGCATATAACAATCAACAAGCCACAACAATAATTCAAAACCAAAATATCCAATCAAGAGAATTTAAACGCTCATACCTAGATTTGCTTACACACGCAATGGCTTGGCTTCGGGATGGTGGGCCGATGATGGGGAGTACTCTCGGGTTGACGGTGGCTCCACAAAAGGGTTGCGGGAAGAGGTTTGGGACTAGATCCGGGATGGGGTTGGCGGAGTTGGACTTAGGAGAGGGCGGTGGAACCATTAGGGCTGGATGGGTCCGGGATTTAGGAAGAGGGTTGATGTCTGGGCTGGTTAGTAGTGGCTACACGGAGGGAGGGGATGTGGATCCGCCGGTGGGGATGGGTTTGGGTGGGTGTCGATCAGGTGGGGGGTGGTCGGTGGGCTGGGGAGGATGGAAGAGGTGGCTGGGGGTTCAGTTGAGGCGGAAGAGGGTGCTGCGGGCTCTGGGAGACGAGGCTGCAGGGAAGGAGTGGGACGGGATCAACGGGAGGGCGGAGGAGGAAGGGAAAGAGGGGCGGTGGTCTTACTGGGGTTCGGAAGGGAGAAAAGGAAGCGACAGGGTTGGAACGGGCGCACAGTCGAAGACAGGAGAGCAGGCCTCGGAAATCCACCGAGGGAGAGGACCGACCGGCTGCAACAAAGCAACTCCGATCCCTTGGCCAGCCCTAATCGCACATATTTATAGGAGGGAATGACAAAAAACAAAGTTAGGGCTCCCGATCGGACGACTATAAATTGTTCAGGCCGATCGGGGGCTAAGCATAAATAAAAAAAATAACATCTAATATATGAAACTGACTCGCAGCGACCCTCCGGGCGCATCCGCGGGCTCAGATCGCCCAAACAGGTCGCCGATCACCGCCTCTTGCGGGAATTGACGCGTGCGTGCCGTCGATCGCCATCAACTCCCCTCGACTTGAAAGCACTCATCTTCGGTGAGTAAAGATGATTGTACTCTCGGCGCAAGTCTGGGGCGAGCCTCTCAAGCTCCTCGGCAAAAATCTATGTGTCGTCTGAAGTCGGGCGGGCAAGCCAATGGACCAAGTACTGTAGGACCACCGAACCACCCGTCGTCGTGAAGTCATGACCAACGATCTGTAGAGTATCTCCGGTAGGCGTAGGCGACTGTCGTAGTAATGTATCTTCGTATGAACGCTGTGCCACTGGTCCTGCCAGCTGGGCAGTGGGGTACTTCGAGCGGTGGTCCACTGTCTGCGACTGCTTAAGAGAGGTGGGTGTAGGTGTACTATAGGTGTGAGGGTCAAGCTGGGGCTCAGTAGTAGGTGGGGATAAGTATCACAAAGTGAATCCCCATTGTCGGTGGTATGTCAACTTCATACGCGTTCACACCTAGGAAGCACCGGTACGGGTACGGGTACCGGGTACGATACGTATCCGGTACGACGGTACGACAAAATTTTAAAATCAAAGGATACAGGTACGACGGGATACGTTGTATTAAATTTAATAAATATATATGCATATATCGCAAATACAATTATAAATTCTCAAAACAATAAAACATGAAGTATAAATAATCAATTGAACTATAATACAGTATTCACTATTCAGTATTCACGAACTAACAACACATTCACAAATAAATTTGAACTAACTAATTGAACTAACAACACATTCACAAATTAAATTGAACTAATTAATTGACCTAACTAATTGAACTACATAAGAAGTACAGAAGAAGAAGAAGTACAAAAGAAGAAGAACAGAAGAAGTACAGAAGAAGAAGCACAGAAGAAGCACAGAAGTACAAAAAAAGTACAGAAGAATTACAGAAGAAGAAGTACAAAAATACAGAAGAAATACAAAAGAAGTACAGAAGAAGTATAAAAGAAGTACAGAAGAAGTATAAAAGAAGTACTAAAGAAGTTTAGAAGAAGTACAAAAGTACAAAAGAAGAAAAAGGTACTTGAATACCTCCCTGAAGAATAGGGCCGCCACGTGGGGAGCATCGTACGTTCTATGGCATGGAATAAAGTGAGCCATCTCCGAGAAGCGGTCCACAAAAACGAAGATTGAATCGAACTTCCGCGGTGTGCGGGGGAGTCCAAGTACAAAATCTAAACTGATGTCTGCCCAGGGCCGGTGGGGAATAGGTAATGGAGTTTACAGGCCCATGGATTGTCGGAACCCGTTCGCTGCCTGGCAGATACGACAATGTCGAACGACCTGCGTGACGTCCTTCTTTAGGCCAGGCAAGAAGAAGCGGTCCTCAACTAACACAATCGTCTTATCCCGTCCAAAGTGTCCCGCGGCCCCGCTCGCGTGCAGCTCCCAAATGAGAAATTCCCGAAGGGAAGTCTGTGGCACACAGAGGTGAGATCCAAGGAATAGATAACCATCAAAAATGATAAAACCCTCGCGGGGCTTGTGAGGGTCCCTCGATAAAGTGGAGTAGATGTTGCCAAAATCAGGGCACTCGGGGTAATCATGGCGGACACGCTCAAACCCCTTCACTCGCACGCTCATGGTGTGGAGAATGGTGACCCGACGACTCAACGCATCAGTCGGTTTGTTCTCAACACCAGCTCGATGCTTGAGAACGTAGTGATATTCCTGCATAAACTCCACCCATTTTGCGTGTCGGTGGCCTAACTTCTTCTGCAAGTCCAGATATCGTAGGGCCTAATGATCAGAATACATGACAAACTCCTTATGCAGGAAATAGTGACGCCAATATCGGAGCGCCTGTACAACGACGTAGAACTCCCGATCATAATTGAAGTACTTCTGCCGTGCATCATTCAGTTTCTTACTGAAGTAAGCAACTGGACGACCCTCCTGGCTCAGTACTCCTCCAATGCCCACGCCAGACACGTCACACGCTACCTCTCCACACTAATCCAGAACATCTTTGCCTAACCTAATAGTTTCATCTTGGCGAACTGAACTCGCCGCTCGTCATTCATCTCATACCAGTCAAAGAAGTGATCCATATCCAGAAGCCAGTCACAAAAAGCCTTCGGGTCCAGATGACCATCAAAGGAGGGTGCATCAATTCGGAGGCGCCAGATGAGGTCGTCCTCAACTGGGGTGTTCTCCCGGCGAGGCGCCACGCAGTCATCGTACGGCTCCTCCGGACTGTACTCGTGTCGTGCAGGAGAGCCCCGACCTCGGCGGGCCGGTGGCAGACGAGGCTCATAAGCTGGTCGTGGGTTACCCGCTGGGGAGGGGTCACGACGATAATCATACACAGGCTCGGGGGTCCGCCTCTGAGGAGCGGGGTCCCAATGCGGAAGCTCTCTAACTCGCCGATCTAGAGGAGGTTGGGCGTCCCGTGGATCTTCTAGCGGTTCCTCATAACGTGGCGCTAGGGTTGGACCTCTAAGGGCTCCTATCTGGTCGACTCTAGTGTTGACCCTAGCGATATCGTTCTTAATGGTGGCGAATTGTTCGATGACTAAGCGTTGAAACTTGGCGGCCGCCATGTCCGGATTCGAACTGGCGGCCCGATCGTCAGTGACGTTCTGGTCAGACATCAGGGTTCAAAACAACCTACCACTACGGAGCATGCAAATGCGACTCGAACTTGCTTTGATACCAAATGATGCAGTGGTAGATCGGTTAAAGTGAAAGACGCACTAGAATACGATCTAAATGAGTATGAGACCAAAGTGTTGTGCACGTGCAAACTTGAGAACAGTCCAAGTCAAGATCGACTAGTAAGTGATAAAGCTTTAGCAAAGACTAAGAGCACGATATCCATAATTGTAAACAACAATTAACGTAAGAGACGATTACAATTTACCAACATGAAATGGTGAAGGAGGAACAAAAGATTGAGCCCTTCCCAGCAATAGAGGAAAGGGAACCATCAACAATGCTCACCTTTTCACGACCCGAGAGAGGAGTATGAGATATGAAACCTGAGGCAGAGTCAGTCATATGGTCAGTGACTCCGGAATCAATGATCCACTGAGAGGAAGTAGCAGAGTGAGCACCTGGAGTACCTATGTGGGTATACGAGGTCAAGGCTGCAAACTCTGTGGAAAGCCCTTGCATCATGCGACGAAGGGCAAGAACTTCATTAGCCAAAAAAACTCCAGGGAGGATAGAAAGTTCAGCACCAAACAGAGTAGGAGAAGCATCTATAGCAGCATCATTAGTGAGATGAGCAGAGCGAGGAGTAGTATGTCGACCAGGGAAGCGCCCGAAGCCCCGACCACACGAGGAGGAGCATTACCCCTCGATGGAGGAAAACTATGGAGTCTGAAGCAGGTATCTCTGGTATGACGAGTCTTCCCACAATAATCACAAAGGAGATGGTCTTTATCACTACCCTTTAGCTTAGAATCACGGGTAGGACGAGCACCCAACAGAGAAGGGGTACCAGCAACAAGTGCAGTACTCTCAGGAGCTGGCTCGAGAAGTAGAGTCTGGCGACGATCAAACTCCTGTTGGACGATGCTATAAACCTTCAGAAGAGATTGTAACAACAAACGCCCCAAAATCTGAACACTAATTTGATCAAAATCCCGATGAAGAACATGAAGGAACTCAAAGATGCGGTTGCGAGCCTCCCTAGCCCGAACCATAGCCTCATCCACCGGGCTAACAAAGGTGAGAGAATCAAAATGATCATATTCCTGATACAACTGAGTAAACTCCAGATAATTGACAGATGGAGGACGATCACCCTGACAGAGTAAGGATATCTTTCGTCTCAACTGGAAGATCTGGGCAACATTACCCTTGAGAGAATAAGTAGCCTCTACACACTGCCAAATATCAACAGGAGTATCCAGAAATAAGTATTTGCGAGCGATGGACTCATGCATGGAATTCGTTAGCCAAGACATGGCTAAGGAATTTTCTGAATCCCATTGAGGCCAATCTGGGGCAGTCATCTCCGGTTCCTTAGTTTGCCCTGTGACATAACCAAAAAGACGGCGATTCTTAAGAGCAAGGGTGATAGAGCAAGACCATGAGAGATAGTTAGAATCATCTAGCCAGAGAGTAGTAATCTGCGGAGTATTGTGGTCATGACTCCCACGAAGAACCGGCGTACTGAAGTCAGTAGAGTCACTAAGAGAAGACATAGTGGCTCAAGCATAGAAATCTAGAGACCACACTCCACGTAGGGTTGCAAAGAATGACAAATTATGCCAAACACATACAAGTGTAGGAGAGGAATAGAAATCCATTCCATACAATGGTGGAGAGAACAAGCAGCGCCGGAAGGAGGCAAAAACATCACGACATAACCGGCGCCGAAGGGTGCGGGAAGAAGAAGAAGAATCGGCTTCCAGCGGCGGGAAGGGTGCGGGAAGAAGAAGAATCGGCTTCAGGCGGCCGAAAGGGTGTAGGAAGAAGAAGCGGGATTAGGCGGGCGACACCTAGGTCACCAAAAAAGAACCTGGCTCTGATACCATGTCATAAGAGAGGAAGAAATTAGATTTTATTAGGAGCCCTAATCCCCTCTATATATGGAGGCAGATTGGGTTCACTAATACAATACAATATTACATGACGCATAAAATAAGCTGAACATAATAATACATATTGTAACAATGACGACTCATGCCGTTGAAGTACAAAATCAAGAAGCAGAAACATGATACTAGGTTGCCCTTGCAGCACTCTCCAATAGAATTGTTGGACTCACGCTGCTACAAGGCATGAATGCTGCAACACCAACACAACCAGACAACTCATCATCTCTCAAGGCCTCCATAGTGTCTCCAACCATTACGACATTGAGACCATGGGCCATTCACGCGTCATTATTTATGGCGATTGCTACACAACCTACACACCCAAAACCTCCAATTTTGATTATCACGTTTCCCATTAGGCCATTATGCAGTCGTAGATTCATCAGTCACCCTCGATCGTCCTCAGTCACCGGACACCCTCGTCCCATCCTCAGTCACCCAGCCACCCGAATCATCTTTACTACATACTTGATTGATTGTTTCTATCTCTTCGCAAACGACCCCGCGACAACAACACCACCGTTGGCGTCATCACGGAGCAAGTTAAAGGCTCGTCGCTCGAGAAAAACTCGACCCAGGCAACACGCTACAAAGACAACTCATCATCTCTCATGGCCTCCATAGTGTCTCCAACCATTACGACTTTGAGACCATGGGCCATTCACACGCATTATTTATGGCGATTGCTACACACCCAAAACCTCCAATTTTGATTATCACGTTTCCCATTAGGCCATTATGTGGTCGTAGATTCATCAGTCACCCTTGATCGTCCTCAGTCGCCGGTCACCCTCGATCGTCCTCAGTCGCCGGGCACCCTCGTCCCAACCTCAGTCACCCAGCCACCCGAATCATCTCTACTACATACTTGATTGACTGTTTCTATCTCTTTGCAAACGACCCCGTGACAACAACTCCACCGTTGGCATCATCACAAAACAAGTTGAAGGCTCGTCGCTCGAGAAAACCTCGACCAACTGATCAAACTGTCGAGTCCATTCGAGTTGGTGGACAAACTCAATTTGAAGATCTGGTGAGATGTTATGAACCACAAAATGTCATTCATCTATGTCATGAGTCAGTTTATTGTGTCATTATTATGAGTTTATGCTATATTGCTATGCATTTTAGTATTTTATGATAAGTCTAAATGTCAGAACTTACTACGCCTATCGCATATACCACTAGGTAATCTTATTGAAAGACCACTAGGGTCATGAATGGAGTATGCAAGAATTAATCTATTTCCTTGCCTAACTGTAAGAAATTTTGGTAGCCTTCTTTCTTGAGCACACTCTGTTAGGAAGCCGCGGTCCCGACTCTATAGCATCCTCCTTCGTCATCTCTCTCTCAGGGCACCCTCCGGTGAAGTGACCAACGTTCTATGGGTAATCCGAGTATGTAACTTACTTTAAACATAAACATGAAATGAACTTAAGCAAAGTGACAACATCATCTTTGTGATGGGCTGTCGCCTGTCTGTGATGATCAAATTCAGTTGGAAGGACAGATTGACTTCGGATTGCCTGTGAAATCCAACCTATATATCAGAGCAGCTCTAGTATTTCCTTGCCTAATTGTAAGAAATTTTGGTAACCCTCTCTCTTGAGCACACTCTGCTTAGGAAGCCGCGGTCCCGACTCCATAGCATCCTCCTTTGTCATCTCCATCTCAGGGCACCCTCCGGTGAAGTGACCAACGTTCTATGGGTAATCCGAGTATGTAACTTACTTTAAACATAAACATGAATTGAACTTAAGCAAAGTGACAACATCATCTTTGTGATGGGCTGTCTGTGATGATCAAATTCAGTTGGAAGGACAGATTGACTTCGGATTGCTTGTGAAATCCAACCTATATTTCAGGGCAGCTCTTGTATTTTGTTTATATTTGATCTGTTTCACATGCGTTGAATTTTCTCTCTCAATCACCTTGATATAATATTCTTGATTGTTAACTATTTCTTCACAAGGGATCAGTTTTTGTGCTCAAACTCTCTTGACATCTTAGCATTTTAGCTATAGAAGAGTTGAAGTTACTTGAGAAAATAGGGTGATAATTCATCTCTCTCTACATTCTTCATGATTATCAAATGTAGGGCATCACCCCACTTAGCCTACATCAGTGACAATTGCAGACATGGAGGAGGCGATATATACGGGTTTGATCCAATTCAGAAGGATGATGAGCTTGGGTCTGCACTACAGGCTATCATATCATACAATTAGATCATTATTATTTACTCCTCTTTTCCCTAAAAAACGTATTTCTTCCTTCAGCAGTGTGCATTGAGGGGATTCCGATTAACTTTAAACTTCAATTCCAGGGCACCAGCTTGGGTTCCCGGTATAGGCTCCACTGTGATTCATTTAAGCATAATCTCTGCCCAATTTTTCTAATAAACCATTTCAAGTGTTATCGATATTAACTCTTGGGGTTTATTAATAGAGTGTCCAGTCGTTATCATTTGACCTGCTCGGCTGACATTTCATGATTTTGTAACCCATCCGAACCAACACAATGCGTAATTAATAGCTCATTATTTGGGACAATTGGTCAGGTTCAAGTTGGCTGGCGAATTCTGCAGATAATCGACTCATATTTCAAACGTGGTATCACAAGTATACCCCTACTCCAATTTAAGATCAAAACCTGGGACCAAATCCTGCCACATAGCATCATGAACTGGCATAAAATGATAGTACAAAGAAGTTTAAAGGAACTTATGAAATTATAAGGAGAGAGAGGTTGATGTAGCCTTTTTTTTAATCTTGCATTATATAATGGTCATTTTTTGGGGTGAATCCATGACCTTCAAGTCACACTAGAGTCAACCTACACATTGCTCCATGCCCAGATCCTAAAATGTTAGGAATTATGACAAAGAAAATGTGATTGTTTAAATTAGTGACTTTATTATAGTTTTTTTTATTTGGTTGATTAATTGGCTTTCAAGTTATCTTCTAGCTGTCTGCTTTTCCAGTTAATGTGGATATAATGGTGCATCTGAATTACTTGTCACCCTCATACATATTTTTCTTTTAAATGTTTCCAGTGCAAAGAAAAATGAGTTATTGTTTTATGCAGGTTCATGAAGGGAGGAATCACGAAGTTCGTGAATTGATAAAAAATGCTGGACTTGAGGTTAGTTAGATGATCTTATGCTATAAAGCACCGGTACTTCATTGAGGGACACATACCCGTACCGGATACGTATCCGGTACGGGTACGTACCCGATACTCTGCTGATACACTTATTACCCTAGCCTATAGATACACTTGAACTTGACAGATCGTTCTGCATATGATAGGATTATGCTTTTCTAAAGTAAACAAAAGATTTTGCACGTCTTTTAGAAAAGAAAATTGTGACCCATAAATGCAACTAGCGGTGCTTGTTCATTTCTGGAATTGTTGCAGAACTGTTACTGATTAACTGATCTACTCTTAATCATTTCAGAAACTGTTGTTGAACTATTGCTAATTAACTGATTTTCGCTTGCTCATAAACAGATTTTGTTAATTTCCTGTTGCTGATATCTTTTATTACTGTTTATTCCAGAAATAGATTTTGTTGTTTATTCCAGATTTTATTGTTTCTCATATTAACTATGGATTTGTATTTCAATTTATGATTAATGCAATTATGCATCATCTTTCACTAGTTTGAGAATTTTTAATTACATTTATGATATATATATTGTATTTAACACAATGTATCCCGCCATACCGTATCCATAATTTTTAAATTTTGCCGCACTGCCGTACCGGATATGTATCGTAACCAGTATTTGTACCCGTACTGGTGCTTCCTAGTATGCATCCATCCCACATTTCTACAGCTGATATCCATTTTTTTCAGTTCTTTGTGTATTATTATTTAACTATAACATTTGAATTTATTAGATAACTATGGGAGATCAAATATAGATTTATCTTACTACTCCTTGGTATGGCACGAGTCTTGACCATATTTTCTCAATCCTCTTTGCACCCACCGTCTCCATCTTAAACTCTAATTATTGGACAAAAGTATATGATTATTATTTCTCTATATGCGGTTGTTATCTACATTTTTTTAATAACTAAAGTATTTGTTCAATAATCAGATCAAACCAGTCAATAATCAGATCATGGGATTCAGCAGACATCTTGTAATAACAAGATCTAGTTTCAACATATGCAGATGCTACTACATTATTACTGTTAGAAGAAAGATTTGTAAAGGCCCAAAGCAAAGCCCATTTAGGGTCCTCTTCCTCCTTATGTTTTAGTTCCACATCTTAGATTGAGATTGTTTTCCCTCTTCCTCTTTATATATTAATGTACAAATACATGTACGTAGACAATTTGGAGAAATTAATAAAAATAACATTTATTTCTCTCTATTCTAGTGTTTTTCTACATGGTATCAGAGCTTATGGTCATTTAAAATTTTTTTGGCTCCTACTCCAGCCCTCTGTGCGGTTAAATTTTTTTAAGTGCATCTCATCTGTGCTTCTCTGCTCCGTTTGGTTCTCTCCCCTCACATCTGATTATATAGCTTTTCCTCTCTGGGGCCACTTGACTGTCTCGTCCTATCGTGTTTTTTGCTGACCGCCTGTCCGTCTTCTTCTCGTTTGGTCGCTTGCTCCTCAGGAGATAGACTGCTTGACGACTTAGTTGTCTGCTCCTTGTTTCTATCTGCTAGCTCAGCTCCTCCCAGAATTGCATGCCGCCGCTACCCCACCGTAGCTTTTTGCCGCAGCTTCTAACCATAGTTACCTTGCTGCAACTCCTCGCCGCCACTTTCTGCCTTTCCGCAGATCCTAGCTGCGGCTTTCTGCCTTGCCGCAGCTCCTAGCCGCCACTTTATGCCTTGTCGTAGCTCCTAGCCGCCGTTTCCTGCCTTTTCACGGTTCTCTTGTGCCGATCCTTGCCGTAGCTACCCACATTGCCGCAGTGTTCTTACCGCATTCACCTACCCACCGGGATCTTCTGACCGCAAGGGCCTGGCCGTTGCTTCTCTCTTGTCGCAGCTACTTGCTTTGTCTAGCCGCAACTACTTCTTTTGTCTAGACGCAACTACCCGCTGTGTCTAGCCGCAACTACCTGCTTTGTCTAGCCGCAACAGAGTTCAGTTTGACTGCTCTTCTCTTGTTTTGTCCCCGTGCCTACTCTCCTGCTCGCTATTGTTTGCCTCCTGACCGCACCTGTTTTTTACTGTTTGCCTCCTGAACGCACCTGTTTTTTACTATTTGTCGCAATTTCTCCTGTTCTCCTAGTCGCTTGAGAAAACTTCATGGTGTCGACTGATGCTTCGTTCCTTCCTGCTCGTGCTGCGACACCTTTTGAAGTTCGTGATGAGTTTCGGATCACCACAATTTCTCTTAGTGGGAAGAAGAATTTTGTTGAGTGAGTGTACTTAGTCTGTCGTGTTCTACAGACAAAGGGGCTTTTGCATCATCTAACTAAAGACACTCCTTTTGCACCCACTGATGACTGACTTTGAGATGATGATCGTGTTTAGATATGGATCCTCAACTCCCTGGATGGTGAACCTTATCGTATGACCATGTATCATGAGACGGCCAAGGCTATGTGGGAGAAACTGCATTTCCTCTATTCCGGCAAGGACAACCTTCAACATCACGAACCTTCAATCTCTCGACTCAGGAGGTGCTGACGACCTAACCTCCTTTGTTGCGCAGTCCAAAACCTTAGTTGAGACTTGGATTCAACATCAACCTTCTACTACTGATCTTGTTGCACAACGTGCACAAAAAAAGGTTGTTAGTATTGTCATGATGATAACTCGTGTTCCGCCTCATTTCCACAGTGTTCGGGCTCAGATGCTCTCCTCCTCAACTATTCCCTCTCTCTGATGTTTGCTCTATGTTATTGAAGGTGACACCACCCCTAGATGCTCTCGGACCTCCCTCTCCGACACTCTTTCAGCACTCATCTGTCTCTCACCCCCCTCCATCTACCCGAGGTCACACCAGCTACCGAGGGGAGGTCACAATGACCGCCCTAGATTCAAGTGTACTCACTGTGGCAGGGATGGACATCTTGAGACAACTTGTTATCGTAAACATGGTCTGCCTCCTCCGCCTAATGTCTCTGTTACTGCTGACACACCTTCCGCCAGGACCGCCACTCACGTCAATATTGACGCCATGCGTCTCCAGCTCCAACATCTCCAAGGGTTACTCAATCGTCCGCTTGGCTCCGTTGCCTCTATCTCAAATGAAGGTATCACATGTCTCTCCCATAGTTCACATTAGATTGTGGACTTTGGTGCCACCCACCATATCACTATGCAGAAACCACCTTAGTACTTGGCTTCTCCGCATCTCAAGTTTATCACAGTGGACAATGGTGACACCGCTTCTGTCTTCGGCTCTGCTAATATGCCTCTCAACCCCTCTATCTCTCTTCGCTTGGTTCTTCACATCACGGGTTCTTCTTTTAATCTTCTTTCTGTTAGTCGCCTTGCTGAAGATCTTAACTGCTCTGTGACCTTTACGTTTCTTCTTTTGTGATGCAGGATCGACGGATGCAGAATATCATTAGTAAAGGACGACTGTGTAACAGACTCTATCTTCTAGACGTTTCTCCCACCATTCTCTCATCTGTCACCTCTGTGGATTGGCATCGACGTCTTGGGCATGCACCTCTTCCAATTCTCAAGAAGGCTCTTCCTGATCTACATCTTCCTGCCTTTACCTGCAAGTCATGTATCTTTGGCAAATAGCATTATTCTTCTTTTCCTCCCCATTATACTAGGAGCGATGCTCCTTTTGATTTAGTACATTTTGATGTTTGGAGTCCGTATAGAATTGCTAGTATTTCTGGTTATCGTTATTTCATTATTTTTATTGATGGTTATTCTCGTATGACATGATTATACTTACTCAATGATCGAGCAAATCTAACTCGTGTGTTTCGGGCCTTTATTAATGAAATTCGTACTCAATTTTTCCAAATAATTAAAACTATTCGTACAGACAATGCTCATGAATACACCAGTCATGTATTTGATGATCTCTGTTCTGAGTTTGGGATCATCCATCATATCTCTTGTGCTTATACCCCTCAACAGAATGGTGTGGCTGAGCGCAAGAATATATATCTTCTTGATTTTGCTCGCTCACTTATATTTCAAATGCAGGTTCTCAAGGCTTAGTGACACTTTATAGTATCTACGACATGCTATCTCATCAATCGTCTGCCCGCATCCATTCTAAACTATGCCACTTTGATGTTGCTCGTTCACTTATGCTTGCTCCTCGTGCTATCAAATATATGTTTGTTGGTTACTCCCGTACTCAAAAAGGATATGTGTGCTACTCTCTCACTGATCGCAAGGTTGTTGTGTTTGTTGATGTTACTTTTCTAGAATATTAGCCTTTTTACTCTCGTCTTTCCTCGCCTCTTCCACCGCCGTTATTGTCATGTCCTGCCGTCAGAGAGTCACTTGTTTGTCGCCTCAAGAAATCTATTTATGGTCTCAAACAGTCTCCTCGTGCATGGTTTGACAAGTTTAATAAGGTTTTCTATGATGTTGGATTCACTCGGAGCTCGACGGACTTCTCTCTCTTTACTCGTCATCAAACAACAAGCACAACGATTCTCTTAGTTTATGTCGATGACATTCTAATTATATAAGATGATTGCAAAGTAATAAAAATGATCAAACAACACTTGAATTTAGTTTTTCAAACTAAAAATTTAGGAAATTTTCGGTATTTTCTTGGCCTAGAGGTTGCAAGACGTCATGATGGTCTTGTCTTATTTCAACGAAAGTACTGTCTTGATTTACTTCATGACGTTGACTATTCTGGATACAAGCTTGCTGATACTCCTATGAATGCCAATCACAATTCACAAGCTCTGTGTGCATGCCTCCGACACCGATCTACTTCTTCCAAATCTAGAGTATTATCGACATCTTGTAGGAAAGTTAATTTATGTTACAGTTACAAGACCAGATATTTCTTTTGTTGTTGGAGTTGTCAGCCGATTCATGCATTCTCCACGGATGTCTCACTTTCAGGCTGTCGAGCGCATCCTAAGATATCTGAAGATTGCCCCTGGACAAGTGCTAGTATACAAACCCTCTTCTCTTCTACTCTGTCGTTGATTGTTTATTCTGATGTTGATTATGCTGGCTCCTTGGAGGATCGACGATCCACAAGTGGATTATGCACTTACTTCAGAGGACACCTTATTACATGGCGCAACAAGAAACAATCTGTGGTTGCTCGCTCTTCGGTTGAAGCCGAGTATCGTTTGATGGCGTTTGACCGTCTGTTGTATTCATCGCTTACGTGGTTAGAAAGTCTACTAGAAGATTTGGGAGTCAAGCTTTCCTCTCCAACAACTTTATTTTGCGACAGTCAAGCGGTCATACATATTGCTAAGAACATGTTTTCCATGAGCGAACCAAACACATTGAAGTAGACTGCCACTTCATTCAGGAGAAAGTTCAAATGAAGAAGCTAGAATTGAAACATGTTCCGACTGCTGATCAAGTTACTGATATTCTCACTAAGACCTTACCACGTGTATTATATTATCAGTTCTTGTCCAAGCTGAGTGTCTACGATTTGTATGCTCCAGCTTGCAGGGGAGCGTTAATAGAAGGATTTGTAAAGGCCCAAAGCAAGGCTCATTTAGGGTCCTCTTCCTCCTTATGTTTTAATCTCACATCTTAGATTGAGATTGTTTTCCCTCTTTCTCTTCTTATATTAATGTACAAATACATATGTAGATAATTTGGAGAAATTAATAAAAATTAGCATTTATTTCTCTCTATTCTATTATGATGTTTTTCCACAATTACCAATTGTTGTGGGAAATTAGATTAATAAGAGAGCTGAAATAATAATTATGTTGTCTAACATGACTAATGTGTATTATCTAATGATATGACTAAAGTCATAAATGAAAAACCCAAAATGAATTCTCCCATTTGTTATATGCGTAAAGGCCAAGGAATTAAATTCTCAGCATTCTCCCTCACCTATAGAGTTTTTGGCCTCTAATACGAGGAATTTTATTTTATTTGGTGACTTGGGACTGCCATTGGGCCTATTAGCCTGCTCCGTCGTCATGTTAAAACCGAAGCATCAAACTTAAAGCCAGTTGATTCTACATCAAATTAGATGAATTACTTGATGTGAGACTAAATTATCAACAGTATATAGCAAGGATTTACAAGAGTTTTCTTTGTCACCTCATGGGTCTAGTTTTCCCATTTCACCACCTGCAAATTTTCGATTTCCATATACACATACACTGCAATCACAAATGTTGTTTTCTCCTACTTGCATTATAAAACTGAGGAAGCATAAGATTTCTGTAAGTGGAGGATAGCGACTCCAGTCCTTCTCTTCTACTTCTGATGTGTTATTAAAGATTAAGGCTCCGTTTGGGAGGACTTATTTTCACCGGTCAAGCGATTATGACCGCATGAACCGGACCTCAATTGAGGTCCGAGGTCCGGTTCATGCAGTCGTAACCGCTTGACCGGTGAAAATAAGTCCAACCAAACAGAGTCTATGTCATTTTTAAAGAAGGGGTATAGTTATTTGCTGCTTTCCTTCAAAAATTTGCAATGCTAATTTTTTTCTTTACGTTCTTGATAGCTTCATTCGCTAAAACGTGTGAGGATTGGTGGGTTTCGGCTTCCGTCGAATCTCGGGTAATTCAATTTGCTTTTTGTTGGCAATTTTTTGCAGCATATCTTATTAAGGAATAAAATGTACTTTTTGTGTTAAAGGAAAGTAACTCTATTGAGTTCAAGCGAATTTGAGTTCAAGAGAATTTTTGAACCGAAAATATTGATTCTTGCTCAACTTAGAACCAACCGGATAGAAATTTGATTCCTTGCCAATCCAGAACTAATTATAAGTTTGATTGTAGATTGATTTTTTTTCTTTACTGGCAATATAAACCAAAACTTCCCCGGGAAGTTAGCATAATTACAAGTTGCACCCCTATTATTATTGAAATTACAAAAACCTCTCCTAAATGTTACAAAATATAATCCCAAAGTTCACATTTCATAACATCCATGCACAAAATACCCCCCTTGAAAATGGATGTACTCTGAGGGGGGGATTTTTGTGCGTGGATGTTATGAAATGTGAACTTTAGGCGAGATAAATGTTATGTTTTGTAACATTCAGGCGAGGTTTTTGTAATTTCAATAATAAGAGCGGGGCAATCTGTAATTTTTCAAACTTAGAGGGAAGGTCCTGGTAAATGCCCCTATCATGTATATTATTATTTTAATTTGTATGCGTATATAATCATGTTTTGGAATTCCATTTTGAATTAGTTCAAGCCATATTCTGCTGAATGGGCGAAAACACGAGATCTACAGTGACTAATCCCAAATCTCAATCAAAATTTGAATGATTTTGAGCTTCTATTTGTTTCAGGCTTCCTGCAACTTAAGTCCTGATAATTTGTGTTCTAGTTCTCTCCCATTCCCTATGATAACTACGCCAATCACAACCGTCCAATCCACATCAGCGGTCTGAAATTAAGTTTTCCAAGACCATAATAGTTATAAAATAGAGATTTTTAGGTGACCATTTGTGGGCCAAGTGCACCTAAAATGTATATTTTAGAGGTTTTTGAGTTAATTTTCTTCGAAAATGTGGAAAAAAATGCCATTACATTTAGGATTTGTTGAGAAGAATATTAATTTTTTTAGAATTTAACCTTAAATGTTAAGCTCATTTCCTTGATTATTGTAAAACTTATTAGCTTAAATTTAATTTCATCATCATTAAGCTTATAATGATGAATATGCCATCTTCTTAATGTACAAAAAGTAAATTTTTCATAAAGCTATAGTTTCCTGGTGACATTTTGTGTTTCAATGCCTGTTTCAGACTGGGCAAGTACATGGAGCTCAAGGAAGCAGATCTGAAACTGCTGAGTGGCCAGACTAAGGAAAACACTTGAGAACTGAATCTTTGCGTCAGCATTCACATCGAATCTTGATCGATCTTCGATGACGAACACACGCTTGTAACTCGTCCAAATCCTCAGGCGTAAATAGAGAACGGACCCCTGGCTTCCGCAGGCTGGGCTTCTGTTATGGTGAAGCAGGAACATCAGAGTGATCTTCTTATTATAAAGGCAAGCAAAAATGTAATTTCTTTCATAATTTGTGCCTAAGTTGGTAAATCTTGTATTATTTTATATTTATTAAATACGGATATAACACATTTATTTTGGCTGTATGTCGATTGTGTTCCCTGAAACCTCTGCATCCAATGATTGCATGCCTTTCAAATTTTCCGATGTAGACGATGTAATCGCCGTAAAAAAACAAATGATTGCCAATTAAACTTCCACGGACCCCTTTGCCGTGTCAGCCAGCCACTTTTCGCCGATAATTTCTTTCTAAATTTTGCTACATATATATATATATATACTATATTACAACAACAGTCAGGCCTTTATCCCACTATAGTGTTGTTGGCTATATGGATTCTTTGTCGCCATTGTGCTCTATTTTTTGTCATAATCTCACTAATGCCTAAATATATCATGTCTTTCCTTATAGTTTCATTCCAAGTCTTTATTGATCTACCCCTCCTTCATTTAACATGCCTAGTGACTAGACTCTCACAACGTCTAACAGGTGCCTCTAACGGTCTCTTTTGTACGTGTCCAAACCGTCTTAGTCGAGCTTCTCGTATCTTCTCTGCAATTGGTGCTACTCCCGTCTTATCCTTGATATATTCATTCCTAATTTTATCTAGTTTTGTGTGTCCACACATCCACCTAAGCATTCTCATCTCCGCAACTCCCATTTTTGCTCATGTACACAATTCACTGCCCAACACTCAGAACTATAGAGCATCGCTCGTAATTTATACTATATTAAAAGGAAATTTTTCCTTTTCGGTGAAACATTCATAATGTGAATGTTATTCTAATTTTTTAATCTAATATCATCAAATTTATTTACTTATTTCAAAATAATATTAATTATAATGTTCATCTACGTAATTATACATTCAAAAAAGTAAAGAAAAAAAAAATACACCTCGTAATCAAGTTATCAAAAGCAAGTTTTTAAGCTCTTGACTTTGAAAAGAGAGAGAGAGCGGTTTGTCATGCGTGAGATTGCGAGCAGTGGGAGTGTCGTCACGCAGTTACACTATAGTGGCTGCATTGGGGACCTCCGTATACTGCGACTCCTGTACATATATACATATAATGTAATGGGACTAGAAGTTGCTCTTATCCTATTTGGATGAGAGGAGGGGGAGAGAGAAAAAGAGGGAGAGAGCAATTATTCTCATTTTTAATGGGTTTTAGGTTGTACTAAGCTGGCATCACAGATGACTATTTAGTTTGACAATATGGTTATTAAATTTGACTTGCATTTGGTGAGGCAAGCGGGCGCATGATTTTTGTGTTTGTGACACACATTGGTCTTGATTACTTCCATGTCATTGAGCGAGCTGAGTTCGACAACAAATTAACTATGCGCTACCATGATTTTATATTGTCGTGTGTGCGCGTGTACGCACGCACGTGTACACGCGCGCGTGTATGAATATCTTTAAATTTGTTAGAGAATATTGTCTCATATAGCATTGTGCAATTCATAATATGGTATTAGGGCAGAGTAAGCCCCGTGACTTATTTCACATCTTTCAATTAATTAAAAAGAGTTCGTGAATGTGTTAGCGGAAATTAAAAAAATATAGAATCATGCATGTGAGGACGGTCTGTTGAGGGTGTCTTCTAGCCTCAAAACACTTATATAGGCTTCGTTTGGTTCGGTATTTCGTCGTCTCCGTTTGGAGCAAATGCCGCCGGACGGCGGGTAAATAAATGGCCGTCGGCGGCGTTTGGTCCGTTTGCACCCGCAGTAAGGAGGAAACGGACACGATCCGCTCCGTTTCGACCCCCACCTCTCCCCCTCCGGTTCCAAAGCGACGTTTCGACCCACTAGATGCACCCGCCGCCGCGGAATCAAATATAGCCATAGTCTTGGGTACTTAATGTAAATCTTTGGCTCATTAACCAACAAACAATTGGTTTTATATTGGATGTGTAGGTTCTTGTAGTATGGTATTAGAGTGCTCTTGCTATGCCTACCAACCCGCTCCACTTTCACGCCACTCAATTAAAAAAAAGAATCCAACATAATATTAGGAAATAGAAATACTCTACATGTTGCATTGAGAGTTATCGTTAAAGCTCATATAAAAAAAAGTCATTTAATTTTATGCACTTAATATAGATTAGGATATTCTCCAACATGTAAATTGCGCAAACACTTATCCAAGATTGTTGGAATCATGAAAATCGGACAAAGAGGGTCACCAAAGGTTACTGGCTTAGTGGTCTACAAACAAGACTCACGTGCTGCAGTGAAGTTCCGCCACACGCCCAGAAGTCTATAAGAACTTCTCTTCCTAAAGTCTTTGCTGAGCTTGCCACAAGAGAGACACACACTGAACTCGCCCACCATAGGGGGCTGGGGGTGGGGTGAAGGTGTCTTCCACTTGTGCCTTGTGGGTTTGGTCTACGAACAGCCCCTCTCACCTTAACCAGAATGTTATTCTCATATCAAGATGGGGTGCAAGTGCTCTCCTCAAGGCCGCCAAGTACTCCCGCAGAGTACTCCTGACGGGCACTCTCATGCAGCGTCTTCCTTAATCATTTTTAATCTCAACGAATTATACAAAAATCTTTCTACTATACACGATATTCATTATAGTTTAACAAAGTATAAGCAATAGTAATGTTATCAATTGTCATTAATTATAAAAGGTGAACTAACTTAGAGATGAATGATTTCCCTCCCTAACTCCTAGAGTGTCTAACCTTCACTCTCACTTCTTCTATAAACATTGATGTCTAGAGGAAGTAAAGTGGTAGAAATATTGAAAGAAGACATGCATTAATTATTAAAGAAAAAATCATTCTCTAAATAAATTTTCATATACAGTTATATGGAATCAAAACACCACAAAAGCTCACTCAATTACAAAATTTTCTAATGTTGTTGTTCGTCTGCAACATGGATTTCTAGAATTGAAATTGATTTAGAATTTTTTTTCTCATGGCTACATGATCGGGCAGCAAAGACAATTTGAAGTTGAAGTCATGCGTCATTCGGGACGAAATTATTGCAACAAAAAATCATGTGATGGAAGGAATTATTCTTTTACGATCTCTAAAAAAATGTAGAAGTTGACAAAAATAGAAACACAATACTAGAGAAATTAACTTCAAGTAGGGTACCAATAATTAATTATGATCGTGCAATGACGGAGATCGAGATCGGACGGCGATGATGAAATCGGGAGACGGTGACGAGATTGGTCGACGGCGGCAAGATTGGGCGACGACGACGAGATCGGGGACGTGATAAGGCGGTGGCGGCGAGATCGGGCGGCGGCGGCGGCGGCGTCGATCAACCCCCCTCCACCATCGGCCAATCCTCTGTCATCCGATCATCCCCACACGATCTACACCGTCTGATGTACGGATAAACAACTGCGTAATCACCCATTATCGGTGAGTGCAAAATAATATCAGTCCGCATATAGTAAATTATTATAAAAATACATGTCGCAAACTATACTAAAATAGGTTGCAAATATCAAATAGAGTTGTTATGGTTTGCGAGTAGTCGTGTAATCACCGTAATCACCCATGGGGGCCTATAAACAGAACCCACGTCTCTCCATTCTCACATTTTTTCCTCCTCGGCTTCTCCTTCTACGTGCCTGAGACCTCCACAGGGAATCCCCTTCGCTCCACGAAGATCTTTATCCGTCTACGTCCACCTTCATCTACCTTCGTGCGCGCCTGAGCGTTCTGCTCGGTGCACACCCCTCCCACCACAACAAGCTGCCCACACACAACACTCTCAGCGCTCAGCACACACTTAAGACAACTGCAATCTCCCACCGCTCCAGACATTGTTGCGAGCAGCGGGAGAGAAGCCGCTCGCACAAAGACATGCAGAACGAGCTACTACAGCTTCCTGGCACAAGCAGAAGACCACCAAATCTCCAGAACGTGGCATTCTCCATCGCAGACAAAAACAAATACTTAGGTTCATGAGCGGTGGCCTGTCACCCTCCAAACAAACTTATCTCTCTCTCCTCACAAATTGTAACACCAACGGTCTGTCGTCCTCATATTCTCAAAAAGCTCGGTACGACACCGACCTAAAACTAGAATCAATGCTCTATATTCATATATCTGCATGCATGCAGTGTTATTTGACATCTAACTATTTAAAGAGAAAATAATAATTAAAATTTAATTATGGGATCACAAGAAAGTCTACACAACAAACTACCCAATAACGAAAAACCATTTAATATAAATAATATCATACTTATTTACTATATATTTAACGTGAGAATCTTCAAATTAACTAATTCGAAAGGCACTTTATAATTAAATAATTTCCACGAGCAAGTCTGTAAAATAATAAATAATTTTTTTTTAAAAATATTATTTGCGTCCTTGCATGCATTGATTCTTCTTTCTTCCATTAGATAATTATCCATCACATCATCACTATCACGGTCACCATTTTTCTTATATATTTTTAAATGTTTTTTTAAAAATCTTAAACCCTAAATTAAACTCTAAATCCTAAAACTAGAATAATATTTTTATATAAATTATTAAAAAAAGTATGCTTCAAAATCGACACATGAATATTAAACATCAATAATTACATGAATTATTACATTTAAAAATAAAATATTAATCTGCATTCAAAGCAATTAACAAATTCATATAAATAGATAAAAGTTCATAACAGGGTGAGAATCGAACTCATAACCTTCATGTCATGTGGCTTGATCAGGTTAGCCAATTATGTCAAGCCTCATCGACCAAAAAAATTAAGCTTCATAGTTAAATATACTTTACCCTTATAAATATTGCTATTTGATACATTCTTGTAATTTTGCTCCAATATTACTAAATAGTAAATACATTGACTATTCTCTTCTTTATTTTTTTATTTTTTTATTGTATTTTATATATATATATATATATATATATATATATATATATATATATATATATATATATATATATATATATATATATATATATATATGAGATGACATTGGGCACAACTCTGGATTGCCACGTATCACAAACAATGATTGTTATTTTAAATTAATTGAAATCTAATTGATGTATAATTATGGCATTGCATATATATGATTATAAAAATCAAAGTATAGGAAATTGCAATTATTCAGCTAATACTTAAACTATTATATATGTCATGTGACAATTTAGATTTTAAGTATTTTTATAAAATCTTGAAGGTGGTGGTTGTTAATGTATATTCGGACATATAACGGGCTCGGAGGCTTAACATGTCGTTTCGAATACCGAGATATCCGATACTCGTATTAAACCTAGGGTTTGTCTATATAAACATAGTTGGGGGTAACGGGTAGTGGATTCCATTAATTTTGAACCACACTCGGAATGTTTCGAGCAACATAACAATCTCGAAATATCCCAGGTGGTGGTCAAAGTGAAACTATGAAAAAATTGATATGACAAAGGCTTCCTATGAAAAAATTGGCCAAGCGGTTCAGTCCCATTGTGTCATAAAAATTTTAGGCTAATAGAAATTTGTCAAAGTTTAAAACCTTTGTTGAAACTGGCAGGCAACGTCGCTTTGACATGCCTGAAGAGGCTATTGGTGTGTAACTCATGCATATACACTATGTTTTAAGCTGAGCATGCTTGTGCATAATATTTTCTATGTAAATAAATTACATTGTGTTTCCAATTTAAGTACCATATAAAACAAGTTTTAATTTCCATATAACTTATTAAAAATATTTATAGTTCCGCTGTAAATAGAAATAAATATGTAGACTCAAAAAGAAAGGAAGAAAAAAACATTGGAAATAAAGAACACGGCTATGCCTAAGATATATACAGTAGTTAATTAATTGTGGGGTGTAATTATTTTTAAAATTTTTGTATAATAATAGTTAATTGTGGGCGTACAAAGGAGATCATTAGAAGAACTTGTTAGGTGTTGTGAGAGTTTAGTAAGTACTAGGCATGTTAAACGGGAAAGAGGTAGATCAATAAAGATTTGAAATGAAACTATATATTAGGAAAGACATGATAGATATACTTAGACATTAGTGAGATTATGACTATAGATATAGGGCACAATGACGACAAAGAATCCATATAGCCGACCCCCACTATAGTGGGATAAAGAACAAACATTTTTGATATATATATATATATAATATATATATATATATATATATATATATATATATATATATATATATATATATATATATATATCAAAAATGTTTGTTCTTTATTTTTGGCGATTTAATTTGCCCCCCCTATTTTAACATAAAATTGATAGAGAAGTACTCTAGAATATTATGAGAAGAACATTGAAGGAATTGTGGTTGCATGCATGGTTTGGTGAACTACTAGCTTTAGTTTCTTCAAGGTGATGGTGGATTTTAATGATTGAGGCACCCTCATCTTCTCTCTTAAAGGTAGCTAGCTAGAGGACCAAAGCCCATCTACTTTGAACTATTAATGTTGATTATCATTTCTTTATTAATATACATTTGAAACTAATCAACTCCTAGCTAAATAGTGAGAAAGGGAAATGGAAAGTGGGAAGAGAGGGAGCTTGAGGAGGCTGCATGACCCACACACACACACACACATATGTATACATATACATATTCATATATATATATGTGTGCATGCGAATGATAATTAAGATTAATTATGTATAAAATGATTGTTTTTTTAGATTTTTGTATAATTTATGACGGAGAGATTTTCTAAGCACGTCTAAACACCTTGGTTCGGACGAATTGATTGTATTTCCCTAGCATACAACATTTCGAGGATCGGACATGTCTAGGGTACTGCCGAAAGCTTTAATGGACTGTGAAAACTAATAACTACATTAAGTATTTAGAAATGCAATTACCACATATATTAGTATAACGCGATCTAGGTATTTAAATTTGTAGTGTCATTCATGGGATACATAAATAAATTGATTGATGATCCGATATCAATGATTACACACCAAATTAGTATATAGTGGTCAATAGACACATGAATAGAATTTTAATTATGTAAATTATAATTACAATAAGCACAATCATTAATGGGATTCTTAACTTCATATCCCATTACCACACAAACACCCTAACAAAAGAGTTAGCATCTTATTGTTGGGCAAAATTTTAACATGAAAAGAAGAAACTGAGAATGGAGAAGATGGAAAGGCAATCTTATCATCGACGGTTGCACTTCAGGGCGACGAGAGGACAAGGGTTCCGGCGACGTAAAAGGGCGCAAGTGATTCAACTCGACAAAAATGAAGAAATCAAGCAGTGGGAGACAAGAATTGCTCCCTGTCTAAAACGAAACCAACAATTTTGTGGAACTCCAATTCCACAGTAATTCCGACGAAGCAAGCACCTGCACAAAAACTATCAATACCCAAAATCAAAACTAGCTTTCTTTTTTGACGAGAGTCACAATTGTACGTTGTCCTACGACTCATGTCAAACATGTACATTTTATGGCGGTCGCATTTTTGTCGAAACTGACCGGAGCAAAAAAGTCGCACATTGAAGGTTGAAATATATTTAATTAATTAAATAAATTCTCTGGCAGGTTAGCTAACAGAATCAATAAACTAAACAAACTTCATTTGACCCCAAAAATAGCCCAACATTTATACAATAAAAAGTAAATTATAGATTATATATCTAATCTATAATTTGGGTTTAAATATCAATTGAAGCTTAGCTGCATATTACCATTAATTTAATGAGGATTACATTCATTTTTAGATATTATCTTAAATAATAACTCAGTTAATATTATCTAAAATATACCATTCTTGCTCTTTTCTTCCATTTTTGCCCTTCATATTTTCTTCATTTTACCAAGAGTTGAGCCAAGGAAGTTTCTTGAACACGTGTCAACCACCCAAAATATTCCTCTTCTAATAATTGCACTATCCTTATCCAAGTTTTACATTAAAAATTATAAAACAAATTTAACTACTTTCTTTATTTTTTTTATATAAATAAAATCATAACATAATTATTATAATTTAAATTTAAGAATTTTATTTAAAACCAAAAAAATGAAAAGCTAATATCATCCTATTATATTAGCAATAATACTTGATTACCGGTCGTCATTCTCCTGTTAAAATAATTTCACCAAAAAAAGAGAGGCCGAGGCTGTCCATAATATATCGAGCGTTGTTATATTAATATCGTGAGGCTATTGAATCATAATTTTTTCATTATATACTTTTAATACACATAAATATGACTAAAAATGTCGTTTCCCAAAATAATGAACACCGAGAAAAAAATCATTTTAAAAATAAAAATGAATGAAATTCTTTAGGTGAGGCCAAACATTTAAGAACGGTGATTTATAACCATTGCACTCACGGTCGTCACCTTAATCAAGGTTCGGTTCATGCGGTCATGACCGCTTGACCGGTAAAAATAAGTCCCCCCCAAACGGAGCCTAAGGCTTTGTATTGCTAGCTCTCTGTTGTCGCATATCGGGCGGCTCGCAATGCACGCGAGTACCTTCCTTTGAGTACTCGCGTGTACCTAAAAATTTTCCGGTGAATACAAGATATTATCCTTCATATTGAAAATTCTAAGGTTGCATGAGAAAAAAATACCAAAAAATCTTCAAAAAAATCTTAGCAACTTCAACAATAATCCCACCCTAAACAAGCAATAGGATTCTTAATCTTATGTACGTAGGGTTGACCCAATAATGATTTTTTTTTCTTAAACATAACCAATCTTTTGACCCAGAAACATGCAAGTACTAGTGAGGTGGTTGAGTTTCATTACTACATGAAATACCATTTCACATTTATCAAACTATGCTTATATATATATGATTTATATATATATATATATATATATATATATATATATATATATATATATATATATATATATATATATATATAACTCAAACATCTCCTGTAAATTAACATAATTAGTGAGAGCATCCCTCTTATTTTCGAAATTACAAAAAAACTTCCTTTAAGTTTTCATTTCATTACAAAAATCTCTCATCGACTTTTCATTTCATTGCATCCATGAAGAAAAATACGCCCTGGACACTGTACATAAATGTTATCATATCATATATATTCAAATTCGAGTAAATTTATCTTGGCACATACCCGTTAGATCGGACCTCAAAGAGAGCCACATTTGTATTTATTTGGCTTGATCCAATCTTAATTTGACCTAAAAAGTCCGAACAAGATGGCATATGCTCCATTTTGTGCGCGGTGGCAGTGGTCGTGAATGCGGTTATTATGAACCATCGTTCGTTAACACTCAACCTCACCCAAGGAATTTCATCCGATCCACTTTTATTTTCAAAGCTAGTTTTCTTTTCTTAAATGTGACGGTCATAACCGTTGAATTGCGAACATACATTCTATGATGGTGTCATTTTTCTCCAAATTCATCACCGGAGTAAAAACGCTGCGCCGAACGAAGCCATAAACTTTCACTCGATTTTAACTCGAATCTAATAACAAAAAGAGCAGCCTGATGCACAAAGCATCCCCGTGTCGCGAGTGTACGAAGAAAGCTCTCATCACAAGGGTGAAATGCAAGCAAACCTTACCTTGCATTTTTGCAAAAGGCTGCTTCCAGGACTCAGACCCGTGATCTCAAAGTCGCACAACAATACCAGCCAAACCTCTCCTTTTTAACTAGAAACTAATGAGAGCTAAAAAAAATTCAACCAAATTTTCGAAGTCGCTGCTAGTATAAATGCATGAAGAGTAGTGCTTAATAGGAAGGGGAATGGGGGTGTAAAGTGCAGAAGCTGTACTTTGCGGTGCAGTGCAGCCATCCAATGGTTGCGAGTGCATCACATCTCGCGCGGCGATGCGTGCACATCTCAGATCGCGATGTGATGCACTCGCAGCCGTTGGATTGTGCACTGCACCGTAAAATACAACACACCCCCGAATCCAATAGGAAGATTCTAGCCGGAGGTAACTGCTCCCAATGGTCACATCAGCCAGCTTATAATGGTGATTAAAATACTATGTATAAATAAAGAAATTACTCTAATTACTTGTTAGAGCAAGTTTAATGATTGGTGTTAGTAGTATATGTATTATAACCACTGAGAAAATCTCTCGGGAATTGAACGAAATTTTGATGTTGATGTTCTGTTTGGGGTGGTGGTGGCGGTGGGAAGGGCTCTATTCTCACGATTATTATTATTTTTAGGTTGTTTGGATGAAAAGCTCTTTTAAGAAAGGTGTTTTGTTGGGGTTTTTGAGGAGTTGGTCCAATAGGGCTTTCTACAAACTGTTTTCTCTGTTTTCAACATTTTCTCTTTCAATTGAGGGTTTATGAAAGTAGTCGCTCAACCAAGGAAGTAGACACCAAAGTAGTCGCTCAGCCCGCAACCTAGCCGCCTAACCGTGAACTTCTACCCGCTTTCCACACAAAGACTTCACTGACAGACCGCCAAAACTAGTCGGCTAGTCGTCCAACACTAGACGCACAACCTGCAAACACAACTACACGAGTCACTTCTCCTTGTCGTGCAGTTAAAGAAAATCTAACCGCAAGATTAACCCAAGCTACAGTTCTCACACTTCCAGTTAAGAATGACGGGGCCAGAACCAATATTTATAGGTGGGCAGGGGATGCAGTCACCGCCTCAAGTGATAGGGAAACCGCCGGCAGAAAGGGTGGTTAAAAAAACTCTAACCGCACAACAATGCGGACTGACGAAAATCAGGTCGCGCGGTCGGTTAGCAGCACCAGTTCGCATAGTTGTGTGGACTGCCAAACCATTTCGTGCAAACTCAATCAAATCAACATATCGTTACTGACTCCGCGGTCCGTGCGGTATTTGCGGTTTGAGCGGTCTATACATCCAGACCGCCGACTTCTCACTTCAATTTCAACAACCCCTAGTAGAGTTTGCATTTTTGTTCTCTTTACTCTAAACTTCTCATTTACCATCATGCAATTCATTGTTTTTATTTTTAATCTTCCCATGATTAAAATTGCAGTGCGGATATCAAACCTGTAGGGGATTTCTCCCCAAATGAAGTTCTTCACGATTTGAGATGTGATTTTGGCAAGAGCTTTCGCCTCGATCCATTTGAAAAAGTAATCGATCATGACGAGAATAAACTTTTTCTGACCGCTAGCTTGGGGTAAAGGGCCTATCAAATCCATCCCCTAGATGACAAAAGGCCAAGGGGAGGTAATTGAGCGAAGTTGTCGAGATGGCTGTAATTGAAGAGGTGCGAATAGTTGACACTCTGAACATTTCTTTGAGAAGGCTTCTGCATCCTTCCGAATGGTCGGCCAGAAGTAGCCGTGCCTTAGAATCCTCTGCTCCAGAGTGCGAGTCCCAGAGTGGCTGTCCCACTCTCCTGAAAGAATTTCTCCAAACACTCGAGGGATTTCTACTTTCAATATGCATCTGGCTAGGGGGTCCGAGATGGCCTTTCGATATAGTTCTCTTTCATGCAGCAGATAGTTGGCTGTCTTGCACCAAAATTTCCTCTTGTCTCCTTCACTAGAGGGAAGCTAGTCTGTCGTTAAGAACGTAACGAACGAGTCCTTCCAGAAAGCTCTCTGATCGATCTCCATCATCTCCCCTTTCTCGTTGGACGGTCGAAATAGTTCTGTTACAGTTCCTCCGGTCGTGGGGCCGTACATGGCAAGATAATCCGCCTCCGAGTTCTCTGGGCACATGCTCGATGAAAAAAGATTGGAAACCTCCCATCAAGCCTTTAATCTTTGCCAAGTATCTCTGCAGGATGGGGTCGCATACCTCGAACTCTCCCCTGATTTGTGAAGCGACCAACATTGAGTCAGTGAAGGCTCTGAGATCTTGGATCCCTAACTCCTTGGCGAGATGCAAACCTACTACAATGGTTTTGTACTCTGCCTGGTTATTATGGCGGGGAAGAGAATCTCGACTGCTTGCTCGATCCTAATTCCCCAAGGGCTCACCAGTACGACGCCTACTCTTATTGAGTAGTAGCGAGCAATAACAATACTTGCCTAGCAGGATACTTCCGACCAACATCACAGATGATCTCCGACCAATACTCGCCAGTAATTATAGCCAAGCCAGGTCGCTAGACGACATCAGCTAATGATTGCAGGATTTGGTCTTCTCGCCTAGAGACCCCCTCCCTTTGGATTTTCCTATAAATAGGACCATAGGGGTACACAAATATGGATTTCAGAATCTTTAAAACTATGTTGACCACTTCATTCCATGGACTTTTAGCCGAGCCTTTGGATCATTTCTCCGAAGAGTCAAGTTCTCAGCTAGTGTCTCTCTTGTACCCAGCTTGGCCATCTTTGATTGTGGAGTGGAAGCTTCTTCTAAGCATTTAGGTACGTAGTGGGACCTCCCTGCCGCATCACATGGGGTCCTTTTTGTTGTCCCTCTTTCTGCGTTCTAACTTGCTAAGCCGTCGAGCCCGACTGCTGTACTAGTAACCTTAGGTTGCATTGATTCGAATTTTGGAGTTAGGATGTTCCTGACTTCAATTCTATCGCTATGGGCGGTGACGACACTCCTTTTGCCGCCTATAAATCGGGGTTCCCGACTCGTCATATATAACAAGAACAGTGAGAATTCTACTTGCGGTTAAATTTTTCTAATCGGGCGGCTAAGTGAAGTTAGCTTGTGTTGTGCAGACTGTGCGGCTAGCACTGGGCGACTAGGCGACTAGTGGGAAGTTCAGTGTGAAACAGTTTGCGGTTTACAGCTTGTGGCATACAGAAAGTCGCGGTTTACACGACTAGAAGTCTTCTTCCTCGAGGTCGTGGATAGTTCAAATAAGCAGTTCGCCCGGACTCAACGGGTAGGCTGTTTCTTCGTTCAGCAGTTTTGTTCGCGGTAAGCTTTGCGGTCAGACGACCTCGCAGTCAGGCGGCCAAAAGTAGCGGACAGAGTTGTTTTCTCAACAGTTCAATAACAGATTGTATGCACTGCTTGGTTGCTGTTTGGAGACTTGGCAAATACAGTAGACAGATTGGCACTTAGCGGCTTGTGTAGACTCTGTTATCAGACAACACAGTTTCTTCTTGTTTGTATTTTTTCTGCTTCCATCGGGTACATTGCGAAATCATGTCTCGCAATGTATGCCTCGCCTTGTAAAGAAGTTATGATAATTCAAAGTTTTGAGACTCTTATGCTTCTGATGCTGTTGATTTCTACTGCTGCTGATTTCTTCTTGACTTGGTTGTGGTTGAGTGTTCCCGCGACCCCTTTCATCTTCCACTAGATATTTTTACACTGTTCTTCAAAAGCTACCAATAAATTCTCCTTTATGATATTTTCAATTCCAATTCTAATGGATTTTGACCATTTTCATCTTGCAGTCGAACATCATAATTGGATTTTTTGGAATTGTTAAATTTCAATTCCTCAATTCCAATTCCGTCCAACCACACAGACCCTTTCGAGAGATCTGGCATTCACGAATGACGATTCAGATCATCTATTGAACTTTTTGAAGTGAAAGTGACAGCCTGGGCGGACTGTCCGCGCGGTCTGTGCGGACAATATTAGAGATTTGGGTCATACCGCACGGTCTGTGCGGACAGAGCTTGTGACTAGCCAGGTCGGCCAGCGTTCTGCTAGTTCTCCAGCAGTTCCAAGCGGATTGGCCTTGAATCCGGGAATGGTGCATTCTGGTGGAGTTCGCCATGCTGGGCGGACTAGTGTTGGAGTCCGCTTGTTCCAACAGTCTATTGTTGGTTCCAAGTCAAGGCATGCTCGGTCTTGTGGCGCAGTGCTTGTAGACTTCCCTCCTTGTCCACCGAGTCCGGCAGCTGTCACCTTGGTTCCTTGGCTGCAGACTCGATGTGCGTTATGCTGTCCTTAGTTTGTGCGAACTGGAGCTATGTCCGCATAGATGTGCGGATTGTGGTGGTATCCGCAGGGTTTGTTGGTTGCGACCTCCCTGGCTTGGGTTTTGGCGACAAGGCGGATAGATTTCTCTATCGGCCCTTGTTGATATTTGGCGATCTATTTGTTGCGGCAGACTGGTTTTGTATTTGCGGGGCTTGTAGATACACTCTGTTCTCGCCGCGAGCTCAGGTGTGTTCCTATCGTTAGTGCGGTGACAACACTCCTCTCCATGCCTATAAATAGGACCCCCCGACACATCTATAGTAACTAAATGAACAGTAAGTCTACTCGCGATTAGTTGCTGCGGCCTGGATTTTCTATCCGCGCGGGTTGAAGAGGTTAACCGGATTCTACTGTGCAGGTTGTGCGGATAGCATTGAAGAGCCAGGGATTTGGTTCTAAGGCAGTACAGACTCTACAGATTGCAATCAGCGGTTTACAGCAGGTCGCTTGCGACTAGGCGGTTTTTCTTCTGCAACTTTTCCCAGTTCATTAAGTTATCCGCTCTGGAGGCTTGTTCAGTTTGGTAGTAGCAGATCAGCGAACAGAGTTAAGCCTTGGAATAATGGGCAGTCCGCGCGACAAGGTTGCGGTCTGACGACCTGTCGGTTTGAGCGGACTCCATAGCGCCTAGCAATAAAGTCGGCGGCTTCTCTCTTAGTTTGTGCGGCTTGTTTCATCTTGCTTTCTTTTCTTGTTGTCCTCGGGTACATCGACGAAGCATGTCTCGCCATGTATGCCTTTCTTTGTAAAAAAAGATTTTTGATATTACAATATTCTTGTTGAAATTTCACAAGCTGATCAGGAGATCGATCTGATACCAAGTAAAACTTTCAAAGCTATCAAGCTGACAACTTGATCAAGTGGAAAGCGGTAACTAGACGCAGAAACACTCCAATCATAAACTGAGCTAAGTAAATCAGAGACAACAGAAGGAAACAACAAGTCTTGTAATATCATCAATCTTCTTTACAAGGCTAGACATACATGGCGAGACATGATTTCACCAAATACAAAGGAGAAGCAAACAAGCAAACAAGAAAAAATCAAGCCGGATGGACTGCCTCATAGACCACCAAGTCTTCTGAGACCGCCAAGCAGCTGCTGCACCAACTGAACTACGGAGTTCGCGGACAACCCATTATTCTGCCAAACACTGTTCGCTCTCTATAAGCCATCTGACTAGAAGTCGCCTTGCTGCCAGAGTCCGCGAACAAGCCACTACCGAACTGAAAGAACAGACTTCCTTGACCGCCGAGGCCGGCGGACAGGTTATTGAACTGGAATTGCTGAAGGAGAGAAGACTGGTTGGCTGCAAATGTGACCTGCTGCAAACCGCCGATTGTAAACCGCAAGCTTCACTGATTCCTGATCGCAGTCAGAACCAGATTCCTGGCTTCACAGTGCTAGCCGTATAACTGTTCATTCAGTTACCATTGATGTGATGGGGGGGTCCTATTTATAGGCGTGGAGAGGAGTGTGGTCACCGGCCTAGCGGATAGAATCACCACCCCAGCTTGCAGCTAGCACAAGGCAGTCTGCCAAGTCCGCAAGGACAAGGCCGGACACAAGCCAATCTGCCAGGCACCAAGGCAAGAAGCCAGTCTGCAACCCGGCGGACACCACACCAGTCGGTACGCTGCACAGCACGCGGAGACAACAAACAACCCACACACTACACCAGTCTGCACACTATAAGCAGACACAACAACAACCCGCACACCCCGCGGACACCGCACCAGCCCGCAACACAAGTCCACGACCAACAAACACAAAACGCTCGGTCAATCAGCGGACATTGTGGACTCTGCAATCACCCTGGACTTGTCACAGATTGTGACCAAGTCCAGCAATCAACCAAACTCTGGCGCAAGCTCGGCGGACAAGGACCCAGTCCGCCAGCTCCCAAGACAGTCCACCAATATGCGAACTCTGTGGTTCACTAATCCACTCCATCAGAGCGAGGCCAATAACCAAAATCGCAGGCTCCAAGAGAAGTCCACATAGAGCGAACTCCGTGGACTCAGAGTAAGTCTGCCCTTCCACGGATACTCCACCTATCCCAAGGTTACACTAGGGAATGGCCAACTGCAAGACCACTAGCCAAACTGACGGACACCATCACCAAGACATAATAACCAGGCCGCCTACACCGCACCACCAGTCTGCAAGACAGTCCGCCCAGACCGTACGATCTGCCTGATCAACCCCCACTTTCACTTCACAATTTTCAACTCTCCCCCTTAAAGTGAGAAGTGGTGACCAAGCCCAGCAGTCCCCGTAACCGAGTAAATGACACCTTCGACAGCAGCTTCGTGAAGATGTCCGTGATGTTGTCCTCACTCTGCACATGCTCCACCATAAGAGATCCCTCCAACACCTTCTCTCGAATGAAGTAGTGCTCAATCTCTATATGCTTGGTCCGTGCGTGCCAAACTAGACTATTCACCAGTTTCAGAGCACTTTCATTGTCACCGCACATCAGAGTTGAACCACACACTTCTTCATAGACGTCCTTTACTAGTCTCTTAAGCCAGATGGCTTCCCAAGCTTCCAAGGTCGAAGCCTTGTACTCTGTTTCCGTAGTAGTGATGGACAACGAGTCTTGCTTCTTGCTACACCAAGAGATACTGGCTGATCCACATATGATGACATAACCGGATGTTGACTTTCGTTCGTCTGAATCTCCCCCATAATCAACATTCGAGTATCCTTGAAGAGTAAAACTTGTGCCTCTCTTATAAAGGAGAGCCATATCAGAAGTGGACTTCACGTACTTTGTTCCTCGCCGCCATCAGATGAGGCTTCCTGGGTTCCACCATATACCGACTTACTCGGCCAACCGCATAAGCAATGTCTGACCTTGTAATCGTCAAGTAGACAAGTCTCCCAGCTAGAGCCCAAAACACCAAAGGATTTGGAAAAATCCTCCCCTCATCCCGCCGAAGTTTGATGCCAGAGTCAAAAGGAGTTGAGCTACTCTTACCCTCCTGCATGTTGAATCGATGAACAATTCGATATGTATAGCCCTTCTGGTAAACGAGTATGTCTCTCTCTTTCCTCTCCACCTCGAGTCTAAGAAAGTGGCGGAGCTCACCCAAGTCCTTCATCTCAAACCTTATATCTAGCTCTTCCCTGAGACTAGCTACCTCCTCCTTGGAGTTCTCCATGATGATCATGTCATCCACGTACAACAACACCAAGATCAAAAACTTCCCCTTCTTCTTGATAAACAAGCTCGAGTCTGAATTTGAAGTAAGATAACCGCAGAATTGGAGGTATTCTGCAATCTTCTCATACCAGGCTCGAGGATCCTGCTTCATAACATAGAGGGCTTTCTGAAGCTTACAAACGTTGTCCGGATGTTCTTCAGATACGTATCTCAGTGGCTGATCCATGAAGATGTCTTTATTAATTTCTCCATAAAGAAAGGCATTCTTTACATCTAGCTGCCACATCTTCCAACCCTGACAAGCCGCCAAGGTCATCACCACCCATACTAAAGTCATCTTCGCCACGGGACTAAACGTCCCCTTATAGTCTTCGACATACTGTTGTGAAAATCCTCGAGCCACAAGGCGAGCCTTTACTGCTCGATGCTCCCATCCGCCTTCTTCTTCATCTTATACACCCACTTGCAAGTCACAGGAATAACGTCATCAACCTTGGGCACAAGGTCCTAGGTCTCATTCTTCTTAAGAGAAGTCATCTCCTCATCCATGGTATCTTCTCACTCCTTGACTCCAGTGGCTTCATCAAAGATAGAAGGCTCCCGCTCATCTAGGGGGCCTGCGAAGAAACAAGAGACAAAGCTCACAGTGTTTCCTTCGCAATAACGAGTTGGTGGCTTGATGGTCCTCTTCGATCTCTGAAGAGTATGCTCTTTGCTCACCACCTCCACTGCATCTTCAAAATCAGCTCCATTCCCGGGCACACTTGGAGCGTCACTCCCTCTGCTTCCTGAACTAGAAGCCTCTGCCCCATAGCTTGAAACACATGGAGCTCCTAGTGACACATGCAGATCCACCTGAAGAACATCAGCAGCCTCCTTCTGCTCTTCATCAACCCTTCTCTCCTGCAACTCAATAGAGCCACCTCTATACGACGCCAGTTCATCAAATACAATGTCTCTTGATACAACGAACTTCCTTATCGCAGGATCTATGCACTTCCATCCCTTCTTCCGTTCATCGTAGCCCACAAAGACAAGATTCCTCGCCTTTGCGTCAAGCTTGGTCCTCAGAGCATCAGGAACGTGTACGTAGCAGATTGATCTAAACACCCGAAGGTGTTCAACACTGGGCTTCTCCTTGAACATCAACTCATGAGGAGACTTCATATTAATCGGACTCAGAGGCATCCGATTGATGACATAAGTTGCGCATGTAACACCTCCTCTGTAATTAATGACCGTATAATATGGGCTCGGTCGGGGCCCACAATATACAGATGCTACAGCTTAAGCATTAAAAGATGATATAAGTATACCCAACTCAAAACTCAGCATAAAATAGCGGAATCATACAACCAAAAACTAGAAGTTACCCACCACAAATCAAGAGTATCGAGATGGCCTTAAGGCCTTACACAAAACAAGTCCAAGACTGAACAACAATCCTATCAACGTGCAAAAGCACTCTTAGGCCATCTCGGCCTGCAAGCGGATTACATCCCATGGATCATAACATAACATCAAAACATAAATGAGTAAAAATCACTTCATGAGGCTTAGACCTTTTTGGCGGCGAGCTTGCTCCTGCTTGCGATCCTTGCCATGTAAAAAATTGTGGTAACTTGGGTCAGCAAAAGCTGACCTCAACTGTGTAACCAAAACATCTCCTTCCGGCCATCCCTAGAAGACCCCAGAGTACACCACCACCCTGTAAGTCAGCACTTCGTATGCAATATACATAAACATGTAAAACTAGAAAACAGGTTTGGATGTCTCATACAACAAACACGTTTTCTATGGTGAACATATAATCTAAAGGGGCATACAATGCAGCATGTATGCAAACTCGAGTTTCACCCAAAGCACCCTAAAGCATATGATTCTAACACATCATCATAACACAGCATCTGGGTACTTCCAATTTCCCCATCGGCGTTCAAGATGCAAAAAAAGTTACATCATTTTCCCCTAACGACATACAAGCTGCCACACAGAACTCTTGCCAAGGCCCCACCCGCTCGTGAGTCTCAAACCCGGGCTTGCCTGCAAGCTCTGACTTCTCATGTCAGGATTCCGTCTCACACGTAAACCGATTCTAAGAACCCTTACTGGACCCCACCCGCTCGTGGGCTTCATCGCCCGGGCTTGTCCTAAGCTTGACGTTCTCGTCAATTTCACAGAAGTGGACTAGTCTCGCTGGGACACTCTTCTCACAAGACTTGCACGTCACGGGATAACCAACTGACCACGGAGACAAGACCACGCCTTAGCACATCACAAACAACATCATATCGCAACGAATTTCTACTAAAATCCTTAAGTTCGTCATGCAACATCACCGAGTCAAACTAACGGTCGCGACTACGGCTTTATCCATAATGCCTAATACACTAGTGGAGTGGATCTCTAATGCAATATCATATCGAGGACGGGCACAATCGACCCGATGGTCCCACTTGAACCATGGCAACCCGAACCCCTCTCATTTAAGAGATCTGGTGCTTATATGCTTGAAATAAAATCAAGAAAAGGAAAGGATGTCATACACGCATCCTATAACTGAGAGGATAAATGTCGTTACCTTACGACCCCTCTTCCTTGCCATGGAAACCTGATCTTCACAAATGAAAAGATTCGTCTCCACGTCCTCTCCACGGATCTGGCCTCGGAACAACGATCGGAGCTTCGAAGCTTCGTCAATAGCCGAAGAAAGCTTTCTTCTTCTTCTTCCGAACTATCTCTCTCAAAAACCCTAAGTCAACTCCAAAATGAGCATAAATGAGGGAGAGAACCGCTCAGCCCTACTAAAACCCGTCGGGCAGAAGATCCAGGGGTCTAGGATCAACTTTGAAAATAAATCAAACGGCTAAGAAAAATGCTCTACGAAACCCCGAAATTCGACAATTTAGTTGAACGGTTCAAGTTTCGTCGATCGGCCTGTGCTCGACGAATAGCCAAGAGTTCGACATTCGTCGAATAGCTCGAGTTCGATTTTCGTCAAACAGCTTGAGTTCGACGAAAAATTGCCGAGCTCGACAAAAAGGCATGAGCTCGACGAACCGCTCAGATTTCGTCAAACGACCAAGCTCGACGGAACGCCTTGAGCTCGACGAAAACCTTGAGCTCGACGAAAACCTTGAGCTCGACGAACCACTCAGATTTCGTCAAATGGACAAGCTCGACGAAACGTCTTGAGCTCGATGAAAACCTTGAGCTCGACGAAAACTATGAGCTCGACGAACCGCTCAGATTTTGTCAAACGGCCAAGCTCGACGAAACGCTTTGAGCTCGACGAAAACCTTGATCTCGACGAAAACCTTGAGCTCGACGAAAACCTTAAGCTCGACGAAAACCTTAAGCTCGACGAAAACCTTGAGCTCGATGAAAACCTTAAGCTCGACGAACCGCTCAGATTTCGTCAAACAGCCAAGCTCGACGAAACGCCTTGAGCTCGACGAAAACCTTGAGCTCGACGAAAACCTTGAGCTCGACGAAACGGCGCTAAGTTTGATTTTCGTCGAACGGTCTGCTCCTACCACTACAACCCGACAACAAGCTCTGGAAGAAAAGAACCGGGGTGTTACAGCGCAGGCCATTCCTTCCACCCAAAAGGACCTGGGAATGCCCTTTGCATGAAGCCAACACTTGCAGGTTTCTGTCAAATGACGGATCTTCCTCTCCGCCACTTAATTTTGTTGTGGAGTATGAGCACAAGTAAGTTCTCTCTGGATCTCGTGCTTCCTGCAGAAGTTAGAGAACTCGGATGAAACAAACTCATCTCTATTGTTCGTTCTAAACTTAATTATCTGCAGGCCAAGCCAGCCCTCCACCAGCTCCTTGAACTCCACAAACAACCGAAAGACATAAGACTTCTCCTTCATGAAATACACTCAAGTGTATCTTGAGTAATCATCAATCAGCACCAGCATGTATCTGCTGCCTCCAAGACTAGCGGTAACAATTGGCCCCATCAGATCACCATGGATACACTCCAATGGTGCCTTGCTCCTTGTTTGTGACTTGTCAAATAGAAGGCGATGAGCCTTTTCTAACTGACACCCTGTGCAAACATGGACATCTCCGTAGAATGACAACTTTGGCAAGCCTTTCACAAGACACCTCATTGTCATAGCTTTCAACTTGTCCATCCCTACGTGCCCTAGCCTTTCATACCAGATATCAGTGCTATCGTTGGCCCTCATCCGATCAACATAAGAGTTTGTTGATAAAACAAATAAGTCTCTAACTTTTCTCCCTACATGAGCAACATCAGCCTTTACCGCTGATACGTTGCGGAGAAATTTTACTTCTGTTGGGCCCAACAGAACGTGATAGCCCACATCAACTACATTGGTCACTGAGAAGAGGTTCTTCTTCATGTTAGGTACGTGATACACACTCCTAAACATGAGTGGATCCTGAGCACTATCCAAAGAAACAACATCCTCCTTCTCTACAGTATGAACAGAATCATCAGCTGTAATAATAGCTTCATTACCTAAGAATGTTTGCAGTGATGAGAACTTCGACTCGTCTCCAGTGAGGTGATGATAACACCCCGAGTCAACTATCTAGATATATTGGTAGTCGACGGTATAAAGAGCACGAACACACGTGCTCGTCAAGAAGGCTCCTCCCCATCCGGCTTCCTCAGCACTAGAACTAGCTCCCTCCTTATCTACAACATGCACAGGCTGCAGCTTGACCTTGCAGTCGTGTTTGAAGTGACATGGCTGATTACACCTGTATCACTTCAACTCCTTTTTTCAGTTCTTCTTAGGAGCAACGCTCCTCTCTTGTTGATAGGAAGTTGAAGGCTCATCCGCAGCAGCAGGCTTCTTCTTATTCTCCCATCTCTTCTTATTCTTATCAATGAAGAGAGAGCCTCACTACCTCCTTTAGAGATAGTAACCCCGGCCATTTGCCTAGCCATACTCTCTTGTGATGCCAATAGATTCTTGAGCTCTAGCAAGGATGACTGAGTCGCCCATCCTTGAATAGAAGTCACAAAGGCCACATATTCCTTCCGCAACCCGCGGACTATGTGCCTCTTCAACTTAGCTTCAGAAATGAGCTCATCAGGATCCAAAGATGATATTTCAGCGCATAGGTTTTTCATCTTAAGGAAGAACTTTGAGATGGACAGACTTCCTTGAGTTGATTTAGCCAACTCATTCTCTAAGAACTATAGCCGCGCTACATTCTTCCTGCTGAACAGACCATCAATGGTTATCCAAATCTCAATAGCAGACTCACATCCTAAGATGTGATCAAAGAGCTCAGGTGAGACAGCCCGCTTGAGAGCAATCTCTTCCTTAATATTGGTCTTCCTCCAAGCTCTCACCTGTTCAGCAGTACCAGTTGCAGCAGTCACTTCTTTCTTGTCGTCACCACCGACGACTTCCCACAACTCCTCACTCAGAAGATAGCTCTTTATACATGACTTCCACTTCTTAAAGTTAGTCGCTGTAAGAAGTTCAATACCAAGACCCCTTGCGAAAGCTCCTTCCATTGCAACACCGCTGATCTAATAGATTCCAGAAGCGCCGAGCACAACTGAGGTTGATCACTTCTCAAGCCACTGTTTTCTCTGATACCATGTTGAAATTTCACAAGCTGGTCAGGAGATAGCTCTGATACCAAGTAAAACTTTAAGAGCTATCAAGCTGACAACTTGATCAAGCGGAAAGCGGGAACCATGAGAAGGAACACTCCAACCATAAACTGAGCTAAGTAATTCAGAGACAAGAAGTCAACAACAAGTCTTGTAATATCAACTATCTTCTTTACAAGACTATGCATACATGGTAAGACATGATTTCGCCAAGTACAAAGGAGAAGCAAACAAGCAAAAAAGAAGAAATCAAGCCGGGCGGACTGCCTCAGAGACCGTCAAGCCGCTGCTGCACCAATTGAACTACGGAGTCCTCGAAGTCCGCGTACAACCCGTTATTCTGCCGAACACTGTCCGCTCTTTGCAAGCCGCCTGACTAGAAGTCGCCTTGTTGTCAGAGCCCGTGAACAAGTCGCTGTCGAACTGAAAGAACAGACCGCCGAGGCCGGCGGGTCGGACAGGTTATTGAACTGGAATTGTTGAAGGAGAGAAGACTGGCTGGCCGCAAATGCGACCTACTACAAACCGTCGATTGTAAACCACAAGCTCCACTGATTCCTCACCGCAGTAAGAACAAGATTCCTGGCTTCACAGTGCTAGCCGCACAACTGTTCATTCAGTTACTGTTGATGTGACAGAGGGTCTTATTTATAGGCGTGGAGAGGAGTGTGGTCACCGCCCTAGTGGATAGAATCACCACCCCAACTCGCAGCTAACACAAGACAGTCCGCCATGTCCGCAAGGACAAGGCCGGACACAAGCCAATCCGCTAGGCACTAAGGCAAGAAGCCAGTCCGCTACCCGGCGGACACCGCACCAATCCGCACATTGCACAACACGCGGACACAACAAACAACCCACACACTACACCAGTCCCCACACTATACGCAGACACAGCAACAGCCTGCACACCCCGCAGACACCGCACCAGCCCGTAACACAAGTCGACGACCAACAGGCACAAACCGCCCGGTCAACCAGCGGACATTGCGGACTCTGCGATCACCCTTGACTTGTCACAGATTGTGACCAAGTCCAGCAACCAACCAAACTCTGGAGCGAGCTCAGCGGACAAGGACCCAGTCCGCCAGCTTCCAAGACAGTCCGCCAATAGGCGAACTTTGTGGTTCACTAATCCGCTCCACCAGAGCGAGGCCAACAGCCAAAATCGCAAGCTCCAAGACAAGTCCGCATAGAGCGAACTCCGCGGACTCAGAGTGAGTCCGCCCTTCCGCGGATACTCCACCTATCCGCAAGGTTAAACCAGGGAACAACCAACTGCAAGACCACTAGCCGAACTGACGGACACCATCACCAGGCCATAACAACCAGGCCGCCCAGATCGCACCACCAGCCTGCCAGACAGTCCGCCCAGGCCACGCTGTCTGCCTGATCAACGTCCCCCACTTTCACTTCACAATTTTCAACAATTCTTGCTCTGCTTTATATATGCATTTGATTTATTTGACTCAAAAGAGTTGTGTGTTCCTGCACCTGCTTTTCCGTTTTCGGCGACTATCAATTTTTTTTTCATCATCATAGAACCTTTTTTTGTTCATTTTGTTCTCCTTCAGAATGATTATTTATTATGTCTCCTGCAAAATGATTCTGAGTTGAAAAATTAAGCTAGATTAATCATCATTGCACTTTTTTAATATATATATTTTAATATTTCTCTAAAGTTCTCACTCAACTACCTACTACTTTCTTGGGGTTGTCTGGTGAACTGCATGCAGGTCTTTGTCATTAAGGACAGTTTGAAATTTTATAAATATAATTTATATAAGAAAATGAAATTTATTATTTCTTTTTAGTTTTGTGTAATTAATTATTGCACAGGTTTTTTTAGGCTCATGAGACATCCACCTTTTTGATTTGCCTGTAATTTTCTCTCTATATCTTTCATGATTTACTCATCTACTACAAATGTTGGAACCCACTTTTTCCCACATATGTATTTGGCGATGGACAAGCAACGAACATGCGCGTAGCTCATGCCATCGGTAGCCACTTCTTTCTTCTTTCCAAACCTCGAATATTAGTCTGCACAGGCGTACGTTTAATTTGGGCATTTTTCGAGAATTTGTCGAGTGGACAAGCATCTAGGCAATGACAAATTTATACAATATGCATCACCTAGTACTTGAGATATGGGTTTTATTTTTGTTTACCTCTTTCTAATGTTTAATATATGAAGATTGAATGTTGTGAGGGTCTGTCCAGATCCATATTATATGTCATTAACAAGCAGAATGATATAGCGAGTTTGGATGCACGAGCGTGCTCTGGGCCATGCGTTCTCGAATTTTGCTCATACTCCTTTGCTCATGTCTCATTCTCATCCAATTTGTCTCATCTAGCTCCATTGAGCACAATTTAGCTCATTTTAGCTCCTGATTGCTCTTTTCTGAAGTCATTTAACAAAAAAATTCAAAAAAAAATGTGTAAATACATCTCTAGCTAATTAAATAAAACAAATAAAATCTTCATGTTATATAGCATGAAATGAGGAAAATAAGTGTTACATATTTAATATTATCACAAACTCATCTTAATGAATCTTTCACACAAAAATATTTACTTGATAGCACGCTCCATTGTTAGGTATAAAGCCTAACACATTGCTGAAGGATTTCTGTTGGGGTTGTGGAACACTTCCGGTCCTCTTGTTTCTCACACCGGGTTAGTCCTTTGGAGGCGCATACGAGGTTGGTTTTCCCTTTGGAGGCGCATACGAGGTATCTTCGTTGGAGGCGATCCAGAAGGAGTTCTTCAATTTGTTTCTTATCCAGAAGGAGGAGTTAAGGTAAGATCGGTTTTAGATCCTTGTAACCTTTATAATCTGTATTTTCTTTTGGTGATAACAAGAAGGGAGAAGGAGAAGGGATAGGGGACGTAGCCCGATATTGGGTGAACCTCTGAAATCTGTGTGTTTGTGTGCTTGCTCTGTTTACTTTTGTCTAGTACTTTTATTTGGATTTCTGCTTCTCGGCGCTCCGGTTTTCCTACAATTTCATCAGTGACACAGTATTGAACAATGCTTTTCTCGAAAGACACTCTTTTGAAGATGTTTTTATAACTCACCCACAAGGATTTGTTTACCTTAACTACTACCCCCACTATGTTTGTAATCCTCAAAAAACACTCTATGATTTAAAACAAGCGCCCCATACTTGATACAATGAATTGCGACAATTTTTTAAACCTGGATTCAACAATTATCATGTTGATACCTCCTTATTCATTTTCAACAAAAAAAATACTGTCAAGTATATATCTTCTTGTTCATATTGATGGTATCAACATAACTTGACATAATAAAGAAGAAATTGATAACTTTATCCAATTCTTACTCAATGCTTTTCTCTCAATTATCTTGGTCTCTTACATTTCTCTCTGGTCTTCTTATCTCAAATTCTTTTGATTATCTCACTATTGCTGGAAAGCTCCAATACTTCTCCCTAAGTTGTAAATTAAAGAGAATATATGGTGGTAGAGAGTACCATATTTTCATAATAGAATATGTAGTGTGACTACCTTCTCTCCATAGTCCAATATGAGCTCTCAAACATGCATTTTACTGGACTTTCGTTAAGGGTGTGACAACCGGACGGGCAAGAGAAGTTGTCACTGGACAAGTGTACCGTGTACGTACATTCATGGCATGTGTGAATGACGAGTATTGTGAAGTTATCGAGACGGTGCTGGAGATATCAGATTTTGATTTTATCTTGGGCACGAGTAGATTGGAGAAGCACGGGCAGGGTTAGCTGATTGCCAATCGCTAAGCGATTGTTTTGCTACATTTGTGAGACTTTGGATCACAAGATTATCCTCCATCATCACTCCCCTTTATCCCTTCGTGCATTGTCGATCCGACGTAGATTGTGCATGAAACAAAGGGGGATTTTGCATCCACAAGCATATGCATTGTACGTGTATCTTGGTCGCAAATTGATCATTTGGAGCTCCTCCAAAAGCGACAGACTGTGGCTCGTTCATCTTTTGTAGCGAAATATCGCTCTCTAGCCACAATTGTTGCAAAAATCAGACAACTATGCTCTACACAAGTGACTTCCATATTACAATCAAATAACATTTGCTGGCCATGAAAAATAAAATTTTATGCAACTTGTACATTTGATTTTATGATTTGTAATCTCTAGCTCTCATATAAAAAAAATGATAAAATTCAAATGGTAAAAGCTGGCATAATAATAATAGTTAATTGATGTAATAAAAAGCTTGTATAAATAATAAATAAGGAGTGCAAAAATCATAGACTTATATTTGGGCAAAAATGTAAATGAGAACTCAATTCCAGAATAATGATGAAGGTTATGCAGCATCTTGAATTATAACTAAAGAATCTTTAATTAATTAAAGCATAATCCTTTAATTAGTGGGTTAGTTGGCATCTTACAGGCTAGGTCTAAACTCTAAACCAGTCAGGATACCATCAATTAAATTAATATTTTTCAATTTTAAAAAAGAGAGCTATATATTTGTGCATCAATTTATCTAATTTGATATTTAAAATAATAATAATAATTTAACCTAGGCTATGTTTGGGGGCGGGGGCGGGGGCGGCGACGCTTGTGAACATGTGTTGAGTGCGCCACGTGGAATGGACGGTGGTGTCTGAGCATGTGTCGCGACTCGTTAAAAGGGGTGGTTTAGTCCCACACCGCCCAGCGTGCTCCTTGGTCTTGAGTGTATAAGCGGGGTGGCCACTCCTCCCCTAACCGCGTGGTTTTGGGGAGTGACACCACAATGCTTTACATGGTATCAGAGCATGGGGGGCACGTGGCGAGGAAGGGTTTTGAGTGCGCCGCGTGGAATGGATGGTGGTGTCCAAGCGTGTGTCGCGGCTCGTTAAAAGAGATGATTTAGTCTCACACCGCCCAACGTGCTCCTTGGTCCTGGGTGTATAAGCGGGGTTGCCACTCCTCCCATAACCGCATGGTTTTGAAGGGTGACGCTACAATGCTTTACAACACGGAGGTTATGAACTGTTGTTCGTTAACACCCGATTTCACCTAAGTAACTTCATCCACTTCAACTCACCAAAGGAGCAAATAATCCGTGCCAAGGGGTGCCCTAAAAGACTGGATTGGAATATAATTGCTCTCTAAATTCGAAAAAAAGGTAAAAATAAAAAATTAATCCCTAAATTTTAAAGTAATTTCAATTTACGATTTATGGCATCATTTGAGTACCATTTTTTTAATTATGAAAATTTTTAATGTGGTTAGAAATGAATTTTATTTAAAAATTAAAAAAATCATTTGTCGTTCTAGTACCGATTTTTTTTCAAATAAAATAGTTATTTTAAATAAATTTTTTATAATCACATAAAAATTATCAAAATTTGAAAAAGTGTTGTGTGCCGTGCTACTTTACACATTATATTTATTAATTAGTAAGTAAATTAACGTTTAGGATACTTTAAAATAATTTAGAATGTTAAGGATCTTATTTCTCGCAAAAAAAATTTAAGATCTTATTTTAAAAGGTTCATAAAATTGAGGGACTTGTTTTATTCAAAAAAAAACAATAATTTTTGATCTGATCGTCTGATCACGACATTCTTACTATCATAATGATTGGCTCGACGATATCTATCTAACGACTTACCGATCCGTGCACAGAAGAGGCCCCCGTGCCCCCACACGACAGTACGCTGACCACACTATTGTAAATCACAATTTAATAAATAATTTTATCTTTGCATAAATTAAGGTGTAAAAATGAACTTAAAGGATTTAGATTACACTAATTTTGAATTAATTTGTATGTAAATAATAGTTTTTGTAATCCAATAAAATATTCTTTATTATAGTTCAGTATAAAATATTCTTTATTATTTCATCAAAATTTATCTTATTAGTATAATATCCAGCCTATTTAACATGCTTAAAATGTCTAGAAATATAAATTTATATTATTATCTCTTTTAGCAACAACAAAAAATGGGCACAAGTATCCCTTGCACAAATATCCGCCCAGATGAATGGCATGCTCTGAGGCAGTACAACACGAGAAATTACAAAAGTAATAGATGTCCTTGTCGAGCAGATCTCCAAATATAGAGATGATGGACGCGTTGTCGAGTCTCCCGCCAACAACCTTTCAGGTCTCGAGCCATACATGTTCAGTCCCTTTCTCCATTGAATGGTTGATCCGGCGAGACTGAGGTTGTCACAATAAATTCGATTTTCAAGCAACTGCGCTGCGTATAGCCAAAATTACCGTGTCTTTTAACAACTCCCTTATTTTATTATTAAATATTTAGCATTATACTATCATCTATAAAAATTTTAAAATGATGAGAGAACTTAATTTTTTGGTCAACATAGGTGGAGACTAGAGCCTACTGATTAATATAAAATAATATGCAAGAGTGGGTTGTACAAAACACTCACTAGTCACTACTAGCTAGCTCTAGCCTCAATATAAAGAGATATGAATGTACTGTCATGCATGTTGTAATACACGTGTATGTATATATATAGTATGACTAGTCATGACCATATTAATTTTGTAAAGTTTTTGAGACCAACCAAGTCAAAGCGCATGTATTTATATACCATTCCTCTACATGTCATCATCATGATTTTTTTAATGATACCAACATTATACAGGTGATGTTGAAAATGAATTAAGAAAGTGGAAGTTGTTATCGTGCTCGAAGCATCCCGTGTGCCCGTCAAGTTTGGAACGATCTTCACGTTGCCCCCAACAGAGGTATTTATAGACGTAACCTTAAATCCACGACGATGAGTTATTGGATGTCTAATGGGATCCAATCGAACCCAATAAAAACTCGTTACCATTATTGCATATACCTCAAACGAAGTTTAGTATATAATCAGCTAAGTAGCATTATGTTGGATACAGGTCAGGTCATATGATATAATAGGTCAAATGAATGACCCACAACTAAAGAGAATACTTGGGTGTTCAGAGTCACGCAGCCTCATTCGTTAACTCAAACTTTAGCCGGGGGAAATTACTCCCCCCCCCCCCTAGAAAAGCTATAAAAAGACCTTTATGTTTTCATTTGGCGCACAACTAAAGAGAGAATGAATAGAGAGGTCTGAGGTCTTCCGATGAGGGTTTATCACTTTGTTCTCTCCTACGCTCTGAATTCGCTTTGTTCTCTCCCAAGCCCGCTTCCTTCAAGACTTAGAGAACGCTTCTGCAAGCACAAGGGAAGGCTACAGAGAATGCTCCCACAGACACTTTGAACGACTTGCACTTTTTTCCTTCTCTTTCTATCAAGATTTGTAAATGAACAGGTGGTCTTCTACTCTCTTGAAATCTCAAACTCTTGTAATCGCCAAGAAAATAGTTGAATTTGTTCGACACTAAATCGGCCCTGTGATTTTTTCCCTTTTTGAGTTTTTCCACGTAAAACGCCTCACTGTCATTGTCGTTGGTTCTCTTTTGACTATTGGAGCATTTTGTTGAAAATAATAAAGTGAAAGTGGGTGATTGAGCGATCTGCGTGACCTGTCCGCGCAGTCTATGCGGACAGGACTGGTGGTTAGCCAGGTCGGCAAAGCTGCTGCAGACGGCTTGTTCTTTGATGGCATGGGCTGTCTGTTCGCGCTGACTGTACGGACAGAGGCGGCGGCCAACCAGGCCATCTTATGCTCAGCAGGCAGTTATATCCCAGAAGGTAACCGGGCGGATAGTTTCTATATCTGTGGAGTCCGGCAAGATACGGACTTGGCTAGAGCTCGGCAGACCGACATGACAGATGCCTTGGTCTAGCTCGGGTGGTGCGGTTGGTGGAAGCCGCAGGGATTGCCGGTTAGAGCGGACTGGAGCTGGAGGTCCTCGGGATTGGCAGTCGGTTTCCAATGTCTGCCAGTAAGCGCGGACTAGCCCTTGTGGCCGGTGGTGTGGACTTGGTTGGTTCTGAACCAAGTCCATATTTGGCACAGCACGGCGAGACCGCGCAGTTAAGCTCAGACTACTTCTCAGTCCGCCAAGCTCGGAAGCATTGTCGTGTGCCTTGGTTGCGAGCTTGGGGATGCGGACTGGAGTTGAGTCCACAAGGCTTGCGGACTGGTGCAGTATCCGCCGAGCTCGGCAGCTTGGCTGATGTGCCTTTGTTGCTAACTTTGGGGTGCGGACTGGTGTTGTGTACGCAGGGTGCGCAGACTGGAGCGGTGTCCACTGATAGGCGGACACGGTGTTGCTACAGAGTTCTGCGAGTAGCTGTCTAAATCTGGCTTGGCCTTTGGAGACAAGGCGGATAGAGGTTGTTATCCGGCCTTTGTGATTCGCTTGGCAAGCTGGCTATCCAGCACAGGTCGCGGCGGATTGGTTGTGTATCCGCGGCTTGAGGATACACTTGGTTCTTATCGCGGGATGGGGAGGTTATCCTATCGGCTAGAGCGGTGACCACACTCCTCACAGTGTCTATAAATAGGACCCCCTGTCACATCAATTATAAGCGAATGAACAGTAAGTGATCAACTCGCGGATAGTTGCTGCGGACTGGATTTTGTATCCGCGCGGTTTGAAGATTGACCGGGTTGTGTTGTGCAGGTTGTGCGGATAGCACTGGAAGGCCAAGACTTGGTTTTGACTGCGGTCAGGGACAGTGCGGATTCTGCAGATAGCAACCAGCAGTTAACAACAGGTCGCGGGTTGCGGCTAGGCGGTCTCTCTTCTGCAACTAGTTTCCCGGTTCAATAAGTTGTCCGCTTTAGGCGGCCTGTTCAGTTCGGCAGCAGCAGATCGTGTGGTCAGGCGGTTAGGCGACCTTGCGGTTAGGCGGCTTGCTGATCAGCGAGTAGAGTTCCTTCTTACATTGGAATAACGGGCAGTCCGTGCGGCTTGGTTTACTGTCTGGCGACCTGGCGGTTTGGGCGGACTCCGTTGTGCAGTAGTAAAGCCGACGGCTAACTCCTTGAGTCCACGCAGTTAGGTTTGCTTTGTAATTGTTTCTGCTTTCCCTTTGGGTACTTTGGCGAATCATGTCTCGTCATATAAGTCTCGCCTTGTAAAGATTGTTTAGTGCAAGATTCTTGCTCTTCTGGTTTGCATCTAGTTTATTTTGGCTCGGATAGGTTGAGTGTTCCTGCGTCTGGTTTCCCATTTTCTGCTATATCAAAATTTTAACATGGTATTAGAGGGAACAGAGGCTTGAGCAGTGGATCAACCGGCAGTTTGCTTCAGTGCTTCTATGAGTCTAAGTGAACCGGGATTAAATGCAATGGAAGGTGTTTTTGCAAGGGATCTTAGAATGGAGCTTCTTACATGGACTAACTTTGGAAAGTGGAAGTCATATATGGAAATCTATCTTCTTGGCGAGGACCTTTGGGAGGTGGTTTGCGGAGACATAAGGCAAGTGGTTACTGCTGAAAATACTAAAGTGATGAGAGATTGGAAGGAGACAAACGCGAAAGCAGAGTCTATTCTCAAGCAGGTTATCTCATCGGAACTCTTGGACCACATCGACGGATGTCGGTCAGCTGCGGAGATTTGTACTTCCCTCGATGGATTGTTCAACAAGGAGGTGAAGTTGGCTGCTGAGGTTGGTCCCTCTACTTCTGATCAGCAAGAGAGGAGTGTTCCTCCTAGGCATGATGGGAAGAGGAAGGACCAAGGTGTTATAAATGCAAGTAGCCTGGTCACCTCAAGAAGGAGTGTAAGGTTGTCCTGCACTCGGTGAATATCGCTCATATTGGGAGCAAAGGGAAGGACTTGGTTGAGTTGTCAATAAGTTCTGATGCTAATTGGTTGAAGTCCAGTGATAGTGTAGCTATCTGACATGAAAGACTGGGGCTCGTGAGGATGGACAAGCTGAAAATAATGACGGCGAGAAGCCTCATAAGAGGCTTGCCTAGGATGTCATCCTTCGGCGACGGTCAAGCTTGCGCGGGATGTCAACACGGTGAAGTTTTTCGCTTTACGTTTGATAAGGCACAGTCCATGTGTAAGACACCATTAGAGGTTGTCCATGGTGATCTGGTGGGACCGATCGTCACCGCCAGTCTTGGAGGTCGCAGGTACATGCTGATATTGATTGATAACTACTCGAGGTATACTTGGGTGTACTTCATGAAGAAGAAGTCAAACTCGTTCCGTTTGTTTGTGGAGTTCAAGAATCTTGTGGAGGGCCAACTTGGTCTGCGGATCAAGAAGTTGAGAACGGGCAACGAAGGTGAGTTCGGCTCAACTGTGTTCACTAACTTTTACAAGAAGCATGGAATCCGAAGGGAGCTCTTTTGTGGACATACTCCAAAAAAAGTGGAGTAGCAGATTAGAAGATCCGTCTTTTGACGGAGACCTGCAAGTGTTGGCTTCAGTGCAAAGGCATTCCTAAGGCCTTTTGGGAGGATGGGATGGCTTGCGCGACACATATCATTAATCGAATGCCTCTGAGACCGATCAACTTGAAGACTCCGTATGAGCTGATGTTCGGGATAAATCCCAGCGTGAAGCACCTTCAGGTGTTAGGATCTACCTGCTTTGTACATACTCCGGATGCTCTCAAGACGAAGTTAGTCTTCATTGGGTATGATGAGCAGGAGAGGAGATGGAGGTGTATTGATCTTACGACGAAGAAGTTCATCGTATCGAGAGACATTGTATTCGATGAGTTGACATCGTATTGGGGTAGCTCAGATGTGGAGCTAGAGGTGAGCAGGTCAGATGGTGGGCTGAAGGAGCCTGCTGCTAAGGTTCAGATGGAGTTGCCTGTGTCAACAGGAGCTCCATGTTGTTCTAGCTCCAGGGTAGAGGCGTTTGGGTCAGGAAGCAGGGGGAGCGTTGCTCCAGGTGCTTCTGGCTCAAAGATGGTTGTTTCTGGTTCAGGAAGCAAGGGGAGCGTTCTCCAGATGCTTCTTGTTCAAGTAGCAAGGGGAGCAATGTTCCAGGCAGTTCTTGTTCAAGAGCGGAGGCTTCTGGTTTAGGTAGCAGAGGGAGCATTGCTCCAGGTGCTTTTGGTTCCAGTGCAGTGGCTTCTTATTTAGGAAGCAAGGGGAGCATTTTTCGGGGTTTGTCCGGGAATGGAGCTGGTTCAGAAGGAGCAGCAGAGGTGGTTAGCCGTGATAAGGTTCTTTGGAGATTGTAGAGGATCAATAACCCACCAACTCGATACTGCGAAGGAAACATAGTGAGCTTGGTCTCATGTTTTCTCGCAGGCTCTCAGATCGAGCGAGTGTCTTCTAGCTGTAATGACACCACTGGTGTTGAAACCAAAAACTTGGTCTCTCGTGGAGTTCGGGATCCCAAAAGAGGGGTGACCTCACACCTACTACACTCGGGGGAACATCACAGACCAAAGACTTGGAAAACTAGGAACAGACCCTCGGCTCTAGCGTGAAGGTCCCACCACACACCCGGAAGGTCACAAGATCACTTCCCCTCCCTCACCAATAGCTGAGCTGGGTACCTTGGAGAGTTCTCTCAACTCAACCAAGAAGAAGAAACCAAGGGAGGAGGAAGCCAAAAACTCATCCCTCCAAAGGTACCCAAGGGGGTCTATTTATAGTTTTTTCAAGCCTGGGGACCAAAAGGTCCGAAACACCCCTAAGGAAAATAGGTCCATGAGCCAATAGAAAACCTCCACACTGGGGGGTAAAGAGGTAATTCCACCCCGAGGGCACAACGGTAAAAGGACGGCCCAAAGAGGCCTGGGCGAACTGGCGAGAGCGGCAAGGCGGCGAGCTGCGGCCTTGCGACTGGCAAGAGCGTCTAGGACCCGAGCTGCAGCCTGGCGACTGGCGAGAGCGGCTAGGCGGCGAGCTGCGGCTTGACGACTGGCGAGAGCGACAAGGTGGCGAGCTGCGGCCTGGCGACTGGCGAGAGCGGCAAGGCGGCGAAGGCAGCTCTCTTGTGGACATACCAGTAATAAGAAGTATCTTTTGTTGGCAAAAGAGGGAAATGGGGATGACCCCCAAAGGTCGGCATGGATCAAATCAAGTGGTTGTAGACTCCTTATATATGAAGCTCTGGGAAAGGGCAATCTATGACTCTTCCCTTCAACACACTTTTCACATAGTTGATTTTCAACAACTATTCTGGCAGTCCATCTACCATGTGATGTGTTTGAAGTGATTTCAAATCTTGTAAATTTAAATGCCCATATCTCTGATGCCACAAACTTGTTTGTTGCTTCATTTGGGTTGTGTTGGTGAGAGAAATATCAGGTGCAGGAAATAGAGAGATATCAAACACTCTATTTTCTATCATTTCTGTACTTGCTTCAACTGAGCCATATTTATTTACAATGGTGCAGGTTTTTTTTGTTAAAATGAACTTGATACCCTTTTTTCATTAGTTGTCCCACACTTCTGAGATTTGTTGCTAAGGAGGGAACATAACTAACATCATAGATATATCTTACTTGGTTTTGATTAGTTTTTACCTTGATATTGAGAGGTTGGTATATGAAGAACATGATTTCTTTATTCTTCTCTTCTGATGATTTAATTTCAGTTTTTTCTTTAAACCATCAATCTTTTTCTATATGGGTAGGCTTCTTGCATCGTTTACACTTGAAAAAGCAATCACTTGCTTCATGATTTGTTCTTTTACACAATGTACATGATAGACCAATCTTTTTATTATTAGGGGGCCTTCCAAGTGAAGAGGATCTACCTCTTCCACGACCTCTAATATTTGTATACTGGGGTCGTTTGTTGACTGTATAGTCTAATTTATATTTATTTGTAGGCTGGATTTTTTGTAGGAATAATGTTTACGTGCAAGGCTTGATTCATTGGAGAAGACTGATACTGTAACCTATCTTCATGAGCTTGTAATGATCCTAACAGTTCTGGTATGCTCAAAATATTGAGGTCTTTTGACTCTTCAATTGCTGCCACAATATGATTAAATTGAGGGGTTAAACTTCTAAGTAGTTTAGGGACTATTCATTTGTCCTCTATGGTGTCCCCTAACAATCTTATTTGGTTTATTGTGGCTGTGGCACGTACAATAAAATCTTGGACTTTCTCACTGTCTTTCATAACTACTGTGTCAAATGCCTTCCATGCAGTTTGTAATTTGATGGAAATTACTTGAGGAGACCCTTTATATTCTGTTTGTAGTGTTGTCTGTGCCTCTTGTGAAGATGTTGCAGCCATAATCCTTGGAAAAATTGTGTTGGTGACACCTTTTTGGATGTACACAAGAGCTCTTGCATCTTGTTTCTGATTTTCTGCTTGTGTTTTCAATTCCTCTGCTGTGAGTGGTGTTGTAGATGTTGTAGCGATCACTGGAATTCCATTTTGAACTATTTCCCATAATCCTTGCGACATAAATAATGTCTTCATTTGAATAATCCAGTGTTCATAGAGTTCTCCATTGAACACTGGTATGTTTGAAGACAGCATTCCACCTCTTGCCTTAGAACTCATAGCTCTGATACCACTATTAATGTTAAAAGAGAAATGTCACAGGCATCAACACCGGCACAAGAGGTAAAAACGACAATTTTTGAGTGACTTAAGCACACACAGTTACAAACAAAAATACCAAAAGCATTCTCTTTTCATTACCGTACAGAGTATTAAATAGACAAGAGAAAAAACAATAAAATGAATACGCACGGGTTTCATTACACCCCTTCTACTTTAACTTGGCAACCTTTTTGAAGCGTGGCTTTTGTTTTGCAGACGGGTATTTTATCTTATGAAATCCTTTCACAGCTATGCAAGCTTGCTGCACCTCTTCATTATGATTCGCCTTTCCCTTTTTTATCTTTGAGTTGCTGCTTCCTGCTACCATTTCTTTTGAGCTTAAAACTTGTATTTTAATAAACCTAACTCTCATACTAGAATGTGAAAACAGGGCCAAGCAGAGGAGGAACAGCATAATGTATTTTTTTCATTCCTTCTAAAGTGGCTGCAATACAAGTATTTATATATATTCCATAAAAGTAAAAGTGAAATACATTTTGCTTTTATATTCTACTAGAGTAGACTCCAGATTAAACATGTATTTACTTTTCCTAAATACATTTTCTTAACAATAATAATAAAACAAAATTATGAAAGGATATATATATATAGTGCGGGCGTACGGGAGTACGGACAAGTGTCAAGGAGGCTTCAAATCGAAAAGTGATCAACATGAAAGTTGCAGATCTCGGCGAGACGAACAACTTTCATGTTGATCACTTTTTTGATTTGGAGCCCTCTTGAACCTCGATTTGGGCCCCGAAATCTTGGGCGGTGGAACTGCTACAGTAAAGCGTACGTCGCCCCAGATTTCGGGGCCGAAATTGAGATTCAAGATGGCTCCAAATCAAAAAGTGATTAACATGAAAGTTGTTCGTCTTGCCGAGATCTACAACTTTCATGTTGATCAATTTTCGATTTGAAACCATTTGACCCCAAAAACGACTTATCCGTACGCCCGCATATTAGATTGCCCGCATTTGAGATATATCCATATATCCATATATATATATACAAGTGACAAGCACGGGCCTTCGGCCCTGGGGCCATTTGGCGGGGGTGCGACAATCGGCGGGGTGCGACAATCGGCGGGGTGCGACAATCGGCGGGGTGCGACATTCGTCGGGGTGCGACATTCGCCAGTGGTGCGACATTTGTCGTGGGGACGACATTTGTTGTGGGAGCGACATTTGTCGTGGACGGCGACATATACATATGAGTACTCAAAATAATCGTAAAAAATATACATAAATATTATAATTTTTATTTTGTAAAACAATCTACGTTTTGACCTAAAAATATTAATTTTGACTTTAATAAAGTTAATTGATTTAATGTCATTACCTCGGAAATATCACTGATATGCCTAATGACAACCTTCCTTGAATAGTCCGCTGACATGCATAATGATAACCTACCATAATAGGTGTAGGAGCTCTACTAAAAAACTTTTTGAATTTAAATGGATTTTCATTATTACTTCTAATTTTTTGATAGTGTAATTACTTGAATGAACATTATATTTTAATTTCTTTGAAATAAATTATAATATATGTCAAATCATTAAAATATAAAAATATGAGCGTAATTAATATTTATAAATATTTCACGAAAGACAACTTTTCCCTTCCCTTATCATATATATATATATATATATATATATATATATATATATATATATATATATATATATATATATATATATATATATATATATATATATATATATATATATATATATATATATATATATATATATATATATAATCTGAAGTGTCCGGAGCTACCTCACTGGCCATCTATCTCTTTCGCTTACAAGTCTCCCTCAGTAAAAAAAACTGAGGGGGGAGTCAGAGAGGCCAGAGAGCCAGAGAAGCTCTCATTTGACTTCTTTTTAATCAGTCACACGACGCACCACCTGCTCTTTCACTCTCTCTCTCTCTCTCTACCTGTATTAATTGTCCTTAATTTCCCCATATATATATATATATATATATATCATCCCATTGCTTTCTGTGTTTCTTCGTCCTAGCTCGTTGACAGCTTCTTCTTCTTCTTCGTTCCTTCCTTCCTTCTTCTACCTAGGGTTCTTCTGATCATATATCAATAGTAATAAGGATCCATGGGAAGGGCTCCTTGCTGCGATAAGGCTAACGTCAAGAAGGGCCCTTGGTCCTCCGAAGAAGACTCCAAGCTCAAGCTTTTCATTGACAAGTTTGGCACCGGTGGCAATTGGATTGCTCTTCCTCACAAAGCTGGTTATTACTTCTTCCTCTTCTTACACACATAGATATTTATAATCTTAATTATGACCGATTCATGTTTATTATATATTAGGGTTGAAGAGGTGTGGGAAAAGCTGCAGGCTGAGATGGCTCAACTATCTCAGACCCAACATCAAGCATGGAGAATTTTCAGAGGCTGAGGACACAACTATCTGCACTCTCTTTGCCAGCATCGGAAGCAGGTTATTCATTAATTTATTTTCCATTTTCTTTCCTTCTTCTTCTCCTCAGGCCTCACATTTTAATTAGATATATCAACAGTGTTATTTAAAAGCTTCCACTTGATCATTCTCCACATGATCAAGTTCCAAACTTTTTGTCCATTTTTAGATAAAAATCGAATTTTTATGTCCTAGAATCTTCTATATTTGACAAATCAGAAAACCACTCCCAAAATAATTGAAGCTCATTTGCTCATCTTCTCTGCTAACTTTCCATAACACTGAAATCCATCTTCCACTTCATTCTCCGCATGATCAAGTTCCAAACTTTTTATTCTTTTTTAGATAAAAATCGAATTTTTATGTCCTAGAATCTTCAATATTTGCCAAATCAGAAAGCCACTCCCAAAATAAATGAAGCTCATTTGCTCATCTTCTCTGCTAACTTTCCCTAACACTGAAATCCATCTTCCACTTCATTCTCCGCTTGATCAAGTTCCAAACTTTTAGTCCATTTTTAGATAAAAATCGAATTTTTATGTCCTAGAATCTTCTATATTTGACAAATCAGAAAACCACTCCCAAAATAAATGAAGCTCATTTGCTCATCTTCTCGGCTAACTTTCCATAACACTGAAATCCATCTTCCACTTCATTCTCCGCGTGATCAAGTTCCAAACTTTTTATCCATTTTAAGATAAAAATCGAACTTTTATGTCGTAGAATTAAGAATCTTCTATATTTGTCAAATCAGAAAACCACTCCCAAAATAGATGAAAACCACTCCCAAAATAGATGAAGCTCATTTGCTCATCTTCTCTGCTAACTTTCCATAACACAGAAATCCATCTTCCACTTCATTCTCTACATGATCAAGTTCCAAAATTTCTATCCTTTTTTAGATAAAAATTTAATTTTTATGTCGTAGAATCTTCATTATTTGCCAAATCTGACAACCACTCCCAAAATAGATGAAGCTCATGTGCTCGATCATCTTCTCTGCTAACTTTCCATAACACTGAAATCGATCTTGGCACTGTTTGTTTCTGCGGTGGGAATGCATGGGCCGAAGTCTCTAAAAAAAGCTACTTACTTTTTCTTCATTGAAAAACACTTTCAGGTGGTCCATCATAGCTTCACAGTTGCCGGGGAGGACTGATAACGATATAAAGAACTACTGGAACACCAAACTGAAGAAGAAGCTCCTCGGCATCTCCTCCTCGCACAAGATGAATATCAAAAGCTCCCTACTTCTTTCTCAGCAGCCTCAAAGCCAGCAATTCCTCTTCTCCTCCCCATTATTACCCTCAGCCTCGGCGCTTTCCAATAATAATCCATGTAATTTCATCATGAATAATGCTTCTTCTCCCTTTCAAAAACCCTCAATATTCCAGCTTTCTGCAGGCTTCGGCACCACCACTCATCAAGCTTTGGTTATTCCTCCTCATGAAGCCTTTAGTTCTTCTTCAACTTCTTCCTCCTCCTCCCCTCTCTTCCAATTCAATTCTCAGCACCAATTCATCAAGGATGAGGCAGCCGGCTCCGGCTCCGGCTCCGGCTCTAGTTTCTTGGTGTTCGGCGGCGGCGATCATCATCAGGGAATAAACTGCACGCAGATCAGCCAAAATGTAAGCTTTAATAACTTCCTTCTTCACGGGAATGCTGGCTCCCAGGATTATTTCAGTGGACTGCATAGTGCGGCGCCATTAGAGGAGTGCTCGAGCTATGAATTTGATGAGATCAAACAGATGCTCGTGACCAGCAACAACAACAACAACCCAGAGTTCTTCTTCTTTGAGGATCAATCCGTGTTGGGCACCTTCTGAATCGTGTGTTTAATTGCAATTGTGAGGAAAAACTATGATATTTTATTATTCAGTACTACTGAGTTTAGCTCATAAATCTTTTTCACATTGGGTTAAAAATATGTTTTTTTTGTATTAATATGTATTGATATGCATGAATACAGCATCAATACAGAATAATACAAATAAATATACTAATCTGATGCATAAAAGAAGTTATGAGCTGTAGTTTGTTCAAACAATATGACTAAAATTGTACCTTTTTTATTTTTCATAAATGATTATGATTAAAAGCAACTATTTGTTTAATTATAACTTTTTCAGCCACAAATAGTTAATTAAAACAGTACTGTGGGCCTGTGGCTATAAGAGTTTGAAAAAGTTGCTTTTTTGGGCATAAATTATTGACAAATATAAAAGCAAAAAAATGAAAACTTTTGGGCATATTTAAAAAAATGGAATATGATTTTATGTGAATTTAATAGTAATGCTGTGGTGTAGCAGCAGCTATATCTACTGGAAAGGAAGTGACTTTCGTCTCTTCTTCTTCCTTGCTAGCTCCTATAATAATAATAATAATAATAATAATATCGTGTTGTGATTGGGTGAACAGGGACCGTTGATTTTTGTGAATTAGCGTTCTTATTAATTAATTATTTGATTAATTATTAATTATATATCTCTGTAAACCGTACACTATCCATCTCTCCTATATCTGCTACTGTTTTGATGTTTTCAAAACAAAAAGGTCTTGTCTTTCTTTGGGAGCAGCACTCTGCTGCAAGTCTATGTGCAGTAAACGTCTTTCAAAAATATTGCTAATTCTCGTACACTATAGTTTTTATGTCTAATCTATAAGTTATTTTTTTGGACCAATCTATTTGTTTTATTTATTAATTACAGTTTGAGTAATAAGAATGGTTTTAGGTTGAGCAAAGACATTGTGGGGGGAGTGTTTTAAATATCTTGGATCGATAGTTTCAAAAGACGGAGGCATATAGATTTAAGGGGTCTTATGTGATCGTAAAGTATCATTAAAACTTATGGGCGAGTTATATCGTACTGCAATTAGACTAGCGGTGCTCTATGATTCTGAGTGTTGGGCAGTGAATTGTGTACATGATAATCAAAAAATGAGAGTTGCGGAGTGAGAGTCCAGTCACTCGGCAAGTTAAACGAGTGAGTGGTAGACCAATTAATAAAGACAATAGATAGGGCACCATAGTGAGATTATGACAAAAGATAGGACACAATGAATGACGAAGTACAAAGCAATCATATAGCAGACCCTACTATAGTGACATAAAATGTGTATGTAGAGAGTAGTAGTAGATGGAAAAGATCAAAAACATTTTTAACAGAAGCAATTGTAGAACAGGGCAAGGCGGCCGCGTTGAGAGAATCAAAGACAAACACTTTTTATGACAACAGCGATGACGACAGCCACATTAATTACGACAACCTAGGCGTAGGAAAGCAGTGTTTCTCTTTAAAAGTGGTGTATTAATTAATAATGATTGGGCTGGGAAAGAGAAGAGAAGCTGTGTCGGGTGTCAGATGTGCGAGTCTAATTAGGGTTTTAGGGATTTAATTAATTAAAAAGAACAGAGGTTTAGGGTTTCAAAGTGAGATTAGAATAAGAGGGAGATTGTCAGAAGCATCACAGCCGGACGCTGCCCGCGCTGGAGATGGAAAATATGTTGCGTGGAAATGAAATGGGGATGGGAGATACGGCCATGCCCACGCTCTAGGCTCTGCTTCTGCCCTGCCTTTCTCTGTCCTCCATAGCTGGCCGTCTCTCTCTCTCTCTAGAACTTTCTCTCTAGATCTCTCTCTCTCTCTCTAGATCGGAGAGAGAGAGAGAGATCCCTGCCAGCAGCGTCTTTTCTTTTCACAAGGTCCATGTTACTTCACACCTCCCCTGTTTTTCTCTGTACTTTTTTTGCCCAGTTCTCCACGGTCTATCAGTCTATCGCATATAATAATTCACAGTCAGGATCTTTCAGTCGTTCTTCAGTGACTTCACCGAAAAAGAGGCTGTAAAGAAATAATTTTGGTGATTGTTATTAGCACTACAGTTTTGATTTGTTGCACAACGTTTTTTCATGATTTCTCGCGCTTTTTGAAAATACGTATTGTACATATATTTTTAGGAAAAATGTTCAACACGAAAGTTTTAGTTCTGGACCAGATCTACAACTTTCGTGTTGAACACTTTTCCTAAAAATACATGTACAGTGCGTACTTTGAAAAATACACCTAGATTTTGCGTGTTTTAGAAATACATCTTGTGCATGCATTTTTAGGAAAAATGTTCAACACAAAAGTTGTAGACGAGATCTACAACTTTAGTGTTGAATATTTTTCCTAAAAATGCATGTACAAAGCATATTTCCAAAATATGTGGGAAATTAGGAAAAATTGTTGTGCGACTAGCCAAAACTGTAGTGCTAATAACAATCACCATAATTTTTGGGACCGCTACTCGTTTATAGAGAAAGGAGTGTGGGTAATGATCTTACTGTTTAATTGGGATTCAAAAATTGTGTTTTTTTTTATTTCGCCGTGATCGCCGACGTTGGATATGCGAGATCAACGACTTAAATTTCACCCGCTCTCAGAGAAAGGAGCGATACCCGTACCGCCGTACGCAATTATTATTCGTGATAAAGTGCGCTGATCCGATGACAATCCGTGTGAATCAGTGCAATGCACTTTGAGACGTGTTTACTTTAAAATGCGTGCTCTAATTCATACGTGTCATGAGATTAGTGCATTTTACGGTAAAAATATAAAAATGCACTTTACCGCCACCTTATCTGTCTTCACTCATGTCCCTAGACAGGGGTGCAACTCGAATCGGTTCGGTTCGATTCCACTCAAAACCAAGAACCGACCCATGTATTTTCGGTTCTAAGTTTTTAGAACCTGAACCGACCCACGGTTCCAAAATATAGAACCGGATCCGAACCGAATTGTTCGGTTTGATTCTCGGTTCTACTCGCCTTCAAAAAAATATTGAACCATGAATGTTTATATGTGTAAAATAAAGACGAATTAATGCTTACTTTAGAGACTTCCTTGTTTAATAAAGTTATAATAAAATCTGAATTAAAATATGGGGCATAGACTGAAATGTGATTAACATAGCTTGCTTCAAACAAATTAGGATTCAAGACATCTCTACATGTGTCTTAGAGTTCAATAATGGCATACCAGATAATTCTCTTGGAGTTACAGCTCTGATACACATGGGCCTGCTAGAGAAATAAACTCCATTCATCTCAGTCATGATAATCATTTTCTCACTAGTTTCTTACAGCCAAATGCCCTAATGGCCTATCATATATTAACTTACATATATTAACTTACATAGATATTAACAAATAGAAATAAATGGTCTATCATATATTAACTTACACAGATATAAACTTAGTTGATGCAATAAACTCCATTAGTTTTAGATTATTCAAATTTCAAACAATAATTAGAAACCAATAAACAAAAATTAAAGATCAAACTTGATATAAATCCATGCACCAATCCAAGAAGAACTGAAGAAGAAGATGAAGAAGGGCCGCCGGGCACCGGGTGTGTGAAATTAGAGAAGGGCCAGAACTCAGAAGAAGAAGAAGTCGGGTGTAAACTCTGTGAAGAGGAAGAAGAAGTGTACCACCGGGTCACGGATGAAGCCATGAAGGAGCAGGCGAGCAGCGGCGGGAATGCGGGATAGCCGGATAGGGAGCAGCGCAGGGAGCTTCGGCGGGCCGGCTGCTAGGTTAGCGCAGGGAGCAGCCGAGGGAAATTAAAATGGCGAAATCCTTATTCCTATTCCCCGATAAATGGTAAAATTACTATTCGGCTATTCCTATTCCCCGATAAATCAGGGGGGGGGGGGTACGTGCCCCCCATGGACCTATACTAGCTACGCCCATGCATGCGGTCTGCCTTTTGGTCTAGCGGTTTGGTCTAACGGTCTGCTTTTCTCACAATTATAATAAATGTTTTGATGTTGAGGAAATCAAATACATAGGATCTTGAAAATAATTTGAACTTATTTTTGGTTGGTGAAGTACATGAGTAAAGTTGCATTTTTAAAAGCATGTATATTATTAGAGCGAGTAAAATCCTAACCCCAAAAGTCCAGACTAAAGGGCAGCCTGAGATCATCGGGTTTATTGTCTGGTTCAATGAGATAAGATGGCAAGAACATGATGAAGTTGAGAATTGTCTATAAGCACACTCTAAGTGCTTCAGCAAGAAGGTCCCACCACGTACCTGAAAGTTTGAGAAAACTTCTTCTCTAATACCCAAAGTAGACTGAGCAGGGTACGAGGAAAGCACAAAAGAGGTGGAGAGATGATCAACAAGGAGGGTAGAACATGGGACGATGAAGCAATGATGGGTTGCGACGGTGGTGTGAACGGGGGAGAAAACTGTGGCCCGTTGATGGGTCCACACGGTTTTCCAAACGGGGCTGGGCTCGATGGAACGAGTTGTGGATGGATCGAGAAGAAACGATAGGTGTGCCGAGGGAAGATAGTCAGGGTATTGAAAAGGCCGCTCTTCCCTATGTAGTCAATAAGGACGACACACACGGGTGAATGAACGGATTCGATCAGCATGGATTTTGTGAGGAGAGAGCAGGTGTCGCTGGTAGGGCGTTGAAAGGGGGGATTGATGGAGGCTTCACCTGGTTGGAGACGACAGGACGAAACAGAACGACGAGCGTTGCTACTTCCCCTTGACAAGTGTCATTTACCAAATTGATATTTTTGTCAATACAATAAATTGCACTTTTAGTAAGGACCAAAATCGTTACAAGAAGTACCTAAACTCATTACATAAACTATTTGGTAACGAGAAAAGCTTTAGGTGATGACCGTCCTCTAAAGACCGACGCAAATACTTCTCGTAACGAATGTACGTGTGTTGTTACAAATATTTATTGTAACAAACATTACTTTCTTACTATAAGATAAGTTATTATAAAGAATAATTCGTGACAATTATTCAATTTCTTGCTTACTAAAAATAAATTGATTTATATATCAGATTTATTAATATTAATTTGTCGATACAAATAACTTTTTTGTAACAAGCATTATTTCATTACAATATAATATCCAATTGCTAAAAAAGATCATTAGTACAAAAACTCACGAAGAACCGTGTGTCCGTGAATTTGTATGTTTGTCTGTTTGCGTGTCTGTCTCTGAGTGTGTATCTATGTGTGTTTGTGTGTGTTTGTGTGTTTGTGTGTATTTGTGTGTATGTGTCTATGTATAGGAAGCGCATGTGCCTCACACGACAATATCCCTGTCTAGATAGTGTCCCAACGCGACAACGCTCCTGCAGCTCGCAAACACCCACATGCAAAAATACCCATGCCACAATAGTACTACATGTCTGCGACAATCACACGCAGGGGTTTGCGAGTTGTAGGAGCATCGTCGCGTCGAGGCACTATTGAGGCGGGGGTACTGTCGCACGAGGAACAAGGTCTTTATGTGCACTGTCAGTTGATTGACCCCGGCGAACCCTTCGGGGGTAGCCCGGCGACGCTCCTGCCTGGCAACTGCCAGTGGTTGCCCTGCCATATAATAAAATTATAAAAAAAAATTTTAAAGAAATTTTAAAGGAAATAATTTTATTATAAATGTGTTTATTCTTAATTAGTTTTTGTGTGCCACCTAAGCATGTTAAATTGAACTTTTTCTATTGAGAATTAAAACAGTAAAGATAATAAAACTTACCCCAAAATGAAACGTTGAGAGACTCAAATCTTAAAGTAGATGGATCTTAGAAACAGAAACGAGGCTTTTACCTTTTAGGCTCCGTTTGGCACGATAGTGGCGGTTGTAAATGCACGGGTTAAACCGTCATTCGTTAAGGATCGCCTAATAAACATCATCCGTTTGAAAATAAAAGTGGATGAAGTTTCTTAGGTAGGTCGTTAACAAATGATATTTTAACCCACATGTTCATGACTGCCACCACTGTGCCAAACGGAGCCTTAATTAGTATAGATATTAGAAAGCATTCTTACAATTATAAAAAAATGTAATGTTTAAATAGACATGACTGTGAATGTTATTTTTTAAAATAACATTTTATGTCAAAAATAAAATGTCATTTTAAAAAAATTATATTGCAAAATTATATCAGGAGAAAGTTTGACAACACCACATAAATTGATGATGTTAGATATACAAATTAAATATAATAAATTTAGAACAAGAACAAAAATATTGCAAGAAATTCGGTGGTGAAACTTAAAGATGGAAAATCAGGTAGCTTTCAAAAAGGCAGTTATGGAACAACTAGTTGATGACGCTCATGTTGATCCTAATGTCTCATGGGAAGTTATGTCTTCACATTTAAGGATAAGTGGAAAGAGCGTAATTGAAGTATCAAAATGTCGTGCGTTCCCAAATAAAGAATCTTGGTGGTGGAAAGGGGATGTGCAAGACAAAGCGAGGGCAAAGAGGGTCAGCTATAAATCACTCTACGTTTGTTGGAATGATGAAAACTTAGTCAGGTATAAAGTCGTCAAAAAAGAAACTAAACATGCAGTAAGTAAAACAAGAAGTCAAGCTTATGGAGAATTTTGTAAGCAACTAGATACTAAAGATGAAGAGCATGACATATATAAAATTGCTCGAGTTAGAGAAAGAAAGACAAGAGATTTAAGTCAAATAATGTACATAAAGGATGAGACAAATACAGTTTTGACGGTTGTTGTGGATATTAAAGAACGATGAAAAAGATACTTTTATAAACTCGATCTATAATGAAAAAATGACAATGAATTGAGCTTGAAAGGGTTAAGAAAATCAGAAAAGTATAAGAACATAACGTTTTATCGTAAAATTCAATTATCATAGGTAAAAAATGATCTAAATAAGATTAAAAATGAAAAGACGGTTGAGACAGATGATATACCTATCGAAGTATGAAAATGTCTCAGAAATGAAAGAATTTTGTGGCTTACATGTTTTTTCAATAAGATGCTGAAGTCGAAGAGGATGTCAGACCAATGGAGAGAAAGTATCTTGATACCTTTGTATAAGAATAAAGAGAATATAAAAAATTGTGTTAATTACAGAAGAATTAAATTAATGAGTCATACCATGAAACTATGAGAACGAGTAATAGAAAGAAGTTTAATACGAGAGACTAATATCTCGGAGAATCAATTTGGATTCATGCCAGGGAGGTCGACTATGAAAGCTATACATCTCTTGAGAAGACTCATTGACAACTATCGAGAAAGAAAACAAGATTTGTATATGTTGTTTATTGATCTTGAGAAGGCTTATGATAGAGTTCTAACAGAGATCTTAATGAGAGTTTTAGAAAAAGAAAGGTGTAAATATATCATATATTGACACAATCAAAGATATGTATACAAATTCAGTGACAAGGGTGAGGACTTCTGAAGGATTAACACATGAATTCCGTATCACTGTTGGCTTACATCAAGGTTCAGCTTTAAGCCCTTATCTCTTTACCTTTATCTAAGATGAGCTCACTAGATATATCCAACAAGCAATACCTTGGTGTTTATTGTTTGCGGATGATATCGTTTTAGATGATGAGATGCGCGAGGGTGTAAATGCAAACTTGAATCTTGGCAATATACTTTAGAAAAGAAGGGTTTTATGTTGAGCAGGGCAAAAACGGAGTATATGGAGTTTAAATTTAGCAGTACAAGAAGGACAGATGACTTTGTCATTAAGTTGAGTGATCAAGATATTTTCCGTGGTGAGTGTTTTAAATATCTTGGATCGATAGTTCAAAAGGACAGAGGTATTGATAAAGATGTGACACATAGAATCCAAGCGGGTTGGTTGAAGCGGAGAGGCTTGTCATGGATCTTATGTGATCGTAAAGTACCACTAAAACTTAAGGGCAAGTTTTATCGTACTGCAATTAGACCCGCGATGCTCTATGGTTCTGAGTGTTGGGCAGTGAATTGTGTACATGAGCAAAAAATGGGAGTTGCGGAGGTGAGAATGCTTAGGTGGATGTGTGGACACACGAGATTGGATAAAATTAAGAATGAAAGTATCATGAATAAGACAGGAGTAGCACCAATTGCAGAGAGGATGCGAGAAGGTCGACTAAGATGGTTTGGACACGTACAAAGGATACTACTAGAGGCACCTCTTAGGCGTTGTGAGAGTCTAGTCACTAGGCATGTTAAACAAGGGAGTGGTAGACCAAAAAAGACTTGGAATGAAACTGTAAGGAAAGACATGAAGTACTTGGGCATTAGTGAGATTGTGACAAAAGATAGGACACAATGGCAATAAAGGATCCATATAGCTGACCCCACTATAGTTGGATAAATGTTTGAGTGTTGTTGTTGACATTTTATGTCAAAACACCACCACAATAACGCCAGTGTGACCTAACATGTGGGTGTAAACGAGTCGAGATCGAGTCGAGCTTGGGAAAATTCTCAAGTTCGAGCTCGAGCTAAACATTTTGAGCTCGAGCTCGACGAGCTTATTTTGCATGGCTCGAGTCGAGCTTGAGTTCGAGACCAATATATTGAGCTCAAGCTCGAGCTTTCGAGCTCCAGAGCTAGAGTCGAGCTCGTGCTGGTCATGAGCTTTTCAACTCATTAACATTTATATATATTTTAAAAAAAAAGTAAAAAAGAAAGCTCGCGAGCCGACTCACGAGCTCATGAACAAGAGCAGGCGAGGTCGAGCTCGCAATCAAGCTCGCGCTCAACTGGCTCGAGTCGAGCTTTTTTTCGAACCGATTCATCGAGCTCACCAGCCGCCTCAACTCAAATTGCACCCCTAATCTAGCATTAACGTGGACACCAGCATAAAATGATAAAAAGGATTAGCAAAACTAAATAATTGTAAGGAAAACAAAAAAGAAATAATAAAAACTATTCCAATATGTATACCAAACCATTAATACCCGACAAAAGGAATGCACCACGAACCCTTTTAAATGCTCCAATAATCTAGGGGTTGAGGAATTACTTCAAAATGTCACTATTAATGTAATTGGGGTGCAAAGTGTCAAATTTAAATATTTAGGGTGCAAAATGTCAAAATAACATTAATTCATTAATGAAAGTCTTTTTCCATTGCTACATGTGGGTTGAGCTTCTTCCCGGTGCATGAATGTCGGGCTTACCTTCTTACTAAGCAAATATAGTTGTATGCGGGAGCAAATATAGACGTATGATCCGTGATATGAACGGTGTAAATTATTTGCGAAAATATGCCCGTATTTGTGTAACAATCGTATTGAAAAGTCATCATATTTTAGATCAATCATGTGCAAAAATTCATGCTGGCGGAAATATACTGTGGGATCGAGAGTTACGCACGGTGATATAAGGTGCGTTACTCGCACCAAATTTTTTTCCTTTGGCGACGGGGAAGAGGCGCCACACTATTAAAAAACAAACGGAATATAGGATAGGGTATTTGAAACATAAATTGTAGTTAAGGGACTTATTTGAATCAAGTCAAACTTAAATGAGTAATTCAAATTGGGTTTGCTTTTAACAATTTCCTTTAAAATAAATCCTAAACCTAAGGGGCTGCCAATTACATATATATTTTTTAAAAATAGTATTATCATACTTAAACATGGGAATAACCCGCCCTTTAAGTTTGCACAACATTAATGATAAATGCGCCAAGACTAACAGGAGCAAAGTAGGAACGACATAATTGATCTTGTTACCGCTTGTTAGAGAATATGAACCAGATGGTGACTAAAGTTGCGCCAAATACAATATCGACCGAATTCATATTCCATCCAAATACTTCATTAAGCTCAAGAGCAAGTAAATATATTTTTCAATATTAATATAAGGTGGTGTTTCTCCATTGTACCTTGAACTCTATTTGTTTGGTTGTTTTTTTCGGTTGCAATTTTCAAAAAGCATAAGCACTATTTTTTATCTGTTTGAATAAGCAAACACTACTTATTAAAGTTCTATATTTTTCATAAAAAACACTTTTATTTTCATCTCCAACCACTGTAACCATCCACCCAAACAAGCCCTTAAAGTTCTTTATTCCATATCAACTGCACATATATTGCCCACCTTACTTTGTACCCGCAATGACTGCATCTCCATGCCTGCAGTTGACTCAAAGCTCATATTTGGATCTATTGTTTTGCCGAACCCATGGGTTTGCCAAGTAGAAACTAATAAGAGATCGAAGCCTCTTAGCGTGTTTGCTCGTTTTCTTCTCCTTGAGCTTTTGTGACTTAAACTTTTACACCTTCAACAACCTTGACAACCAATGAAAGGCCAAGTTTGTCATTTTTTCCCCGTAGTTTCAGTGTGCGCAGAAGAGAGATCGAAGACCACTGTTTTACCTTATTCACTGCACACTTACATCAACAACTGAGATTAGAAATATGGATTGGGTATGGGATGAATTACATAATCAACCAGCTCATACTGTGAAACAAAGTGATTTTATAATAATATAGGACCTCCCCTTGAAGTTTGTGTAATTACAGCTGCATCCCTCTAACTTTTCAAATTACAATTACTTCCCTCAATGTTTACATTTCATAACATCCATACACAAAAAAGGCCTCCCTGAGCACCTGAAGATTTACTCCAAGGGAGTTTTTTGTGCATGGATGTTATGAAATGTAAACATTGAAGGGAGGTTTCAATGTCACATAGGCTTGGAAATCATGAAATAATGTTTACAAATTACTGTATTTTAAATACAAAAGCTTGGCTTATAACTTACAAAATAACAAGAATAATAAGAATAATAATAATACTGGATCCTATTATTGCATAGGACTTCCACAGCAACTAACAAAATGTACAGATTCAGGTTCTGACTTCATTGCTCAAGCGCAAATCCATCCTCACATTCATGGAAGCCAATTCAGCAGCCAAGTATCTGAAAACATAGGGCATCGCAACAGTCTCCATTCCTTTACTAGACTTGCATGAGCTGCAGGTTACCTTGCTCGAAGATCTTGTGGGGGGTAGGCTGCTTTTCGCGTCCGTCACTAGCCTCTTTCGTGCATTGACGAAGGTCGCGGTGAGAAGACTCCCGCATTTGGAGCAGACATCCGCAATGTGATAGTCCGAGCACGAATGGAGGCGGTCATGCAAGAGATAAGAAGCTCCGTGAGCGAGAATGGAATCACGCTCCATCTCTCCGAAACGGATTCCGCCGCCCCGCTTCCTCCCGCCAATAGGCTGCCTTGTGATCTGATCCACCGGACCGGTTGATCGCACCTGCAACACGAACTGCGTCATTTTCGATGTTTATAAAATGCACTCATAGTGAACTCAATTAATGTTTGTTTGGCTATAGAAGTTTTCCCTTTAAAACACATTCAAATTAATTATTCAATAGTTGTGTATTATTGTAAAGATGGGTAAACATTCAACCTCATCATCAATATTATTTTACTATTATTAAAAGTAAATAGAAAAAGTGACATTTTAGTGAACTCTTCCACCCGCTTTACATAACATTGGAACTCACTTCTGCGAGCGAGAAGCCCAATCTTTAAGTTGTACAAAATATTGACAACATATTATAAAAATAATTAACACCAATTTTAAAGAAAAAATTATTGAATTCAAATGCCTATGGTGAACTTCCTGAGGTGATCCTGTGCTACCAAAGAGAACCTAGATTTTATCATCTCCCAAATGATCAAATTTCAAACAAGCTAGAGGGGACACTATCAAGTGACCTAAAATATATGGCGCGCTCTCACACACAAATATATGTTGTTTATAGATTTAGCTAGCACGCACAGGGTCTCCTGTGCACAGCGTGCCATGACAAATGACAATAATACTCCATCGCTTGAGTGATGGTCGGGTACTGTCATAGTTGCACACTGCACAAAAAGGACCCGTACACCGCGGCAAGTTTGTACAAAAGTATCTCCACTAATAACCAAGAGATAACTGTTGAGCTAATACTTAACAAAAAAAAGAGACAAGTACTGACCTGAAACTTATCAGATACCATGTGCCGAAGCCTTTGGTAGTAAACAGGGCCCATAAAGATTTCACAAGTCATTTCAGTACCAAGAACACCACTGTAGAGTACCTCTACTCCATGATAGTTGAATCCATGGGAGGCTAACACAGGACCCAGTTCATCAACCAAAGAGATTCTTCCTGATGATTTCTCTGAATTATTTTCCGGAGTCGGGTTAGAAAAAGGTGTTGCATCCACATATTTACCATGCAGGCTCCCGCCCTGCGGAAGATAAAATATAACAGAAAACTACAATTACCGGTATTTAAATATAACAGAAAACTACAATTAACTGTTTCTAGATAATTAAATCTCTGTTCGTCGAATAAATCATTTGAATTTTTCATGAAAGAAGATAAATTAGCAGTGAGGAGATGAGGCATCTCCAGACCACCGAGTAGTTGTCTCCAGAACTAGAGCTCTTTTCAAAGTGAAAAGAGAGCCAAATAACTTGATCTTTAAGGGTTATTTGTATAGGGGCTGATCTTTAAGGGTTATTGTGATAACCCGCCGACCCAACAGTTCATCTCAAAACCCAGGTGTTGAGATGAAGGGTGGCGGGGTACATAAACACCGAGGACCAAGCGCTACGAGCGATGTGGGACTAATCCCAACCACAGGACCGCGGGGATATTCCGCCACAGGGGGCCCACCGGGGTCAACACCCAGACCAGGAACGCGATGAGGAAAGCCACGGGGTCGGTCCCACACACACGTGTCCTGCTGACAAATTATTCCAACAGTTATTTTTATAGGGGCTCCTACTTATGCATCCCTAAGACTTCCTATCACCATTACTTGTTTAAGGAAATGCATGCGGATAGCACCACCAGTCATTTCAGTAGGGATAAAACTATAGCCCTGGTCAAGGACTGTTTCAAATGGGTAAGCCTGAACAAGGATGTGGCTTGTATTATCTGAGATTGTCGTACCTGCCAGGCGATCATGGGGGAAAAGCAGAACATAGGATTGTATACCCCTCTGCCTGTGGGGCAAAGCAGAACATAGGATTGTAAAACTATATCCCACATTAGCCTTGTGACGATATTAGGATGAACTTCATGCTTGGACTACCAAGCACTTTGAGGAAACACAATTCTATCGGTGTTATCGATCGATTTTCAAAGATGACCAACTATATAGCAGGTAGCAAGACGGCACGCGTCCCATGGCGCGTCACTATTCGTGAGGGATGTCTTCAGGTTACATGGTCTACCCAAAGACCATAGTATCCGACAGGGACCTGAGGTTCATTAGTTATTTCTGGAGGACGTTGTGGCATAAGATGGGCACAATCCTAAAATTTTCATCAGCCTATCAACCTCAAACTAATAGAACATCGAGGTAGTCAAGGAGAGTTTACGGAATCTGCTTAGATGCTAAGTGGGTGAGCATGCATCTAGTTGGGATTCGATCCTCCCATCTGCAAAGTTTGCAAATAATAGTATAGTTACCAAGTTTACTGGGTTGAGACTGTTTTAAATATTCCTAAGTTATGAACCCAAGAAACCTATTAACTTTATTTTCGTTCCCCCAAGAGTCTCGTCTAATTGAGACCAATGTTTTAAATATCGGATGTCGGCGACATATCGGATTGAGTTTTTAAATGTCGGATTTCGGAAGTCGGAGACATGTCGGGGATATTTTAAAATATCGGATTTCCATATCTTATAAATAAATTTTTTATTTTTATGTATACTAACTATAATTATATGTTATAAAAATAGAAATATAATATAACAAATAAATAAAAATGAGTCATTTATATTACAAAATAAAATCGAATAATAATTAAGATAAAATATTATTAACAAACACAAAATGATACATTGTAAAATATATTTAATAGTATGCAATAAAATTACTTTGATAAGAATAAGTTTATTGGAAATAAAGAAGATTTAAAAGTTAAAAATCTTTGATTAATTATAAGTCTTTCCAAACTTATAAATTTATTTTAAAAACATGCAAACATTCAAATAATAAAGGTATTAAATATTTCATATTTTTTATAATATAAAATTAAAAATTGTGAAACAATTATATATAATTGATAGTAAGAATAAAACGTTAAAAAATAAAAACAATAAGTCTAATCGATTTAAACATACATAATATAATATTCATATGCGATTTAAATATATGTTGCTAGTATGCTAATATAACATAAAAAAATAGCGGACGATATATTTAAAAATCGTGTCGGCCAATATATCGAAAAAAATCGGACATGTCGGCCTATATTTTACAAAAGGACATAATCTATTTTTTTAGAAAAACATATCGTTTTGCCCTAAAAAATGACATGTCGGGAGACATGCCGGACATGTCGGAGGACATTTAAAACAATGATTGAGACAACTAAGTCTTTTTCAAATTATTTGCATGGGATGCACGAGTCATAGGAAAGAGCAGATATTGCATGAAAGCAAGTATGTGATGGATAGAATTGGCGATGAGAGGCTCCCCCGGAGACCCGCTAAAAATTGAGCACCAAGAGAATGAGTCCCTATATGGTCAAGAGGAGGATCGGAAAAATTGAGCTTAATATTGCAAAAAGTATGAGTATATATCTTGTATTCAATATTGAGGACTTGATGTCGTATTATAAGCCTTACAAGTATGTGACCCGTATTGGGAACCCCTTCTAAGCCCACACAACCACATCCACAATCCTCCACTCATCCCACTCCTGAGCCCAGCTCGCCTTTGAGTCAGACACCAAAGGTATCACCGTCTGAACTAATGATTGCATCAAGACCACCACCATGTGAGTTGAGTACTGATAGTATCACAGAGGTAGTATCACATCACAAATCAACACTTCAGACGACCCTTTGTGGCGATACTTGGTATACTAGAGAGCTCAAACAATACATGGATGGCACCCACAGAGCTCGAACGCCCCACTCCTAGGCTTTGACTATAGTATGTCTATCTCCATTCATGTCGGGGAGATCATGGGATCATCCGACAGTTGGTTCGTTACACGATGGGACCCACGTTCATCTACTCCCACCTGAGAACTTGACTGGATTGATGATAAGACTACACAAACATGCCTAGATTTCTGTTTACATGTTTTTTCATATACGATATTGTTATATTTATTTAATATTTAGTGAGACCGAGCCCCTTACATTAACGATCAATCACCGTGAGGCGTTGATGTAAAATTGCTCTAATGGGTTTTATTATAAATAAGAATAGGGGAAGATATCATGGGGCATTGGAGAACTTTGGAGAGCTTTCTTCCAAAATTCTGGCTATCATCACACGGTGATATGACTCTGTGAGACCCTAAGTGCTGACTCATAGGTATTATCCCCTCTCCTTATCTTTCCACCTCTCGTATCCTCCTATTTTGCATTCCTCCACCATCCATATAGCTGCAACATCCCTGCAGCTGCCAAACATCAACTCCACAGTTTCCCTCCCGTCAAGAGCGGAATCTGCTATCTCCCTCCCTAGTCCCTACCACACCACCCCACAGCTACCCCGAGGCTCGCCGACCCTTCCTCCATCCCAGGACCGGCCAACCTATCGCCACCCTCACTCCTTCCCTCCTCTACGTCGGCTATCCTCCTAGTCCCCAAAAACAATTACCGCCTAACTACCACCTAACTATCGTGGTCCCACCCCAGCCACAAGATCTTCCCCCAGCCCCCTCCTTTACTCTGGGCAGCCAACAACGCCTCTATGGTCATCAAATCTCCATGGTTCACCCATGGACATTATTTTGTGAGTGTCACTTACCGTATGGGTTTTGTTATCATTATAGTTTTACGGATTATTGAACTCATACAACTTTGGATCGTAATTTTGTGGTTGTTTGCTCTGGAATACATTGAGATATGTAAGATATATCTGCTATCACACACTTTTTTAGGTCCTTCACAAGAAGGAAAGCCTAAATGGCTTGTATCAAAATAATTTGCACTGCTTAGATTAATCGCCTAAGATTTAATTATTTATTAACTGTTTGTGATATTTCCACCAGGTATGTGTGTATATTGCATGCAACATCCTAGGTTAGTAGTTATTTCCCCAGCAAGACAACTAGAGGATTGCATATTAGAGTTCACACACACCTAGCCTACCCTACATCACCCTCTGGTAGCAAGCAAGTATCCCACATCCACCCTAGTCTTCTTTTCATTCTCTCATGTTTTGATTTGCTATTCATATTTCTCGTTGCTGTTTGGAATTAGTTTGTGTGCTGTTTTTATGGTTTCAGCACAAATTTTATAAACATTTTTAAAATTTAGGAGCTTTATTTTTTAAAATTTTATAGAGCTTGGTTCTCTCATGTTTTAATTTGCTATTCATTCTCTGAAGCTTTATTGTTATACTGTAATTATTGTTGGATTTCCTGGAGTTGACTTGTTGACCGGGCCCCACATGCATGGGAGTTATGAGTTTTTGTTTTTAATTGCATTAAGGGGGAGTGAATGTAATTAATTTGGGGAGATGGATAGTTGGTAGATGAGGGGGTAAGAGTTAATAGTTTTTATTAGCTTTTATTACTTTGCCACTTGGCGTTTTCCTATTAGTTGTAATTGCCTATATAAAGGCTTGGTTTGTTCATTTGTAAGATTGATGAAATAGTGAGAAAAATTCCCAACTCTTTGTCCAAGTTTAGAGAGAGGAGAGAGCGCCGCAGCGCCAAGGTGTCTAGTGAGAGAAAGTTGTCGGCAGTAATTTTGGCCGGGCGGTTTGAGTTCGTCGCCGTGCGAGTGGAAGAAGGCATCCGGGCGAGTAGAAGGAGTGTACTCGCGAGTTCGGGCGGATTGGTGATCTCGCTGCGCGAGTTGGTGCTCTCGCTAGTTGTGTCAGGCGAGTTGATCTCGCTGCGCGAGTTGGAACTCGTCGTGGCTGCGGTCTCGCAGAAGTGGTGAACTCACAGAGGTGGTGTACTCGCGCGAGTTGAATCGTGCGAGCCGCGAGTTAGAGTTTGCGAGTGGTGGTCTCGCGTTGGCCGTCTCGCAGGTGGGAGCTCGCGCGGTTAGGCGGCTAGAGTTGGCGAACTCGGCGGTTTGTGGATTTTGTGCTAAGTATTTTGAGGTGTAGTCCGAGGCGGGGACTCATTCACGTTTCCAACAAGTGGTATCAGAGGCAGGTTCGAGACTCCTGGAAGTTGTTTTTGCGAAGAGGAGAGATGGAGATGGGAAGCGGAATGCCGGGGCAGGTCCCCAAGTTGAGCAAGACGAACTACGGGAATTGGAGCATTCAGATGAGAGTACTACTAGCCTCCAAGGAGTTGTGGGAGGTAGTAGAGGATGGCGTTGAGGAACTTACTGCTGAAGCAGAAGCCACGTTGACTAACGCTCAAAGGATGGCGGTGAGAGAAACCAAGAAGAAGGACAAGAAGGCATTGTTCATCTTGTACCAAGGGGTGGATGAAGCCACGTTTGAGAAGATCTCAGATGCCGAGACTTCAAAGGAAGCTTGGGAGATACTGCAGCACTCCATGCAAGGAGTAGACAAGGCAAAGAAGGTGAAGTTGCAAACCCTCCGAGTCCAGTATGAGGTGATGAGGATGCAAGGCTCGGAGAAGGTGGGTGATTATGTGACCCGTCTGCGGACGCTCACAAATGAAATGAAGAGAAACGGGGAGACGATAGACGAGGTCAGCTTCATGGAGAAGCTCCTGCGCTCTATGTCTAAGAAGTTCCGACACGTGGTGGTGGCCATCGAAGAATCGAAGGACCTCACGGTGATGACGGCGGATGAACTGATAGGCTCGCTACAAGCACATGAGTATCGGATGATACAGGATGAGGAGGAGTCAAGTGGCTTGGGGAAAGCACTTCAGACTCAGCTCAATTTTGGAGAGAGCTCTGGAAGAGGAGGAGGCCAGCGTGGCCGTGGCTACCAAGGAAGAGGTAGAGACCAAGGAAGGTATCAACCGCACCAGAAGGAGGTGGAGCATAACCAAGGCTGGAACGCCGGAGGTAGAGGTAGAGGCCACAGTAGAGGCCAAGGCAGAGGTCAAGGAAGAGACCAAGGCAGAGGTCAAGGCAGAGGTGGAAGAGGAGACATGTCCCAGACTCAATGCTACAACTGTGACAAGTTCGGACACATGAGCTACGATTGTTGGTCTCCTAGGAAGGGAGGAGATGCCAACCATTATGCGGAGACTAGCAACACGGGAGGCGACCCGATGATGTTCCTCACCGTCCAAGGGGCTGGAGGCGGAAGGAATGGAACATGGTACTTGGACACCAGAGCCAGTAATCACATGTGCGGAGAGAAGGAGTTGTTTACGAGCCTTGAACCAAATGGTGGTGAGGTGAGTTTCGGCGACGCTTCTAAGATTTCAGTTGAAGGAAGAGGAGTAGTGGCGGTTGTGTTGAATGGGAAGGAGGTGCTCATCAACGACATTTTCTACGTGCTAGGCTTGAGGAGTAATATCCTAAGTCTCGGGCAACTGGTGGAGAAGGGCTACCGGGTCCTACTGCGGGATGGCACCCTAGCCATGAAGGATGGTCAAGGGAAAGAAGTGGTGAGGGTGAAGATGACGACGAATCGTCTCTTTACTTTGAGCATGGATGTGAAGGAGACGGCATGTCTCGCGAGGACTGAAGATGAGGAAGAAGCTTGGCTGTGGCACCACCGGATGGGGCATCTGGGGTTCACAGGCCTGAAGCTGCTGTCTGGATCCAAGATGGTGGAAGGGCTGCCTATGATCACACCTCCTCAAAGGGTCTGTGAGGCATGCACGAAGGGGAAGCAAAGAAGGGAGACATTTGAGGGTGGCAAGTCCCGGAGAGCAACAAGGCCGTTGGAGTTGGTTCACTCGGACATCGCTGGTCCGTTTGAGACTACTTCAATAGGTGGAAGCAGATACTACATCACATTCACCGACGACTTCAGCAGGAAGTGTTGGGTGTACTTTCTAAGGGAGAAGGCTGAGGCACTGGAGAAGTTCAAGGAGTTTCGGGCGATGGCTGAGAAGGAGAGCGGTCAACCGCTGAAGGTGCTCAGAACGGATAGGGGTGGGGAGTACACCTCTAGGCTGTTTGACGAGTACTGTAAGCAATGGGGGATCTCTCATCAGCTGACGGCGGCATACTCGCCTCAGCAGAATGGCGTGGCGGAGAGAAAGAACCTTACCATCATGAACATGGCGAGGAGTATGGTGAAGGGCAAGGGGTTGCCAAAGAAGTATTGGGCGGAAGCAGTGCAGGTGGCAGTGTACGTGCTGAACCGTTGTCCAACAAAGAGTGTGAAGTTCAAGACACCCTTTGAAGCTTGGAGTGGGTGGAAGCCCAATGTGAAGCATTTGAGGGTCTTCGGGTGTGTTGCTTATGCTCACATCCCGGACCAGAGGAAGAGGAAGTTAGATGACCGGAGCGAGAGATGCATCTTTGTAGGCTACGCTCCTGCGAGCAAAGCTTACAAGTTGTATAACCCGGAGACAGGGAAAGCTATCATCTCTAGAGATGTGGTGTTTGAAGAAGGAAGCAGTTGGAGCTGGGATGAAGCAACGAGAGGCATCAAGGGGATGTTCTACGAGGAAGATGAAGAAGAAGGTGGAGAAGAGGCTGAAGCCGAGATGGGTGGAGCGGAGCCACCATCACCACCTAGCGGAGGTTCAGGGGGAGCTCTCACCCCTTACTCTAGTGATGCAAGTACAAGTGGAGGCGGCTCTGGTGGAGCAAGCACCAGTGGGAGCAAGGACAACCGTCCTCAGCCCAGGATGAGGAGGCTGGATGAAATTTATGAGGAGACGGCTCCGGCCCTTAACAATTTTTCTCTATATTGTCTTTTGGCAGATGTTGAGCCGTGCTCCTATGATGAGGCCGCAAAGGAGAAAAGCTGGAGGAAGGCGATGGATGTGGAGATCTCCTCCATCAAGAAAAATGAAACCTGGAAGCTGGTCGACCCTCCTGCTGGCCACAAACCCCTCGGGGTGAAGTGGGTGTACAAGGTGAAGAAAAATAAAGATGGAGGCGTGGAGAAGCACAAGGCGAGGTTAGTCGTGAAGGGCTACCGCCAAGTTCAAGGGGTCAATTATGATGAGGTGTTCGCCCCTGTAGCACGGATTGACACCATCCGCTTGATCATCGCCCTAGCTGCACACCATGGGTGGAAGATCATGCAGATGGATGTTGTCTCTGCCTACCTGAACGGGTACCTGGAGGAGGAAGTATACATCGAGCAGCCTCCAGGGTATGTGGTGAAGGGACAGGAGAGAAAGGTCTGCAAGTTGGTGAAGGCACTCTACGGGTTGAAGCAGGGAGCAAGAGCATGGAACGGGAGGATAGATGCTTTCCTGCAAAAGCATGGCTATCAAAAGAGCCCGCATGAGTACGCTCTTTATACCAAGGTGGACAAGGATGGAGGCATGATGATAATATGTCTCTACGTAGACGACATGATTTTCACGGGGAACAATGCTACCATGTATGATGAGTTCCGGGAGATGATGAAGAAGGAGTTTGAGATGACTGACTTAGGAGAGCTAAGTTATTTCCTGGGGGTGGAAGTGAAACAGGGAGAAGACGGGATTTTCATATCCCAGAAGAAGTATGCGGAGGAGATTCTGAAGAAATTCAGGATGGAGGATAGCAAGCCTATCTCCACTCCTGCCGACCCGGGAATGAAGCTGAGCAAGGATTCGAAGGAAGGAGCGGTGGACTCCACCTTGTTCAAGAGCTTGGTGGGTAGTCTGCGCTACCTGACCTTCACCCGACCAGATATCATGTATGCGGTCGGGGTGGTGAGTAGGCACATGGAGGAGCCAAAGGAAGACCACTTCACTGCAGCGAAGAGGATCCTGAGGCACATCAACGGGACGAGGGGCCATGGGCTGAAGTATGGTACAGGAGAGGAGCTGACGCTGGTAGGTTACTCGGACAGTGACTACGGCGGGGATGTGAATGACCGGAAGAGCACTTCCGGATATGCTTTCAACATGGGAACAGGAGTGTTCTCTTGGAGTTCGAAGAAGCAGGCCACGATAGCTCTATCGTCCTGCGAGGCGGAGTACATAGCGGCGGCAGCTGGCACCTGCCAAGCCATCTGGCTAAGGAATTTGTTGGAGAGCTTGCAGCATGGAGTGGATGGGCCAACGACCATGTTGGTGGACAACATGTCAGCCATCCAACTCGCGAAGAACCCGGTACTACACGGGAGGAGCAAACACATCGATACAAGGTATCACTTCCTGAGAGAGCAGGTGGAGCTGAAGACCGTGGAGGTCAAGTATTGCCCGACCGGAGAGCAAGTGGCGGACATCTTTACCAAGGCGTTGAAGGTGGACACGTTCCTGAAGCTCAAAGGCAAACTCGGCATGCTATGCCAAGTTTGAGGGGGAGTTTGTTGGATTTCCTGGAGTTGACTTGTTGACCGGGCCCCACATGCATGGGAGTTATGAGTTTTTGTTTTTAATTGCATTAAGGGGGAGTGAATGTAATTAATTTGGGGAGATGGATAGTTGGTAGATGAGGGGGTAAGAGTTAATAGTTTTTATTAGCTTTTATTACTTTGCCACTTGGCGTTTTCCTATTAGTTGTAATTGCCTATATAAAGGCTTGGTTTGTTCATTTGTAAGATTGATGAAATAGTGAGAAAAATTCCCAACTCTTTGTCCAAGTTTAGAGAGAGGAGAGAGCGCCGCAGCGCCAAGGTGTCTAGTGAGAGAAAGTTGCCGGCAGTAATTTTGGCCGGGCGGTTTGAGTTCGTCGCCGTGCGAGTGGAAGAAGGCATCCGGGCGAGTAGAAGGAGTGTACTCGCGAGTTCGGGCGGATTGGTGATCTCGCTGCGCGAGTTGGTGCTCTCGCTAGTTGTGTCAGGCGAGTTGATCTCGCTGCGCGAGTTGGAACTCGTCGTGGCTGCGGTCTCGCAGAAGTGGTGAACTCGCAGAGGTGGTGTACTCGCGCGAGTTGAATCGTGCGAGCCGCGGGTTAGAGTTTGCGAGTGGTGGTCTCGCGTTGGCCGTCTCGCAGGTGGGAGCTCGCGCGGTTAGGCGGCTAGAGTTGGCGAACTCGGCGGTTTGTGGATTTTGTGCTAAGTATTTTGAGGTGTAGTCCGAGGCGGGGACTCATTCACGTTTCCAACAATTATGATGATATTATTAATTGCCTGGGGGGCAAAAGATTGGAATTTAAGGATAGCTTTTGTGCAAGGTTTCTTTATCTTAACAAACCGAGATTTTTCAAGATCCTTCTCTTAGATTGAGCCAACCTCAATACCTAGAAAGTAACATAGTAATCCAAGATATTTAATATCAAATCCAGAATTCATAAACTTTATCATAATCAGTATCTTACATCATCTACATAGACCGCATGCACAATAGAGATTGAAAGATCATAAGCATTTCTAGTAAAACCAAATTGCACCAATTTTCAAGCACGTATGTGTTGACCGGTTAAGACCAAAAATAGCCTTGTTAAGCCAACAAACATATCCCATATCAACTTCAATGAGAAAACTGGGTGACCACAAGCATAGTATTGCGAGCCTATATTACGAATAAAGGCGGAATGATGATATGCACTACAGAAATCAAATTGCACCAATTTACCATTCAAAATATCAAGGCGGGCAATGGACAAAAGAATTCAAAAAAAAATGAGCTTGGCTGTATCATAGCAGTTAACTCTATGAGGTTAAGTAAAAACATTAGGTACTAACTGAGCCTTGTATCTTTCAGCAAACCCATTATGATAAAACACAACAGTTAAAATCAAAGAACATTCAAACATGTGCTTTAATGGGAACTTTTGCAACATCCCATATGAACGGGGCTTTACAACTTACATTTCATATTCCATGGTAGCCTTCCATTTTGACTTGATCACATCTTCAAAAAATAAATTGGTTACATATAAGGATATAATAAGAGACTAACATCTCAGAAAATCAATTTGGATTCATGTCAGGGGGGTCGACCATGGAAGCTATACAACTCTTGAGGAGACTCATTGAGAACTATAGAGAAAGAAAACAAGATTTGCATATGTTTTTATCGATCTTGAGAAGGTTTATGATAAGTTCCAAGAGAGATCTTATGGAGAGTCTTAGAAAAGAAAAGTGTAAATGTATCATACATTGACATAATCAAAGATATGTATACAAATTCAGTGACAAGGGTGAGAACATCTGGAGGATCAACACAGGAATTCTCAATCACTGTTGGCTTACATCAAGGTTCAACTTTAAACCCTTATCACTTTACCCTTATCTTAGATGAGCTCACTGTACATATCCAACAAGCAATACCTTGGTGTTTATTGTTTGTGGATGATATCGTTTTGGTCGATGAAATGTGTGATGGTGTAAACGCAAAACTTGAATCTTGGTGAGACACTTTAGATAAGAAGGGTTTTAGGTTAAGCAGGGCAAAGATGAAGTATATGGAGCTTAAATTTAGTAGTGCAAAAGGGACGGATGACTTCGTTATTAAGTTGGGTGATCAAGATATTTCTCGTGGTGATTGTTTTAAATATCTTGGATCGATAGTTCAAAAAGATGGAAGTATTGATAAAGATGTGACACAGAATCCAAGCAAGTTGGTTGAAGTGGAGAGACGCATCAGGGATCTTATGTGATCGTAAAGTACCATTAAAACTTAGAGGTAAGTTTTATCGTACTCAATTAGACCAGCGATGCTCTATGGTTCTGAGTGTTGGGCAGTGAATTGTGTACATGAGCAAAAAATGAGAGTTGCGGAGATGAGAATGCTTAGGTGGATGTGTGGACACATGAGACTGGATAAAATTAGAGATGAATGTATCAGGGATAAGACAAGAGTAGCACCAATTGCAAAGAAGATGCGAGAAGTTGGACTAAGATGGTTTAGACACATACAAAGGAGACCATTAGAGGCACCTGTTAGACGTTGTGAGGGTCTAGTGACTAGGCATGTTAAATGAGGGAGGGGTACACAAATAAAGACTTGGAATGAAACTATAGGGAAATACATGATGTACTTAGGCACTAGTGAGATTATGACTAAAGATAGGGCACATTGGCGACAAAGGATCCATATAGCCGACCCCACTATAGTAGAAGAAAGACATGAGTGTTGTTGTATAAGGATATAATACAACAATAAAATACAGACACCTGAGGAATAACGTTCTCAACTTGCCAAGTTGGGAGAGGAAACTCCATAATGGGGGAAGAGGGATAAAAATTACTGGGACCAATATGGCTTTTTAGTAAGAAAAATGTTCCTACCTTGAGCATAGTAGAAGGAAATTTCTTTGAAGGAAGTGATAACCTAACAAGTCAACATTTTCATTTAAAAATATTTTTCATGGTAACAAAGAAGGTGGGCTCTAGCCACACCTTCCAAGTTGGCCTCCTGTTCATAGTCCACAGCAGCTGGTTCTCCAGTAGGGACAATGTAAGAAGACTATCACATGAACCATTTTCCTCTGCTCGCTTTTTCAAATCACAAAAGTCGTCACCTTTTGGTAGCATCTTCTCAGATCAAAGGACTTGTCCCCCACAACTTACCTGACTATGATTACATTCTGCAACTTCCTTTCTAAATTGCAATTGTTTCCTCAGAGTTCATATACTCCCTCAACGATGTATTCAACTCGAAACAGATGCAACCTTCACTTTGCAAACTCCTTGAAACATACCTCACCTTCAATCTCAATCATCTTTCATCTTTCACAGAGCAATCTTCCATATTAGTCGTCTTCTGGAAATGATGTCTTCAACGAAGACGACGATAATTGATTTTTTTTCACATAGTTAATCATTGTTCTTCAATAACTGTTCATACAATCCACTCCACTTCAGTCTAGATCGCAGTAGCAATTTTCTACAGTCTCCCATAACTCAACCTTATGCAGACAACCAAACAACAAGATTATGCTTGAGTGCTTCTCTATGCAAAGCGATTTGCACAAACCGCCAGAGTCCAATGATGAATCGTAGTCATTTTATGCATATTCACTCAACAAGAGCTTCAACAATTCCTCTATTGTCCGCGGGGACATTAAAAAATTGTCACGGTCACCCTTTCCTTCTGTCAATATATATTGTCTACATGGAAATTGGAAGTTGTTGATGCAGTTGTCATCTCCTTTAGTTGAGTGTTGTTGGCGTATTCCAGTCGTAGAGTGCATTTTGTCCGCAACCCTTCGGCAATAGTCATTCACTGATGAGTCTTGAGCATCTACAAGAGAAGTCATTGTCATCCTTTGACAGTATCCCTAATAACTAGTGCTGAGTTTATAGAGTTATGTGCCTTTCAATCCTCCGTCCGGACATCCGGTTTGTTATCACATACCTACTACCTTCATTGTTAGTGTTTTTATTACCACTTCATCAGCTACACGTTTGGTTATTGACTCTGATGCTATTATTGAGCACAAAACATGGGTACTCAGTCCTCATTGCTCTTTTACATCTTTTCTAAATTCTAATACCCGTATTTGTATGGAAGAAGATTCTTCAACTTCAATTATGGGTCAAGGTTCTCTGCCTCTATCCCCTGAGATTGCTTTGAATATTATTCTGCTTGCTCATAAATTGTCAACAATCATATTGTCATGAACAGCAAGTAATATTATTCCAACGTGGTAAATAATTTCTCACACTATGTTCGGGTGACTATTTAAGTCCATATAATAGTTCTTTCAGTTTACAAATCTCTGAGTTTCCCCATGTATATTTTTTCTACAAGATCTCCAAAAAAATGCATTAGTTATGTCGAGCTGATTTAATGACCAATAATTCATGGGGGCTAGAGATATAATCACTTGAATGCATGTCACTTAGCCATCGGAGAGCAATTCTTCTGATAATTTATCTCATAAATTTCATTGCAGCATTTAGAAACCAATCAAACCTCAAACCAAGAAATAGAGCCATTGTATTTGTTAGAGAAATAGGATATAATGTAAAGACCCATTAATTTGGCTCATTTTATTCTCTCTTGCTTTAGTCCCACATCTCATGTATAGGACTCTTCTCCTCTCTCCTCTCCTATATATATGTTCTCATACTTATTTTTGATATATGAAAAAGCACTTATAAGGTTTGGGACCATTTCTCTACATGGTATCATAGGGAACGGTCCGACCTCTCGATTTTCAAACCGCCTGTCCGTCCGGCTTACCGCGCGGCCTCCTCTCCTGCCTTAGCCGCGATCTCGTGCGGCCTGCTTCTTTCTTCCCGCGCGGTCTTGGTCTCTCTACCCGCTTCCTCTGCTTCGTCTCTCTAATGGCATCCACCTTTCCTCCTCCCTTTTATAACCTTTCTCATCGGTGGGGACCACACCTACTTTTTCCCAGCTCGTGCGGCCTTCCTTTTCTATCCGCGCGGTCTCCCTCTGGCTTCCCACCTCAGCTCTTTCCGACCTCGATCCTGGCGGTCTCTCTTGTGGTCCCTGCGGCCTGCTGGTTCCAAGGCGCTCTTCCTATCCGCTGCGGGCTCCCTCTTCTATCTGTTGCGGTCTCTTCTTCTTGTTCGTGGCGTCTCTTACCGTTGGTGCTTTGTCGCCGTGGCCGCTGTCGAGTTCTCCTGTTTGCTCCGTAGTCTCCTACCATTACGGACCTCCTCTGTCCGCTTGGCTTATCCCCTATCCGCTGCGGTTTCTTCGCGCGACTTGTCTCTTCGCGCTGCTTGTCTCTATTTGCTTGGCTTGTCCCCTATTCGTTGTGGTCTTTCCCCTTCACCTACTTGCACGGTTTCGTCTCTGGTCGTGGCCTAATTCTTGCCGCTGGTGTTTTATCACCGTGACTGAGCGACCTCTTTTCTCCTCGCCTCTGCCGACTTCGCTTTCTCTTTGTCGGCCTTCTCTCCTTGGCCGTCTGGCTTATCTATTGTCTTTATGCCGCCCGACTTCTTCTTATCGCCGCGACTTGGGTTCTCTGCCCTGTACCTGCCGTGTATTGGTATTCGCTGCTAGCCGCTGCAGATTGGTCCTTCTCGTTGCGGCCTGGTTTTCGCTGCGGCCTGGTTCTCACTGCGACCTAGTTCTCGCTGCGGGCTCTGCTTCTCGCTGCGGCCTCGGCTTCTCGCTTGGATCTTCTCGCCGCTGCCCGGCTGTTCTCGCGGCGGGCTTGTTTTTCTTGCTGCGGCCTGGTCTTTGTTGCGGCCTGGTTCTTGTCGCTGGTCCCTGTTGCGGCCCGGTCCTTGTTGCGACCATCTGCTTGGTGCTCCTGCTGCGGCATCTGCGGCCTTGTTCTTCTCGCTCGCTGCGGCCTGGTCTTTGCTCGACCCCTCTCTAAAGATGTGTGCCTCTTCAGCGCTGATCGCCCCACCACTGGGCTCTGTGGTGTCTATCTCTGATGGCGGGAGTTCATGTCTTGTACACAGTTCCTCATGAATTTTGGACTCCGGAGCGACGCACTACATTACCCCACTACAGCCTCCGCACTACTTGGCATCTGTGCATCCTAAGTTCATCACTGTCGCAAATGGGGATACCACTCCCGTCTCTGGATCCGCCGACATCCTTCTTACTCCCTCTATTACTCTTCGATATGTGCTTCATGTTCCTGGCTCTCATTTTAATCTTCTCTCTATTATTCGTCTCATTCACGACCTTAACTGCGAAATAACCTTCTCTTCAACCTCTTGTGTTGTGCAGGATCGCAAGACGCGGAACATCCTCGGTACTGGGCGGTTGTCCAATGGGCTATACATTTTCGTTTCCTCTTCTCCCACCGCTCTCTCCACCATCTCTTCTGTTGACTGGCATCGTCGTCTTGGGCATGCTCCTCTTCCAATTCTCCAGAAAGCTCTTCCTGATGTTTCCCTTTCTGAGTTTCGGTGTGAATCTTGCATTTATGGCAAACAACATCGTGTCTCGTTTACCTCTCCAAGTACTCGGTGTGATGCCCCCTTCTCCTTAGTTCATTCTGATATTTGGAGGCCATATAAGCTCCCTAGTGTTTTTGGCTATCGGTATTTTGTCACATTTATCGATGACTACTCACGTGTTACCTGGTTGTATTTACTTTGGGATCGTACTGAACTCCCCTCGACTTTCCGTGCCTTTCTGGTGGAGACTCGTACTCAGTTTTCTACTTGCGTAAAAATTCTCCGTACCGATAATGCGCGTGAGTATACGGGCCGCACCTTCTCTAATATCTGCACAGAGTTTGGTATTGTTCATCAGACCTCGTGTGCATATACTCCTCAACAGAACAGCGTCGCCGAGCGGAAGAATCGGCATCTTCTCGAGGTCGCCCGATCTATCATGATTCAGATGCATGTTCCTCCTCTCTATTGGAACTTTGTCGTCTCTACTGCTTGTCATCTCATCAACCGCATGCCCTCATCCACCTTGAACTTCGTGGCTCCTGCCACTCTCCTCTTTCTTTCCAAGGCTTTGTTTTCTCTCACGCCCAGAGTCTTTGGATGCACATGTTATGTTCATAACCTGGCTCCCCCCACTGACAAATTCGCTTTACGAGCAACGAAGGTGATGTTTGTTGGCTACTCCCGCACCAAAAAAGGATATGTTTGATATTCTCCTGCCGACGGTAAACTAATCGTCTCTGCTGATGTCACCTTTTGGGAAGATCAACCCTTTCATACCATCTCTACAGATCCTTTTCTTCCTCCTCCTATAATTCAGCCCGTGGTCCCCGTCACGTCTCCTCCCCCCCCTCTCCTTCCAACACCTAACCCCCCGCTAATCCTCCCTCTCCTTCCAACACTTAACCCCCCACCAATCCGCCCGACGCCTCCTATCATTCAGGTGTACTCCCGTCGCCCTCCCAGTTCTAATGCCCTGATGCGGCCTCCCTCTACCGATGTGATTTCGCGGCTTGTTGATCCGATATCTACCTCCACAGCCCATCCTATGGCAAATTATGTCTCGCTACATCGCCTGTCCCCAACCCTTCACACCTTTGCTACTTCATTATCCTCTATTTCTATTTCTGTGCAGGAGGCTTTGCAACATCCGGGTTGGCGCGCTGTCATGGATGAAGAAATGTGCGCCCTTTGGGCTAATCAGACATGGGTTATGGTCCCTCTACCACCTGGCCAGACTACAGTTAGTTGCAAATGGGTCTTTGTCATCAAGCATGCTTCTGATGGGACAGTTGACCGTCTTAAGGCACGACTAGTAGCTCGTGGCTTTACTCAACAACACGGTCTCGACTATGAGGAGACCTTCTCTCCGGTCTCCAAGCTCAACACGGTTCGTGTCCTTCTCTCTGTCGATGTGCATCGTCGGTGGCCCTTGAACCAACTCGATATCAAGAATGTGTTTCTCAATGGCGACCTACAAGAAACAGTCTATATGCAACAACCTCCTGGGTTTGAGATCACGGGGGAGTCCAGAGTTTGTCATCTTAAGAAATCTATCTATGGTCTCAAACAATCCCCTCGGGCATGGTTCGATAAGTTCAGTAAAGCTGTCCAGGCAGTTGGTTTTAATCGGAGTTCGACAAACTTCTCTATGTTCACTCGACAAAGAACAACAAACACGATTCTCCTTTTGGTATATGTTGACGACATCCTAATCACAGGCGATGACTTAAAAGGAATACTAGAGGTCAAACAACACCTTAGTTCTGTTTTCCAAACAAAAGATCTGAGAAAACTTCGATACTTCCTTGACCTTGAAATCGCAAGACGTCCCGATGGATTTGTCCTATCCCAACGAAAGTACTGCCTTGACCTTCTCCGTGATGTTGGCTACTCCGGGTGTAAACCTGTGGAAACACCGATGGATGCTAATCACAAGCTATGTGCCCATGGGTCTGACTCTGATGGTCTGCTTTCAAACCCTGAGTATTATCGACGTCTTGTAGGAAAACTGATATATCTGACAGTTACAAGACCTGATATCTCATTTGCTGTCGGAGTAGTCAGTCGATATATGCAAGCTCCTCGAGCCTCTCATTTACAAGCAGTGGAACGAATCCTTAGATATTTGAAGACTGCACCAGGACAAGGGTTGGTATATAAACCATCCTCTTCTCTATCTCTTGTTGCATATTCTGATGCAGACTATGCGGGCTCCCTGGATGATCGACGCTCTACTACGGGTTTTTGTACCTACTTTGGAGGGTATCTTATTACTTGGTGCAGCAAGAAACAATCTGTTGTTGCTCGCTCTTCTGCTGAAGCTGAGTATCGTGCAATGGCCGCCGTTGTTTCTGAACTCACCTGGCTGGAGGCTCTTCTTGGAGATCTAGGAGTCACTTTATCCTCGTCAACAGTTCTGCTTTGTGATAGTCAGGCCGCAATCCATATTGCGAAGAACCCAGTTTTTCATGAACGGACCAAACACATTGAAATTGATTGTCACTTCATCCGTGAAAAGGTTTAGTTAAAGAAGTTAGAGCTAGAGCATGTTCCCGCTTCTAAGCAAGTTGTTGACATTCTCACCAAGGCATTGCCCCGACATTTGTACCATCAGTTCTTATCCAAGCTTGGTGCCTACGACTTGTATGTTCCAGCTTGCGGGCGAGTGTTAGAGAAATAGGATATAATGTAAAGGCCCATTAATTTGGCCCATTTTATTCTCTCTTCCTTTAGTCCCACATCTCTTGTATAGGACTCCTCTCCTCTCCTATATATATATATATGTTCTCATACTTGTTTTTGATATATGAAAAAGCACTCATAAGGTTTGAGACCATTTCTCTACAGTATTCATCATGACTTCATACACATCTACACCTGATCTCCCTCCCTGGTTGGATATTTCATTCTCTAATGATTAAATGAAATATAAAGTTTCTCGTATTGTTAACCATTAGATATTCTTCATGGTGCGATATGGTGGCAGAAGTTGATAAGCAAGGACTTCAAAAAAATGCTTTCGACTTATTATGTTCTATGGCAGTAATTGCAAGCCCATAGAACTGGCAAATGGTATGACAGATTCTAACTGGTTCGGCCAATCAACACATTGAAAGAGCAAACATGGAAATATGAGCCGCATAAATAAGATAAAATGAAAATATAGAAATTAATTTTGTATCATGTTCCCAAATTATTACTCATTATTATATTTGTATGTTGACTAGCTTATTTTACTGTTCAGTTACTATTTCTGTATATTATGCTTTAATCATATTGTGCCAGAGATGACTAAAGGGACTCGCCAATCTACCAAAATTTTGTTGACTTAACTACTTGTTGTATTTATCATTTAGATGTAAGAAGAAAAATGATGTAAAAACCTTTTGTGCAAATAATAAGAGTACTTTTTTGAGGTTCTAGTAAAAAAGTTTCAGATGCGGGGACAAAGAAGTAAAAGAGACATAATCAATAATACAATATTGGGCACATGATCAATGATCTTCAAAAAGGGCTATAAAAAGCTCAAGACTGGGAGCCTGGCAACTGGGATTTAGATGTGGAGTCACTAACTGAGGGTGAAGGTCTGTCACTCTTCTTTTAGCTAATCTATCATATCATATATTCGAGTCTCATGTCACTCAAGTTAGAACAAGCCAAACATTATATAATAATAATAATTTAACTTATAATACGTTCTATTTATTGATAATTATTCCCGATCATGTGAATATTTTTTACTTAAATCGTGTGATGTGAATCTAGCCATGCTCAAGATATTTCATGCAATGGCAAAGAGTTAGTATGAAACAACTATCAAAATAACTCGCAGCAATAATGAAAAAGTATCTTGCATCTCAGTATCAAATGTGTTGTTCTACCAAACATTAAGAGCAATTGAGAGTGGCAGTTATTCTAATTTCAAGATGCTGATTCTCAAATACCTAGTAAATCAAAGGGATCCCTAACCTTGAAAAAGAAAAGAAAGATTACTATAATGAGCTAATAAGGAATTCAACATTGTTCATTAAAAAGAGTAAACAATCAAAATTCTCATTAAAAAAAATCTGTACCTTTGCTGCAATAGACTCTAGAAGCATCCCAATTGTCATTCGCGAAGGAAATGCATGAGGATTAATTATGAGATCTGGTCGCATTCCCGTGACTGAAGAAAATGGCATGTCTACATCTGACCATAACTGCGAGCAAACCCCTTTTTGTCCATGTCTGCTGCTAAATTTGTCACCAATCATTGGATTTCTAACACGACGGCTACGAATATTTACCTACGACATGAAATAATTAAAAGATATACAAAATGCACCTAAAAATGCAAAGAGATATAATGGATAACCTTAATGCCAAAAATTCAAAATAAAAAATACAAGTAAAATTATTCACTCAATTCAATGATATAGGGTTACAAAGGCCAAGAGAAATACTTATAAAAAACAAGGCATAAGGAATAAGCAAGAAAAAGTAAAAAGTAATAAATTCAAATAAATGCAAAATGACTCAATGAATTACGTGTATCCAAATATGGGTAGAAATAAAACATAATTAAATGAAAAGGTATCTGATTCAATATTGTATTTCAATTCGCACACATGAATGCATTCAATGTGCTACACCAAAATTACTTCTTACATCATTTAACTCAAATCTATCTTACATCCAAATTTATACAATATTGTGCAAGGGTACATCGCATAGTGACCAACATTTCAAAATTCATATGTTAATATACATGTACTACATCTTCGAGCTTTTGGAACTTTTTATGCCAGCACATCCAAATCAATTTGTGAAGTATTCTTCCTTTCTAAGAGATCATTTATTTGGATTTAACTTTATTCTTTTGCTTGATCTTTATTGTTCTTGTTAATCATAAATCAATGTTCTTGTTTACGAAATATTGTTGTTTCTTGTGTTAAAATTGCATACCATGAAGACAACAACATTGAACTTAAAAAGCTCATTACTTTACAAGAAATAGTTGAATTATAACCTATTTTATGATTTAAATAACCCATTGTTAAGGCCTACAAAAAAGACCCTTTTTTCCTCCTTGTATTTAGTCTCACACCTCTAATCTTGTTTTAGGATCTCCTCCTCCTCCATGCATATATAGAGGAGCATTATAATAGAGATTTTTTAGATTCGGGAAATAATATCTTTTTCATCTCTCAACTATCTATACGCATTTTTTGAGCCATGTATTTTTTTTCGCGGCCATTTGTCTCGCCGGGGAGAGAAATTCCGTGATGTGACTTCCTTTGAGACATTCAGCTGAGAAATCTGTTGGCGAGTGACGAGTCTTGAGCGAACTGCAAATTCTTCCTTGTCTTCATCTGTTCGCTAAAGTGGGTTCTTTTGACTTTATTTCTCAAATATATCTATAAATCACACCTAACATTTAAAGGAGAAAATGATGTTTTAGTGGGTGCAAATTAGTTTTGACTTTAGAATTTTATACTTGCACATGGTGTACGAAAGTTAAATGGGAAGTATTGAATGGTTTGAGTCTTTTAAATTTAACATTTTTTGGTTTTTTATTTGGTTGAAATGATTTCAGCATTTGAGATCCTTTGTCGCTGAAATTCCGTATTTTAATTGGCTTATAATTACCAGGATTCTTGATTTTAGTTGGTTGACTTAGCTCACTGATTTTAGATTTTTGAAGAATTTGGGACTGGAATTTTCAATTATTTTCGACTTTCAGATTTCCTAAGAAGATTAAAGTTATAAAATGTATGTGCATACGAATTAATGCATCGATGGATACTAACAGGTTAGGAGTTAATACAGGAGGGGGAGGGTGTGAATTACTCACTAACAAGAAGATTTAAATTCAGGTGTCCAAATTGGGACTACATGCTAGCCGGCTAGCCCTGGATTTGAAAACATGTGTTTATGCAAAATCCACTAAAAGTTCGTGAATGAGCTAGAAGCCTAGTAACTGTAGCACAAGCCAGGCCATAAAAGAAAAGAAAAGGAATATTGTACACTTAACTTGTCAGACGGTATGAAAGCATAAACACTAAATGTTACAAAAGAAAATGAAGAATGTATACGAAAATTATTTGAGAACATGAATATATTAAAATTTTACTTATACACTATGGTAATGCTCGAATCAAGATCAATGAAGACGGTGTTCCTGTATCTTATGGTTTTTCCTTGTTTATAACTATTAATAATTGTTTTTTATGATGCTCTTGTTACGAAGAAAGTTTATTTAGGGTCACTGCAGATTTTACTTTTCAAATTCGATATGTATGCATGTTATTACTTTCTTTTGTTTTGTATGTAGGCACTTAAAGATATAATATTCACTTATTGGTTAATTTCAACTATTATTAGGGAAAGGGCATGGGTGTTGAGGAGGTTACTACTAAAATCTCCAGGGAAGGGAAAATAATGACTTAAGCAAAAATACCTGTGTGAGTTTGTCATATATCTAGAAATATAGTGACATGCAGCTATGTGGAGTCTTTGTGTATCATAACGGATTAACAGGACTATGTAACACTGTATATATAATATGTTGGACATGTTTATATATGAATACGCCAGCATGTTTTGCTCTACATGTCTGTTTTAAATTATTCTTTGGGTACTCGGTTTATTAAGATATTTTGTTTTCGCTGTGATGATGATGATGATAAAAAAGAAAAACTAAGTTTCTGATGTATGGATAGAAATTTTAAATTTGTAGCGGTCTGCTTTGCAGTGTGGACACCTAGAAAGTATTTCGTTGACTTTAAAAGATCTTTAGATCAGTTACTTGACCCGATATTTGGCATGCGGTCAACATTATGAGCCAATTTACTTCTAATGCTGACATAAAACACTAGGAGTCTAGGATGCAGTAATTAGGAAATTGAGATACTTAAAAAGTGCTCTACTAAGGGAATTTTGTATTTAAATAGTGGAAATGGACCTATAGTAAGTTTCCAAAGGCAGAATGAGAAGGATCACCACAAGGTACTGCGTGTTTGTATTAGAAAATTCGGTTCCTGAAAAAGTAAGCAGTAAAAAATCGTATTTAGGTATCAGAGTACCATGTCAAGGCCAATATCATTGTGGATAATTTTGATCAAACAACTTCTAGCAGAATTAAACTATTCACATAATGGTTTTATGAGGTTGCATTGTCATAATAAAAAATCCATACACACACACACAAGCGACAGACACAGGGCTCCGCGCATATGGCCAACCGCGACAGTACCCCGACTGTAATAGGCACAAGACTCTGCTCTTATCAATTACAATTAATTAATGCAGCTTAAAATAAACACGCTATTAATTAATTAATCCGAAAAGCAGTTTTTTTTTTGAAAAAAAAATTCATCTTTATGAATATACCATGTTAAATCAATTTTAATAAAATTGATTAGTTTAATGGTAGCTCCTTGAAAATACTACTAACATGCCTAATAACAGTCTTCCTTGAAAAGACCGTTAACATGCCTATGATAGCCTACCATAGTAGATATAAGAGCTCTACTAAAAACTTTATTGATTTTATGAATTTTCATCATTACTTTTAATTTAGGAATATGGTGTAATTACTTGAATGAGCAGTGCATTTAAATTTTTTTCAAATATATTATAATATATGTTAAATCATTAGATTAAAACAAAAAGTATATATTTGCAATTTTGAATGTTTCACCAAAAGCAACATTTCCCTTTTAATATTGTAAAGATATGTAAATATATATTGTTTCAAATCTAATTTTTCTTAGGAAACTGATGCGGAGGAGAGACGAGGACGAGCTTTGGGCTCATTCGGGGTTGATTTGGCGACTTACATATATGGTGTGCCCGGATCGACGATCCGACTCTGTGGATACGTCTGGATTCGCAAATTTATATATAGTTTTGTACTTTTCGGGTTTTATTTCATGTAGTTTTGGCCCCGAGACCAACAGTCGATCATATTCGTTGATTCTGGGTGCCCTAATTTTATTTCTTATAAATAGGATGTTTAGGGCTGCTGTCATTCACATTGCTGAATGAGTGGAGATTTTCTTCCTTCATTTCGGTGATCTCCTCCCCTCCAGTTCCCCAGCCGCATACCAGCAGGCCGCTGCCCTCCTACAGCCCAGCCGAGGCCCACCCACAACCTCCCAGCCCTGTCCAGCGGGTCGTCGCCCCATTCAGGCCGCCGAACCTAAATCCCCTCCAGAACCCATATAAAAGCCCCTCCCTCCCTATCCAGCCCTGTCGCCATCTCCCCCACAGCTCCCGTGGCTATTTTCTTCCCAAAACATTCTGGATCTGGACCTTTCCAATCAGATCCAGCAACTCCGCATTTCCCCTTGGCCGCCATCACCTCTATCCCATGGATCCACCTCAAAACAGCCACCCAACACCAAATCTGCCCGGATCTGGGTATTTTAGCCCGATTCCAGCCATCCCCCCGCCCATATCCAACCCTCCTAATCCCCAACCAGCCCTCCCCTTACCTGATCCGGTCCATCAAACCGTAATTCATCTTTGAGCCCTCCAACGTTCAGGTTTAGGGTCATCAACCCTAAATCCCTCCAGAACCCATATAAAAGCCCCTACCTCCCTATCCAACCTTGCCGCCATCTCCCCACAGCTCTCGTGGCTATTTTTTCCCCAAAACAGTCCGGATCTGGACCTTTCCAATCAGATCCATCCACCCCACCTTTCCCCTTGGCTGCCATCACCTCTATCCCGTGGATCCACCTCAAAACAGCCACCAACACAAAATCTGCCCGGATCTGGGTATTTTAGACCGGTTCCATCCATCCCCCGCCCTGATCCAACCTTCGTAATCCCTAACCAGCCCTCCCCTTACCCGATTCGGTCCATCAACCACCGGAATTCCTATTTGAGCCCTCCAACGTTCAGGTTTATGTTATTTACAGCAGCCCTAACATTCGTACGGTGTTTTGTATTGGCTTTTGGTTGTAAACATTATCATGGCTTGGATATTATGTGCTTGCGTGAGATTATAATTTTTATGTTATTTGCTCTTTGATAAATCTCTAACTACGGGAATGAATTATTTGTCGCGCGCTCGTGCTTTGGCCCTCCACGCGGAGGAAAGCCTAAGCTTGACTCGCTTAAATAAATTATTGTCTTATCTTGAATTATTTGTGTGGGATGATATTATTTATTATTCAATATGTGATTTAATCCGTCGGGCTTTGCATAACATGTAGGGGTGAGGCCACCGATTTTCCGTCGTGTATAGATTCATCTTGCGTCAATTGGTATCAGAGGGAGGTTGCACGCAACCCAGGTTTCGTGGGATTTTTGATACGCAGTTGTGGAATCTATAGGTTTGTCTGTCATGTCTAGGTATCACCACTTTTCCTCACCTTACTTTAGAGGTCTCGAGTTCACTTGCACACGCTCTCACAAAGCCCCGTTAGGAAGACCCTCACGTTACTACGATGATTATTCTCGATCACGGCACACCACTTTTAGAGATCGTGTTAACCCATCAACACGACCCCACCACACTAGAGACGATCGGTATGATGATTGTCGTCGTTCATATCCCTGCACGCGAGCGGATCGTGTTGATCATCCTCTCCCGTCGTCACCCATTCATAGGGATTACGTCCACCCACGAGCACGATCTGGTTATGTTAGGAATGACCGTCTAGATAACCCTCAAGAGCCCTATAGAAATCACCATCGCCAAGATTACATCACATGTCAAGACCCTCATAATGTTCCACAACCTAAGATACATGAGGCCAAATTTTTGAGGTTAGTTTCTGACCAACTTGATCGCTTGGATGCTCGTTTTGATCACATGAGATCTACCTTAAGAAGAATCAATAAGAATAAGCCTAGGGATTTAAGCCAAGGCACTGATGTGTTTAGTAGTGCTCCTACCAACATGAGAGACCAAGCACTTGATTGTGATTCATCTCGTCGAAAGGAGACTCGGTTCCCACATGACCTTAAAGTCAAGTTTGATCATGAACATTTCATACAGGTGGAGAGTGATATTAGTATGACTAGTGAGAGTGGTCACGAGAGTGGAGAAGAGCGACCCAGTGACATTGTAGTGATATATCCACCCTCTACACCTCATTTAGACTTTGTTTCCTCTTCGGCTAGAAAGCCAGGACTCGACATTATACCAAGTGGCCCACTAGTGAGTATGGAATTTTCCCACTCCACCCTTATCAGTGTCCCGAGCCACATTACGACCAAGAGCACAGAGCCTGATGTTGATCTCGTAGTGGCTATGTCACTCATTCACGGGGGCACTACCCCTCACGATGGTACTCATTTGGAGGATCGTGACCTTAGTGACAAGTTCTATGACGAGCCCCCAGTTGAACCTCTGGATGATCCACCACGTCCTGGTGAGGATGAAATTCAGGCGAGCCCCACATCTATGAGTATCGATTTACGGACTTCTCTTCCATTATCGTCCCTAACCCCGCCCCAGAGGATGGATATTGTGAGGAACATCCAATATTTAGGGAATCACATGCTGACACATCGCACTCTCGTTAAGTTTTGGAATGCACCACCTGCTGACCCACCAGACGAGTTCTTTATTTTGGGGGATGATCACCACACAGTCACGTCTTATAGCTCACCCAGGTGGTCGTCTCATTTGCGAGGACTTTTTGTCTGCACCTCCTAGTGAGCCCTCTAATGTGTCGTGTTCCCTGAGAGACACTTGGATCTTCACGAGCTCGTATTGGAGTATAGGTGTCTCATGCGATCATCTGAACACTCGTCACACACGGGATGAGTTTTTCTACACTCCCCCGAGAGAGCCTCCTGACAGGCCTCCTCCTTTGATAGATTTCCAGGGTATTATTAGATTTTTCCATTGAGAGCATGTTGGGTCGGTCATTTACATCATTTACATGAGTCTATTGAATCGTTTCATCATCATTTGCAAGAGAATATTGTGTTGTCTATTTATCGTTTGCATGTATGTCATGTATCAGTACGACAAATAATCCATATTGGTAATAAATCTTGTAAATCACATGCAGATGTTCATTGACAAATGCAAATACTTCATGAAGACGAGCAGGTGATGATGAGAATCCGCATCGTGAGACTCCATGCGAGGCTTGCTAAAAGTTTGAGCGTTCGGCGAATAGGTCCCTACTTAGTCCTGAGATGCATCGAGACAAATGCTTATTAGTTAGACATTCCCGCAAGCATGGGTACCCATACTGTGTTCAATGTCGAGGCCCTGATGCCATATTTTGCACCTCATAAGTATTCGGGCCCACAACTTGGCGGCCTTCCCGAGCTTTTACCACAATTTCTACCACCCACCACTTAGTCTACCCACGAGCCCTACCACCACATTTATTGCCTCATGCTCCCATTTCTGACCCCCACTTACCCGGGATCCTATCCCCAACAGTTTCACAATTGGCACCTCGGATCCCACCAGATCCTTCTACAAGAGATGAGCTTATCACTGGGATCATTACACATGAGTCTGCACCATATACAAACAGTCTTGTGTGTCACCACCTGATTAGCTGGCACAGATGCCTCTTCACTGACGATACTTGGATGCTACCAGTGGAGCTTGATCGACTCGCCCCTGGACTTCGACTTTAGTACGACCGTCTCCATTCATCAGAGATGGGAGCTTTCAGTCCGGAGGAGTTGATTTGCGAAGACACTTTTCCAACGATGACATTTGGACGATCTCTAGTGGGCCTCTTTGAGTTTTACCTGACATACAGCGAGAGAATTCTGATCTCTATTCATCGGTAGATGAATTCTTTCAAGTCAGGAAGATTGATGCAGAGCAAAGACGAGGACGAGCTTTGGGCCCATTCGGGACTGATTTGGCGATTTACTATATATGGCGTGCCCGGATCGACGATCTGACTCCGTGGATGCGTATGAATTAGCGTTGTGAATCAATTTCATATATAGCTTTGTACTTTTCAGGTTTTATTTCATGTCATTTTTGCTCCGAGACCAACGACCAATCATAACTGTTAATTTTGAATGCCCTAATTTTATTTCTTATAAATAGGATGTTTAGGGGTGCCGTCATTCTCATTGTTGAATGAGTGGAGAGCTTCTTCCTTCATTTTGGTGATCTCCGCGGTGCCGACTCCGTGGAGCCCCCTTGATGACGACTCCTTGGGTAAGGTTTTGTATCTTTGTATTTTCCTCCTCCTTCCCCCACCTTTCCATTTTGGTGTTGTCCATCCCCTGCAAACAGCCGTCGGCCTCCCTGTTATCTCCCTCCAGCAACCCGTCGACCACCAATCCAGCCCCCTCCAGTTCCCCAACCGCATACCAGCAGGCTGTCGCCCTCCTACTGCCCAACCGAGCCCCACCCGCAACCTCCCAGCCATGTCCATCGGGTCTCCTCCCCTCCACCTTCAGACCGCCGGCCCTAAATCCCCTCCAAAACCCATATAAAAGCCCCTCCCTCCCTATCTAGACCTGTCTCCATCTCCCCCATAGCTCTCGTGGTTGTTTTCTTCCCAAAACAGTCCGGATCTTGACCTTTCCAATCAGATCCAGCCACCCGCCTTTTCCCCTTGGCCGCCATCACCTTTATATCGTGGATCCACCTCAAAACAGCCACCCAACACCAAATCTGCTTGGATATGGGTATTTTAGCCCGGTTCCAGCAATCCCCTGCCCCGATCCAACCCTCCTAATCTCCAACCGCCCTCCCCTTACCCGATCCGGTCCATCAACCACCGGAATTCCTCTTTGAGTCCCCCAACGTTCATGTTTATGTTATTTACAACAGCTCTAACATTCGTATGGTGTTTTGTATTGGCTTTTGGTTATAAACATTATCATGGCTTGGATATTATGTGATTGTGTGGGATTATAGTTTTTATGTTGTTTGCTCTTTGATAAATTTCTAACTGCAGGAAGAAATTATTCGTCGTGCGCTCGTGCTTTGGCCCTCCACGTGGAGTAAAACCTAAGCTTGCCTCGTTTAAATAAATTATTATCTTGTCTTGAATTATTTGCATTGGATGATATTATTTATTATTCAATCTGTGATTTAATCTGTCGAGCTTTGCATAACATGTAGGGGTTAGGTCGCCGATTTTCCGCCGCCTATAGATTCGTCCTGCGTCAGAAACCAAAGCACATTGACATTGAAAGTGACCTAGTTTGAAAAAATAGTTGGTTCATGAGACGATTCTTAAGGGATTCAAACTAGATATATTAAATTCATCAATCGGTTATGAGATTTATATACAAAGCCTCTTGGGAAAACTTAGGTGCATTTATCTGAAACAAACTCGGTATGTATGAAAACTGGGATTCATTAGCTTGCTTTATTAATTATTCTTATTATCTTTACACTTGCATTTAAGTTACATGAATTTTACATTTATTAAGCTTATTCAAAACCTTGCATTACTAAATTTCATATAGTGAGTCACACTTTTACATGAACTTATTTAAATATATTTTTACCTAAAACACCCTAATTCACAGACATTGCCTCTTTGATGCAAACATGAGCCAATAATTTACCCAACATTGCCAAACCTTACACCACTCAATACCGCACAAAAGAACTATAACAACTTACTAGAAGCTGAAAAATAACCAACAAAAAGTTTGAATTGTGAATTTGGATAATATGAACAATAGCGTTTACCTTTCTGATGCCGCCCTTCGAACCAGAACCATCAACAGCAACATAATCAACAATCATGGATTCAGATCCCCTTAGTAAGGTAACTTTTGACTGACTTGATACATTATTAAAAGTGCAATACTTCATCTGATTTGGATGGATCATCTACCAACACGAAATATGTCAAAACTCACCACAAGTAAACCATTTGAAAAAATAGCAATTTAGGAACATTTTAAAACTAAAGAACTACTAGTCCCATATTTTCATACTACTAAGCTTTGAATTAAACCTGTCCAATGAATGGAAGCCCATCCGAGTCTACAAAAGATTTATAAGCATCCTTTCGTCTGGAAAATATCTCGGCAGATTTTTCTGACATAATCTTATTACATTCCAGGTCAATATTTTCTGTCTGCAAGAAAAGAGAATGAAAAAATTGTAAATCAGAGGTTAGATCTAATCAAGATGGACTAATTCCAGGTCAATAATTTTTGCATGCTAGAGAAGGTGGACTCTACTACCTTCAAGATGGTAACCTCTGTGAGGAAGCGTGCTTTGACAATTAAAAAAATTGAAAACCAGAGGCTAGATCTAATGAAGAGCCACATGAACCCACTCAATTAGAGGATCTCATAATGATGCTGCAAGACAAATTTGGTTTTCATATCTCTCTCAGAAAGGGAACAAGGTGATTCACTATACCTGCTATTTCAATGTTTGTCTCTTACGAAAGGTTATCCCTCATTTCTTTTGATTCTTTACACCTTGGTGTCGAAGACAATAGTATCAAAGAACATAAAAGCACTTTTCATTTTGGAGTGGTAGAAGGTGGTTCTTAAAGAAACACATGTAATGGGAAAATGGCATTTAAGAGTAGAGTTGGTGTTGGGCCGAGTTCTCAAAGTGGGCTTGATAAAATAATATCAGGATCAAAATTGGATTGAGCTCAAGACAGTTCTAAATCAAAAAAATTCAGCCCTATTTTTTTTCAAAACAACCATTTTTAAGAACCTAGAAATGATTAATGAAATAACACAGGTCTACAACTAAGGCACCGTTTGGGAGGACTTATTTTCACTAGTCAAGCGGTTACGACCGCATGAACTGGACCTTAATTATCCTCTCAAACGGAGCCTAAATTTTGGATACAAATATACATTTACTTTTTTATTTCAGGCATCTGAATAATTTGCAATCAAAATTCTAGAAACAATAATAGGACTACTTTAGGATCTCCAGTCCATAAAATGAAGAAAAGGAAGAAGACGTTTATCAATTAGTTTCAGTCAAAGCCAGAACCATGCATGCCGAAACATATCAGCGTGCGAAAAAAACTCAAATGACTTCAAACCGTACTGAGTAAAAATATAGATAGTTCACAGATTGAACTTTAAAAATTTAGTATGCTTTGTGTTAATGTAGTCAAAACCATTAAATTATCATCATATTCACAATGATGTACCCACCAGGGTAGTTTAGTAAAAATGGTGTTATGGGCTTCGAGCCGAGTTATATTATTGTGCATGAGTCAATCGAGTCTTGTTGTATGTTATCTTTCTACCTTATTCGTGTTATTATATTCCGTAAAAGTTAAATATATCGTGCACGTCTGGAGTCGGTCAAAGTATCTCGTATTCTCTTATTTAAAGGGCCCTGGAGCTAGTGAAATGTTATGCATGAATTATAGGCTTCTTCTTATTGAAAGAGATTATGGAAGCTCTCTCCACATCCTGCTTGGCAGTTGAGGTTCCGGCTCCGCAGTATCCTCCATTGTCGTCTCAACCTCCGACCACCTCTCTAGTGACACCACCAACGTTCTACGGGCATGCTCGTACGACCTTGATATTAGAGCCAGGTTCTCACTCTCCAACCGCCACCATTGATGTTGTCTCACTCTCCAACAACTGATGGTCACAGATCCAACACTCTACAACCCATTGGGACATCGTCGACTACACATGAGACCATCCTCAAGTTCAGGGGCCATCGACTCCTCATGTTAGGCGTTGTTGTTCATGTAGCTCAATTCCTATAAAGGTGGTCATGCTCGTTATTCTGTGTCGATATAGTCGAGCCAATCAGAATCGTCGAGTAGAGATTCCAGTGAGTGTCTTCTCAAAATCAAAACCACCAAACAACGCAACCCTCTTTCAGTGTCTCTGGCATTCTCTCTATCCTTATATCTGACGCCTCCATCACTTCCTTCATCATCTAGATCATTGTCGACACTGCAAGCGCCTTCTCATTTCCAACAAGGCATTCTCGTCCTCGCCAAGCGCTTGTTCAAGCCCCATGCATCTAGTGTCCATCAACTCGTCTCCACATCGTCATCCATACACTGACATCCTCCAGCTCAATGTTTGTGCCCCCCTGCCAGCGCCTGCTCTGCACTGCACTTCCATCGAGTCCATGCTTCCAGCACTTCTTTTTCCTTATTTTCCACCAGCCCACAAACTGTAAGAGCCACTTGCTTTTCAATAACAAATGTCTTCTTTCCGTGGATGAAGATCCTCTCCATTTGGGATCAAATTAAGGTTCCTTTTCACGATCTAGATTGAATCTTACGTATCTAAGAATGCAAAATATTTTGATTTCATAGAAAATAAAAAAAAGGACAAAATTACTTAACCCGCCGAATGAAGGAAGAAATAAAATCGATAGTATCCATTTGTCTCCAAATGGAAAGGATCTTTTTCCCTTTCCTTCGGGGAACACTGTTTGAGCCTTGTTCCCTTCTATCGCCAGCAAGGCAAATCTCGCATCTTGCCGAGAAAAAATGTTAAGACATCATTGCTTCCCCTCTATTAATTCATAAGTAAATTGATTAATTGGACTATTAACTGGTGCCATCATAGGAAAGGGTCACAGATCTCGTGGCACTCAGAGCACGCCATGGCCATCCAGTTTCTGGGACTCGAGCCGGCCAATAACCCGCTCTTTTTCTCATTTCTCTCATAACATGGAGAAATCCATAAGCCAAATGAATCAGCTTATTGCCTACATTTGTGTCAATGCTGAAAAACAACACCAAAAAGTTGTTGGATCTGGTGGCCAACCTTACGGGTGGGGGGGATAAGGTTTTTAAGTAAATTCAGAATTAAAATAAATTTCACCAAGGACGGCCTGGTCTGGAAGTTACCGCGGGATGGTAGACTGCTACCGAGTGGCGGTAGGTTACAGTACCACTTTTCCCTTGTGAAAATTCATTTTCTGATTTTCCACAACTCTCAAAACCCTAGCAACATACAACCACGAATTTGAGATGAAATAAAAGAAATATAATTTTATTCACAATTAAGCGCAAGGGTTACAACAAAACAACTTGATCTCCGTGACGCCTGAGATTGGAGGCGATGAAACTAATAATTTTCTTATAGGTTTCTATACCGACCCTCAACCAAAACCGGTTGGCTCTCTCTCTTCTTCCCAAGAAGATTGATGAGCCGATTCTTCACCTTTCTCCCAGGAAGGGTCTGTTACGGCACCTACCGAGCCCGAGGGGCGTTGGGGACACACGTATCGGCGTCGCCTACCCGCAACGGCGGAAGAAAAACTTTAATTCCCGCTTTCATTTTTGGAACTTATGTTTTTATTCGTATGTGAACGTTTATTTGAACCCACATGTCTAAGCCCAAGTGGGGGGCCGGTTTGTGTTTGGCACCGGGCTTATTAACCGGTTGGACTCTTGTTTTGGTAAGCAGGAATTAAAAATCTCCTTTCCTCTCTCTCTCTAATCTGCACTCTCTCTCTCTCTCTACCCCTCTCACTCGCGCCCGCTAGGGTTGGCGCAACCCATCGTCGCCCCTTTCCCCCTCCGGCGTCCCTCTCTCGGTCCAGCAGGCCTCTCCCTCTCCTCCTCTATCTCTCTCTCCCTCTCTCTCGCTGCTCCCTCCGGGGAGGTTCTCCCGCTCCGCAATCATAGAACCGAACGAGCGGACATCCGCTCCGCCGGATCTACGGGCAAACCCCTCTTTCGAAGGTCCTATCACTCGATCTCGGTCGTATCAACTTGGTATCACCGCCACACGTCGGTGTTCTTCACTCCGGCTCCTACCGTGCCGCCCGTTTCCGCCCTCACCGTCCCTCTGCAGCGCCGCCGCCGAGCCTTGCCGCGGGGCTCCTCCCCCCCCCCCCCCCCGCACCTGCTCTCCGACTGCCGCCGCCTCCTGCTGCTTGTCCGCCCGTCTCGATGGGCGAAGGTTCTCCTTCCCTCAATCAGATCATGGAACTATTTCAGCAAATGCTAGCCGACAAAATGGATGTCATCACAGTCCGTCTTGACACTCTCCAAGGTACACCGCCTCCTCCCCCGCCTATGCATCTTCCAACCAACTCTTCCACCTCCAGTCGGACGGATCCACCCGCTTTCCACAACGACCCACCGCCTTTTCACCGTTCCGTGCACATGGATTTTCCAATTTTCGAGGGCCGGGAAGACCCCTTACCGTGGCTACAGCGTTGTGAGTTCTATTTCACTAATCAACACATTGCCGAAGAGGACAAAGTGGGTTTGAAATCTTTCCATCTCCTCGGGGCTGCCCAATTGTGGATCACTCAGCTTCTTCGGGAACGCCCGGATGCCACTTGGGAGGAGTTTCGGGCGTCGTGCACGCTGCGTTTCGGGCCGGCTATGTCGTGCAACCCTCTCGGGGATCTGATCGCCCTCAAGTACACGGGCTCGATGGACACCTACTTGGAACAGTTCCAGTTACTCTTATCGCGCGCGACTTCTGTTCTACCGTCGCAGCAGGTTCCCCTCTTTACTGTCGGCCTTCCCGATCGCCTCCGCTGGGACGTGGAGTTCCAAAAACCGGCCGATCTTCTGCAGGCCATGAGCTTGGCTCGCCTTTGACTATCGCTCCTCCATCGACCGTCCCCCCACCTCGTCGGGAGTTCCCGGGCCCCCGTTCATCCAGCGTTCTCCCCTCGCCACCGCCAGGCCACGCTGAACCGACCCGGGCCCCGTACCGCCGCAGACTTACACGACCGAAGATGGACGCGCGCCGCTCCAAGGGCCTCTGTTTCAACTGCGACGAGCAGTTTACGCCGTCATATCGGTGCAAACGTCTCTTCTGGTTAGAGGTCGACGACCCTCCGGACGACGAGGAAGCCGACAGTGAGGATTTGGGAACTCCCCAGCTGTCCCTGCACGCCTTGGCCGGGCCACGAGAGGGCTCTACCATCCAGCTATACATTACTATTGGGGGCCACCCCCTCCTTGCTCTTTTGGATACGGGAAGCACGCACAGCTTCCTCGACCGGGATAAGGCGAGCCAGCTTCGCCTTCCCTACGTCGTTCACGACAACGTCAAGGTGGGCGTGGCCAACGGTCAACATATGGTTTGTCCGGGCGTATGCCGCCGGGTGGAGTTCATGGTGGAGGATTACCCGTTCCACACGGACCTATTTGTCGTCGACTTGCGGGGCTTCGACGTGGTCTTGGGGGTCCGCTGGCTGCGGACTTTAGGCCCCATTACGTGGGATTTCGATCGGCTGACGATCTCTTGGCAGGCGGGCACCCGTTCTGTTCGGTGGCAAGGTACGACCCCAACGTCTTCTCCGGCATCCTACTTGGTGTCACCAGTTCTGCTACCACAGCCCGAGGTCGGTCACTTCGAATTGGCCGCGGTTCTACAGGCTTTTCCGGACATCTTTACGGACCAGCTGGCTTTTTCCCCCGCGCCGACAACAGGACCACCGCATTTGTCTCCTTCCGGTGCGGCCCCGTCGTGGTGCGTCCTTATCGGTACCCGTACCTCCAGAAGGACGAAATTGAGCGTCAATGCGACCTCCTCCTGCAGCATGGCCTCATCCGGCGGAGCGTCTCACCGTTTTCCTCACCAGTGTTGTTGGTCCACAAAAAAGACAACTCTTGGCGCATGTGCGTGGATTACCGGCGCTCACCGTCATCATCACCGTCAAGGATAAGTTCCCGATACCGGTGGTCGAGGAACTCTTGGACGAGCTCCATGGTCGCTTGCTTCTTCACCAAGCCGGATCTCTCGTCCGGCTACCATCAGGTACGGATGGCC